>OW240914.1:24210112-24360068 GCA_933207985.1 Pelobates cultripes
GCAGGTAGGAGAGACTGGGACAGTGACAGCCTTTATTGTATACAGTGCAGGTAGGAGAGACTGGGACAGTGACAGCCTTTATTGTATACAGTGCAGGTAGGAGAGACTGGGACAGTGACAGCCTTTATTGTATACAGTGTAGGTAGGAGAGACTGGGACAGTGACAGCCTTTATTGTATACAGCGCAGGTAGGAGAGACTGGGACAGTGACAGCCTTTATTGTATACAGTGCAGGTAGGAGAGACTGGGACAGTGACAGCCTTTATTGTATACAGCGCAGGTAGGAGAGACTGGGATAGTGACAGCCTTTATTGTATACAGTGCAGGTAGGAGAGACTGGGATAGTGACAGCCTTTATTGTATACAGCCCAGGTAGGAGAGACTGGGACAGTGACAGCCTTTATTGTATACAGTGCAGGTAGGAGAGACTGGGGCAGTGACAGCCTTTATTGTATACAGCCCAGGTAGGAGAGACTGGGACAGTGACAGCCTTTATTGTATACAGTGCAGGTAGGAGAGACTGGGACAGTGACAGCCTTTATTGTGGCCAGGCAGGAGGACAGAAGACAGTGACAGCCTTTATTGTATACAGTGCAGGTAGGGAGACTGGGACAGTGACAGCCTTTATTGTGTGCCTACAGTGCAGGTGGGAGGAGACTGGGACAGTGACAGCCTTTTATTGTATACAGCCCAGGTAGAGGAGAGACTGGGACAGTGACAGCCTTTTATTGTATACAGTGCGGAGGTAGGAGAGACTGGGACAGTGACAGCCTTTTGTGTATACAGCCCAGGTAGGAGAGACTGGGATAGTGACAGCCTTTGTGTATACAGTGCAGGTAGGAGAGACTGGGACAGTGACAGCCTTTGTGTATACAGCCCAGGTAGGAGACTGGGACAGTGACAACCTTTATTGTATACGGGTGCAGGTAGGAGACTGGGACAGTGACAGCCTTTATTGTATACAGCCCAGGTAGGAGAGACTGGGACAGTGACAGCCTTTATTGTATACAGTGCAGGTAGGAGAGACTGGGGCAGTGACAGCCTTTATTGTATACAGTGCAGGTAGGAGAGACTGGGACAGTGACCGCCTTTATTGTATACAGTGCAGGTAGGAGAGACTGGGACAGTGACAGCCTTTATTGTATACAGTGCAGGTAGGAGAGACTGGGACAGTGACAGCCATTATTGTATACAGTGTAGGTAGGAGAGACTGGGACAGTGACAGCCTTTATTGTATACAGTGCAGGTAGGAGAGACTGGGACAGTGACAGCCTTTATTGTATACAGTGCAGGTAGGAGAGACTGGGACAGTGACAGCCTTTATTGTATACAGCCCAGGCAGGAGAGACTGGGACAGTGACAGCCTTTATTGTATACAGCGCAGGTAGGAGAGACTGGGGCAGTGACAGCCTTTATTGTATACAGCGCAGGTAGGAGAGACTGGGACAGTGACAGCCTTTATTGTATACAGCCCAGGTAGGAGAGACTGGGACAGTGACAGCCTTTATTGTATACAGCCCAGGCAGGAGAGACTGGGACAGTGACAGCCTTTATTGTATACAGTGCAGGTAGGAGAGACTGGGACAGTGACAGCCTTTATTGTATACAGTGCAGGTAGGAGAGACTGGGGCAGTGACAGCCTTTATTGTATACAGCGCAGGTAGGAGAGACTGGGACACTGACAGCCTTTATTGTATACAGCCCAGGTAGGAGAGACTGGGACAGTGACAGCATTTATTGTATACAGCGCAGGTAGGAGAGACTGGGATAGTGACAGCCTTTATTGTATACAGTGCAGGTAGGAGAGACTGGGACAGTGACAGCCATTATTGTATACAGTGTAGGTAGGAGAGACTGGGACAGTGACAGCCTTTATTGTATACAGTGCAGGTAGGAGAGACTGGGACAGTGACAGCCTTTATTGTATACAGTGCAGGTAGGAGAGACTGGGACAGTGACAGCCTTTATTGTATACAGCCCAGGTAGGAGAGACTGGGACAGTGACAGCCTTTATTGTATACAGCCCAGGCAGGAGAGACTGGGACAGTGACAGCCTTTATTGTATACAGCCCAGGCAGGAGAGACTGGGACAGTGACAGCCTTTATTGTATACAGCCCAGGCAGGAGAGACTGGGACAGTGACAGCCTTTATTGTATACAGCGCAGGTAGGAGAGACTGGGGCAGTGACAGCCTTTATTGTATACAGCGCAGGTAGGAGAGACTGGGACAGTGACAGCCTTTATTGTATACAGCCCAGGTAGGAGAGACTGGGACAGTGACAGCCTTTATTGTATACAGTGCAGGTAGGAGAGACTGGGACAGTGACAGCATTTATTGTATACAGTGCAGGTAGGAGAGACTGGGACAGTGACAGCCTTTATTGTATACAGTGTAGGTAGGAGAGACTGGGACAGTGACAGCCTTTATTGTATACAGCCCATGCAGGAGAGACTGGGACAGTGACAGCCTTTATTGTATACAGTGCAGGTAGGAGAGACTGGGACAGTGACAGCCTTTATTGTATACAGTGCAGGTAGGAGAGACTGGGGCAGTGACAGCCTTTATTGTATACAGTGCAGGTAGGAGAGACTGGGACAGACAGCCTTATTGTACAAGTCGAGACTGGGACAGTGACAGCCTTATTGTATGGCTAGTAGGAGAGACTGGGACAGTGACAGCCTTTATTGTATACAGTGCAGGTAGGAGAGACTGGGACAGTGACAGCCTTTATTGTATACAGCCCAGGCAGGAGAGACTGGGACAGTGACAGCCTTTATTGTATACAGTGCAGGTAGGAGAGACTGGGACAGTGACAGCCTTTATTGTATACAGCCCAGGTAGGAGAGACTGGGACAGTGACAGCCTTTATTGTATACAGTGCAGGTAGGAGAGACTGGGGCAGTGACAGCCTTTATTGTATACAGCCCAGGTAGGAGAGACTGGGACAGTGACAGCCTTTATTGTATACAGTGCAGGTAGGAGAGACTGGGACAGTGACAGCCTTTATTGTATACAGCCCAGGTAGGAGAGACTGGGATAGTGACAGCCTTTATTGTATACAGTGCAGGTAGGAGAGACTGGGACAGTGACAGCCTTTATTGTATACAGTGCAGGTAGGAGAGACTGGGACAGTGACAGCCTTTATTGTATACAGTGCAGGTAGGAGAGACTGGGACAGTGACAGCCTTTATTGTATACAGTGCAGGTAGGAGAGACTGGGACAGTGACAGCCTTTATTGTATACAGCCCAGGTAGGAGAGACTGGGACAGTGACAGCCTTTATTGTATACAGTGCAGGTAGGAGAGACTGGGACAGTGACAGCATTTATTGTATACAGTGCAGGTAGGAGAGACTGGGACAGTGACAGTCTTGTTGTATACAGTGCAGGTAGTGGAGAGATCAGACAGTGACAGCCTTTATTGTATACAGTGGTAGGAGAGACTGTGCGACAGTTTTATTGTATACAGCCCAGGCAGGGAGAGACTGGGACAGTGGACAGCCTTAGCTGTGTTACAGTGAGAGACTGGGACAGTGACAGCCTTTATTGTATACAGCCCAGGCAGAGAGACTGGACAGTGACAGCCTTTATTGTAGCTAGCTATGCAGGTAGGAGAGACTGGGACAGACAGCCTTATTACACAGCCCAGAGACTGGGACAGTGACAGCCTTATTGTATACAGCTTATATAGGAGAGAGATCTGGGACAGTGACAGCCTTGGCTGTGTTGTGCAGGTAGGAGACTGGGACAGTGACAGCCTTTATTGTATGCAGCTGCAGGTAGGAGATCTGGGACAGTGATGCCTTATTGTATACAGCTGTGAGGTAGGAGATCTGACAGGACAGCCTTATTGTATACAGTGCAGGTAGGAGAGACTGGGACAGTGACAGCCTTTATTGTATACAGTGCAGGTAGGAGAGACTGGGACAGTGACAGCCTTTATTGTATACAGCGCAGGTAGGAGAGACTGGGACAGTGACAGCCTTTATTGTATACAGCCTAGGTAGGAGAGACTGGGACAGTGACAGCCTTTATTGTATACAGCGCAGGTAGGAGAGACTGGGATAGTGACAGCCTTTATTGTATACAGTGCAGGTAGGAGAGACTGGGACAGTGACAGCCTTTATTGTATACAGACCAGGGGAGAGACTGGGGCAGTGACAGCCTTTATTGTATACAGCCCAGGTAGGAGAGACTGGGACAGTGACAGCCTTTATTGTATACAGTGCAGGTAGGAGAGACTGGGACAGTGACAGCCTTTATTGTATACAGCCCAGGTAGGAGAGACTGGGACAGTGACAGCCTTTATTGTATACAGTGCAGGTAGGAGAGACTGGGACAGTGACAGCATTTATTGTATACAGTGCAGGTAGGAGAGACTGGGACAGTGACAGCCTTTATTGTATACAGTGCAGGTAGGAGAGACTGGGACAGTGACAGCCATTATTGTATACAGTGCAGGTAGGAGAGACTGGGACAGTGACAGCCTTTATTGTATACAGTGCAGGTAGGAGAGACTGGGACAGTGACAGCCTTTATTGTATACAGCCCAGGCAGGAGAGACTGGGACAGTGACAGCCTTTATTGTATACAGTGCAGGTAGGAGAGACTGGGACAGTGACAGCCTTTATTGTATACAGCCCAGGCAGGAGAGACTGGGACAGTGACAGCCTTTATTGTATACAGCGCAGGTAGGAGAGACTGGGACAGTGACAGCCTTTATTGTATACAGTGCAAGCAGGAAAGAATGGGACAGTGACAGCCTTTATTGTAAACAGTGCAGGTAGGAGAGACTGGGACAGCCATTACGGTATACAGCCCAGGCAGGAGAGACAGTGACAGCCCTTACTGTATACAGCCCAGGCAGGAGAGACTGGGACAGCCCTTACTGTATACAGCCCAGGCAGGAGAGACAGTGACAGCCTTTATTGTATACAGTGCAGGTAGGAGAGACTGGGACAGCCATTACTGTATACAGCCCAGCCAGGAGAGACTGGGACAGTGACAGCCTTTATTGTATACAGTGCAGGTAGGAGAGACTGGGACAGTGACAGCCTTTATTGTATACAGACCAGGTAGGAGAGACTGGGACAGTGACAGCCTTTATTGTATACAGTGCAGGTAGGAGAGACTGTGATAGTGACAGCCTTTATTGTATACAGTGCAGGTAGGAGAGACTGGGACAGTGACAGCCTTTATTGTATACAGCGCAGGTAGGAGAGACTGGGATAGTGACAGCCTTTATTGTATACAGTGCAGGTAGGAGAGACTGGGATAGTGACAGCCTTTATTGTATACAGCCCAGGTAGGAGAGACTGGGACAGTGACAGCCTTTATTGTATACAGCCTAGGTAGGAGAGACTGGGACAGTGACAGCCTTTATTGTATACAGTGCAGGTAGGAGAGACTGGGACAGTGACAGCCTTTATTGTATACAGCCCAGGTAGGAGAGACTGGGACAGTGACAGCCTTTATTGTATACAGCGCAGGTAGGAGAGACTGGGATAGTGACAGCCTTTATTGTATACAGTGCAGGTAGGAGAGACTGGGACAGTGACAGCCTTTATTGTATACAGACCAGGTAGGAGAGACTGGGACAGTGACAGCCTTTATTGTATACAGTGCAGGTAGGAGAGACTGGGACAGTGACAGCCTTTATTGTATACAGCGCAGGCAGGAGAGACTGGGACAGTGACAGCCTTTATTGTATACAGCCTAGGTAGGAGAGACTGGGACAGTGACAGCCTTTATTGTATACAGCGCAGGTAGGAGAGACTGGGATAGTGACAGCCTTTATTGTATACAGCGCAGGTAGGAGAGACTGGGATAGTGACAGCCTTTATTGTATACAGCCTAGGTAGGAGAGACTGGGACAGTGACAGCCTTTATTGTATACAGTGCAGGTAGGAGAGACTGGGACAGTGACAGCATTTATTGTATACAGCCCAGGTAGGAGAGACTGGGACAGTGACAGCCTTTATTGTATACAGCGCAGGTAGGAGAGACTGGGACAGTGACAGCATTTATTGTATACAGCCCAGGCAGGAGAGACTGGGACAGTGACAGCATTTATTGTATACAGCCCAGGCAGGAGAGACTGGGACAGTGACAGCATTTATTGTATACAGCACAGGTAGGAGAGACTGGGACAGTGACAGCCTTTATTGTATACAGCCCAGGCAGGAGAGACTGGGACAGTGACAGCCTTTATTGTATACAGTGCAGGCAGGAGAGACTGGGATAACGAGAGCCTTTGTTGCATTCTGTGGAGGAATGAGTCTTTTCGGTTTATTGGTTGGAGAATATTAACATTGATAACAATGTATGTGTTGCAGTGTACTACATTGTGGCATGTTATGAGGTCAAGTATTAAAATGTCATACATCTTAGATTTTAAGGGACTCTGTAGGCAATAGAACCATTTTATTTAATTTGGTTGGTTATTGTACCTGGAGTCCTCAGTTGAACATTGAATTAATGTTTCTGGCCACTGCCTGGTCCCTACTGGAGTTGTTGCTAAGCAGAGATCACATACTTTCTTCTAGCCATACCAATTAATATCCGCAATGGGCACTCTGATAGGCTGAAAGCAGTCGGCTGACATTCTCAGGCAATTACGTTTACCCTTTGCTACTTGTGTAGAATCCCTTAGTAACCATCCGCTTCCTGGCTGTTTTCTTTTGTTTCCCCCTAAAGACTATTCTTACTGCCCGTGGCACCCATCTCCATTCCCTCCAGGCCCACCAACCAGGAATGCCCCTTCCTCTGGCTGTAATTGGAGTCCAGAAAGCTGAAAGGACTATAGCGCGATTCATCTACAACTTCTCAGGAAATCCCCCACTTCCCAAACAGCTAGAAGAGTACTTTTTGGAGTGAAGGTGCCCCGAACTATGTGGAACAATCGATCCATGAGGCAGGGGCAACACAGGAACTCCCGACATTGACCGGCAAAAGCCTATTTTATCCGTAATCTCTTTTGGGCATGGAATTTGTTATTAGCTGGTCAAAACTTTACCTCAATGGTGATTTGTCAATTCTTCATGGATCCGGGCTCTATTTTGTCAACATGGACGTTTAGATCAGAGCTATCCAGGGATATATCTTGTGTTGGAGTTTTGGGGTGTTTTTGTGTTGTGATTTCTGTATCAGGGAGATAATTAGTTTAGTGAGCGCAATTATTTCCCAGACACAGGGGCAGTAGGGTGGGATTACTTGCTGTTGAATATGGACCCCATGCTGAGTCAGTGTATAAATGACCTTTATTGTGCTAATAAAATCAGATCTACTCCCAACATAAAGGCTCAGCTAATGTATTGGGGTGGAAGGGCTATAATCACATGCACTGGATGGAGCTATAACACTACAAGAAAGGGAATCCTTGGCAATGATACATTGGCAATCTTCCACAGTACTCAAGTTAATGCTTCTGTGGGTTATCCCAAGCAGTTCCTGCTATAAAAAACAGTTTAAAACTGAATGGAAGATTAGTGCAAGGGGAATCCAGACACTGTAATGACATTAGGTAGTTACAGTGTCCCTTTAATTTAGATTATTTACATTTCACAGTAGCCGTGAGAAATTTGACCACAGCATTTCCTTGTGTACAAATCTTGTATTTCTTGCTCAAAAGTGAGCAGTAATCTCAAATGTCACAGAAGGCCTCCACACAGCATTGTTCAATGTGTTTAGTGCACAGAACTGCATGCGCCAATGCAATCGATGGATTTCTTACTGATAAGGTGCCATCTTGTTTCCATGTGTGTCTTCTGGCTGGCTTTTTTTTTTGGTACTTTGGACATTGATTGTTACATTCTCGAAAACTGTTAAACCTTGATATTTAAAAGGGAAAACACAAAAACGCAACAAAGTGCTTTTTGGTGACTAAATATAGGGCTGTAAAGATAAATGTGACTCCGTCCTCTTACCACAACGCGTGATAATTCTACTTGTGCACAAGTCCTTTTCGAGCAAACTTAGTGGCAATTTCACAGTAATGCGTCTTCTTGACTTCTGAGGCTCGGAATAAACTTGAGATTACCGTAGATTTAGGGGCTCAGATTAGTATTTTTCACGTAGTTTTTCATTCTTGATGGAAGTATGATTTGCTACTGCTACATTTTATTGGCACAATAGTCCCTGCGCTGTCGAGATGTCACAATCTTGAAGATTTTTGAGTGAATTTTCAGGTCACAAAAGCCAGGCAATGTGCACTTTTTCCATGTTTTATGTGTTTACTAAACTGTGCATTGAGTAGTTAACCTATATTAGTTTGATTCATTACAGACGTCAATACGATCTTAATTTTTTTTTGTGTGCGAATACAGGCAAGTGTTCCATTTTCAATTCTAATCCATTTGAGCCAAAATTAACTCCTGCACATAGAATAACAAACTTTAAAGAGACATGGCATGTCCAACCACAAGAGGCATGAAGGTTCTGTTTTTATTCCATTTAAATCAAATATTCTTGATTTTTATATACGTGGCACTGTTTTTCATGTACTAAAATGCTGTAAATAAAAGGAACATAAAAAAGCTGCGCCACATAAAATATAATAAAAGAAAACAAAGTCCAAGTAATAAGAAGTCCAACTTTGTGTGTCCTTACGGATAGTCTTTTTAAGAGTGGTAGGGTCTTCAGATATGATAGTGGTTCCACTTATATAGAAGATAAAAGAAAGGGAAAACCAATAGTGCAATATGTATAGCTCAAATATGGACGTAGTAAAAAGTAATGGTAGAGAACTCACATTTGCAAGAGCTTATATCCAGCTCTAGGGTAAAGCGCGTACAGCGGTATAATCCCCGCTTATGGGATATGTGGTGGGTACCTCTTCTATGGTGTCCAGTTCTCGGGAAAAAGAAACAACTGATAGTGCTCAGTGTATAGCAGTGTTGATATAAATTAAATAAAAATGTACTTACAAGTAGAGAGCAGGTGGACTGCTCTGTGGTATCAGCATAAGTGGATTAACCCCCACCTAGGATTTCTTGGGGTGCAGGAAGCTTCCAAATGTTTATAAGACCGAAATGGTTAAAAAGTTAAATAAAATAATAAAAAGGCCAGGGTAAAAATAAATTTAAAAAAAAAAAGGTATGTGTAAAAAAAAAAAAAGGTAATTGGCACAAACAAATGACCAAATTTACTTTTAAATACAAAAATACACAATATAAAAGTTTCCATAACGCGTTTCGTCAAAAGACTTTTTCAAATGGAATAACATACACTACCTGGCATATTAGTGTTATATAGGAGCACAACTAATTAGAATATTGGCACCAAAAATGGTCCAGCCAATCATAATTGCAATTAGGCAAATCTGAAACACATAAATAACTATATAAAAATATATTTTATAATACCCTGACATGTTTAAAATATATTGGTAACTAAAACGAGGGGGGGGAGATTTAAAATTTAATGATTAAAATCACCCACGTGATTTTCGGCACTTCCGCGTTCCAGAAGTGAGCCGCACAGCCTCATGGGAGATGTAGTTTGTAATAGCCACAAATGGCGGCCGGGGAACCAGAAGGGAGGGGAGTATAATATCTAGCTAAAAATAGAGTGCAGCCATCTTGGGGAGGGCAAATAGATACCCAAGAGCCATACTGGGAATGGCAGGCAGGGAATAAGCAGATATATTGACATATTTCACCATAAAAATAAAAGATAAAATGAGATTTAAAACAAAATTAAATAAACACAATTAAATAGCAATATTGTTATTTGAAAAGACAGAATATTGGCAACAGCAATATTAAGAGAATAATAAAAAAACAACAAAACCCGCAAATCCTTAAATAATACAAAATAGGAGCAAGTTAAAGGTGCAGGCACAGTCACTCATAAAAAAATTATGCAGATCAAAATCTGCATTTAAACCATGGGGTATAAGGGTTTTGAGATTATACAACATTGAATATTCTAACTACTCCAAATCACCTTTCATCCCTAATCACTCTAACAGGTACCAGCTATTGTCAGTAGATTCAGATTTGATAATGAAGATCATTTTTTAGAAATACGTACTCACCAGCCCCCATTAGCCCAAACACCGCACCCATCATGTTCCCAAAAAAGAATTCTAAGTTTAGAGGAAGACGAAGTGGAAGACTGGAACAAAAGGGAAAGATTAGAAAGATAATATTCCCCTAAAGCTCCCTATAGTGGTATTTTTAATCTCTCTCAAAATGTTTTATCAGCTGCACAATTGTCTGTTTTAAACAAAGGTCTAAAATTTGCTCCTACCTCTTCATTTAACCCATTTCAAGCATTTCTTGATGTAAATAAATTTGTTAGAAAAGTGTCACATATTCATCCGCTTATAGATATGTGGTTAATGACATATACTGTCCACACAGGAAAAGTTGTGCCGAGCAGCAACCTAAACCACAGAAGGGTTAATGCTGAGCAGCAATTATGTAAATGGGAACCTGGTAGCTGACTTTGGGGTTAAAGGCCAGTTACAGCCTATCAGAACTAAAGTTCTCAGCCTGCTCAGTGCCCTGTCGTGGTTTCCCTTGTGGTTGTCTGAGAGCGCGTTCCTGTTTATAGTTTTCTACCTGGTTTTTGACTTTGGTTTTGTTTATTGACTTCTCTATATTCTGGTATCCTGACTCCTGGCTTTCCTCATCGCTGTGTCCCTTTCTGTGTTCCCTGACCTCGGCTAGTATTTTTGACTATTCTTTGTACGTTAAATCCGGCCATTCTAAGGGCCGGTAATACGTTATTTATTTGTCATCCGTGCTGTACAGTTCTACGTGCTGGATCAAACAGTAATCCTGACAAAAAGCTGCCTTAAAAAGATTTTTTATGAGTAAAAACGATTAAGCATCAATTCTACCTCCTTCACCACAAATAGATGAAGGATCTTTTATAAATACTCATCTCAGAGAAAAATCTAAGTTCTACCCATCTCATTGTAAATCGGCCCCTTTGATCTTATTCGAAAAACTTGTTCACAAAGACCTCGAAAGAATTAAATACAAAAAATATGATTCTAATAACCTTACAAATGCTGAAAGGAAGGCAATTAAAAAAACTTCAAAAAGATAAAGATATTGTTATAAAACCAGCCGACAAAGGTGGTGGAGTAGTTATCCAGTCCAGTAAAATGTATATAGATGAAGCCCATAGACAATTGAAGGGTATAAATGTATATGAAAAACTCTTATCCGATCCCACAAAAAATATACAAACCATTTTATTTAATTTTTTTTTAAAAAAAGGCTTGGACAAAAATATTTTAAACAAACACGGATTTAATTTTTAAATAAATAATTTCCTTTCACTCCTGTTATTTATTTTTCTCCCTAAAATTCATAAAAACGAACAGCAACCCCCAGGAAGACCAATTGTCTCTGGGATAGGTTCCCTTTTGTGTAACCTTTCCCAATATATTGATACTCTCCTCCAGCCTTCTGTTAATCTTATTGGAAAGACTCTGTCACTCTTAAAATTTTAAAATAATTTTACTTGGAAATCGAATTTTATACTGGTTACTTGTGACGTTCAGTCCCTTTATACTATTATCCCCCATGATATAGGATGCCAGGCTATAAAAGAGATTTTAACCTTAGAAGCTAAAATTCCTGTCACTCAAATTGATTTTATAATAGAAGGTATAAACATTACTTTAAAAAAACAATTATTTTTGGTTCTTAGATTAATTTTATCTACAAAAGAGAGGTACTGCTATGGGTACTAGGTTTGCCCCTAGTTATGCCAATTTATTCATGGCAGATTGGGAAACCCAAGCAATTTGGGGTAACCATGCATGGCGAGCAAACCTAGTGTCATACTTTAGATATATAGACGACTTGTTTTTTTTATCTGGGAGGGAACAGAAGATAATCTTATTGCTTTTATTAATAATCTAAATATTAATAATAGGGGTATTATTCTCACACATGAATACAGCAAGGAATCCATTAATTTTTTTAGATCTTAATATTTTTATTAATGAAGGCCGACTCCAAACAAAAACGGTTTTTAAAAAGGTGTGTGTAAATACGGCTATAGATATATCAAGCTGCCACTATAAGCCCTGGCTTGAGAGTGCCCCAAAGAGTCAATTCCTGCGACTTTGCAGGAACTGCTCAAATAGTACAGATTTTAATGAACAAGCCGAACTCCTAAAAAATAAATTAATAGAAAAAAATTATTTAGAATCAGACTTAAATAATACAATTAATACAGTGAAACAAAAAGAACGTAAAGACCTCTTGATTTACAAAAATAAAGAAAATAACGAACCAATATCTCTCCCTGTGATTTTCAATTTTAACAATAAAAGCAGTGATGTTAAAAAAAAAAAATAATAAAAAAGCATTGGCATATACTCAAACATGATGATGAGATACTTAATCCAAATATTGTTTTTAGAGGAGCACCTAATTTTAAATCTATTCTAACCACCAATTTTACTAAGGAATCCTCTGCCAAGAACTTTTCTTTCTTTCCTCAGACGAAAGGTTTCTATAAATGTAGACAATGTATAGTATGTAGAACTACAGACTCTTCAGTTCCATCTAAAATCACTCAATTTAGGTCAAATATAACCAAAAAAGTGTATAATATTTATGACTTTATTTGTTGCAATACGAAGAATGTTCTTTATCTGCTCGAGTGTCCATGTGGCCTCCAATATGTGGGGATGACCACAAGGTGCTTAAAGATAAGACTGAGCGAACATTGCAGAAATATAAAAAATGGATACTTAAATCATACAGTATCTAAACACTTTATTATGCGCAACAAAGACCCATATTTACTTAAATATATCGGTATAAAAAAAATGTTCTATTTCATGGCGTGGAGGAGATATAAAAAAGTTACTTGGAAAAACTGAAATGGAGTGGGTGTATAATCTCAAGACCCTTATACCCCATAGTTTAAATGCAGATTTTGATCTGCATAATTTTTTATGAGTGACTGTGCCTGCACCTTTAACTTGCTCCTATTTTGTATTATTTAAGGATTTACTGGTTTTGTTGTTTTTTATTATTCTCTTATGAAAGAAGACGTGTTTTTAATGAGTTAAAAAAAAAAATCTAAGCAGTTCCATTTACTGCCTCCCAAACTCATATTTTTTTTTTTTGATTGCATTGTGTGGCGGAAGGGTGAAAAAGAACTGGTTTATGGCCAAGTTCCCTGCTTTTATACACAGCCCCCAAAGTTCTGACCGGCCACAGACAAGGTTTTATGCTCAAAACAGTTCCAGGGCATTTGGTGCTTTGGCCAGCCAACCTTTGGGAGCTCCTGCGTCCAAAATATAGGGTGCTTTGGCTCGCTGTTAGGTTGCGTTTGTTCCTCTCAGGCTCCTTTTCTCCGAAAAGCATTCTCCAGGCGGGTTGCAAAGTTGTTCAAAATCCCGGACCAAGTTGTCCAGGAGCCGCACAGTCACCTCATGCCGAAAACCGTTCCATCACATTTGCGGCTAAGTCCCACTGAGGTGACCGGGAACCTAAGTCCTCAAGCCGAATTTAGTTCCATGATGTTTGCAGCTAAGTACCGCTGAAGACAATTCATGGATTTCTTCATGTGAACGGACGCCAGGGAGCTAGTGTTCGGTTCCATTCGAATGAAGGGAAAGTGCCGAACCAGGGGCATCCAGGAAAAGCTGCTGGCGGCTGGGGAGGTTTAACTTCCAAACAGGGTCTTTGGGTGCGGCTCGTAGTCCTTGGGCAGGAGGCTAGCGAGCAGGCTCCTCCTGGAGCTTGTGGCATATGCACATTTGCCACACGTTGTTTATAACATTAATGTTTGAGGCTTGATATTCAAGTGTACACGGTTTGTTCACGTACACCCACTCCTTTAGCTATCCCCTCAAACGTAATGTGGCTTTCTTTATTAGTTGCAAGCCAAACCGTTGTTTCAGGAGGTCCACTGTGGCCCTGGTTGTATGGGCAGTAGCCTCATCCTGATGACACCACATTTCAGATTTTCCTCTTTGCATCAAAATAATGGACCTTCCAGTTTAAAAAAAAAAAAAAAAAATTAATTTATTTTTATTTTTTTAAAGATACTTTATGGTGAAGGGGCTTGTGTACTTCGATGAAGCTATGAGTTATACCATGTAGGGGCACCCAAGATGAGCAGGTCATAGCAGAGAAGTCGGACAAATCATGGTCCACTGGAGAAGGAACTAGCAACCCACTCTAGTATCTTTGCCAAGATAATTATATTGACAAGCACAACCAGTGACTTAACGATATGGCACTGGAAGATGAGCCCCTCAGGTCAGAAGGTGCCTACGACATTACTGAGGAAGAGCAGAGGGCAGGTACGAGTAGCACCAAATCTAATGAA
The DNA here is from genome assembly GCA_933207985.1 of Pelobates cultripes. Taxonomy (NCBI): domain Eukaryota; kingdom Metazoa; phylum Chordata; class Amphibia; order Anura; family Pelobatidae; genus Pelobates; species Pelobates cultripes. The sequence goes on from OW240914.1 coordinate 24,224,426, forward strand.
GTAGTTGGGCCAAAGCCGAGAGGACACGCAACTACGGATGTGTTTGGAGGGGAAAGGAAAGTCTGATGCTGCAAAAAACAATTTAACATAGGAACCTGGAATGTAAACACTATGAACCAAGGCAAATTTGGATGTGATCAAACTTGAGATGACAAGGTTAAACATTGATGTCCTGGGAATTAGTGAACTGAAATGGACTGGAATGGGACATTTCACATCAGACAAACATCACATCTTCTATTGTGGTCAATAATCCTGCAGAAGAAATGGAGTAGCCATCATAGTAAATCATCGGGTGGGCAAAGCAGTGCTAGGCTACAACCCAATAACTGACAGAATGAATTCAAATCGAATTCAAGGCAAGCCATTTAACATCAGTGATCCAAGTTTATTCTCCAACCATGGATGCCGAAGAGGCTGAGATTGTCCAGTTCTATGAAGATATTCAACACATGATAGATATAACACCAAGAAAAGATGTTACTATCCTCATAGGAGACTGGAATGCTAAAGTAGGGAACCAGAAGACTTCTTGGAATAACTGGCAAGTTTGGCCTTGGAGTTCAAAATGAAGCAGGTCAGATATTAGTAGAATTGTCAAGATAATTCTCTGGTCATAGCAAACACCCTCTTCCATCAGCCTCTGAGACGACTCTACACATGGACATCAGAATATCGACAATATAGAAATCAGATTGACTATATACTTTACAGCCAAAGATGGAGGAGCTCTATACAGTCTGCAAAAACAAGACCTGGAGCATACTGTGGCTCGTACCATGAGCTTCTCATTGCAAAGTTTTAGAATTAAACTGAAGAAAAGAGGGAAACACATCAAGACTAATCAGATACAACATAAATAATTTTCCTTGTGAAAATGCAGTGGAAGTAAAGAATAGATTTGAGGGATTAGACATGGACGATAGACTGAATGAAGAACTTTGGACCGAAGTTTGCAATATTATCCAGGAAACCGCAAGAAAAACTATCCCCGAAATAAATCTAAGAAGGAAAACTGGCCATCTGATGAGACTTTAAAAATAGCCCAGGAAAGAAGGAAATCAAAAGGTAGTGGAGATTGGAAAAAAAATTGTCCAACACAATGCACAATTCCAAAGGATAGCAAGAAGAGACAAGGAGACATTCTACAATGAGCAATGTAAAGAGATTGAAGACTATAACAGAATGGGAAAGTCAAGAGATCTATTCAAGAAAATTGGGGATCTAAAAGTTACCTTTCATGCCAAAGTTGGTGTGATAAGACAAAAATGGCAGGGACTTAACAGAAGAAGATCAGATAAAGAAGAGATGGCAGAAATACACTGAAGATCTATACAGGAAGGATTTTAACAGCAGTGATGTCCTCAATAGTTGGTCCAATGAGATGGAACCATAAATCTTGGAGAGCAAAGTGAGATGGTCTTTAGAATGCTTTGCAGTTAACAAGGCTGCAGGAGTTGATGAAATCCCAACTGAACTATTCAAAATTCAAAAACACCAGATGATGCTGTGAAAGTGCTGCTTGCCTTATGCCAACAAGTTTGGAAACTCAACAGTGGCGAAAAGACTTGAAAAGGTCTGTCTACATCCCAATCCCCAAAAAAGGCAATGCCAACGAGTGCTTCAGTTATTGAACTATTGCACTAATTTTACATGCCAGCAAGGTAATGCTTAAGATCCTACAAGCTCGACTCAAACAATACATGGACAGGGAATTACCAGATGTACAAGCTGGGTTCCGCAGAGGACGAGGCACAAGATCAAATTGCCAATGTACGATGGATAATGGAGCAAGCCAGAGAGTTCCAGAAAAACACATACTTCTGCATCATTGACTATTCTGAAGCCTTTCACTGTGTGGATCACAACAACATGTGACAAGTTCTTAAAGACATGGGAGTACCAGATTATCTCATCCGCCTCCTGAGGAATCTGTATGTGTATGTTCAAGATTGGGAAAGGAGTGCGACAAGGTTGTATATTGTCACCTTATTTATTCAACTTCTATGCGGAATACATAATGCGTACGGCTGGGCTGGATAAATCTATATTGCTGTAAGAAATATCAACAACCTCAGATACGCGGTTGATACTACTTTGATGGCTGAAAGTGAGGAAGAACCAAAGGACCTGTTGATGAGGGTAAAAGAAGAGAGTGCAAAAGCTGGCTTGATGCTTAACGTTAAAAAGACTAAGATCATGGCAAACGGCAATCTTAACAACAGAAACAAAGAAGCAAAAATTCACTAACTGTGAATATAATGCTGACTGGAAATAAAGACGCAGGCAACAAAGCATCCAGTGATATAGAACAATGTAACCAGAGGGAGACCACTAAATATCTGAAGTAACAGAAATAAATTGTGACTCAAAATATGAATAAATACCGAACTACCCTTACAAAGCTATTCCCATGCCTAAGTAAGTGAGGATATAAAATTACTAAACACCCAAATCTGCAATATTCGTATAGGTTTAATTAGTCCTGGCCCTTTAATGCATAGGGTGTTCGTAAATCTCCGCTTAGTACCGAAGCTCCAGAAAAAGTGCCAAAGGGTGAAAGGTCACTGTAAAAGACTGGCGTCCCTAATAATCAAAAGTAGACAGACAGATAAATTGAAGTGAAATAAGGCACATGAAGAAGTGGACGACAGAGATGGATAGATGAGGTCACTGAAGCTACGAACATGACGTTGCTGGAGCTCAGAGAGGCAGTGACTGACAGATGTTATTGGTGTGCTATGGTTCATATGGTCACGGAGAGTCAGACACAACTGATCGACTAAATAACAATTTTAAAAATCCATTTCCTTTTAAATATTCGATGAATGGATTATGGTATTAAAATAGTTGAGGTGACAGCTATCCTTTAACTTGCATCCTGATGGTAATTGTCCTTTGTTTCTTTACCAAGAAGTGAATAGTGAAAAAGTCTAAGAAATGGTTAATCAGTGCTTTACATAAGGTGTACATAACGAGCTTGTATAATATCTGTTGGGAATTTCCAGCTGGGTGTGTATTCTTCGTAATGTGTGTACAAAGGGCTGGGAATTTACACCAGGTTGAGATGTGTAAATACGGCCAAATAACCCCCAGTCAAGAAATCCAGCAAAGCCGCCTTCTTAAACGGACACTATAGTCACCTGAACAACTTTATCTTAATGAAGCAGTTTTGGTGTATAGAACATGCCCCTGCTGTCTCACTGCTCAATCCTCTGCCATTTAGGAGTTAAATCCCTTTGTTTATGAACCCTAGTCACACCTCCCTGCATGTGACTTGCACAGCCTTCCATAAACACTTCCTGTAAAGAGAGCCCTATTTATGCTTTCTTTATTGCAAGTTCTGTTTAATTAAGATTTTCTTATCCCCTGCTATGTTAATAGCTTGCTAGACCCTGCAAGAGCCTCCTGTATGTGATTAAAGTTCAATTTAGAGATTGAGATACAATTATTTAAGGTAAATTACATCTGTTTGAAAGTGAAACCAGTTTTTTTCATGCAGGCTCTGTCAATCATAGCCAGGGGAGGTGTGGCTAGGGCTGCATAAACAGAAACAAAGTGATTTAACTCCTAAATGACAGTGAATTGAGCAGTGAAATTGCAGGGGAATGATCTATACACTAAAACTGCTTTATTTAGCTAAAGTAATTTAGGTGACTATTGTGTTTCTTTAATGTTTCACTGAGCTGCTTGTTTTATAGTTTTTATAAAGCTTTTATTGCGTTACTGAAGGGTTTATTAACTAAATAGTGAATTGAAATCCAAGTGACAGAGTTGGAAGAATCATCTCTCCCGGTTTAGCCACACTTTGGCCATTTGAAATATCCTACTTTGGTGTTCTGATCTCCAGAATTCTCTGCTGAATAAATCCCATTACTTTAAGCAATAATATTATATAAAAATTACTTTTTGCTTTTTATTATATATTGGGGGTATGTCATTTAAAAGTTGACTACAGACTGTTTTGAAGAGTGAGATGTGAGTTGGAATCCAACTAGAGCAAGCAGAACATTGTATGTAGAAATGGCTGAGGATGATGTGGGAGTAATTTTGTTACACAGGTTCTTATGTTAATATATATTTTTCGTTACCAGGAGTGGCTGAGTGAGGTTCAGGACGTCTCACAGAGAGAGTCCCTGGAATGGAGCGAGAGAAGCGCAGTGTAGGGGGGATCCTGTCGTCTCTCTCCCTCCTCTGCGTGGTCCTAGATCTCCAGCTGGATGGTAAGCGGGTGATACAAGCTATGGAAAATCCCCTGACATAGGCAGTGCTATTGGACAAAGCTACTCATTTAACATCAAGGGTGTCTTATAGTAACTGATCTAAAAGTTAAAATCCAGTATTTATCCCAGTATCTGTATGTGTTCAGACATTGCTGGCTTCATATCTAATGGACCACGTGCTATCAGAACAGGCTCAGACAGAGCTTGGTTCATATCTAATGTACCGCATGTTATCAGGACAGGCTCAGACAGTGCTGGCTTCATATCTAATGTACCGCATGTTATCAGGACAGGCTCCGACAGTGCTGGCTTCATATCTAATGTACCACATGTTATCAGGACAAGCTCCGACACCGCTAGCTTTGGATTTAACATATGATGTTTGGTTTCTAGGATGTTTAGCCGCCAGTCATGCAGAAATCGAAAATCACTTGGAGATGGGAAGGAAGCTTCTAGCTGCTGGGCAATTGGCTGAAGCTCTATCTCACTATCATTCTGCTGTGGGTGAGTAACACACCTTTCATGTCACTCCTCAGTATTAGGTAAAAGTGTTGTATAAACAGAGTAGCCTGACCACAACGTGATTACAATTATTTGTGCCTAGATGGTGCAACTTTGTATGTTCCAAAGATTTTCCTTCATATCCTTATATTATATGGACTGCTGCAATAGACTATTGCTGACTAGTTGAGGATGATATGGTTTGCATTAAAGCCAGATTCCATAAAATTTTGCTGTAGTTTAAGAAAAAAATAATAATTTGACTGAAATTGAAGCATAGTACCAAAATCTGACAGGGTTTCCATTTTTGCTTTATATATTTAGTTCTCTATAACCCCCACATGATGACACAGACAGAAGGAGCTATGAGTCTGTCCCTCCCCCAGCAGGGTGACACAGTGACACAGACAGAAGGAGCTATGAGTCTGTCCCTCCCCCTGCAGGGTGACAGTGACACAGACAGAAGAAGCTATGAGTCTGTCCCTCCCCCTGCAGGGTGACACAGTGACACAGACAAAAGGAGCTATGAGTCTGTCCCTCTCCCTGCAGGTGACACGGTGACACAGACAGAAGGAGCTATGAGTCTGTCCCTCTCCCCTCCTCCCCCCCTCCCCTCCACAGGGTGACACAGAAGGCGCTAGGAGTATGTTCCTGCCCTATTGGGTCACACAGTTGCATACAAAAAAGTTAGGCATATTTAATTTCTTGTTACATTTTACCTTTCAGATGGAGATCCCAGAAACTACCTGACCTATTATAAGAGGGCAGCGGTGTATTTGGCAATGGGGAAATTCAAGTCAGCCCTTCCTGATCTCAGCAAAGCCATTGACCTAAAGCCAGACTTTATGGCTGTAAGTCTCTTGTGTCATTTGTCATATGTCTACTTCCATTTAATGTTGGTTACCACCTGCACTAGTGAAATATATCCTCTATATAATCATCAACTAGAGTAGTAGAAACGGGGGGGACATGTAGTTACATAGGCTGAAAAGGGACCTGTGTCCATCAAGTTCGGCCTTCCTCTTATTTGTTTTTTGCTGTTGATGCAAAAAAAAAAAAAAAACAGTTTGAAGCATTTCCAATTTTGCAACAAGCTAGGAAACAAAATTCCATTTTGACCCCAGAATGGCAGTCAGACTAATCTATGGATCAAGAAGACCCTACATTGAAAAATTATATCCTTGAATATTCTGTTTTTGCAAGTATGCATTTAGTTGCTGTTTAACCCCCTTAAGGACGGCGGGCGTGCTATGCCGTCCTTGGAGACTCCGCTCTAAACGTCGGTGGACGGTATAGTACGCCCCCACCGTCCTATTCACTTACCTGCTCGCAGGCAATCTCACACTGGCGATCGCGATGGGGGACTTACCTGGGAGCCCAGGGAGTCCCCCTGCTTCCTCTTCGGCCCCTCTGGGCCATGTGATTGCGAGGACCTCATAATCACATGGACGGGATGAAAATTAAAATAAGGTTAAAAACAGTGTAAAATAAAAATAATATCTCATATAATATATAGACAGACAGACAGGGTTGTTCGATGGGCTATGTCCCTTTTAAAAGGGACTCCCCCTCCTACCTAACTTACCTACTGGTCCAGACATACTTTTGGACTTCCGGTACTCTGAAGGATTTCAGTTGCAGCTCTCAACCTCCTCCTGACAGCTCGCCAGGGGTTCGCTCCCCAGAACACTCTGCTGCCCGTCAGTCATTTTTTCCTGCCGAACAGTAAGTGAGCAGACCGGTATCATTAGCCCGACCCACCGAGGTCTACGGCTACCATATACCACGGGGGTACGGCAAACCCCCCCCCCCACAGACACAGGTCACGGAGGTCTGAGGTACCCTAGCATGGCCTCCTCCGGCTGATTTCACCTTGTCACTGGGCGGCAGATCAACAGTGAGTACAGATGGGTACAGCAGTACACCGTCTATGTCTCACATAGGTATTACTTTTTTCTACATTCCGCCGAGGTCTATTACGGTTCCCTCCATGCATACTTTCACCCTCTCAGGGTAGCAGGGGCACAGAGGGTAACTCTGTATCAGCGCCCCCCTCCCCTACCAACAGCGGCACGGGAATCTCACTTACCGGCCTTGGTAACGGATTTTCCCCAACGGTCTGAATCTCCCCCCATCCCCTCTCAGCAAGTGCACGGAGTTTGTCCCATTCACAACACCTCTCCCCCTCCCCCTGAGAGTTTCACTTACCGGCCTCGCCGGCTCCCACTGCCCCTCCTATCAAGGGAACGGAGTCCCTTTACTTAACGGCCTCACCAGCCACCCCCCCCAGGGTCTCTTAGCAAGCACATGGAGGTCATTACATCCCCCACTCCCCCAGCAGAAGTGTGATTACTTACAGGGTCGGAGTCCTGTCAGCAGCCAGGTACACTCCCTCCAGGCGCAGGTCTAATCACTGCCGGTAAGCGCGATCACTTACAGCACTGTAACGGCAGAGTAGGCTGTAAAACGCAAGCGGCAAGGCAACTCACATCACACCCAGGCAGTTGTAAACGTGCAATATTAAAACATGGCAGTCCACAAACGGGCATATAGGTTGCCACACAAGTCATGTTAATAAATTGAATTGATTTGTTGATGAAATCCATCTACTCATTCGTAAATGTTACTGGTTATTCATATGTCATGTTTTGAACAACTGTGTGTTGGCATTACATTTGTAGAGGGTTTCCCTCTGGGGGCATGTTATCCATTGCTGGCTTTCTAAATTTTTATGGTACAGCCCTGTTGTCAATTACCCCTAATATATTGCTCTGTGCGATCAGGGCAGCACAGCGCCGCCTGGTGGCCATGCCGCACGTGGCTGCAGATTGGCAGCCATACGCCATGCATATTTAGATGTCATTACCACATATTAACTTGTTCCACATTCTTAAAAGGTTAAACGCATGGAATTAGTTCTCCCTCGGTATATATGTTCGTTCAGTAAGTGTTATTTGATATCTAAGTCTGCTTTATGAGTCAGAAACCTAGACAAAGATTGAGTGTTGTAGTACTATCAATTGGTACATACTGTGTCGGCCACAATCATTCCCTGTACCAGTCATACATTTTCGTCATTTATATTCTATCACTACGATTCAGCAAGCAGGAACATAAATGTTTGTAAAGGACAATCTGTACTGAACAGACTCTTGTGAACCTAACATAACAAATTCTGACATGCGGTACAGACTCAAAGCTCCAAACTTACAGTATAAGTGCCAAATCAGGAATTTCACCTAAAGGTAGATGAAGGTTGTTAATGTTGGAATTAAACACTACGATTGCGGGGGATATTTCAGCAGGTTGAGTGTCGTTACATAATCATATGTACCCTCTTCCTTCTATTCTGTCCTCCACCATCTTGGGTTAGGCCTCCCTCCTTAGCAGGATCTCAGCCTACCACAGAACAAACCAAGCATACATGGTTTCATACAGGTACGTTGCTCCCGATTCCTGTCCTATTACAGGGAAGCAATCCACAGAGAGGATTGAGTATGGCCACCTAGGTATTTTCTCCCAGGCACTCTATGCCATAGAGATAGAGGTACTGCGAGGCCAACACCCATCTTCCACGTAAAAGGTAATATGCCCCACGGGCCAAATCATAGTTAGTCGCCTCGCTTGTTGCATAGTAAGGGCCTCACTTGTCACAACTCTCCCCAATTTAGGGACTCATTCCTTGTAAAGCAACAAACCAGCAGGTTACCCCCTCGCGCCAACCATAGGTAGATCCTTTCAGGCCACTTGGCGACCAGTAGGGACTTACCTTTCACCAGTCTGATTGTTTCGCCACTTCGGCACTAGTTAAAACAAATGTATACACCCTCAAGAGAAATCTCATGATTCTTACATATGTAATTCAGTTTGTCCCAAGTTCCAGAAGAAGGAGATGACATTTCTAGTCAAAGTACTCCAACTAGGACTGCCACCTCTACACGTAAAGGGGACCCCAGCAGTACATCTTCGATTAGATCGGGGACCATCCCACGAATCACGGCCGAATTCCGCAGGGAAACATACCCTTAACAGCTACTGCTACTGTATGGCAAACCTAAAGAATGACATCCTGGAGGGCAAGGACGTTAATCTCGTCTCGCTTCCCAGGATGTCACAGAGTACCGCTCATACAGCTAGGGCGATATCTCAGAGGTCCTTATGGCCGGAGACACAAGACTGAGGAAATTATTCATCAGTATAGTTATAAACCTTCATGGTCTTGTGTCAGTACACACTACTGCATTCCACAGGTCTCAGCCTACATTCCTGGCTATTGTGTTCGGTACATCTACCCTCAGGTCATTGGACTCAACAGGTATTTAGTATATGTAAAGAAAAAAGAGGGATGGAACAGTGCTATCCAAACTGTTTATTTAGTACATGTAGTCATGGTATTTCAGCACCTCCTATCATGTTCCCCGTATAGACCGTAAAACGATCATATGTTACGCTGAAAGTTGCTGTACGATATCAGTATGGCCATATTTCAGTTATGGTTACACTGTCATTACCAGTAACTTTCAGCTGATCTACAACTAAATAACCACCAAACTCACCCCATTAAAGTCCACTCAGACTTACGTTACCTCCCAGTACCACAGGAACTACATTGGCCGCTCTTAACCTCTCATGCATAGTCCTCACACAAAGCCATCTATGGACCATTGGGAACATAAGTCAGGTAACCTTAGGGGACAAATACGTCCTATTTGCAACCTCTCATTTGGGCACTAAGTTCACATATCTGCTGGATAGGAATGTATGCGTAAAGTGCAGCTATCTCACAGCTTTCTACCTGTAAATCAACACGTCTTATAGTATTATACTTCTGCTATATCTTGCACTGTCCACATACGGCCATACAGTAGCTCTCCTCACTACCCTACCTACACGACCTACTCCAGGCCAAATGTACAGAATGTAATAATTCCCTCAGAACAGACGTTCTCATTACCTTTCATTGTACTAATTCAGTCTAGCATATTGTCAATTTACGACACGCACAACATACCGCATACATTATGATACGTAATGAAGTTACCAGGTGGGTCATTTTTAAGTTTCACGGGGTCGACCTTACTATCCAACCGCCACTGGGCTTACAGAGTCAATTCCATACTGGACTATACCCACATCACCACTGCATATTAGACCAGTTCATATACATCATATTATACTGTCCTTCCCGTTTTTCTTGGCTATTTGACTGCTCGGGCAACATGGTACAAGTTACCACATTAGCCATGCACAGGCAATGCCTATTGTACGGCCTTACCCAACATCTAGGCTGTTAAGTAATTATAGCTTACAGGGGCAACCATGACCTTAGAATGCCACGGCCAATTTGATTCACAACCACACTCTTTTATATGTGGCATACGACCCACCAAATGGCTATCCACTATAGCATACTGGCAGCCCCTCATTTGGGCTATTACATACGGCATAAGGATTACAATTTTGACATAAGATTGCAAAACTTTGTCACAAACTACCACAGCAGGCCTCTACACGGGGCCCTCACTAGGCCATCACTCTCACGTTACATACGACCCACTGCGATCAATCCACTAAGACTCAATTTCGGCCCACAGGGGGGAAATTACATACGACCATGGTCACGTTAGACCATTCAAGCCTCCCTATACGGCCCTTTCTCGGCCCTTACAACTCCAGTCATAGACACTTAAGCGATCGCCAATATTCGTTCCAGCTGGTAACCTAGAATGTCCTACACACGTCATATATTTCAGGTCTTCTAGCGGAAGGACGCCCAGCAGGAACTCACCTAGGCACAATCTATTTAGGTGTCTCTTCCATATACATATATGTCTTTAACTAGGGTCATCTACATACATAGTCACCCCAAAGCAGCGGCTTACACAGGGCTTCTGCAATCTCAGGGGACAGTGGGCACGGGGTAGGTGGCCGGGAAATAAGGAGCAGCAAGGAACCAGATCGAAGGGTTCCTTACGAACTCTGCATTACTATGGCTACAATTATACCCATTGTAGCCATAGTAGCAACATGGGGTCATTCATGAGCATGCAGACCGGTTCAAGGTCTCGGACAATTTGTCAATGGGCCACGTCATAAACAAGTCCGGTCTTGTATTCCTTATTATGAAAGCATCAGACGACTAACCTAGTGGAAGCCTGTCACCAATTTTAGCTGGTATGTTACCACGTATCAGTCATTTACAGTACAACTGCTGACCAGTTATCTAGTCTTCAGTTTCAGGCGTTCAGGAGGTCCCTAAGCAACTGCCTCACCGATAGCCATGATCGCTCCCCAGGTCCCAGCATACCTATGGAATAGAAGAGTTGTTAAGTCACAGCAGGAATTCACACAGTTGGCCCGCAAAGAATACGCACACTGCTATGACAGAGCTTACTGCATTTATCGAAGTTCATGTCAGATCACCACCTTACAAACTGTTTCAAGAATACAAGATGGGGGCTTTCGCCACTTTTTGGCCACATCAGATAAATGTCACACAACACTATTAAGTTATATCTCCCGGGCATTCAACACCACATGTTCTCAGTTACAAACATCATTCACAAATCCGCTATATACTTGGCTTTTATGGTTTCCCACGACCAGAGAAGTTACCATCATAGGGCAACACGATTCCAAGCTTTGCCTATGGTGTTCTAACCTGTACAAATACAGGATCACTACGTATAAACTTACCATCAACTAAGACCAGCCAGAGGGGTCACGAGGTACTTATTCAGTACAACCCCACCAACAACGCATACCTCAGCCGACCCAGGAATGTGAAATGTCACCGTAATACGCTAACTCCTTGTCTTGTGTTTTTGTAATAAACATCTTTGAGTACACTATATGGGTATTCCTTTTGCCCACTTATTTACAGGCCTACCACACACGTCTGTTTCGGCACACCTCTACCGACTTTTTCATTATTGTGATAAGTATACTCACTAGCTATTTCATACTATACTGAAATGGCCCCGAACACAAATTGGAAGGCAGGGCCTGAAATGTGGGAGCGGCTATGTCCCTTTAAAAGGGACTCTCCCTCAATCCTAACTTACCTACTGGTCCAGACGTACTTCTGGCCCACCCTCCTCTCCCTCTATTCAATACTATTTAAGGTAGGCCCACTTATTTACATACCTACCACACACATTGGTTTCGGCACACCTCTACCGACTCTTTCATTATTGTGATAAATATACTCTCTAGCTATTTCATACTATACTGAAATGGCCCCGAACGCAAATATAAATATATAAATAAATAAATAAATAAATATATCACTGTCTTTAAGTGTATTTTAATATTAATATATTATCAAAATACACGTAGAATGATATTAATTATATAATTAGAAGTGTGTGTGTATGTATATGTGTGTGTGTGTGTGTATGTATGTATATATATGTGTATATATATATTTATTATAAGTATATACGTTAAAAATGAAAAATAATTTTAAAAATGTCATTTCGTTCTAACTGTATTTTGATACTAATGTGTGTAGATATATATTGATATCAAAATACAGTTGGAACAAAATAATATATAAATGAAAAACAGTAAAATGTATTACAACGATGAGATCAGTGAAAGTGATGGGGGTAATTCTCATTCCTTGGCTAAACAATCTGGCGAATTTCAATGTGAAAAAACGGAAAAATGTGAACGGCTATATTTGACCCTGTAACTTCCCGCAACACCATAAAACCTGTACATGGGAGGTGCTGTTTTACACATGAGACATCGCTGAATACAAATATGTTACTGCAGTAAATGCAAACAGTATTAGGACATTCACAGTTAAAATGTCACGCAGAACTAAAAAAAATAACATTTCTTCATTTCTCACATTTATTTAATATTTTAGTCATGTTAAATTATGTTTCCTAGCTAAATATATGATGTTAAATGACAGCCCTATTTCTCCTGAATAAAATGATATATAATAAGTGTGAGTGCACTTAATATGAAAGAGGTGAATTACGGTTGAACAGACATATAGTCAAATTTCAAGTTTTGTTTACGTTTTATTTTGATCAAAACGTGTACATTTGGCTCAGTCCTTAAGGGGTTAAACATCTGTACGGACTCTGACAAAATATCTTCTTCAGGCAGAGAATTCCATATCCTTATTGTTCTTCTGGTAAAAAAAACAAAAAACAAAACCTTTACTTTGCTTTAGACTAAATCTTCTTTCTTCCAGTCTAAACGCATGACCTTGTGTCCTATATAAAGTCTTGTTTGTGAATAGATTTCCACACAGTGGTGTTTATTGGCCCCGAATATATTTGTATAATGTTATCATATCCCCTCTGAGGCAATGTTTTTCTAAACTAAAGAGGTTTAAATTTAACATTTCTTCATAGTTAAAATGTTCTATTCCTTTTATTGATTTTGTAGCCCTACTCTGCAATCTTTCTAGTGCCATTATATCCTTCTTCAAAACAGGTGCCCAAAATTGCACAGCATATTCAAGATGTGGTCTTACCAGCGATTTATAAAGACACACAGTGTATGGGCAAAAGTATTGGGATCATCTTAAATTCAGGTGATCGATCAAACCCTTTGCCATAGGTGTATAAAGAACCTAGCCATGCAGTCTGCATTTACAAATATTTGTGAAAAATAGGTCCATAAAGCAATGGTTGGATGAGTTTTGTAAGGAAGAATATGACTGGCCCCCACAGATCCCTGATTGAACACCTTTGGGATGAACTGGAATTGTGAGTCCTGCATCAGTGCCTGACCTCACAAATGTTCTACTGGATGAATGGGAGAATGCCTTCCCAGAAGAGTGGAAGCTGTTATATCAGCAAAGGAGTGAAACTGCATGTTGATATCTATGTATTTAGAATGCAATGTCATAAAATTCCCTACTGGTATAATTGTCAGGTGCCCCAATACTTTTGTCCATAGAGCGTATATCTGTTTCTGTGGGTTTGGTTTGCAGTACAATGTATTGGGCTTCCACTCTGTAGCTGGTCCTAACCTAAAAACAAATTTCTGATTCTCCATTCAGTCCATCTTTATTCCTCTTTATCTTCCTTTGAATACATCCCCCTCTCACCTTCTGTGCTGCAGAGGTGGTTAAAAACCTCTTATGTCACTTTCCTGATTACAGCACCCATGTTCCTCCACGCTGGTTCAGACTCCACCTTCCAGACCAAAAGTCTCCTAACCACTTGGAAGTCCCTCTAGTGGCTGTCTTGTAGACAGTCTCTAGAGGTGGAGTTAACTGTAGCCGGTAATTATTGTAATTTATTAAAAACCGCAATATTTACCTTTGCAGGATTAAGGTACCTGTCCGTCAATTAGCAGAAGTAGTTTGGTTGTCTATAGTGTCCCTTTAATGGCAAAACCCTTCCAACTTTGATATTTGTCGAGCACAAACTATACCTAATGAAGAAACCTTATGCAAAATGTACGATCCACTCTACAGAGCAGATAATTTTGGCAGCAAATCCTTCCTTTAAAGAGTTAATTTAACCTGTTTCTAGTGCATGTTGTTAGTCTACTAGCAGTCAGATTCTTGTTTCCAATAGTAAAAATCCCTTATGCTTGTACGTTATGGGTTAACCTGTCCTGTTTCTTCATTCCCAGGCCAGACTGCAGAGAGGAAACATTCTCTTAAAACAGGGAGATACTCAGGAAGCCAAGGAAGACTTTGAAGCTGTTGTGAGTATATATGTATATAAGGTATCTCACAAAAGTGAGTACACCCCTCACATTTTTGTAAATATTGTATTATATATTTTCATATGACAACACTGAAGAAATGACACTCACTTTTGTTGCCAACGGTTTAGACATTAATGGCTGTTTGTTGAGTTGTATTGAGGGGACAGCAGATTCACACTGCTATACAGGCTGTACACTTACTACTTTACATTGTAGCAGAGTGTCATTTCTTCAATGTTGTCACATGAAAAGATATAATAAAATATTTACCAAAATGTGAGGGGTGTACTCACTTTTGTGAGATACTACTTTTTTTTGTTATGTTTTTTTGTCCATATTTCTCTCCAGGAGTCTGTTTTTTTTTTTTTGTTTGTTTTTTTTTGTTTTTTTTTAAATCACTCATTTTCCTTGTGTGGGTCTTGTTTGTGACAGAGATTTGAGATGTTCATGCGGCACTTTTAATATATAATATTCAAGCTCCTCTTACATATATGGATTCACTGATTTGATTTTAAAATAATGTTCAACTGTTTGCTATTCTGCTAGCGTTAGTAGCTGTCCATACAAACACTTTATCCTACTGATCATCTGTTTTCCTGACATGGAAAATGGCCAACATAATCTTGTAATAAATCATCTTTTTATTAAATCATGTAAAGTCTATATGTCTCTGTCTGAGGATATAGCTAGGTGCCAAAAAGATTGTGATGAGACCAAACACATCTGTGATGGAGTGAAGCTGAAGAAAGGCGATAAGCGCACACAAATAAGGAGTTGTTACCTTATACATACATTCCTCTTTTTATAGAGAACACACACATTTCCTATACAGAAGTAAAAATAAAATACAACATAGTGTAATCTGTATATATGTTTCTGTAAGTAGGTGTCAGAATTAGGAACACTCGCAATTTTCTGAGCCCATTAAAGTTGGCTCTGGACTATAGAACATGTATGTCTCCTTAGGGACACAAGGTAGCTTCCTCCAATAATGGGGTCCCACAAAGTGCAAGATTGCTGGAATCAGGAACTCCAAGAATAGGTAAGTTGCTAAAAACGATTTATTGGATAAACCATAAACCTAAAATATGCACAACGCGTTTCAACCCTACAATGGGGTCTTCCTCGGGGGCTGTTGAATATTGCACTGGTCTAAACATGCTTATATATGTATTGTGATAAGGTGAATGGGGTGGTCTGTGAGGGAGTTTATATTTCATCTGCATTGTTCAGAGAGGCATATGATATTTAACCCCAGGGGGAGTGTGTTTATGTATATAACATAAATGCATATTTAGTTATGGGCCTCTGGGGTGGAGCATTTGGAGAGAAGGGTGGGCCAGTGCTCCACTCCGCTGTTTGTTTTTTCTTGGGAGACTAGGTCCAGACCAGGGTTTGGACTGTCTCCAACCCACTGCTCAGCTGCAGGTAATCAACTGCAGCAGTGGGAATAAACCCCTCCCTGCTAGGCAGGTAAGGGGAGAATGTTTGTTTTTGTTTCTCTCTTGATTAGCTGGAAGCAGCAGGCTGACTAAACACTGGAGTGCTGAGAGCTGACAAAGACACTAGGGTGGTGAAACCAGTATTGTTTTGTTATAGTTTAACCCCTGAGAGATGGGGATGCTGAAGTTAGTAAGTACTCAGACGAGCTAGGCTTTAGTTTATAGGGATTTGTGTTACATTATTTTTTTTTTTTTTTTTTGCTGTCTCTATGGTGAAGCTCAACAATAAAGTGCCTGGTTACGTTTAAAGACTGTTACTTTTAAAGACTGTGCATGTCTGTACCCAAAAGGACCGTGCTAACTGCAGACAAGGATCACAGTATATACTAATTAACAATAATGTACTCATTTTGTACAAGAAACACTCCCATCTCCAAATATGGTCTGAAGCAGAAACGTCATTTTGGGGGTGGCAAATAAGTTTCCGGTTCGGACCGTATTTGGACATGGGAGTGTTTCTTGTACAACATGTGTACGTGTACCACTTTTAGATTCTTGAGCGCCACCTATACTTCGTTTCTGAAATTACATCTGTGACGGAGCCTCCATGCCAGGGAATTTTGGAGAGGCTTGAAGGCCAGTCCCCTGCCCACAAAATATGGGCCTGGTCCTTACTGACACTTACTGGGCTTTCCAGCCAGACATGAGGACCTTTGGGGATCGCATGGACTCCTTTTACACATTGAGCGACTAACCGGCAGATACTCTGGAACTGTTGCTTGGATCGGGACTGTGCCAAGGTCAGATCAGTTTTTAAAGCAGTTATTGCTCATTTGGAGGTTAGGTCGGGAAGGCAAGAAGGAATCGGGGGATGCCCGAGAAACTACTTTTTAGAGACCCGGTATAAGTTGCTTCATGCTGGAACTCTTTGTCGAATTGAAAAGTAGCTGCAAATCAGTAAAACTTTAACACCTTGTAACTTTGTAGCAGATCAAAGTGCTGTTTGGACATTAGGGCATTCCGGGGCTCTATATTATCTGGGGGTACGACCCAGGGAAAGGGGCTTCTGCCGGACATTTTGTGTGCTGTGTCTGTAGGACTGGGAGAGTACAGCAGGGTCCTGATTGTTTTTGCTGGGGATAATGTAATTAAGTCCCCAGACATACTGCGCATTGCTTTGTTTGGAGGAAACCCAGAAAGGAGAGAACGCAATGCTATGTATCAATAGCTGTGTGCTGAGATATAAAGATCATTCTAACCCCTGCATTCAGACTTGTCAAATGTGTATAGGAAAAACTATAGTCTTTATAAGAGAGAAGGTCTCCTGAGTTATAATCACTGCAGCCTAGTCTGGTGGAAGAGGTCCACAGAGACCCCAGTCAAGCTCAGGTGACTGGGTCTGAGGGGCTTCAGAGTCCCTGGTAGCTGAGAGGAGGCTGACTTGGGGTAGGTATGTCACATTTACTGTTCTGAATAGCTTGCATATCTCAAGTTGGACTTTGACACTCACCTTTTGGCACCTAGCTAGCTCTCAGAGAGACTTCAACTCACAGACCTCTGCCTGCACTGTCTCTAAATAACGCCTTTGGCTTTCAGGCCTTGCTCGTTCTTAGGTCATCTTGGGGATCAGGGACCAGTGCAGCCAGCCAACAGGTCAGAAAGCTCCAGATCTCTGAACAAACGCGACCAGACACATGGTTCCCAATGGAACCAACACACAATACCGTAGTTTCACTCAGGACTAACCCTATCTGCATTACATTCCACTTATGGCGATACACCAACCATAATAGCATGGGGAATAATGCAGGCACTTATATAACACAATACAATAATTATAAAGGGGTGGGGAAGACCAACACTGACACGTTATGCCTCCCCTGCCTGCCCAAACCATAATATGCACATTAACAAGCCTTGCTATTCAGGTTGTGCACCACGTGACTGTTCCAAGATCTTCATAACCAACAGGTGGCGCGTCACAGGCTCCACAGTCAAATCCACCTAGTTGTTTGAGGGCATCAACAGGACAGGAAAGCACACAAAACATTTTAACAATTAACAAAAAATACACACCCTGCACCTATAATGGGCACAATTAGTGTCAGAGACGTACACAAACAGGCAGCTCCATAACTCCCAACTGCAAACCCATATCCCAGCCCATGGTGGAGCAACACTGGGAATAACGGAGGCCAACCGTTACTAAAATAGCTGCCTGGGAGAAGGCAGAGTTTATATAGGCCCAGTGATTGTGATCGTCACAGTATCTGCATAAATGCTGGGGGAAGTGTGAAACAAAATGTCAGGCTGACTGCAGTTAATTTTCCTATTAGTACATTCTGCGCTACATTTAGAGATACAATTTGCTGTCCTTTAATGGTAGTACAACTTACATTATCACCCATAGCAAGTGAAGGGCAGACAAGAACGGCGGAGCTTTCCTCTGCAGCTGAGGAGGAGGAGTCAATATATATATAAAAATTTTCCTGCTTTTAGTGGTGACTAGTGGTTTATATTTAAATGTACTATGAGCATGCTGAGCATTAAACCTCTCAGTGGGTCAGGTTAACTGTTTGTATGTTAGTCTGCAGTATTAGTTCAACCTGTGAAATCAAATTAAAGGGAGTATCTAACGGTTTTCTCTATTTCTCTCATGTCAGTTGTTGAATAGTCCTTCAAATGAAGAAGCCCAGAATCAGCTGGAGAGAGTGAGAGAGCTTGATGACCGGTTACAGGAAGCATGGGAGGCGTACGATAGACAGGATTATGGAGAATCAATATCCCTGCTGGAAAGAGTGGTTGAGGTAAATATTCCTTTCTATATCACTTCTCACTCTACCTGTGTCACCCTGCAGGGGGAGGGACAGACTCAAAGCTCCTTCTGTCTGTGTCACCGTGTCACCCTGCAGGGGGAGGGACAGACTCATAGCTCCTTCTGTCTGTGTCACCCTGCAGTGGGAGGGACAGATTCATAGCTCCTTCTGTCTGTGTCACCCTGCAGTGGGAGGGACAGACTCATAGCTCCTTCTGTCTTTGTCACCCTGCAGGTGGAGGGACAGACTCACAGCTCCTTCTGTCTGTGTCACCCTGCAGGGGGAGGGACAGACTAATAGCTCCTTCTGTCTGTGTCACCCTGCAGGGGGAGGGACAAAGTCATAGCTCCTGTTTGTGTCACTGGGCAGGGGCAGACTCATAGCTCCTTCTGTCTGTGTCACCCTGCAGGGGGAGAGACACTCATAGCTCCTTCTGTCTGTGTCACTGTGTCACCCTGCAGGGGGAGGGACAGACTCATAGCTCCTTCTGTCTGTGTCACCCTGCAGTGGGAGGGACAGACTCATAGCTCCTTCTGTCTGTGTCACCGTGTCACCCTGCAGGGGGAGGGACAGACTCATAGCTCCTTCTGTCTGTGTCACTGTGTCACCCTGCAGGGGGAGGGACAGACTCATAGCTCCTTCTGTCTGTGTCACTGTGTCACCCTGCAGGGGGAGGGACAGACTCATAGCTCCTTCTGTCTGTGTCACTGTGTCACCCTGCAGGGGGAGGGACAGACTCATAGCTCCTTCTGTCTGTGTCACTGTGTCACCCTGCAGGGGGAGGGACAGACTCATAGCTCCTTCTGTCTGTGTCACTGTGTCACCCTGCAGGGGGAGGGACAGACTCATAGCTCCTTCTGTCTGTGTCACTGTGTCACCCTGCAGGGGGAGGGACAGACTCATAGCTCCTTCTGTCTGTGTCACAGTGTCACCCTGCAGGGGGAGGGACAGACTCATAGCTCCTTCTGTCTGTGTCACCGTGTCACCCTGCAGGGGGAGGGACAGACTCATAGCTCCTTCTGTCTGTGTCACTGTGTCACCCTGCAGAGGGAGGGAGAGCATCATAGCTCCTTCTGTTTGTGTCACTGTGCATCTGTTATTTGTACTCCATATACTTATTTTCTCTTGTTTCCTTCTAGTTGTCCCCATGGGACCCTAATGTTCGAGAGCTGAGATCTGACTGTTACCTTGAAGTTGGAGACCTGAACAAAGCCGTGCAAGATCTTAAGCCCACAACAAAACTGCGCAACGACAACCGTGCTGCCTTCCTTAAACTGAGCAAATTGTACTACACCATGGGGGTGCACGAAGAGAGTCTGAGGTAGTGTGTGTGTGTGTGTGTGTGTGTGTGGGGAGAGGAGGGGGAAGGGCTCAAGTTGTATTACAGTATAGTGGAGAACGAGGGGAATCTGGGGTAGTGTGAGGTTGTATTACAGTATAGTGGAGAATGAGGAGAGTCTGGGGTAGTGTGGGCTGGGTGAGATTGTATTACAGTATAGTGGAGAACGAGGGGAGTCTGGGGTAGTGGTGCGTGCTTGAGAGAAGGGGTTGGATGAAGCTTTGTTATTGGGGAAAACGAGATTATGTAGGGAGAGTGGAGGTTAAATTGAGAGAATTCTTGTTTTTCTTTTTGAAGTCATGTTCGTGAGTGTCTGAAGCTGGACCAGGATGATAAGGATTGTTTTTCACACTATAAACAAGTGAAAAAGTTATCCAGGCAGTTGGAATCTGCAGAAGAGTTAATTCGAGAACAAAGGTGAGCGTTTGTCGTCGTGTGTCAAACAATAAGGTGTGTGTGTAAGCCATCATACACGTGTTCTGGATGGGTAAGACACCTCTATTGTCCATGTCTGTTAGTGAGTCTATCGTGTTGGTGTGACTCTGCCGCCCAGTGTCCCGGATGCTGTTTCGTGCCCTATCTGTTAAAGGGATACTAAATGCATTAAAACAACTTATAGCTTTTTGAAGCAGTTTTGTGTATAGATCAGGGGTTCCCAATTGATTTTTGTATTCCCGTGGAATCCTTTAACATAGTGTACCAACAGCATTGAACCCCCCCAAAAAAATTATAATTGGCAAAGTGTTATGTTTTTTCTTTTTTTCCCCCCGCAAATTTAGTTTTTTGGTATATATATACAATTATTTCTATCACTATATCAGTGTGTATCTGTATCTGAGTGTATGTATCAGTGTGTGTGTATTTGTATCTGATACATACACTCAGATACTGATGCGCACACACACAAGTCCAGCGGTGTTCGCGCTGCTGTGTAGCCGATTTTAGTTCCAGGCACTCGACGTCCAAACACCGCTGGGCTAAAAGGAAATCCAAGATGGCCGCCGCCGCGTGGTCGGTAGCCAAACGATGGCCACCTGGGAAATCAATTAGCAGCCGATAGATACATGTTGCAACTGGTTAATGGGAGCCACACGACCCCCTGTGTGTGGGCTCCCATTCGGTACTTTGTTAGTTTCACGAACAGTATGGAAAGTCACTATTCATGAAACTACCAAATTAATGCTAGCGGCTTTCGGCCGTTAGCATACGAATTCCCTCTTTATTACAGGTATAGCCGAATACATAAACTAACAGAATTGGACCAGCTTTTCTAGGACAACATGTAGACCTATAACCGCATAATCTGAAGTGGCTAGGTTTACCACACTTGGATACAGATACACACACTGACGCACACATACTGATACACACACACACACTCCTGCTCTCCATCTACTACCCCCTCCAAAGCTCTTTATTTCACTAAATTAAAGGCTTTGAAGCAGTGCTCCAAGCCACGCCTCCAAACCACCTGGATGTCAGAGCAGGGAATCTTACTTCCCAGTGTTCTATCAAAAAACCCTACACCGTGAAATTTCCCTATCACCTTCACTACCGATGACACTGCCAGATCCGAAGTGAGCAGAATCTGCTGTAGGTCTGGTTACCTGTGTGGGGCGCCTGTGCCCCATCAGAAGGGGGGGTAGGTGATTCTTCCAGTACGCTGTGGTGGTTCTTGACCGTGTTGATAGTGCGTGCAGGGGAATGGGGGCGTGTCTGTATGATAGTAGTGCACATGCGCAGTAGTGTGGGGTATGGTATTTTCATGATGCGCATATGCATGCTCAAGCACTAGCTGTGTGGTACTCATGCGCAGTACTGGGTAGGGTATATTAGCAGCGCTACTGCTGATTCAGGATATTTCGGTGTGGCAGCATCACTGGAAGTAACGGGGGTAGGCAATTTTCACGTTTTTTTGCCATACAACCTTTTCTCGTACCGTGATGTTACATTGAATCATGTATTCAGTGATTCTCTATGGCACAGTCATGCCTCGAGGAAGTGGTTGTGGCCACTTCGAAGGAGGCCCTTGAGAAAAGGTCATTTGTTTTATTTTAATTTACTGTGTGTGTGTGTGTTGCTATATATATATATATATATATATATATATATATATATATATATATATATATATATATATATATATATATATATATATATATATATATATATATATTGTGTATCTATATATATATATATATATATATTGTGTATCTATATAAATATATATATACTGTACATATACACGGTAGCTTAAACTAAACAGGCACATCTGTAGCGTTGGGAATAAAGCAGATAAGTATTCCTTACACTATAGTGCCCCTTTAGTAATCTAAACTGGGTAGTTTAGAACTGAAGAGGTACCAATAATAATTTAAATTATTGACTATATTTACATATTCCAGAAGAAATGTAGCTTCTGGAGAGAGAAAAAATCTATATAAAACTGTTTTTTATGAATGTTGATCAGAGCAATTCCCATCCACGGCACAGGTATGAAAATGCCATTGAGAAACTTGAAGCAGCCATCAAAACTGAACCACACGTTGAGATTTATAGGAAGAGAGCAAAAGAGAGAATATGTCACTGCTTGTCAAAGGTATTCTGATTGTGTATCATGTACTCTGCCACAATATACACAGTGTAAGCCTACACACACTGCCAGGATATACACTGCATGTCTGCAACCTGTACTCTGCCACAATATACACAGTATAAGCCTACACATACACACTGACAGCATATACACTGCATGTCTGCAACCTGTACGCTGCCACAATATACACAGTATAAGCCTACACACACACACAGCCAGGATATACACTGCATGCCTGCAACCTGTACGCTGCCAGTCTGGAAATACCCAGCATGGTCACTGCCAGCGTGTATACAGCATGTACACTGATCAGCCACAACATTAAAACCACTGACAGGTGAAGTGAATAACATTGATTATATTGTTACAATGGCACCTGTCATGGGGTGAGCTATATTGGGCAGCAAGTGAGCAATTCAGTTCT
The DNA here is from genome assembly GCA_933207985.1 of Pelobates cultripes. Lineage (NCBI taxonomy): Eukaryota > Metazoa > Chordata > Amphibia > Anura > Pelobatidae > Pelobates > Pelobates cultripes. The sequence goes on from OW240914.1 coordinate 24,247,454, forward strand.
TGAATTTCATGTGTTGGAAGCAGGAAAAATGAGCAAGCGAAAAGATCTGAGTGACTTTGACAAGTGACAAATAGTGATAACTAGATGACTGGGTCAAAGCATCTCCAAAACTGCAAGTCTTATAGGATGTTCCTGGTATGCAGTGGTTAGTACCTTTGAAAAGTTGTGCAAGAAAGACAACTGGTGAACCAGGTGTAGCGGAGGCCTGGTATTTCACAGGTTATCTCCACTCAAGATCCCAGTGAGGCTCAGGAACAAGTATTAAAAAATCCATAAGGCAAGAAAATCCACAAATATCCCAATACGGATCCCAATGACTGGACGAGACACAGCATCAGGAGCAGAACTGAACTTTTTTTATTCCCAACAACCTTCTTTTAAAGCTTTCTCCCATGCAAGGGAGGGATTCACATTAATTAGTACAGTACAGTATCCAATCTCCTCCCCTCACTTATACATACTGCAGTTTTACCCGATTTCTGGATGTACTCCAAAACAGTCAGAATTATATAATGAGTATAACCAAAATATTCAAAATTCACCCAGATCAGACCAGGGGTTCGAGAGTTAGGTGGAAGAGGCAATTTGACCGACCGCACACGAGGTAGTATCTGAAAAAGGCTCCATGTGTTTTGGCCTTGCGGTCGGTCTCTGTTCGGGTGATAAAATGCATAGAAATACTCGCCATCCAAAGTTAAATCTGTATTCGTATTTATTCCCTTGTTCGGGACATTTATTTTACCGAATGAGGAGCTGGTTGGCCCCTCCGTTTGGGAGTTATGGAGCTCTGGAGGTCTCAGCGGTGTTTGCCTAGTAGAGTGTCCGATTTTGCAAAACACAGCTGTTCTGGAGTTTGATGGCCGCTGCCACGTGCTCGTCTCCCGAACGGCGGCCACCCAGAGGACAAAGCACACACTGCACTGATTGCCAGTTACGAGTTTGCAACATTGTTGCAAACGGTAGTTGGAGGCACACTTATTCCTGGGGTGGTCTGATTGTTCTGTAGTTTCACTCGTTTAATAAACGGAGTGATTTTACCGAACAATCAGACGAATGCTGCATACAATATACATATATACAAAATTAAACGAAAGCATATTAAAACACATAATTTTGCGGACAATGCCATCCGCTACACCAGGGTCATGGGCACCCAAGGCTCATTGATGCACATGGGGAGTGAAAGCTAGCCCGTCTTGTCTGATCACACGCAAACGCTATTGTAGCTCAAAATGCTGAAAACCATAATGCTGGCCATGATAGAAAGGTGTCCGACACAGTGCTGTGTAGCCACAGACCCATCAGAGAGCCCATGGTGATGATTTTTCCACTTCCGAAAGCACCTTCAATGGGAATGTGAGTGTCCGAATTGGAGCGTGATCTCCCCAGATCTCAATCCGATTTTAAGAATGTGTGGGATGTGCTGGAACAACAAGTCCGGTCCATGGAGGCGGCCCCTTGTAACTTGCAGGACTTAAAGTATCTGCTGCTAATGTCTTGGTGCCAGATATCACAGGACACATTCAGAGGTCTTATGGAATCCATACCTTGAAGTATCATAGCTGTTTTGGCTGCACAAGAGGGACTAGCATGATATTGGGCAGGTAGTTCCAAAGATGTGGCTGATCAGTATATAATGTCATACCCACAGTATGTAGGCTACTAGCATATACACATTATGCCAGTAGTATGTTAAGTGCTAGAAAATACACAGCATGCCCAGAGCACTTAACTTAATTCCTCCATTATTGTATTATTTATAAAGGCAACTCCTCTGCAACATGCACTTCATATATTTCCATGAGGACTGCAACACCAGAACTGCTCCCATGTTGCCTTCACAGCTGTGGCACTGCTTGCATGTTTTTTTGCCTTTTCTTAACCCATGCATTACCTTGGTGTGTATATGCAACAAGGGGTGCTAATGGTGCTCTCTCTCCCAGAGTCAGCAGACCGATCAGGCAATAACAGTCTGTACAGAAGCCCATCAAAGAGACCCACAAAATCCATTTCTCCTCAAAGACCGAGCTGATGCTTACATCCTAAATGAAGAGTATGAAAAAGGTAGGATCATGCAGAAGATGATGTGGATATTTGTAGTGGAGGTCTGGGTCTATATTATTTGGGTGTGTGGTTATATAGTTACTCTAGGGGAACGGAGTTTGGGTGTGTGGTTAGTCACCCCAGGAGAGGTGAATTTTTGGGTGTGGTTATATCGTCACCGTGGGAGAGGTGAGATTTGGGGGTGTGGTTATATGGTCACTGGGAAAGGTGAGATTTTGGGGAGTGGTTATAGTCACCCCGGGAGAGGTTAGATTTGGGGGTGTGGTTAGTCACCCCGGGATAGGTGCGATTTGGGGGTGTAGTTATATAGTCACCATGGGAGAGGTGAGACTTGGGGGTGTGGTTATATAGTCACCCTGGGAGAGGTGAGATTTGGGGGTGTGGTTATATAGTCACCCTGGGAGAGGTGAGATTTGGGGGAGTGGTGGTATAGTCAACCTGGGAGAGGTGAGCTTTGGGGGTGTGGTTATATAGTCTCCTTGGGAGAGGTGAGATTTGGGGGTGTGGTGGTATAGTCAACCTGTGAGAGGTGAGTTTTCAGGGGGTGGCTATATGATTTTATTTTTTCTGCTTTTAGCTGTGGAAGATTATCAGCAAGCTAAAGAGCTGGATGGCGAGAGCGAGGAATTTAAAGAAGGCCTCGAGCGAGCTCAAAAACTACTCAAGCAATCCAAGAAACGAGATTATTATAAAATCTTGGGTGTTAAAAGGTACTCTGTCTGTTTTACACAGTGGACATGACATATCTTAACTGTGAGAGAATCTTGAAAGCAGGCAGCGAGTGAAAATACCAAATCCTATACATTGTAAAGGCCTAACTTACTGTGGCAGAAAAAAAGGCTATCCTCCTCCTTCGCATCTTTGCAGTGTTTGTCATTTCTACTCTTTGCCCTCTGTTGCGTTTTATTATTATTATTTTTTTTTTTTTAATGTGTCCTCTCTGGCTCGTGGGGTCTCTCCTTTCCTCTGACATTAAATGTCAAAAGGTCTAGTCAGGCAAAGTCTGCGTTACCCTGCAGTAGCTTGGTGAGCGTTCCCTGCCTGGCACCGCACTCTCCACACAGCTATTGTAAGAGAGGGAGACCTGACAATTCAAAGGGGAAAGCTAGACTGCCTCGCGGGATGACACCGGAAACGGGTGGGTTTCAGCCGTTAAAATCAGGAAAATTGAGAAATGAATGGTACATTTTTAGGGACAACATAAATCTCATAACCACCAATAAACATTGTACAATAGGTTGCATGACGTAAAGTTCCATTATATATAATCATCATTTAAGTATACAAACTATATTAACTGTTCTGTTCCACAATATTTTCATGATTTAGATCAAACAGCACAATAATGACCACAGTTCACATTTGAATGCCGAATGCATGTGACTGTGATAACGTAACATTGGTTACCTGCGTTAAATGTGTGAATCCTGTTTTTGTTCTTTTCCCCATTTGCTACAGTATTTGGATTATGTTATTGACTTCTACTCAGAGGAAAAGCAAGCAGCATTTATATGGAACTTTCCTCTTTCATAAATGTGAAAGGGGAGCCACCACTACCCTAGAATCTTAATATTCTGTTTGTTTATAGAAACATAGAATGTAACGGCAGATAAGAACCATTCGGCCCATCTAGTCTGCCCAATTTTCTAAATACTTTCATTAGTCCCTGGCCTTATCTTATAGTTAGGATAGCCTTATGCATATCCCACGAATGCCTTAACTCCTTTTTGTTATGTTTAACAAATATGTGTTTGGGAAGTTTAAGAGACAAATTCACACCATTGTATTTACCGCTATCATTTATCTGAGTGATCCATCTTAACGTCCTGTCAGTCATTGCTATAAGCTCCGCCCTTTGCTCCTGTCAGTCTGCACAGAGAGGAGAAACAAACCAGGTTTCTCCTCCCACAATGTATCCCAATGCTGTGTCTGTGCCAGGACTTAACTGGAGTGTGATATCAACTGCTAAATCTTTAATATACATTTAAAATATAACATGTGACAAAGACGGGTCTCTCTCTCCCCCTGCTCTCTCGCTCTCCCCCGCCCGCTCGCGCTCTCCCCCGCCCGCTCGCGCTCTCCCCCGCCCGCTCGCGCTCTCCCCCGCCCGCTCGCGCTCTCCCCCGCCCGCTCGCGCTCTCCCCCGCCCGCTCGCGCTCTCCCCCGCCCGCTCGCGCTCTCCCCCGCCCTCTCTCCGTCTCCCCCGCCCTCTCTCCGTCTCCCCCGCCCTCTCTCCGTCTCCCCCGCCCTCTCTCTAATCCTCCCCCCAGCCCTCTCATCGTCTCCCCAGCCCTCTCTCCGTCCTCCCCGCCCTCTCTCCGTCTCCCCCCAGCCCTCTCTCCGTCTCCCCAGCCCTCTCTCCGTCTCCCTCCCACCCCTCTCTCCGTCTCCCCCCAGCCTCTCTCGTCTCCCCACCCAGCCCTCTCTCTCAGTCTCCCCCCCGCCCCTCTCTCCAGTCTCCCCGCCCTCTCCAGAGTCTCCCCCCCGCCCTCTCTCCATGTCTCCCCCCCCAGCCCTCTCTCCGTCTCCCCCCGCCCTCTCTCTCCCCCTCCACATTTGCAAGATATTAATTGGTAAAGAAAGTTATAACCAGCAGATATTAAAACATTTTTAATTAGAGTCCAAAATAACCTAATGCATGGAAGTTCTAACTAAAGAACAGAAAGGAAAGTGGTGCACAATACTTGTACTGGCTGGCAATACAGCAAAATTATAATTAGCACAATTCTTAAGCAAATCTGGATGTCTTGGTTACTAATGTGAGGCTTCATGGATTCCTACGGTGAGGCATCTGTGAATCTGACCAGGTAGTGCACAGTCCTGCTCTGTATTGAGAGGCCAAAAATATTTTTATAAAAATATCACAGGCCCGTGGGTATTTGATTGATCAGATAGACTGGGACTTTCAAAGAGGTGCACTTGCTGCTGTTGCAGGTGCTTGGTACGAGGGTATGTTGCCGATGTTGCCAGAAGTCCACAAATATCTGGTCGAGCCGGGTAAGAATTTGAGACTGCTGGTCTCTGCTTTCTAGGAGAAAGTTTGTGTCTGCCATGTTCAAGGAGGGGCCCCTCCCACGAATCAGTCAATGAAACGTGCCTTCAGGCACTATAGAGCTATTGATAGATTCCGGGATTACTGTGCCCACTTTGGGTTGGCCGCAAAATTCTCTAGTTCAGGAACCTCCAAACACAAGAAGAGTTGCTTCATGCCTAGATATGCTAGAGTAGTGCTTTGAGACTAGAAGCAGTGAATGATCGATATTTGTGGCCGATCTGACAATCAAGATTTGCTTGTTTCTCTTAAAAGCTCTCTTCAGGCGTCTGGTCAACTCTTAAGTTAGGCTTTGTCCCCCTATAAGTCTTTATTTTTTTAAGAGTTAATTAACCTTTAAAGCCTCTTGTGATCCTAGTTTTTCCGGCTCTCTGTATAGTTAACACATTAGCTTACTATTTATATTTATTAGTTTAGTAGTTCATTAAATGAGTTTTCTTTTCTTACCATTTCTTCCTCTATTCCTCTAGAAATGCCAACAAGCAGGAAGTGATCAAGGCGTACCGAAAGCTGGCTCAGCAATGGCATCCAGATAACTTCCAATCAGAGGATGAGAAGAGAGAGGCAGAGAAAAAATTCATTGATATCGCAGCTGCCAAAGAAGTTTTAACAGACCCAGGTATTCTATAGCACTGGGCCCAATTATTTTCCTGTATCACCTGCTCTCTCACCTCTCTGCAACTTCTCCTATTCCTCAATGTAACGTCTCCTATTACTTTTATATAGCCTTCCATACAGCCGCCAGGGAGCTAGCGTTCGGTTCCATTCGAATGAAGGGAAAGTGCCGAACCAGGGAAAGCTACTAATGGCGGCTGGGCAGGGTAACTCCAGAATGGTGTCTCTTACCTGGACCATAGTCGGTGGGCAGGAGGCCAGCTTCCACGCTCCTCCAGGAGTTTGTGGCAAACGTTTGTGGGAAGGAACGTTTGTCACAAAGCCCTCCCTATAACTCCTCCTATTACTCCATATAATCCTCCATAAAACTCCTCCTATTACTCCATATAATCCTCCATAAAACTCCTCCTATTACTCCATATAATCCTCCATAAAACTCCTCCTATTACTCCATATAACCCTCTCTATAACTCCTATTACTTCATACAAGCCTCCCTATAACTCCTACTATTACTCCATATAATCCTCCATAAAACTCCTCCTATTACTCCATATAATCCCCCATAAAACTCCTCCTATTACTCCATATAACCCTCTCTATAACTCCTATTACTCCATATAACCCTCTCTATAACTCCTCCTATTACTCCATATAACCCTCCCTATAACTCCTCCTATTACTACAAATAACTTCCCTATAACTCCTCCCATTACTCATATAACCCTCTCTATAACGCCTCCTATTTCTCCATATAACCCTGTCTGTAACCCTCTCTATACTCTAGAACTCCTTCTATTACTCCATATAACCCTCTCTATAACTCTTACTATTACTCCTGTAGCGGAATGGACGCTTGCCAGACACTTTTTATGTTCGTATTACCTGTAGCAGAACTTCCACCTTTTGTGTGTTGTTTTCCTGTTATTTTGTGTGGTTCCTCTTTGGCCGTTCGGGAGACTTCATACGAACAGAATCCCTTGGTTTCCCGAATGAGGACCACCCCTTAGAATGTTGACACCAACCACTTAAGTGCGAAACCGCAAGGAAAACCATTAATAAGGGCTTCCCCTGGGTGGCTGCCAGTTTGTATAACTGAACACGTGGCGGCCATCTTGTCTCCCAAACGTGGGCAGCAGTACTCGGTCGTTGAGTGCCTGGAACTCTTTTCGGCTATGCACTCGCCCGAGCACCGTTAAACTTTAAACCACTGCCCGTTCCAGTTCCCGACCACCTACACGAACAGCGTTCGGGAGATATGAACTACGAAACAGGGGGAGCATTCGTATTCTGAAATAAAGATTCCCTTGTATGGTGTAAGCACAAGAACCTCATGAACGGAGACCGGCCAGGGCAACAATTTCCCTGGAACTGTTTTGGGCTAGCGCCTCGTGTATGGCCAGTCAAAACTTTACCACAATGTCATTCCCATTCTGCCAAACAGATCAGAGTGATTCTTGGATATGTTGGACACTCAGATTGGGGCTATTGGGGAATGTACTTTTCGTGGGGTTCTGGAATATGGTTGAGGTTTTTTTTGGGTACAGGATATTTTGTTGGATTTTATGTATCTGGGAGATAATTGCCAGAGAAAACGAATCTAATTTAATTATCTCTTAGGCACAGAGGATCCTGAGATTGAAAACCCTACATTATTTTATGTGAAACCCCTTACATAGGACTGGGCATAAAAGCAGTGTATGTGCCAATAAATTTCAGTTGTACCCCCAGAGCTGTGTGTCGTCCAGTTACTGGGGAGGAGGTGGGAGATTCTTTGACTAATTTGCTTGTTCCTGATTGTACTTTGATGTATCCAGCTGAGGAGAGTCCCTGATGGGACTAGGGCTCCGCTACAACTCCATATAACCCTCTCTATAACTCCTCCTATTATTTCATATAACCTCTCTATAACTGCTTCTATTACTTCATATAATCCTATCTATAACTCCTCCTACTACTTCACAGAACCCTCTCTATAACTCCTCCTATGACTCTATATAACCCTCCTTACAACAAAAAGTATAAATTCACCTGTGTGCAGATAGAAAAACACACTTAGTGGGTATTAAGTGAAAAAACACATAAATTACCCTTAATTAACTGTATTGTAGATGGAAGGATTCCTCTTATATCCTCAAGACAATAATAACAAAGTGCCAAAAAATGGCTATCTACAATACAAAAGTAATAAAGACAGACATAGCGCAATACTGTTGCAAAATAGGAATTATAGATATAAATGATTGCACTCACAAAAACAGTTTGATTGAAGGCATATCAGATATAATGATGTATGAACTTCAGGACTTGTGGAACATCGATATCATGCATAGGAGGAAAAAAGATAAATAATAGTGCAGAGTATCCAAGTAAAAAATGACACACTTTATTAATAAATACACTTACAAAATAGAAGTGTCAAGTGGGCACATCAAGCTCAGATGGGAGAAAAAAAACGAATCCCAGTGTCAGGGTCCAGTGGAGCAGGAAAGCCAAATAAACAATAAAATAAAATCAATAATAAATGAATAAAAGATATAAAATACTCTAGACAATAAAGGACATAAGCCCTTATGTCCTTTATTGCCTAGAGTATTTTATATCTTTTATTCATTTATTATTGATTTTATTTTATTGTTTATTTGGCTTTCCTGCTCCACTGGACCCTGACACTGGGATTCGTTTTTTCTCCCATCTGAGCTTGATGTGCCTACTTGACACTTCTATTTTGTAAGTGTATTTATTAATAAAGTGTGTCATTTTTTACTTGGATACTCTGCACTATTATTTATCTTTTTTCCTCCTATGCATGATATCGATGTTCCACAAGTCCTGAAGTTCATACATCATTATATCTGATATGCCTTCAATCAAACTGTTTTTGTGAGTGCAATCATTTATATCTATAATTCCTATTTTGCAACAGTATTGCGCTATGTCCGTCTTTATTACTTTTGTATTGTAGATAGCCATTTTTTGGCACTTTGTTATAACCCTCCTTACAACTACTCCTATTACTCCAGATAACCCTCCCTATAACTCTTCCCATTACTCCATAAAACCCTCTCTATAGCTCCTCCTATTACTCTATATCATCTGTGGCGGGACCGTTGTCTGTCTGTAAATTGTCTTATGTGATTGCCTGTATGTTCCCCATGTATTTGTGAATCTGTGTATGTTTTACCTGCTCCCCGTTCGGTAAAGCTCATACGAACAGGTTCCGTTCGTCTCCCGAATGGGAACCTCTCCAAGATCCCATTTAGAATGTTTAGTTAGAACGTTCACACCTCGCTAACGAGGTTTGGCAACTTGCAACATAAGTGCAAAACCACAATAACATTTCGCAACAAGTGTGAAACCACAAGGAAAGTAATTGAGTGCTTCCTCTGGGTGGCTGGCGTTCGTATGGACGAATGCCGCCCAGGGGGAGCATTTGTATCCCGAAAGGAGATGCTCCCCTTGCCTGGTTTCACACAGGGACTTCACGAACGGAGGAGGTTCGCACTGGACACAGTTGTGGAGGTCCCTGAGAATGGTGGGGACATTCCTTGGGGACAATGGCGGTGTGGCGGGCTTTCTGTAGCTGGGATTCAGAGGCAGGAAGCTTTCCCGCGCTGGGACTCCCATGGACAGAGGCTCATTGGATAACTGAGGTGGGAAACCCTGAGGATGGGTGGCGGGAACTGGGGTCAAAGGAACTAGAGTTCCTGTCACAGGCCCCTGGGAGGGAACACTGAATGGCGGGAACGGGGGACAAAGGGACTGAGGTTCCGGTATATAACCCTCAGGAGGAGGAAGAGGATTCTGGGAGGGGACATTGTCATTGTGTGTGTGTTCCACCCCTTCCATGAGGAAAGTATAAAGCAGAGTGTAGCCAATAAAGTGTTGTTGGACCCCCAGGACTGTGTGTTACTGGGGGAAATGGGTCTCTTCCTTCTGTATTGGCGGAGGTAACCAGTTGGGTAACCCTCGTTCAGCTACATAACCCTCCCTATAACTCCTCCTATTACTCCATATAACCTTCCCTATAACTCCCCCTATTACTCCATATAAGCCTCCCTATAACTCCTCCTATTACTCCATATAACCTTCCCTATAACTCCTCCTATTACTCCATATAACCCTCCCTATAACGCCTCCTATTACTCCATATAACCCTCCCTATAACTCCTCCTATTACTCCATATAACCCTCCCTATAACTCCTTCTATTACTCCATATAACCCTCCCTATAACTCCTCCTATTACTCTATATAACCTTCTCTATAACTCCTCCTGTTACTCCATATAACCCTCTCCCTATAACTCCTCCTATTACTCCATATAACCCTCTCCCTATAACTCCTCCTATTACTCTATATGACCCTCCCCATCACTCCTTCTATTACTCCATATAACCTTCCCTATAACTCCTCCTATTACTCCATATGACCCTCCCCATCACTCCTTCTATTACTCCATATAACCCTTCTTATAACTCCTCCTCTTACCCCTCCCAGTTTTGCTGTATATGACGCACGTTTTCCCTTTATTCTCAGAGATGCGTCAGAAAGTGGATGCTGGGGAAGACCCCTTGGACCCGGAGAATCAGCAGGGCTCCGGACACCACCAGCAATGGCCTTTTGAATTTAACCCTTTCAGCTCAGGAAACTTTCATTTCAAATTCAACTTCAATTAATTGTCCTCTTAGGACAGAAGGAAAACCATTTTATGGATTATTTAACTCCAACTGTGAGACTAACACTCCCATTTATCGTCAGACCCAAGCAGCCCACTGGCATTGATAGGGTTAAAGGAAGCCGGTATTTTGACTTGAGAGAAATCTCCATGGTGCTGGCACTTCGGGAATCATTGGCACTTCAAGAGAATTTACTGTGACTTAACCTGGAGAACCCGGGCGGCGTGCCTAATCAGATGTCCAACTAGGTCAAGAGTTTCAGATTTTATTGACTTTCTTAATGCAACAAATTTAAAAGAAAATATATATACAACAGAACTTTGGTTGGGTGGGAAATAAAAAAAAAAAAAAAAATTAAATTACATTTCATGATTTCTTTTCCAATGGATAATGCAGCTGAATTACCATGTCAATGTTTATGTGGAATTGAAAAGGAATAGGGGGAATATTTTACTGGTTAATTGGATCTTAATTATTTTGTTTACTTATTACTGGAATTTATAAAGCACCAACATATTCTGCAGCGCTGTACAATTGGGAAACAGACAAATACAAAAGGTAGAGGGCCCTGCCTGTGAGTTTACAATCTAAATGTTGACATGGGGAAATGACACAAGAGGTAGCAGAGGAATTTGAAGGTGATGGCAGAGAGAATTAATAGTATGATTGTAGTAACTGATGAAGGGAATGAGGAGGTGATTGACTGTGATTCCAAACAGTTGAAAGTAATGATATATAGTTAGAAGGAACCTGGGTGTGTAGAGCTGGGTAGAATTGAAAAGGCTTTGTTGCACAGATGTTTGGGGATTGGGCCGAAAGAGTAGATACAGTTATTTAAAGGAATTTACAGCTAGGAGTAGCGAGGAGAGGAGTGATAGAGCCATTAATAACTGCAAGTTCAAAATATTACAGTAATAAACTATACAAATAGTAGGGTGATTATAGTAAAGCAATAATCTAGTAACAAAAGAAATCCGGTGCAGTATCTTCTGAATTTCAATCTGTACCTTAAAGTTGTAGCGTTCACATTGTAAAATCTTTTGTTGCAGATTAACCCTTGTGCATGACTGGTGAAAAAAGGAGCTACGAGTCTGCCCCTCACCCTGTGGGGTGACACAGTGACACAGACAGAAGGAGCTATGAGTCTGTCCCTCCCCCTGCAGGGTGATACAGTGACACAGACAGAAGGAGCTATGAGTCTGTCCCTCCCCCTGCAGGGTGACACAGACAGAAGGAGCTATGAGTCTGTCCTTCCCCTGCAGGGTGACACAGACAGAAGGAGCTATGAGTCTGTCCCTCCCCCTGCAGGGTGACACAGACAGAAGGAGCTATGAGTCTGTCCCTCCCCCTGCAGGGTGACACAGTCACACAGACAGAAAGAGCTATGAGTCTGTCCCTCCCCCTGCAGGGTGACACAGACAGAAGGAGCTATGAGTCTGTCCCTCCCCCTGCAGGGTGACACAGTCACACAGACAGAAGGAGCTATGAGTCTGTCCCTCTCCCTGCAGGGTGACACAGTGACACAGACAGAAGGAGCTATGAGTCTGTCCCTCCCCCTGCAGGGTGACACAGTGACACAGACAGAAGGAGCTATGAGTCCCTCCCCCTGCAGGGTGACACTGACAGAAGGATCTAGGTGAAAGAGGGTGACAGAATTCTGTTTCCCCATCTTTGTACAGCTCCATGTGCTAAAAATTTTAGAAAGGATTTATTATAAATTGATGCGTGTGATTCTATTTCTCTTGCTAGATTGAATAGTGGTTTGGTTTCACATTTTGTCAGTGATCGCTAGTATTTATTGGGGTGTTCCTGCTCTGAAAATACTGAAACTAACTTAGGGAAAAAACCCTTAGGATTCATTGAGTGCCCTGTGATTCTCTGGCGCCTCTGCTCATTCTGCAGTGCTACTAAATTTACATGCACCGACATTCCACCACATTCCCCCCTTTGATGCCTCTGATACAAATTATTCCAGATGCATCACCAATCACAGTTTTACCTACATCTCTCAAGTAGCCATTGAACCAGAGTAGACCTTGTAAGCATCTTAAAAATTCCTTCAACATTCCTCATCCTGAATATATTCTCTTTGGGCTAGGGGATCATATCTATAGACATCCATTACATGAGCTGCTGTCTTTCTCTCTATAGTACTCTCTATAATACTACATAGGGACCTTACCACTAATGGAATTAGGGCAGAAAAAGACATAATAATATGATAAAACACTACTCCTCCTACTAACGCCTTAATTCCTCCAAGCTGCTCATACCAGCTTCCAAACCAACTATTAGGATTATACCCATTCCAGACCTGAGTAGGTACATGCGCAAGTTTAACCATGTGACTAGTAAGTTCAGCCACTGCCTGACCTTCATCATCTATATGCAAACAACAGTTGCTAAGGTTAAACTTTCCGCATGCACCTCCTTCCACTGCTAATAAATAATCTAAAGCTAATCTATTTTGATAGATGGCTGATCTCATCCTGGTATTTTGCTTAGCTAGAAGATTAAGCGCTTGAGCTGTCTTATTAGTAATAATCTCAACCACTGCCTGTAGTCTAATAATGTGGTTGAGCATATATATCGGAGTTCTATATCCATAAGTGCCATCTTCTGCCCAAGTAGCAGGTCCATAATAATTAATAATACGTTGAGGGGGCCACTCATCATCTTCCCAACTACCTATATTCAAGGATGCTCTCTTCCTTTTATGATTTACATCGTAAACCTTAACTCCCAAGGTCTCTCCTGTCTCAATTGGCAACAAGGAGGATGGCCTGAGCATGCCCCTTCCCAATCTTGTGGTAACTCCGAATAAGCTTTCTTACCACAGATCCAGTATAAATTTGCTGGGGCTTTCCAACTAGATGTAGCAGATAAGTCAAACCATATCTCCTTTAAATGAGTGTAATTGGCAAACTGATTAGTAGGCTCTGAGACATTTGAAGCTGACCACCAAGTAGTATTTTTAGTATTAACATTATAGGCTTTTTGTCCCAAGCAAGTTAGCTCACCTACAGACGTGTTATACATTGTCCCTTTCCTGGCTAAACATACATGACCTATAATGGAGGTTTTTAACCACCATTCCGATTTACTTCTAGTACTTACTTGATGATCAGACTGAAAAGGTATCTGTTGTTCATATGTCTCAGAGCCAGGGTACCATATTTCCTTTGCCTCCCATGGCCACTGGTCTTAACACAGTAAAGAAGTTTAAGCATGCGTGAGATAGGCATAAGGCTATCCTAACTATAAGATAAGACTAGGGACTAATGAAAGTATTTAGAAAATTGGGCAGACTAGATGGGCCGAATGGTTCTTATCTGCCGTCACATTCTATATTTCTATGTTTCTCCCATATTAGTACCTCCACACACATAGTAATTAGTTACATTAAGACTACCTGCAATACTCTCTGCCAAATCAATAAATAGGTTCTTAACATTATGGGGAATTTTATCCTCAACACTCATCTCCTCATAAATTGAATGGAAAACCTGATGAGTTTGAGTTGCCACTGTCTCAGTTTCAAGACCTACATATATTATTGTTCCTGGATTTACTCCTGTGCCATGTATTTGGAACCCAAAAATATTTCAAAATTTGTCAATAAAATGCTGGGGATTAGAGATGGTCATATGGACCGGATTACATTCCATAGATTTACAGTATGGTGTGGTAGGCAACCTTTGGATAATCTTATCTTGATCCACTGTTTTTCCCCAGGTTGCCCACCCTACATAAGACCAATAGGGACAAAAATTATAATCTCTATTTGGGCAATCAGGATCAGTAGATCTTTTACTGGGACATAAGTATTTATCATTAAACCCATAAGTTTGTTCCCATTTAAGATTACCACATACATTCCAAGGTTTTCTAGTACCAGAAATCGCCTTACATGCATCAAATAGCAGAACACCCGTAGAATGTATGGTATTTATCACAGTCCTATTTATCAAAGTTCCCTGGGAATTACTATTCCTAATTACCAACCACATTGTACAGGGGAGGTCTGATTGTTCGGTAGTTTCATTCGAACAAACTAAGGGAATGAAACTACCTAACATTCAGACGAATACAATACATTAAATACATAGACTTTGCTGTTTTCACACGAATGCATTAACATACATGAAATTCTCAGGACAGCCCAGTGCCATCCGCTACAACACATAATAAAACACATTATTCCTGAAATCCTCATTTTTCTTCGACCGTGCGATGGCCCCTCAGCTTCCCGATTGTGAGGGCTGCAAAGATGTTGTTCTTCTGATCCTCACTTTTCCTTCACAGAGATCCCTTCGAGACACTCTGGCTATGACACGTAGGCAGTTGGTCAGGCTTTATTATGGCCATCAAAACACCTACTTTGCTGATCTCTATAGTTACTCTAGATGTCCCAATATCTCCTCGTCACTCCGACTGAGTTGCACGCTTCAACCGGATCTTGCAAGGATTCTCAGGATCTGGGATAGCTTGCCAAGAGTCTGATGCTGGTTTAACCCTAGAATGATGAATATACTGAGTCACCTCTGCCACCTTTACAGCTGTTGGGGTAGATAAAAGAACAACATAAGGACCCCTCCACTTTGGACCTAATGGAACAATATTCCATTCTTTTATCCACACTTGATCTCCTCGTTGATAGGAATGAACAGGTGGATATATGTTCACAGGTAACCTATCTTGCACCAATTTCTGCACCTCCTCCATAGTTTTACCCAACTCTACAACCTGCTGCCGAGTAATTCCTTCACCCAACTGATTTAAGTCCCCCCATAGATTACTTAGTATGGGAGGTGGACGCCCAAACCCCCTTGAGTGCAGTATATGGGAGGACTCCCAATGTCAGATTTGCAGATAGATTACACTGTGATGCCTAAATCTGGGGATATCGTTATTTGTTGGTAGCTGTGTGCACCTACTCAGGCTAGGTAGAAGCTTGTCCAACTCGTACAGAAAAGGCAGGAGAAGTTGTACGATTTCTGTTGCAAGAAGTTATACCCAGATATGGACTTCCGTGTTCTATAGGATCAGATAATGGCCCAGCCTTTATTCATCAGTGTTTGCAACAACTAACTCATGTGCTTGGTATCAAGTGGAAACTTCATACAGCCTATAGACCTCAGAGTTCTGGAAAGGTGGAAAGGATGAACAGAACAATAAAAACCCAGTTGGCTAAAATGTGTCAGGAAAGTCAGCTCAAGTGGAATGTCCTTTTGCCAATAGCTTTGTTGCGAATACGTAGTACGCCTACCAGAAAGATGGGTTTGTCTCTTTAGTAACAGCTGCTATCAATAGATCATCCACATATTGAAGTAGTACACATTCTCCTGGGATGGTCTTGAAATCTTGCAGATCCTGGCTTAATGTGGATCCAAATAGGGTAGGTGAATTCTTGAACCCTTGAGGTAGTCTGGTCCAGGTCATCTGACGCTTTGAACCTGTAAGAGCATCTTCCCATTGGAAAGCAAAGATATGTTGACTCTCAGCAGCAATTCGAAGACAAAAGAAAGCATCCTTAAGATCTAACACTGTGAAGTAGGTTGCCCCACCTGGTATCAAGGCAAGCAGATTGTAAGGATTGGGTACAACTGGGTGTATATTAACTACTGCATCATTAACTGCTCTCAAATCCTGTACAGGACGATATTCGTCCGATCCTGGTTTTTGAACAGGTAATAATGGAGTGTTCCAGCAGGAAGTACAGAATTTTAGGATGCCATACCTTACGAACTTATCCATGTAGGTTTGTATGTTTTCCTTAGCCTTTTGAGGTATGTGATATTGACGTAGGCTCACAGGATAGGCCCCAAGCTTTAGTTCAATATGTATGGGTGGGATATTACGAGCAAGTCCTGGTGGATTATTCTCTGCCCATACTCCTGGAAGGTCAAATAAGGATTCATCACACTTAGGGTTAACACTTGTCACTATGGAATAGAAGCGCCATTCTTCTTCCCTTGGCACCGATATCGCCATTATGCCTGGTAATCCCTTAAACTTCAGAGATGTTGATCCATTAGGTAAAAAGCTTATCTGGGCTTGAAGCTTCGATAATAGATCTGGTCCTAGAAGTTGAATCGGACACTCTGGCATATATAGGAACTGTTGCTTCACCACACGGCCTCCCAGAATACAAGTGCGACTCTTAAGAACCGGTCTAGCTGCGCTTCTCCCAGTAGCTCCTATCACAGTTATAGTCTTCCCCGAAGGCGGAGCCACCATCTTAGTCACCACTGAATGTTCAGCACCTGTGTCAATCATGAAAGAACTTCTCTTTCCCCCTATTGCTACATCGACCATAGGCTCCGCTTGACCAAGGGGGATGGAGCCCGGTCGGTATCAATAGTCTTCCATAGTTAAATAGTTACATAGCTGAAAAGAGACTTGCGCCCATCAAGTTCAGCCTTCCTCACAAATGTTGTTGCTGTTGATCCAAAAGAAGGCAAAAAACCTGGTCTGAAGCACTTCCAATTTTGCCACAAACTAGGAAAAAATTCCTTCTTGACCCCAAAATAGCAGTCAGATGTCTCCTTGGATCAAGCAGCTATTACCCCACTAAGTAGAAATTATATCCCTGTATGTTATGTTTTTGTAAGTATTTATCCAATTTCAGTTTAAACATCTGTATGGACTCTGACAAAACCACCTCTTCAGGCAGAGAATTCCATATCCTTATTGTTCTTACTGTAAAAGAACCTTTTCTTTGCCTTAGTTGAAATCTCCTTTCTTCCAGCCAAAATGTGTGACCTCGTGTCCTATGTATAACCCTGTTTATGAATAGATTTCCAGATAAAGGTTTGTACTGGCCCCGAATATATTTGTATAAAGTTATCATATCCCCTCTCAGGCGTCGTTTTTCCAAACTAAACAGATTTAATTTTAACCTTTCTTCATAACTAAAATGCTCCATTCCTTTTATCAATTTTGTAGCTCGTCTCTGGACCCTCTCCAGTGCCATGATATCCTTCTTTAGAACAGGTGCCCAAAATTGCACAGCATATTCAAGGTGTGGTCTTACCAGCGATTTATAAAGAGGCAAAATTATATTTTCATCCCGAGAATTTATGCCCCTATTTATACATGACAAAATCTTACTGGCCTTAGCAACTGCAGATTGACATTGCATATTGCTGCCTAATTTGTTGTCTATAACAATTCCCAAATCCTTCTCGTGTGTGGTTATCCCTAATTCACTACCATTTAGTGTGTAAGTTGCTTGTGCATTCTTAACCCCGAAGTGCATAACTTTGCATTTCTCTATGTTAAATTTCATCTGCCATTTTAGTGCCCAGTCCCCCAATCTATCCAAATCCCTCTGCAGCAAATTAATATCCTGCTCACATTTTATTACTTTACAAAGTTTTGTGTCATCTGCAAACACTGATACATGGCTTTCAATGCCTATATCAAGATCATTTATAAATATGTTAAATAGAAGTGGTCCCAAAACAGAACCCTGAGGGACACCACTTACCATTTTTGTCCAGCCTGAAAATTTACCATTAATTACAACTCGTTGTACTCTATCCTTAAGCCAATGTTCTACCCAAGAACAAGAATATTCATCTAGACCAATTTCTTTTAGTTTGAAGACTAACCTATTGTGAGGAACCGTATCAAATGCCTTGGCAAAGTCCAAGTAGATCACATCCAATTTCGTCTCTACAGTCAGTGGTTCCATGATCTCTATCCTCTCTTTCTCTAGGTCTCTGCGTGGGTGGATAGTATCTGTCTCCTTGAACACTTCCTCTACTATTCCCACCATTCCCTCTAAAACTTCCTCTTCCTCTATAACTACCACTATAACCTCCTCGTACCCTTCTCTCTCCTTGTCTATCACCTTCATACTGCTCTCTGTGGACACTCACTCTTCCAATGTCCCTCCTTTCTACAATACGCACATTGATTCCTACTTAAAGGTCCCTTGCTCAGCCTATTCTCGTCTCCTCTATTCACTTCCCTTCCCTGTCTTTCTACACTTGAGATAGCTACCACTAGCATATCTGCCTTTTTCCTCATCTTACGTTCTTCCTCCCGCTTTACCTCCGTCTCCCTATTCATATATACTTTATTTGCAATCTCCATTAGCTGTAATATGGACATCCCTACAAATCCCTCTAATTTCTGTAATTTCCTTTTAATATCACCTTGGGCCTGGCTGACAAATGCTGAATTAATCATCCTAGAATTCTCAGGAGCCTCTGGATTAAAAGGAGTATACAACCTATATGACTCCAATAATCTCTCATAAAAGGTACTAGGTGACTTATCAACCTTTTGCAACACCTCAGCCGTCTTTGACATATTAATTGCCTTTTTCCCTCTTGCCTTTATGCCAGCAATTATGGCTTCCCGATAAGAGTTGGGGCATGTCAGCACCATTCATGTTCCAATTTGGGTCAACATTTGGATAATGGGCTACAGCCCATGCAGCTGGATTGGCCTGATTTTGAGTACGGGCCGTTACCTCAAGCGCTTTAATAGCCGCTTGATTAATCCGGGTCCTTTCCTCACAATTAAATAAAGTTAATAATAATTGCTGGCAATCGGCCCAGGTGGGATTATGTGTTTGGATAATAGAAGTAACCAAATCTATCATAATTTGAGGTTTGTTAGTATATGAAGAGTTATGAGTCTTCCAGTTAAATAAATCAGTCGTAGTGAAGGGGACATATACAAACACTGGATCTGCCCGTTGTATTTGGCCATTCTCATCCACGTGTTTTGAGCCTGGTGTAAGTCAGAGGGGCATTTGGCAATGTCGGGATGGAAGGGTGCCAGTCAGTTGTCGGGTTAGTATGGGACTTCAGCAAGGCTGCTCAATAATAGGTTCCGGTCTGGGAGTAGTAAGATAGGTGTAAGGGGGTGAGCTAATTTTACTAGTCCGCATTTGGTGGATGAAAAAATGGAAAAAAAACTTAACTTTTAATATATTTATACATAAAATAAAAACTTATATCAATAAATATATTAAAATAGGGTAAGCAGTCCTACTCCTGTCTGTTATAAACAATGTAATATCAATGTAACTCCCAATGATGGCCAGTAGGTGGCCATGGAGTGCCTCCCTAAAGTCTAATGAAGCAGATAGACTTTAATTAATTATGTCCCTATTTTATTATTACTTATTTTAATCACTGTCCACCCTGATATCTAGGCTTGATTAAAGCTTTAGTTCTAAGGTAAATTAAACATCTCAGTTTGTATTTTAGTAAAGGGGGACATTTTGGACAAAGCTGGGAGGGGCCCATCCAGTAACTAAAAAAAGATAATATACCATCTTATACCATTGATCATTGATTAGGGGGAAGGGGAGGGGTAGTACAGAAATACAAGAGTTTGAAACACAGGAACAGATAGGTATGTGGGTAGGCGGGGACAGTAGAGCAGGGGGAGTGCAAATACCAGCTATACCAGTTTTTAGCTTGGGAGGAAGAGTGGGGGAAGGGCTACTCTAGCTCTGTAGGATGAATAGGGGGGTTGGTAATCAGATGCCAGGGGGGAGGGGATGTCCAAAGCAGTTGTAATTAAGTCCTTAGTTCTGACCACCATATGGCTACATTGTTTCTCATATGACACAGTTTAATTCACCAAGGCAGTTTTTCAACAATCAGTTTCCAACAGTCAATATATAGAAACTGATCATAGAATTCCGGCCTACTAGTTACAGCCACATGTACACCCTGCACTAAATTTAAGTCAAAACTGCTACATGGAGGCCATGCGGCCACCAGGACAGGCCATTCCCTACTACACAGTTTTGTTTTTTTTTAAAACATACAAGACAAAGGACCAACAGCCTTGTGAATCAGAAGATAATTTCAACAAAACGTCTGATTCAAAAGCTGTACAAATATACACACAGTTTCAACAGTCACACCAATCTCCTTATCACCAGCACCACATCGCACACACAGGATCCTCACATGCTCAACAATATCACGACGTTGCTCACACAAGTAAAATCAAAACTCACCAAACACTATATATACTCATCACTGTAACTATTAATCAAACCATACAATCCACGCTATTAATCCATATAAACTAACCGATCACATAACATTTCAACAATTTCGTCTCTACAGTCAGTGGTTATGGTACGGTTAGTAATTATTATACAGTTAGATAATTATGGTTTTAAAGTTACAAGGTCAGTTAGTAATAGTTAAGGTGTTACACATACAATGTTAAACAGTAATTTTAGTATCGCTAATGTAATATCAGTGGTTATGGTATTACGAAGTAGTTATGGTATTACAAAGGGGTTATGGTTTTATAAAGTGGTTATGGTATTATAAAGTGGTTATGGTTTTATAAAGTGGTTATGGTATTTTGAAGTAGTTATGGTATTATAAAGTGGTTATGGTATTATAAAGTGGTTATGGTATTTTTAAGTAGTTATGGTACAGTTTTTTTAAATCACAGGTCAATTAGTAACAGTTATGGTATTATACATATAACATAAAACAGTAATTTTTACACAATGTCAGTGGTTATGGTACATGTCAGTAGTTATGGTACCATGCGCTATTTTACAGTTATACACACAATTTACACTCCCACTAGACGGCAGAGCTCTAACTTTCTAGTAGGACATACAAATTAACCAATTCACCAACTACAATATATTTAACAACATTTACAATAATCCCAACTATTCTAACTGGCCAGCACCTCGAGAGCTTTCGATCTATTTGTACACCAGAGATTCGATAAGTTCTTCGTTGCCCAGACACCACGTATAGCGAACTACAGGGGAAAATTTACACCAATACCCTTTTAGTCTATTACACTATCAATAATCTAGTGGCTGGATTTACAACAGAGCACACTTAGTTAAGATAGAGTGAAATCTAGCAAACTATAATATACAACAGAGCCTGCTTAGTTTCGCCAATCTCCCCTTGCCTAGCAACCAAAATTTACACCTAGCATGCTAGTCAAGGCAGGACATCGGTGTCCGATATGAGCTATTTACACCAGAACTCAGTCTGACAATACCACCTATATTAGACGGGCTGACTACAGAGCGTCTAATGTCCAGATAAGAGTTGCGCCTTCGCTTCTTCCTTCCAGAGGGAAGGGGCCAATTCCAATAACCGGTTCCAAATATAAAACCCCTTGTGGGTCTACCGCTCTTACGGTATCAGTCTTACCTGTTAGTTCCTGGACCTGGGTTCACACTCATCGACGGAACACCCCGGTACTCACTGCACAGAAGCCGATGATCTCCTGGACAAAAGGCCAGTGGCGCCGAGACGAAAGGAGGTCCACGCAGTAGAAGTCCAGGGGTGCTGTGTAGAGGATTTGATAAAAGTTTACCGTCTCAAATCTCTGCGCCAGCTTCCATGCAATGAGGTTCCCGTTGCCAATGCACCAGAAATGTAACAGTGTAAGCATGCAGAAGCAAAACACAGAGAGATGGACACAGGTATTCAGGAAGTAAGAGGCCTTTATTCACATTACCGATCGGGTCTCAGATGAACTCCTGTTCCAAAAGATCTGAGAGACCAACACATGGTGTACATTCCTTATATAGCACTATAACTCCTCCCATTAATAGCTACACCCACATATACTTTTAACCAATCAATGAGCAGAATATAGACTTGTACATCTAGTCAAACCACATGGCCCATCCAAGACAAAGGAAATAAGTGCAATTTCAGTTCCTGTATTCCTGCACATGCTCAGTACACTGATGACAGTATCCTAGCTACGTGTAGCTAACTATCTGACACAACATACACATATGCCACATGGAAATCTTGGCCTACTACATTTACATTCACTGAAATTCCACCACAATGGGGGTTTAGTTACAGTATATGATCATACATTGCATAAGCCTGCCACAACGCCAATGTACCCATCTTTGGCAGGTCCTACTGGTGAGTGCAGCCAAACCCTTATTTTCTCATATATGTATATATTTAGGAGTCTAGCCAGCTCCATGGGTTTTGCACCCCTCCCTGTTACAGGTGCCTCATCTCAGGATCCTATTTAAGCATTGTACTGCATAGACCTCGAGATGGAAGGATTTCCCCAAGTGAGAAGCTCATTTAGCAGACAGAGTAGGACCTGCCAAAGATGGGGTACATTGGTGTTGTGGCGGGCTTATGCAATGTATGATCATATACTGTAACTAAACCCCCATTATATTTTTTTGCCTAGATTAGGTGTTTTTAATAAAACTGAAAATTGTTCAGCATTAAAATGACTGTTTAGTAGATAAGCGAGTGCACTGGATTTTCATTTTTACTATAACAACTTCAATCAGATAAATCGATCAAAGTGAGTACAGTGTTCCTTTTAGCAATCACAAGAACCACATAACTTCACATCTGTCCTGACATTTGTTTCCTCCCACATCACTATGCCCCAACTCTTTAGTTGTAGATTTCTCTGGATCTGGTCCAGTTACATGCTCCCCTACGGTGTTTTACATTTAAGTGAAAATTCTATGTGAATTTAAAATTTTACGTTCCAAATTACCAAACTGGAAAGATTCTTTAAGGCAGCTATGCTTCTTCATCTATTCTGTCCTTACACTTCAAATTCTCCCTTCAGTAAGTAGCACTGCTAGGCTATAATGACCAGCATTAACTGTGACGGACCACCTGGCACCCCGACCGGGTGCCTCCGCAAATCGATGCTCCTAGTGCTCACCGAGTACTCCAAGCACTCCACCAGACACCATCGGCACCGTAGGCCCATGTCCAGCATTACAGCTTGGCTGGGAATTCGCCGTCCTTCACCCACCCTGGACCCAAGACCAGGATCCAGCTTCCAGCCTCTCCTACTCTATATAGGAGGAACCGCTCTTATAAGAGCTAGTGATTACAATCCAGGGGAGTATTGTGATATAGTAATCCCCAGAGCAGATACAGGTGTTCCCCCCACACATGAGGTGAGACTCTATGTTGAGGGTAGGCATGAACTCATTTATTGGTAACCACAACTGGTCTTATATGCAGGTCCCCATGCAAGGGGCACTCCCCCCCTGGACCTGATGGTAGCCTGCAACAAACTTACACAAACCAATGACATTGGCCCTCTGGTCCAGGACACTCCCATACATAATTATGCAATTCCTCCCCTCTGCCTGGGAGATAATTGAGTCAGGAACTGCACTAACTCAATTATCTCCAAGCAAAATTTTTTTTTTTTTTTATAAATACCCAAAAGTACCTCCAAAACCCATGGAAACCCCATAAGCCCCGATCTGTGTGAACAACATATCCAAAAATCACCAAGATCGGTTCAGGGGTTCAGGAATTTCCGGGTAGTGAAAGCGTTGACCGGCCGCACGAATGATCCGATGCACAAAACGGTTCTATAGAATCGCGGCTAAGTGGGGACGGACCGGGAACCGTGTAGTCTTCATGTCGAAAATAGTTCCAGGGTATTTGCGGCTAAGAGAGTGGTGCTCTGCCCTGATGCCAGCTCTTCCGCTGGGATGGGTCAATGGATACTGCCGTCTCATCCACTACCCCTGTGACCTGGTTGCGGGTTCTCTGCTGCGGGGAGGGATCTTCCACACCATCCCCTGGTATTCCTGCTGGGGCTGTTGGGGATCTGAGATGGCTGTCCAGCATCCCATCTGCAGTCCCATCTGCACCAATTGGGTCCCTGAGGTTGGTGTAGACACTTCTGGGCACTGGCTAAGTTGGCTTCTGTGCCTGTGGGGATAAAGAGACCAGCTCTTTTTCCCCTCGGGCGGGCTTTTCTGTGCCTGGGAGACAAAGCGACAGTCCCTTTTTCCCGTGCCGGCACAGAGGCTCCTGGGAAGAAGACCCCCTCGCGGTTGGTGTGGAAAACCCTGTGTTTCGGTGGTGGGCTTTGGGGAGGGGGAGGATCCTAGGATGTGACCCTGTATGGTTGTGTGGTGGACCCCTTGCATGGGTTATGCATGAAAGCCGTGTGTGGCCAATAAAATTGGTGGTGTACCTCCAGGACTGTGTGTCGTCCAGTTACTAGGGGAGAATGGGTCTCTTTGTATTTTAAATGGTTCCAGACCGGCTGAAGGAAGGGAATTAGTGGAGGTAACAGGTCGAGTTACCTGTGGTCCGCTACAACTGATGGCAAGCGGCGGGATCACAATTCACAGCCGAATGAGAACAACGTTCGTGAGCCGAACAGGCCCATGGATTACATGACTCTAAAGAGGCAAACACTACAAGAGTTGCTGGAGGCCAGAGGGAAATCGGCCGGCCGTCGTACCAAGGTGGATATCATTGCTGCCCTCATTGAGGATGATTGGCTAAGCGGTGAGGCAGCTGTGATGCAACCGAAGGGTGAAATGGATGCCCTTCGCGAAGAAGTAGCCTGGCGTCTGACACTCTACAAAGAAACCCTCTCGGAAGAAATCATGACCAAGATCCTTTCCAAGGCACAAGCTTACGTCCTGGCTCAGATGAATGGGGTGAACCCCACACAACCAGACGAACAACGGGTGGGGGAGAGGTCCCCGGGGAGTAAAGCAGCCCTTGCAAGATAACAGAAATTGCCCTTTGAAGCCTTCAATGATTTCAAGGAGGCAGAGGAGGACATTGACTGCTTTTTGCAGGACTTCGAACGCCAGTGCTAGCTAGTAGAAGTTGTCCCCACAGACTTGGTTACCATCTTGGCCAGGAAGCTAGCAGGGAAGGTGGCGGATGCCTACCGGGCCATGCCTGCAGACAAGCTCCGGGAGTACAAATTTGTCAAACAGGTCCTGGTCATACCGCAGAAAGTTCAGGGAGACGAAAAAAGCGGAGAAGGACTCCCATGCGGAGTGGGCCTGTCGCATCACCGGAGCAAAGTCCCCCAAAAGAGATCATCCAGCATTTTATGCTGAAAAACTTTTATAATGGGCTCCCTACCGAGGTGCAGGAATGAGTGAGAGACAGGTAGCCCAAGACACTAACTGAGGCAGCCCAGCGGGCCGATGAGAATGCTGATACCCGACAATCCCAATGCCCCACTACCTCTCACAGCTACCGGCGCCCCATCCGACTCCTTCTACAGCCCCATCTGCTGCAGCAACCCTGCTCTGAGGTTCCCCGGCTCTGGCACCACCGCAGCGGGAACCGACTGGGGCAGACCGGCAATGTTTCCAGTGCCACCAGCCCGGTCATGTCACACCAAATTCCCCCCAGCTCAGAGGCTGCCCCCAGTGGGTCAGCCCAGTGGCCCCTTCTGCCCTGTGAGCAGCAGCGCTTTGTTACCAAACCGCCCCCACGGACACCCATAACCCCAATGAAGAAGCCTGGCCCTTCCTACACGAGGCGAACCCCATCGACAACCGGGACCACCACAGGCAGCCGGTTCGGCTGCATGGCCGCACTGTGCAGGGGCTAGGAGACACCAGAGCCACCCTAACTCTAATTTGACCTCAGCTCATCACAGAGGAGGAGAAAACAGGGGGTAGCAGGTTGAACAATCCACTGCTCATGTTCTCCTCGACTGGGACGCTGAGCCCTCTAGGGCTGCTGGGATTATTCGGGCCCTCGGTCCATGACCGCGGGCCCGACACCAGGAGGTGAAAGGGTTAATGCTGTTCTGGACTCAACTCCCCTCGATTCTCGATTCTCCGGTCAACACGGGAGTTCTTGTTTAGCAAATTAAGACACAGACACGAAATGAACTACCAGCAGTAGTGCTACTTGACAATGACCTGGGCCACCTTACCTCCACCTATGTACCCCTCCAGGCTCCGGAAGAAACCTACCCAGTGATGACCAGACAGCAAGCCCGCACCACTCGGCATGGCTCACACTCTGAGGCTCAGGTAGTCACACGTACCCATTCCCATACCCCAGTTCAACGTGTTCGCCCCAGTAAGCAGACTCCCCCGGCTAGTCCCCTTTTCCCAATACCCTGTGGTCCCCCCCTTGCCCCGGGCCCCTTACCTTGGTACACCCCTGCCGAGTTCGGGAGGGAAGTAGCATCCGACCCTACCCTTTATCCGTATAGGTCTAGGGAAGCCACTGGTCAGGTGGGCAAGAATGAGGAACGGTTCACCTGGGACAAAGGGTAGTTATACCGCATAGTGGAGAAAGGGAAGTCCTACAGCTCCTACTACCACCAAGCAGTTGGTGGCGCCCAGGAAATTTCATAATGAGCTGTTGAAGATAGCTCAAGATATTCCTCTGGCCAGGCATTTGGGAAAGGGTCGTACTCACCATCGACTCACCCAAAGCTTTTTCTGGCCAGTCATCTTGAATGATCTGTTTCAGTATTGCCAGACCTTTGATTTCTGCCAGAGAGTGGGGAAGTGGGGCAATCGAAACAAAGCCAAGCTTTAGCACCTACCCATCATTGAGGACCCCTTCAGCAGAGTAGCTGTCATAGGTCCCCTGGTTAAGCCTAGCCGCTCTGGGAAGAAATATATTCTGACCTTTGTGGACTTTGCAACTTGATACCCCCAGGCAGTCGCCCTGAGCAACATTCAGGCTGAGACTGTGGCCGAAGCCCTGATGCAGGTGTTATCCCAGATGGGTTTTCCCCGGGAGATCCTCTTGGATCAGGGGTCCCAGTTTACTGCCAAGATGACTAATAAACTGTTGAGGTTATGCGGCACTAATCTCCCCATATCACTCCCAGACTAATGGCCTGTGTGAGCGCTTCAATGGCATGTTGAAGAATATGCTCCGTACCTTTGCAGCAACTCGCAAGGATTGGGAGAGATTCCTGCCACATCTTCTGTTTGCCTACCATGTGGTGCCCCAGGAATCCACAGGATTCTCTCAGTTTGAACTAATGTTCGGGAGGAGGGTTAGAGGGCCCGTAGACCTTGTTCGTAGACCACTGGGAGGGCACTGGGGAATGGGAAGGGACCCCCATCGTTCCATATGTACTGGAGTTTAGGGACCAACTGGAAGAACTCACTCACCTGGTGCGTGGGAACCTCCAGGTGGCCCAGAGACGCCAGCGCACTTGGTATGATCGGGGACATGACAGGCTACAGGCTGCCTGGCAGGGTCCGTACCGGGTAGTGGAACAGAAATGTGACACTACCTATGTGATCGGTCCTTGCTCGGATCCCGGGGTTAGATGCCTGTTACATGTTAACATGCTGAAGCCCTACCACGAGTGGAGCGGGGATGTAGCCGCCATATGTGGTCCAGCCTCGGAAGATTTTGATAATCTTTCCCTGCCTGACGTCCTAGAGGACCGAGTTCAGACAGGGTCCATTGAGTAGGTTCACCTACGTGACAGACTGACCGAGGAAAAACGCCAACAGGCACAGCAGATGCTGTCGGCATAGAGGGAGAGATTATCCAATCTGGTATACCCCACTGTCCACTCACCAGGTACAGTTCCCACTGGCCACCCACCAGGTACAGACACCCAACCAACAACCTCTGCGGCAAACCCCCTACAGGATACCAGAGGTGGTGCGGGAGAGTATGAGGCAGGAGATTCAACTAGGGGTCACTGAACCGTCCAAGAGTCCTTGGGCCTCCCCAGTAGTTCTGGTCCCGAAGCGCGACTGAACCACCTGGTTCTGTGTGGACTACAGGAGGCTCAATGACAAGACGGTCTCAGATGCGTACCCCATGCCCTGTATCAACAAACTATTGGATCGGATGGCTCGTGGCCAGTACCTTACCACTATAGATCTGTGTAAGGGGTACTAGCAAATCCCCTTAGCGGCAGATGCTGTTCCAAAGTCGGTATTCATCACCCAATTTGGTCTGTACCAATTTAAGATAATGCCATTTGTGATGAAGAATGCCCCGGCCACTTTCCAGAGGATGGTGGACCGACTGTTGGAGCGCCTCCAGGACTACGTGTGTGCATACCTGGACGACATAGCCATATACAGCAACACTTGGGAAGAGCATCTGATACATGTAGGAGCTGTACTAGTAAGGATTAGAGAAGCAGGACTAACCCTAAAGCCTAATAAGTGCCACCAAGGAATGTCAAAAGTACAGTACCTAGGACATCGGGTAGGGTGTGGGACCCAGAAGCCAGAGCCAGCTAAGGTTGAGGCAGTAGCGAACTGGCCCCATCTCCACACCAAGACTCAGTTGATGGCCTTCCTGGGAACGGCTAGTTATTACCAGTAGTTTGTCCACAATTACAACGCCCTAGCTAAGCCCCTCACCGATTTGACCTGAAAGACCTTGCCTAGTCAGGTAGACTGAACCCCAGAGTGTGAGCAGGCATTCCAAGCCCTTAAGAATGCCATGGTGAATGCCCCTGTCCTGGTTGCTCCTAATCCGAGAAAACATTTTCTCGTCCACACAGATGCCTCCATGTTTGGGTTAGGAGCGGTGCTAAACCAGGTTGGGGACGATGGCTGAGAATGTCCCATGGCTTACCTTAGCAGGAAGCGGTTACCCCGGGAGGTGTGGTAGACCCCTTGCATGGTGTATGTATAAAAGCCGTGTGTGATCATTTAAATTGGTGTTGTACCTCCAGAACTGTGTGTCTTCCAATTACTGGGGGGAGAATGGATCTCTTTGTATTTAAATGGTTCCTGAACGGCTGAAGGAAGGAAATTAGGAGATGTAACAGGTCGAGTTACCCATGGTCCGCTACATTCACTGCCCAGGTGCATCAATGAGTATCGGGACCCAGATGCTGGTTTACCGATTGTTCTTCCTAGCATCTCTTTTTAGATACCTCTGACCCAGTTGTCTAGCCATCATTATTTGTCCCTTGTCAAAATCACAACTTTTCACTTGCTAATTTTTCCTGCTTCCAACATGACCGACTATTCACTTGCTGCCATATGTATCCTACCCATGGACAGTATAATCATATAATCAATGTATTCCCTTTACCGGTCAGTGGCTTTAATGTTAAGCGGCTGATCAGTGTATATATTAGTTCCCAAGTGGTTAATAAAGCATTTTATTTCACGCCTTAAAGACACAGGTTGGAAAATGTCCGCTCAATACTAAAATTAACCTGAGATTGACACAATCGCGGCAATCATGGGGTTAATGTTCCTGCAGTGTGCCTCCGTGTCTGAAGGACACTACAGCAAGCAGTTTCACTTTCACAGCCCATGTGAGCGTTCTGACCGGGAGTTCACATATACCTCGCAAACGTACATACCGGGGTATTGCTATACTCAGACAACATAGCTGAGCAACATATGAAGTATTAGAAAGCTGTAGTACACATAAGGTTTGCAAAATATACAGTACAAACTCACTGTGTGTCAAAAAGGCATGAAACATGCTTAATACCAATACACTTGGTACAAGCTAGCAGAAAAATTATCTCACGCTAAGGTTCAAAATATGCCTTTTGAAATACCCTCGGGTGTCCTCTTTAAGAAATAG
The DNA here is from genome assembly GCA_933207985.1 of Pelobates cultripes. Taxonomy (NCBI): domain Eukaryota; kingdom Metazoa; phylum Chordata; class Amphibia; order Anura; family Pelobatidae; genus Pelobates; species Pelobates cultripes. The sequence continues at coordinate 24,277,168 of OW240914.1, forward strand.
TATGCCTTTTTGGGGTAGTTGGAATAAGCAGCCTGCTAAAATATTTCAAAATAGAACACGGACCCATCAAAACCATCTGAAAATTTACACTTAAAAATCTGAGATTAACAGGTCTCTTTTACAGCACTGTAACTTCACAAGATAGTGTCTAGGTCAGGGTTTCCCAAAGTTCGGGTGATTCCAAGTGGGTCACGCTGACCCACACCTCTAGGGCTGCTGGGATTATTTGGGCCCTCGGTCCATGACCGCGGGCCCGACACCAGGAGGTGAAAGGGTTAATGCTGTTCTGGACTCAACTCCCCTCGATTCTCGATTCTCCGGTCACCACATCAATTGACGGGAGTTCTTGTTTAGCAAATTAAGACACAGACACAAAAGTGCTTAACAAGTTCTCAGTGAGTGTATTTTCAGGGCTAACATTTATACACTATGCACGCAAGCAGCAAGATTTATCGTTTCCTTGTAGTTAATAGTACATACTTGTCTGACATTAAAAGATAAGCATTTGAATAAAGACGGGACAGGAACATCCTGAGGTCGAGCACATCCTGTAGAAGGGAGGCCCCTCAAAAGCATGTTACACAATACATCTGCCAAGGTCAGCATAAATATTTCAAACATTATTTTAAAGCATATAAAGCTCCTTACAGGAGGGAGCCCTGTGGCTTGCCCTGTATGCCGCTGGCCTCCCTCCAATCAGTCTGCCCAGAACCTCTGGTCTGCAGCTATAGAAGTCTCACAAGCACCCAGAGCATTACCATGGCAACACTCTGGGAGCTCGCAACACTTCTATCACATGGTCTGCAGCTCTGCACCCGGCGGAGCTGCAGACCGCAGAGTTAACCCACTGGACCACCAGGGAGAGACAATGGACCATCAGAGAATTTAATAAAGGTAGGACACAGCACCCACACCATGTGCTCCCCCCACATTGTAACCCCTTCTCTTCCTGCCCCCACACATTAACCCCTTCTCTCCCTGCCCCCACACATTAACCCCTTCTCTCCCTGCCCCTTTTCCTGCACTGTAACCCTTTCTCTCCCTGCCCCCCTCCCTACACTGTAACCCTTTTGTGGCGAAAGTGACCTTGCCACTGGTTTTTGGAGGGGCCTGCTTGCTTGCCTCCTACCCTGTGACTATGGGCCCTGCAATATACCTTGCCCAATACACTTTAAAAGGGTCAATTCATGTAATATAAGTATGTTTGTACTCCATAAAGAGTGACCGACCACTGGCCCTAATTCCCTGGAACTGTTTTGGACATGAAACCATGCTTGCAGCCGCTCAAAATGGACTTTCATAAAGCTTTTGACCCCTGCTCTGATCTGGGTGATTTTTGGATATGTTGTTCACCCAGATCAGGGCTATCCAGTGATGTAATATTTTGGGGGGTATGTTATGTTTTGGGGTACTTTCTGAACTTTGTGAAAATGTGTTTTTTTCTGCCTGGCGATAATTGAGTTACTTACAGGACTTGACTCAATTATCCCCCAAGCAGAGGGGAGGGATTGTGTGCTATACATGGGCGTGTCACAGACTGTATGTTTGTTCTGATTGGTTTATGTCCTTTGTGTTCCTGTGCCCCATCAGGTACAAGGGGTGTTCCTCTGGCCTGGAAAATTGTATAAAAGCCTTTTTATATGTGTATATGCCAAAATAGAGAAAAAACACAATTTTACTCCAATATTTAGCAGAGATTGGCGGTGAAATGGCTACGTAAAAAGGGTCAAAATAACCTCAGGTAAGTAGCCTGTGATGTCTACTTTATATAAATATATACTTTTGTGTGGAAATTTAGTTTTCTGTGATGGGTGTTAAACCTCCAAGACAAACATACCAACTTCTAAAATTGTTTCACATTGAAATTTTAGTTTAGTCCTTGTATTTTGTGACCTGTAACTTTCAAAATAAACTGAAATCCTACACATATTATGTACTCTGTAAATCAAGACACATAAATCAACTGATTTTGAATTACTTTTCCCAAGCTAGACATATTATGCACACATTATTATTGAGAAAATATTTTTCCACATTATTATACATTTTTTTTTTTATAATAAATGAGAATTTATCTATGTTTATGTCACATCAAATCAACCCCTTAAGGACACATGACACGTGTGACATGTCATGATTCCCTTTTATTCCAGAAGTTTGGTCCTTAAGGGGTTAAAGCCCCTTTTGTCCTCTAAAAAAGGTATATAATATGTATTGGTTTAATAAATGAGAGAAATGCAAATTGCAGTTGAACACAAACAGCCAAAATTAGCTTTTGTCCTAAAGGGTATGTCCAGCTTCTGAAGCTGTGTCATTAAGGGGTTAAAACAACCAAATGAACGGTCACAAAGATAAATGCACAAAAGAAACATTTTTGTGTTATATGTGCATTGCCCACCAGGGGGCCACTTCTCCAGCATACAGGTGCTGTCCCCAGAATTTCTGCAGTAATAGCAGTCGGCTGGAATGGCATAGTCCATTTGGTATATTTCACCTTAATTTCTGGATCACCTTAATTTCAGTTCACCTGAGTCCAAGTTTGTGGTACATTCGTGTGTTGTAGTTCGCTTGATGCGTTTCGTCCTTTTTCAAGAGCTGTTGTTCCCTTATAGGTATTTGTCTTTTTATACCCTAATGAATTGGTTTCTCTGCCTTCCAATTGATCCATATAATATTGTTTGAAGTGGGTTGTATTCATGTTTTCAGAATTATATATTTATTTGAAATACATTTGTGAACAATAAATGTAATGTTTGAATTAAATATACTATATTTATATTTGTTAAGGGTAATGCAATTTCCAGGTTCTATAATACACACGCATGTACACATATTTAGAGTTTATTTATACGAGAACCAGGGACTTTCTGCATGTTTCTATATGTTTAGCAGTGTTTCATTGTTTTTGTGTGCTTTCCTAAATAATGTTTATAAAGAAACAAATTAATTCGTGTATAAAAAGACTGTAACAGACCGTTTTGCACACAAGAGGTTAAAAACCATTTAGGTGATATTCCCCTTTCAGATGCACAGGCAGCTACTGCAATCACCAGTCTCCCGAACTGCAAACACACATTCTCCAACTCCCGAACTGGAACCAGAAGAATCCTCCAACTCCCGAACAGGAAACACACAAATGCTGTTAAACAGCCGAACAGAAAAAAAAAAAAACAAAACAGCTTACACTCCTGGCAGTCGCACTGTAACCGCATACAATCCAATTCCCCCCAAGAATGAGACGACACTTTGTTTGAGGATCACGCAGAACTGATTTACAGGGGCTACCTGCCTGGCTTTTATGCAGGTCTCCCACCTGGTGGACACTCCCCTAGGGGACCAGATGGGAAACTGGGGCACAAAGGGTAAAAGGACCAATCACAAGCTTACACATTTAAACAAATCCCACGATGCATTGCAATCCCTCCTCTCTGTCCTGGAGATAATTGGGAAGTAATCCAATTATCTCCAAGGACAGAGGCAAACTCCATTAAGCACATGTTACCAAAAAGACAGAAAAATATACAATGTTGCAAATATTACACAAAAAATATACATTCAACATATCCCCAGATAGCTTAGCTCTGAGCGCACATTATTACTGAATGGCGCTCAGATCACATACACATAGTTCAATCGCCATGAAGCCAAAGTCTTTCATACAGTCTTTTGGAATACGAATGGGCTCCATGGCATAACTATCTGGGGTAACATTGTTCACATAATGAAAGTCCCGAATGAACCGGTGTTTGTTTGTTTGCAGGAGAAGGGAAGTTGGCGGCTCAGCGGTCTTCATGCAAATAAGTGTCCGTTTTGAATTCCATAGATTTGGAGCTGAACACCGCTGGCCGTTCGGGAGTTAAAAATGGCCACCGCCATGTGTTCGGCAAAGAACAAAGCCACCCAGCGTTCGTTGATTAAGCTGCTGTTAACTGACGGCACACTCCAGTTCCCAGGTGGTTGATCGGTCGGTAGTTTGTTTGGTAGATTCAATCTACCGAATGCCGAGGCAGAAAGGCACGAATAAGCCTTTTTGCAGGGAAAATAAAAGGTTTTTAACATGGGGCCATAGTCCAGCGGCAGGAGGCAGGCGACCAGGCTCTTCCAGTGGCCAGTGGCGACCAGGCTCCTCCAGTGGCCAGTGGCGAGGTTGGTTCCGCCACAAAGACGATCAATGTCACGACTTAGTATACCCCTGTGGGGGCATGGAGGAGGGGGGGTAATGTAACAAAAAACTTCAGTTACCTGGACAGTTGAAGAAGACTGAAGGTCAGCCTCCTTTCCACTGAATGGGGGTTCTGTTTTGGACAGGCAGGTACACTTGAGGTATTCACACTTTTCCCTCTCGGTTTGTCACTGTTGCAAAGTTGGGGTGTCCTTATTTCAAAAGGTTTTTTTTCCCCCAGCCTTGCGATGAATATCTCGCACCCTCAGTTGGGGACACTGGGAAATGCGATGAATTATATAATCACAATATGCAAATTGTAAATTACAAACAGCTGACCAGTTGCATATGTGTACCGTTGTTTTTCATAGGTTGGAAAGTTGAGATTGTGTTATAAATGTGATGCATTATTATGCTGTTTGTTCTTCAAGTTTTGTATGTATGTTTATATTTATATGGATTTCCCCACATGTTTAAGGACAAGTCACGAAAGGCTAATCCTTGCACAAAATAAACTATTCCATTGGGAACTGTGTGTCCTATTTGCTTTGTTCAGGGACCCCAGTAACAGAGTTTTCAGGCTTGTTGGCTGGCTGCACTGGTTTCTGATTCCCGGATGAGTTAAGAAAGCTAGGCCTGAGAACCACAAGTGCTTTTATAAAGGCAGTCGCTGGAGACAGTTTTGGCAGAGGTGTTGATACCTATCTAGGAGAGGAGCAGAAGAGGCAAAGGCAGGGGACGATACCTGCCTAGAAAGAGAGATCTGCAGTCTGGTCAAAAGAAAGAGATCCTCAGAGACCCCTGTCAAGCTTACTGGATCTGAAGAATTTCAGGGTTCTTGATAGCAGCTAGGAAGCTGACATAGCATAGGTACTCAGTCAGAGGACAGGAGCTCCATCACACCCATGGAATCCTTGGAAGGATCTATTGACCTGCTGGCTGCTGGAGCTAGGTTCTTCTGTGTCTTCTGTGAAAAAGAATGTGATGTAAGGCCATGTATTGATTATAGGGAATTGAACTGTATCACTGTTCATAATGTATACCCTATACCTTTAATTACCTAAATAACTGACTGTCTTTAGGGATCCAATGTGTTCACTAAATTGGACCTTAGAGAAGCCTATAACCTGGTTGGAATCCATGAAAGAGAAAATGGCTTTTAAAACTCGCAGTGGGAATTACGAGTACTTTGTGATGCCATTTGAGTTATGTAATGCTCCAGCCATCTTCCAAGAGGCTCATTGTTGGAAAAAAAACTGTGGGTGGAGACACTTAAATGACAAAAAGGGGTGGCACCTACTGTCTCCCCCCAACCTCCACCCATAATCTGCGTGTGGAGGCCCTTAAATGACAAAAAGTAGGGGGGGGGGTCTACTGTTCATGAGTGGTGTTTAGGGGCCCTTCAATGACAAAGGGGGGGAACCTACTGTCCCCCACCAGACCCCATCCCACCAGTCAGATTTATCCTTGGATGAAGTAGCTATTACCCCACTAATTATATCCCTGTATGTTATGTTTTTGTAAGTATTTATCCAATTGCAGTTTAAACATCTGTATGAACTCTGATAAAACCACCTCTTCAGGCAGAGAATCCCATATCCTTATAGTTCTTACTGTAAAAAAAAACCTTTCCTTTGCCTTAGATTTAATCTCCTTTTTCCAGCCTAAATCTATGACCTCGTTTCCTATGTAGAGCCTGTTTATGAATAGATCTCCAGATAATGGTTTGTATTGCCCTAAATATATTTGTATAATGTTATCATATCCCCTCTGAGGTACCGTTTTTCCAAACTAAAGAGATTTAAAATTTTAACCTTTCTTCATAACTAAAATGCTCCATTCCTTTTATCAATTTTGTAGCTCGTGTCTGCATTATTTCTAGTGCCATGATATCCTTTTTTAGAACTGGTACACAAAATTGCACAGCATATTCAAGGAGTGGTCTTACCAGCGATTTATAAAGAGGCAAAATTATATTTTCATCTCGACAATTTATGCCCCTATTTATGCATGACAAAACCTTACTGGCCGTAGCAACTGCAGATTGACTTTGCATATTGCTGCCTAATTTTTTGTCTATAACAATTCCCAAATACTTCTCGGATATTGTTATCCCTAATTCACTACCATTTAGGGTGTAAGTTTCTTCTGCATTCTTTACCCCGAAGTGCATAACTTTGCATTTCTCTACATTACATTTTATCTGCCATTTTAGTGCCCAGTCCCCATTCTATCTAAATCCCTCTGCAGCAAAGCAATTTCTTGCTCACATTTTATTACTTTACAAAGTTTTGTGTCATCTGCAAACACTGAAAGATCATTTATAAATATGTTAAATAGAAGCGGTCCCAAAACAGAACCAGGTGGGGTGTAAAACCACAATAGGGCAACAAGGGGGCAGCAAACAAACAAGGTGGAAAAGTAGCAGAACTGGATGTGAGAGTGGAGTGTTGCTCTTTAGAAGAGAGCAAGAGACAGATTTGTGACAGCCACTCTAGGAGCCCATAAGCATTTCTGAACAAATGAGTTTTGAGGAACTTCTTAACTAATTGTTGACTAAGAGAGAGTCTGATGGGGGTAGGCACACTGTTCCAAAAGAAAGGGAGCCACCCGTGAAAAGTCCTGCAAGCGCGGGTTAGCAGTAAGGGTGCGAGCAGTGGCAGAGCGAAGAGACCAAGAAGGGGCATACCTATGGATCTGTGAAGAGATTTAAGAGGGGCGAGAATTGTTTAAAGCTTTATAGGTAAGGTTAGTATTTTGAATTGACACCTATAGGATACAGGAAGATAGAGGAGCGAGGTATGGGAAGAGTGACGGGTGAGAAAGATCAGCTTGGCGGCAGCTTTCATTACAGATTTTAGCAAAGCAGTGTGATTTCTGGGGAGGCCAACTAGGAGAGAATTACAGTAATCCAGAGCATGAACAAGCTCCTTGCCAGCATTTTGCATAAGCAATGGGCAGATGCTGGCAATGTTTTTAAGGTGGACTCGACAGGTTTTAGCAACATATTGGATGTGAGGCAAAAAGGTGACACCAGGATCAAATATAACACCAAGACAACGAGCTTGCAAGCATGTTGCAGGTGCCATCAACTTGCAGGGAGAGGGAAAGAGGAGGATCAGTGTTGTGAGGAGGAAAAGTAATAAGTTCTGTTTTAGAAAGATTGAGTTTCAGAAAGCGTAAGGACATCCAATCAGAGATTGAAGAAAGGCAAGCTGGGGAGAGATAAGGGGAGGAGAGATATATCTGGGTGTCATTGGCGTACAGCTGGTGGCAGAATCCAAATGAAGTAATACGTTTGCCAAGAAAGGGAATATAAAGATATAGGTTCCCTTTATTGTCTCTAACATATTTATTCAGTTATCCCAATAATCTATCTAATTAAATATGGTTTTTCTAGTCATTAATATGCCCTTTTCCATTTTTGCTTGCTTTTTAACCTGTTATCTGAGCTCTTGGGTATTTAGCACTTTAATAGTTTTCCAGTTACATGCGATGAATAATTTAGCAGCTGTTATAATATATAAAGCTATTATTAATGCTTTCTTTTCCATTTTGGTCAGTTAGTGTTTAATAGAATTCTTCCTGGTTCAAATTTCAGTTTGACTTTTTTAACTTGATTGATTAATATTATTGTCTTTCCAATAGTTCGTAAGATTTTCACACTGCCACCAGATATGAATTAGGCTTCCAGTGCCCAAGTTACACCTCTAACATTTTGCAGATCTGATTTGGATGTATAGCCTTTTAAAAAAAAAATTACTTTGTTTTACGGAGATTGCTGAAGATTCTAAGACCAAGATATAAAGCAGGGGAGATAGTGGGCACCCTTATCTCGTCCCATTTTTAAATCGAACCACTGGGAAGTAATTCCTGAGCCCAAGACTTTGGCTTGAGGTGAGTCATAGAGTGCTGATATAGCTTGTAACATATATCCCCTAACTCCATATTTTTCTAATTCTGCAAACATGATCATTTTAATTGACTTTTCTGCATCTATTGTAAGGAGTACAAATGTTTTTTTTTGCCTCTATATCATAAATACTATCTATTATTCTTCTTAGATTATTGACCAATGATCTGCCAGGTATCAAACTTACTTGATTAGTAGAAGGGAGGTTTGATATGATGATTTTAATTCCTTCCGGTAAAATTGAAGAAAGATTTTTATGTCAGCGTTGATCAAAGAGATTTGTCAATAGTTAATGATTATCTCAGCATCTTTATTAATTTTAGGACAAGGGACAATATTTGCTCTCAAGAGCTCTCCTGGGCACTTACCAGTGTTCATTATTTGGTTGAAGACTTTTGCGAGTTCTGATTTTAAACTAACGTTCGTCAATTTGTAGACGGTGTTCGTAAAGCCATCAGGGCCTGGTGAGGTTTTCATTTTAAGTTTATCAATTGCTTTAACAACTTCGACATCAGTTATTGATTGATTTAAGTCTCTCATCATATCTGATTGATCTGAGGTGATCTGAGGCATCTTTATATTTTTTAATAAAAGTTTCCTTTTCCTCTAAACTCCCAAAAGTTTAATTAGTTAAGTTATATAGTTTTGTATAAAAAAATCTTCAAGAGCTCTACCTATTTGGTCTGGGGCTAATAGGTATGTATCTTGTCTCTGATTTTTGATGTCACTCTCCCATTTTTTTCTTTTTTTTAGTTTATTGGCCATCATTGATTCTGGTTTGTTGTCTTTATGGTACCACTTTCATTGAAAGAATTCTAAGTTTCTCGCAGCTTTATTTTCTAATTGTTCATTTATAGATTTTTCTATATCAAATATGTTTTAATTTTATCAACTGCTTCTTTTGAAGCTCCAAGTTTGTTCTGAGCATTAAAGTCATAAAGCATCACATATCACTTTTTAGGTGATGGTTCTTCCTTTTGTTTTAAATTTGAATCCCTTTTGTCTCTATTTTGTTTGTGTCTGTGTCACAAGGTGCGTGGTTATTGTTTATCTTTCTCAATGTGGTATTTTATGTGATTTCATTTGGTTATTACATGAGTTAACTTCTTAAAGAGAACCTTTCTATAAATCCCCCGTGTCTGTGAATCTATTAAATATTTCTGAGGGAAGGAGAAAAACAGAACAAGACCTCAATCCCTTGCTCTCCTGCCACCCATAATCATACCAACATTTCTTTAGGTTTACATACATATGCCATGTGTATCTGTGCACGCTAAAGGTAGGGTTTTTTTTATTTTTTATTTATAAATCTTTCTTTTCTCTACTTAGTTAATATCTCTATTACAAAGTGCTTAATTGTTATCGCTTTTCCTCTTGTGCCATTTTACCCCTTTTATATAATAATATCAAATATATTTTCCCCTTTCCTTTCCCCCTTAGTTTCAGTGGTTCATTCAGTCTAGTCCTTACAAAAATGTATTGTGTCACAAAAAAAAAAAAAAAGAAGACCTATCCTACCCGTCAGTATATAAAAAAGCACGGACCTCCAGTCCCTATTTTAGTTATCTTTAAAACTTTGGCCCTTTAGCCGTACTAGTTATGTGTTTCCCATCATGCTACTACTCTTTATTGCCCTATATGTCTTAGTCCTTCTTGATGTCTATTCTATTAATTTTGTTATAAACTTGTTATTAAAATATTAAAATAGATGATTATTTACTTCAAAAAAAGTCTTTGAATATGCAAAAATTATAGCAGAAAATTCTGAAAATATTAGTATCAATGTAGCCTTGATAACTAAACTGCAGTTTTACTTATTATAAATGAAAGGCTGAGCCTGTGGGTGGAGCCTGTATTTGTGGGAGGGGATATCCCGCACTATAAATACGCAGGCCGCTACTTCCTCTGGGCTGAGACTGTCTGGTTCAGTACAGATCCATCTACTTTTGGTTCAAAGGTCGTCAACACAACCTAAACTCCAGACCAGCTGGTCTGGCCCAGGGCGGCCCACCCAAGTATTTATTTCACCTCACTTTAGCAAACAGCCGTCTTCCTAGAAGCTCATGGGGCACCACCGTGTCTGGCCCAGCCGAGGCTTTTTCTGCTGCTGTTCGCGCAGTTTTGTTTTTTTAAGTTTGTTTGTTCGTCCATTTGGATATGGCAAATCTCACTACTACTAACGCAAATTCAGCCTATTTAATTTGTACATCTCATCAAAGTGATACCTGAATTCAGTTCGTGCTTTTTAATTACTCTCTATTTGACCCTCACTTGGCCGTATCGACTTTTATCATATACATTTCAGTTAGTCGCCCTACATTTTAATGTTTTCTTTGTCTGCCCTCTGGGTATTCAGGCACTCATTGTGTTTGTGTTTACATTGTTTAGTAACTATGTGGCAAGGTATTGCAGCTGACTGCCTAAATTTATATCAGGCCCAAAATTGAGCCTATACATGCAGTTATTTAAAAAAAAAAAAAAAACACCTTTTAATAATGTGTGTATTTTAGGCTATTTCCGGGTCATTTTCTATTTTCTACAGCTTAAAATCCTATATGATCTATATCAATACTGTATGCACTTGAAAGGACACCCAACTGCTCAAATACAGAATAAGTGGAAATCACTGTTTCGTGGATGTGACCCAAATTACAACATGCAGTGGCATTTATTTATGTTGTTTTCATTGGGGTATAAGCTAAAAAAAAGCTTGCAAAACCTACAGTTCTCTTGTCTGCTGCTTATGTACGCCCTCGCCCTTGAAGGACCACTCGAGGCACCCAGACCACTTCAGCTTTATAAAGTGGTCTGGGTGCCAGGTCCCTCTAGGATTAACCCTTTTTTTTAATAAACATAGCAGTTTCAGAGAAACTGCTATGTTTATAAATGGGTTGATCCAGCCTCTAAAGCCTCTATTGGCTGTCTCATTGACAGCCGCTAGAGGCGTTTGCGTGCTTCTCACTGTGAAAATCACAGTGAGAAGACACCAGCATCCATAGGAAAGCATTATGAATGCTTTCCTATGAGACTGGCTGAATGCGCGTGCAGCTCCTGCCGCGCATTCAGCCGAAGAGGAGGATCGGAGGCGGAGAGGAGAAGGAGAGCTCCCCGCCCGGCGCTGGAAAAAAGGTAAGTTTAACCCCTTTCCTTGCCATCCAGCCCGGCGGGAGTGGGACCCTGAGGGTGGGGGCACCCTCAGGGCACTATAGTGCCAGGAAAACGAGTATGTTTTCCTGGCACTATGGTGGTCCTTCAACACTGCCCGGACTTTTTGTGGCTGACTGATCACAGTCTGAGCGGTTGCTACCTCTTGAGTTTGACTCCACTGGGCTTACCGGGCTGGGGGGGCGGGGGAGACGGATTTTAGAGCCTGTTTTCAGCTTGCAGCCAGGTTGGTTTGGCCAGGTTGATTGATGGACATGTCAATTTGAGGTCTGCAAAAAAAAGTGCACACTAAACTGCTTTAGGGGTCTGGAGTGCCCCTTTGTGTTAGTTTTCTCCTTTCATAAGCAATTTGTGAGTCTTCATACAAGTGAGCCCTACATTACAAGTGTCTTAACTTGCCCTACTGGGATTCTACAACCTGGTACGGGCTTTTATTTTGATTACTCCATTTTATGATTTATTGGCCTCATTTGACCATCAACTTTCCTCCTTCCATGCGTTCGGTCCACGTTCGTTTTCCTTATACAGTACAACCTCATCTGCTTTTCAGACATGGTCAACATTTCGGACAATTTGGCCGCTCGTTTTACCAGTTGCACTAGCATGTGTCAATCATGTTTGGCCACATTAGGCCGGCTCAGGTACTGTGATTACTTTCACTGTCTTATTTGTACAGTCTACATGCATTAGGTAAACCTCATTCAGTCATGTTCAGTTTAAGCAGTAAAGTTATAGCGATATTACTGAGATAGTCTACCATCGTTCTAGAGTTTGCTGTTGCTTTCAACCGTATTGTTCAATGCCAGTTGTGTACACATAAGAGTTTATCATCCTCCTAAGCATTCTGCATGTAGATCTTTTTAACGTATGTCTTATATCTCCTGTCTCTTCTTATGCCATGTGTACGGCGTCACGACCGCAGGCCTGTTCAGCCTCTGTGGCTTACTAGAGGCATGGGCCTCGGTTCCCATTTTGATTCTGTGTGCCGACTCCCTATTTTTTTGGCTCAGTGGGTATGTATTATGTAATGTTTTATAAATGTTTACATATGGTCTCCATTCTGTTCACCATTTCATAAACTAGATGATTATAAATAACTATCAGGTTCTCTACCATCTCATCACCAACATGTCACTGTACAGCTTCTCCACAACACTACAACAATTTTAAATTACAGCCACCCTGTAACTTAGGACCCAAATTGGGACCTGTTACAAAATGCCTTTTGTAACTTGTTCGTGCCTTTTACCCACTTGGTTCAGTAAATGGGGCTTACTGAACCAAGTACCATACAGGCGGGCCAACCAGAAGTGGAAATTTGCCGTCAATTTACCTCCTAGGCTGGGAGGCTGCAGTAGGTAAATTACCGACCGCTGGGGGCCATCTTTATTCAGGCGAATGCGGTCAGCGGTGTGTGCAGCCAAATTCATGAAACAGAAATCGGCTACATATTTAGCCGAACACCACTGACCCTTACCTTCTCCTCCACTGAGTTTTTCGAACGCATCTCAGTATGAAATTGACCGTCCGCACAGCCCAAATCTATGGAACTGTCTTGGGCAGGAAAATGTGCTTGAGGTCGGTCACAAAGGACTTCCGTCTAACTTTTTATCTACTGGAGGGATTTGTATGATTTTTGAGAGTGTTCATATTTGAGTAAAAATATGTGATTTTTTTTATGAAGATTGAATCTATAGTTTTAAAGTTACAGTATATGTATAAAAAGTATATATTTCCTGCCTGTGATAATTACTTTAACCCATTGTGTTCAGTAATTATATCACAGAGGGGAGGATTTTGTGGGAATGAATGGGAGTGTTTTACTGTATATTACTGTAAAGGATCCTTGCATTCATGCTGCGATTATCCTTGCAGCTTCTCCCGAAATCCAACTGAAACGAAGTGATTATAGCTCCCAATCCCCCAAACATGAGTCGAGACTTCATGAAGGGGTAAAACGATCTGATTTACTGTGGGCTACCTGCCCTGTATTTATGCAGGTCTTCCACCTGGTGGACACTCCCCTAGGGGACCAGATGGAAGACTGGGACAAAAGTAACACAGTAGCCAATCACAGTGGCTATAGCATAAGCACGCCCCTTTCCATAAATCACTCCCTCTTTTCCATCCTGGAGATAATTAACTTAAGGTAGCAAAGAGAGCCTTAATTATCTCCAGGAAGAAAGAAGCATGGCTTTTCTTATTTAGCAAAACAGAATAAAAATATATAACTTTCTTTTTACACAACATAAACTTTAAGTTCCACATATCCCCAGATAGCTTGGATCTGAGGGCATATTCTAGGCGAATAGCGCTCAGTTCTCATAATCGTCGACCGAAGTTTAACTTTCACCGGCCGTTCGTGTGTTTGCAGCCAACTGCAAGTTCCATACTATAGCTATCTGGGGTCGGCCACTTTCGCATTTATTGTTATTTCCACGAAATCTCGCTGTAATTCTCCAAATAACCTAACAGGCTTGTTCGTATAGTCTGTAAATAGGGGATTTCGTTACACAGCTCCCCCTTAGTCCCATGGAACGGCATACCTGCTTAGATCCTAACGGGTCGGCTAAGGGATGTCCGGTAGCACAGGAGAAACAAACAAAAATAACTACTTTTCCAGTTCAGTTTGCCGGGACAGGCCATCGGCATTGGCATTCTGTTTCCCGGGGCGATACTGCATTGTAAAATTATAGGGTTGCAGTGCCAAGCTCCATCTGAGTAGTCTGGGGTTATCGCCAGCTACTCTGTTAAGCCAAATTAAAGGGTTGTGGTCAGTCAGCACTGTGAAAGAGCGTCCATACAAGTAGGGTTGTAGTTTCTTAAGTGCCCAGACTAATGCCAGACACTCTTTCTCCACGGTGGCATAGCTGACTTCGTGGGGTAATAGTTTTTGGCTCAGATACGCCACCGGGTGATCCATGCCATCGTCTCCCACCTGGCTCAATACTGCTCCCAGTCCAAACATTGAGGCATCTGTGTGGACGAGAAACCTTTTAGTATGATCAGGTGCCGCTAACACAGGAGATGCACTTAACGCAGCCTTGAGTTTCTGGAACGCCTCCTCACACTCAGTGGACCAGACTACTTGTCGGGGTAGGGACTTTTTGGTGAGGTCTGTCAAGGGTTTGGCAAGGGCACTGTATTCCGCTACAAATTTCCTGTAATAACCTGCGGTGCCCAAGAACGCCATGACCTGGGTTTTCGTCCGGGGTTGAGGCCACTGGGTGATGACCTCAATCTTAGCGGACTCTGGTCTCTGTTTTCCTGACCCTACTCTGTGACCTAAATATTGGACTTCAGCCATGCCCACGTGGCATTTCTCAGGCTTCAAGGTTAGCCCTGCATTCTGAATTCGGTTGAGCACTACTGAGATGTGCTCCAGGTGGGCTTACCAAGTGCCACTGAAGATAGCTATATCGTCCAGGTAAGCACAAGCGAAGCCCTGAAATCCCTCTAGGAGCCGGTCTGCCATCCTTTGAAACGTAGCTGGGGCATTCTTCATCCCAAATGGCATAACCTTAAACTGGTATAGGCCAAATGGGGTGACAAATGCCGATTTTGGAATGGCCTCAGGCTCCAAAGGGATTTGCCAATATCCCTTGCACAAATCAATAGTGGTCAAATAATTCCCCCCAGCCATACGGTCTAGCAGCTCATCTACTCTGGGCATGGGGTATGCGTCGGTAACGGTCCGATCATTTAGCTTACGGTAGTGCACGCAGAACCTGGTGGTACCGTCTTTTTTAGGAACCAGCACTACTGGGGAAGCCCAGGGGCTTTGGGACGGTTCTATGACCCCCAGTTCTAACATGTCCTGGAGTTCCGTTAACATGCTTTCCCGTACTGCCTCTAGAATTCGGTAAGGCTGCTGCCGCAGGGGTAACTGGCCTGGGGTCTCCACTCTGTGGACTGCCAGGGTCGTATACCCTGGGGCTGCTGAAAACATGCCCCCAAATTCCTTTAACAGTTGGGAAGCCTGAGCTTGTTCCTCGGAACCTAATTCTGGACCCAACTGTACCTGGTCTACTCCTGTGGGTTCCTGGGGAAGCATATCTGGTAAAGGGATACCCTCACTATCTTCATATGCTGGAGCGCATACCGCGGAGACCTCCTCTGGTCTCTCGAGATATGGCTTGAGCATGTTTACATGGAAGGACCGCCGGATCCTTTCATTGGAACAGTCTGCCACAATGTACGTGGTATCACTGATCCGCTCTATTACAGTGTAGGGGCCCTGCCAGGATGCCTGTAACTTATCTGTTTTGATAGGTTTAAGCACTAGGACCTTTTGTCCCACTTCTAATATACGGTCTCTAGCTCCCTTGTCATACCAGTACTTCTGCCGTTGTTGGGCGGCTCGCAGGTTCTCCCGAACTGTTTTGGTCAGAGCCTGTAGCCGGTCCCTCAGCTCTAGTACAAAGGAGACTATAGGGGTACCTGCTTGTTCCATATCACCCTCCCAATGTTCCCGTACTAGATCCAGGGGTCCCCGAACCCGTCTCCCGTATAATAGCTCGAACGGGGAGAATCCGGTGGACTCCTGGGGAACTTCCCTATAGGCAAAGAGCAAATGAGGGAGGAATCTTTCCCAATTCCTACAGGTCTCTGTGAACGTGATAAGCATTTGCTTAAGGGTGCCATTAAAACGTTCACAGAGGCCATTGGTTTGGGGGTGATAGGGAGAGCTTAATATGGGTTTTACCCCACAGCTCTGCCAGAGCTGTTGGGTAACCACCGCGGTGAATTGGGTTCCCTGATCTGACACTATCTCCCTAGGGAATCCTACCCTAGTAAATACCTGAACTAGTGCCTCCGCTACCGTCTCTGCATGTATATTGAACAGAGCTATAGCTTCGGGGTAGCGGGTAGCGTAGTCCACCACAGTAAGAATGTATTTCTTACCGGATGGACTGGGTTTACTGAGTGGCCCGACTAAATCAACTGCCACTCGGAAAAAGGGTTCCTCAATAATGGGTAGGGGGCGTAGTTTTGCCCTGGGGTGATCCCCTCTTTTCCCTACCTTTTGACATACTTCGCAGGTCCTACAATAATCCTGCAAATCTCTAGTGACCCCTGGCCAGAAAAAGGACTGGGTGAGTCTGTCTCTCGTCTTTTTAATGCCCAAGTGACCTGCTAGGGGAATATCGTGGCTAATCCGCAACAGTTCTACTCGATACTTACGGGGTACTATTAACTGTCTTTTTTCTACCTGGCCCGCTCCTGTCCCTGTCCCCCCAGTCACTCGGTACAGTAAACCCTTTTCCCAGCTAAACCTTGCCTGATCTCTGTCTCCCTGGGGTTGTTCTGCCTCCCTCTGATACCCTTTTAAGGTGGGATCTTCCCGTTGCGCTTGCTCAAAGTCTTGAGGGGTACCCCAGTAAGAAGTATGGTCAGGGGGAATCGTCAGAGGGTTATCGCTTACCTGGTCATGGGTTGAGGGGGAGGCTTCCATAGCTCTGGATTGCTGCCGGGTGGTAACAGGTAGTGCTCCTTCGGGACTGCAGGCTGCCAATTGGGACGTCAGGCATCCTAGATCATTCCCCAGCAATACTTCCGCGGGCAAATCTGGCATGATGCCCACTTCTACGGCCTTGGCCCCTGTACCCCAATCAATGTGAACCCGGGCTGTTGGTAGTTTGTGAATTGCCCCTCCGGCCACCCTTACAGCAATGGTGCGTCCTGTGTGCTGGGTCGGGGTGACCCGGTGTGGCTGGACCAAGGTAATAGTATCCCCGCTGTCTCTTAGTCCCCGAGCCTCTTGTCCATTGAGCTTCAGCCGCTTGCACAGGGTTCACCTCATGTAAGGTGGCCCAATTCTCACTGTTGCTACTGGGTGCCTCTTGAGTCAGAGAGTTGTAATCCTCTTGCACACAGTGTGCGGCTGCTTTGGTTGGTGGTACCGGTGCCCGCCCCCAGCGGTCTGTAGTGCGTTGTGGGCAATTAGGTTTGATGTGCCCCACTTGCTTGCACCCATAACACATTGGAGCGGTCTTTTGGTACCCCGGGGTTGTGGTATTGCTCCCTGGTGGTGGTACCCTCTGTGGCATAGTTGGCGGGCCAGATGCAGGCCGCTGGCCCTGGACCCCTCGGTTTCCATCCATCCGCCTGCTCTCATGGAATTCGTCTGCCAGCCTTGCTGCCTCCTCCACCGTTTTTGGCTTTCTGTCTCTGACCCAGTCTCTCACCTCCGCTGGAGTATAATCAAAAAATTGCTCCAGTAACAACAATTGCACAGCATCCTCTAGGGTAGTTGCCTGATTCCCCTGCATCCAATTGCTGGCAGCGCGTTGCATACGAAATGCCCACTCCGTATATGAATCCTTGCCTTGTCTTCTGAGGGCCCTGAATTTCCTTCTATGGGCTTCAGGAGTTACAGCGTACCAGGCTAACAAAATTTCTTTTATCTTGTCATAGTTTTGTATATCCCCATCTGGCACAGCTCTCAACGCTTCGGCTGCTCTACCTGATAGTTTACTACTTAATACTGCAACCCAGTTAGCTCTTTCCAAATCTTCTAACACACATTGTCTTTCAAAATCTTGCAAGTAATTATCAATATCCATCTCACCTTCCACGAAGCTTTTAAATGCAGCGTAGTTGATTTTCCGCTGACGCCCCATTGTAGATCCAGATAGCGACAATATATCCACAGGAGGTGATCTGTCTCTAGCTTCTCGTGCTTCCCTGGCATTCTGGGACTCTGTAGCTTGTGCCAAGATCTGTACCACAATCTCTGGTGCAGGGTTAGGTCCTACCAGGCTGAGTCTCCATCTCACATCCCTCTGGAACTCTGTTTCCTCTGCATTCGCCATTTGTGGTTCGCCGGTTTGATCGCTCTCCAGTAGTTCGGCTATTAACGTGGCTTTCGGTTTGTTGCTTGCCACTATGCCTCGAGCTTCCAGCAGTTCCTTCAATGTATTTCGTTTCAAGCGTTCGTATCTATGCGCCATTCACCCCTTGTTTCAATTCGGTACGTCCGTTCGGGAGGAAATCCCGCCGCTTGCCACCAGTGTAAAGGATCCTTGCATTCATGCAGCGATTATCCTTGCAGCTTCTCCCGAAATCCAACTGAAACGAAGTGATTATAGCTCCCAATCCCCCAAACATGAGTCGAGACTTCATGAAGGGGTAAAACGATCTGATTTACTGTGGGCTACCTGCCCGGTATTTATGCAGGTCTTCCACCTGGTGGACACTCCCCTAGGGGACCAGATGGAAGACTGGGACAAAAGTAACACAGTAGCCAATCACAGTGGCTATAGCATAAGCACTCCCTTTTTACATAAATCACTCCCTCTTTTCCATCCTGGAGATAATTAACTTAAGGTAGCAAAGAGAGCCTTAATTATCTCCAGGAAGAAAGAAGCATGGCTTTTCTTATTTAGCAAAACAGAATAAAAATATATAACTTTCTTTTTACACAACATAAACTTTAAGTTCCACATATCCCCAGATAGCTTGGATCTGAGGGCATATTCTAGGCGAATAGCGCTCAGATCCCACGAACACAGCTCTCATAATCGTCGACCGAAGTTTGACTTTCACCGGCCGTTCGTGTGTTTGCAGCCAACTGCAAGTTCCATACTATAGCTATCTGGGGTCGGCCACTTTCGCATTTATTGTTATTTCCACGAAATCTCGCTGTAATTCTCCAAATAACCTAACAGGCTTGTTCGTATAGTCTGTAAATAGGGGATTTCGTTACAATTACGTGTTGGATTGTTTTTTTTTTACAAAACCCTGTGGGCGGTACTGTATGTGTAAAACCTGCATAAAAGAAGGCCCTTGGTGGCTTATTCTGGCCAACTTCTTTTTTCATTTGGTAACTGATATCAATGGAGTATTTTGTGTTCTGAGCTCATTGCACTTACTTTACCTACCTAACTGGCAATCTCTGTCGTATTTTCATTGGTGTTGGTGTCGTACTTCTGAATTATGAACACTAGGTGTCTCTCTCTGGTTGGATTTTGATTTTGTACCTCTGTACACATTTTCGTTTGCTCTCCACTTTCTATTCACCTATTCTTACCATCACCGTCTAGCATAGCTTTCATATATCTTCCACGTGTAAGTCTAATCATGCCACATTTAATGTTTAGCATTTACATTTTTCAAGTTCCAACAAAAGTGACTCGCTTTACAATACTACCTCCCTTCTAACAAAAAACACTCACTCTACAGAACTTATAGCTTGGTTTGGCTGTTAGAGTACCCTAAGTGGCCATAGGTTGTTTTCGGCTTCTTGTGCCGTCATGTAGCTGTCCTGCGAGGCCAACTCTCACCCTCAACTATAGAGGAAGCCAAATCATAGTTACTGCCTTGCAGTTAGAGTCTCACCTGTCACGGCCAACATATTTTGAATCTCTTTGCCCTCTTTTTACAGGCCTACCCAAACGTTGGTTTTGGCAACCACAACTGATTTGTGTACCACTAACATAACTCGGCTTATTGTCCCCAACCACAAATGAAAAAGGCTGAGCCTCCCACAACTAATTTGGAGCCTGTAGTTGTGGGAGGGGATATTCCGGCCTATAAGTAGTCAGGCCATCCCTTCCTCTGGGCTGAGTTTGTCTGGTTCAACCCACCCTTCACTCCCTCTAAGAAGCCATTTAAATTGGTGGGCCCTCTTATTACAGGCCACATGTCGGTTTTGGCACCCCATAACCATCTTGTGCGCCACTAGCATAACTATGCTGATTGTCCCTGACCACAATTACTAAATATACACAAACACCGGCATGATTTAATATTTGTTTTCATGTTTTGAAGTGTTTATTAGATTTTTCCCAAAAATTGTAGCTCCAGCTACCATCATTTTCATGTGATCAAAGAAATGTGTTGGAGCAACCATTAATTCGATAACATTTGGTGATGCTGAAACTTTAACTATAAGCACATTCAAACTGGACATCATTGAGAACGGTGTCATCTGAATCTCCTTGTGATGCCTCCACTCTGGTCAGGATACGCCGAATGCCACCTCTGCAGGAACTGCTTTTACTACCATATTCTCCCCAGTTTTGTCCATTACCTTCAAGTACACTACCGTCAATGCACCAAAATGTAATATTGTTGGCCGCTGTGTCATCTTCATTGCCCTGAGATTTTTCAACATTCAATTGAAATCTACAGAGAAAGCCATTACGGCACCATATAGGTGAAGTCCATGTTACCCACCTGTAAAAGAAGACATTGTATCCAGAGAACCAAACTTTTACGTTTGTTTGTTTGTTTTTGAGATTTAAAACAGAAGATCAATGCAGAATAATTGTTTTAGCTTTTTTAAATGGCAAAATGTATACTTACAACTCTTAGATCCATTAAGAGATGTAGTGTGCTGTATTTTTTATAATTGTGATAAGTGTCATTGTGTTTGATCTCACCACAATCCTTTTGGCCCATACATACCAGAATATGTTTGTATGTATGTGATGAGGAACACAATGCTTGTTTGAATAAATATATATATTTTGATCTGCATCCTCAAGAAGGAACGAACGAACGAACATTATCGCAGAGATACATATCCTGCAACACTCCCGGCAGTTCTGTTGCTAGAGCCTGGTGACAGCTGCCCCTCTCTAACGCACTTCACTACGTCAATTTGAACTATTACCATGCAATGGTGCCTGGGCCAGCGCTGTATCTATCACAATGCTAACAAGGCTAACAAGGCATTTGCCTTTCCAGGGGGGAAGTAAAAAAAAAAAAAAAAAAGGCTTCAACTTTAGAGTGTGTTGTTGTCAGTGACAAAACTTGGAGTTGGCCCACCCTCTGAAGGGGCAAGTCAGCTTGCACTCCAGACTGACTCCGTCCCCAACATAGAGCTCTCTGCATGGTCCTACTGCATTTGTGCTGTCCTATCCGGGGACAGTTCCCTGGTGTTACCTGATGCGGGAGTACAGGGAACTAAATTGAGACAGCGGACCCAAAAATAAGGACTCTTCTGCCAAAAGAAGGAAGCAAGGAGCTTAGTATTAGCGTTGAATTCCTTTTTAGGATAAAAAAAGATAGAGGCAAGCACAAATTAAACAAACACATGTATAAACTCACGGGCCAACTGTAGATGTGATTGGATAAAAAGTGGCTGTGGTTGGACCATTAGTACAATATAGCTCGATTCCATTTAAAGCTGTATCATCTCAATTTACTTGGCTTCCATCCACCTAGAAAACACATCAATCAGATTAAATAAATTCACAAATTCAAGCAAGTGTGAAAAAGAATAATAATTATTATTATTATAATTTATTTAGCGCCAACAAATTCCGTAGCACTTTACAATATTTTAGGATCAAGAGCAAGAAGCAATGATTCCTTTTGTCCTCATAATTTTATTGCAGGGTAGTTTTATCCTAATTGAACTAGATTTTTATGTAATTTGGTAAATCTTTAATATCATTTAAAAAGAAAACAGAGCAACTCCTGAGAAAGAAATATACAAGTTATAGGTGATCGTCATTGTTTTATTCAAGAGAATTTACAGTTCCCCTTTAAATATGAAAGAGAAGTTGACGTCTTAGACCTGAACATGTTACAACCTTTTCATTTGTGATAACATTGATTCAGAGTGGATGTTAAAGGATGCTTAGCTCACATTGATCTGCAATTTCTATAACGTTATAATGTAGTCAACATTATGTGAATTCAGAAAAAGAAACCCATAGCACCTACAAAAAGGGAATAACAAAATCCCAAAATATCACAGATGGCTGAAATCATAAACGATAAAAGAAACCCAAGGCAATAAATGCTATAGCTGCACACCACTTCCCTTTGCAACCACGAGATAACGCAGGTCGATTTGACCTGGGTAGAGTTGAGCGAACCCGGACTGTAAAGTTTGGGTTTGTACCGAACATTAAGTTTTTTGGACCCCGGACCCGAACACGGACATATCACTGTATGTTCAGGTTGGAGTTCGGTGTTCGACGATTTAAGCATTTGACTTGTTTGCCCTTAGAAGCCATCACAGCCATGCCTACTAATGGCGTGGCTGTGATTGGGCAGTGCAGCATGTGACCCAGGCTCTATATATAAGCTGGAGTCGCATAGCGCCGCATGCACATGAGCTCTTATTAGTTTAGGGAGAGGATGCTGGCGCTGTGAGGGACAGCTTAGGAAAGAATTCTGCAAACTAGTACATTAGTGGGAAGCACTTCATAACAGAGTCAAATAGAAGCGTCAAATACTGCTGTCACATTGCAGTTTTAAAACAACATTTTTTGGGTGCTAAACTGCTAAATAGTATTTTAGTGGGGTGCAATTCATATCTGAAAGTCAAATAGAAGCGTCAAATAGTGCGCTTACAGCGCAGTTGTAAACATTCTAATTGTTTTGCTGCTAATCTGCTAAATAGTACATTTTGGGGCCTGCTCTTCATATCTGATAGTCAAATCGAAGCGTCTAATAGTGCGCTTCCAGCGCACTTGTAAAAATTCTAATTTTCTGGTTGCTAATCTGCTAAATTGTACATTTTGGGGCGTGCACTTCATATCTGAGAGTCAAATCGAAGCGTCTAATAGTGCGCTTACAGCTCACTTGTAAACATTCTAATTGTTTTGCAGCTAATCTGCTAAATAGTAAATTTTGGGCCCTGTCTTAATATCTGAGAGTCAAATCGAAGCATCTAATAGTGCGCTTATAGCGCACTTGTAAAAATTCTAATTTTCTGGGTGCTAATCTGCTAAATAGTACATTTTGGGGCGTGCACTTCATATCTGAGAGTCAAATAGAAGCGTCTAATAGTGCGCTTACAGCTCACTTGTAAACATTCTAATTGTTTTGCTGCTAATCTGCTAAATAGTACATTTTGGGCCCTGTCTTAATATCTGAGAGTCAAATCAGTTTATAAAGCCATGCCCCGCCCTGCAATTAGGCTCAGAGCACTCTGATTGATGGGTTTAAGTCATCCAATCAGAGTGCTCTGACAGGTAAATGAAGAGACTGACAGGTAAGTCTCTACATTTACCTGTCACAGCACTCTGATTGGTTGGTTTGAAAGTTCTTTGGAATTTTCCCACGCGGTGTAATTTGACTCATAACTCTCTGATTGGTGGATTAAGTAACCAATCAGAGTGTTATGAGTCAAATTACACAGCGTTGGAAAATTCCAACGCTTTTTTTAACAGTGGCCCCCATCTACCGCTCAGGGGTGGGGGCCACGGGGGAGGACATTAGGTCCCCCCCTCATTTTAATTTAGGGTACCCACCGCTCAGGGTTAGCTCTTGGAGATGTCATTAGTCTAGGGGTTCACATACTTTTTCCATCTGCGCTGTGAATGTTTACATGGTGTGGAATAGCCTTCCAGCTGAAGTGGTAGAGGTTAACACAGTAAAGGAGTTTAAGCATGCATGGGATAGGCATAAGGCTATCCTAACTATAAGATAAGGCTAGGGACTAATGAAAGTTTTTAGAAAATTGGGCAGACTAGATGGGCCGAATGGTTCTTATCTGCCGTCACATTCTATGTTTCTATGTTTCTATGTTTCTATGTGTTCAATAAAAACATGGCAACATTTCATTCTTTGTGTGTTATTAGTTTAAGCAGACTGTGATTGTCTATTGTTGTGACTTAGATGATGATCAGATCACATTTTATGACCAATTTGTGCAGAAATCCATATCATTCCAAAGGGTTCACATACTTTTTCTTACAACTGTATATATAAATTTAATACATAACAGGTGATAAAGATATTCAACCATGACAGGTGCATTCTGTGCTGAGGTATATTGTCATAGGTCTCTTAAAAGATTTTAGATTGAATGAAGATTTGACAGTGTCCCTGAGGTTATTCTATAATTGTGGTGCTCTGTAGGAAAATAATGATCGAGCAACTTTATTGTTGTATTGCGGTATGCTAAATATCGTGCTGGTACTGGATCAGGTGATAGGAGGTGGGAACAGCTGGGGAGAGCATTCTACTTAGGTAGGATGGGAGCTTCCCAGAAATGCTCTTATGCACAAGGCTGGAGAGATGAAGAGAATAAAGGACACTAGTTAAATGTATTGACATACATTTTTGAACTTTTGTAAAAGAAAAGAAGGAAGAATGAGAACGAAGAAAGAGTTTCTCTTATTGGAATGATGAGGCTTTACATTTACACAAAGATTGGAACCGATGCATGCCATTTATTTTTCTCTACTCTGTCTTGAGAAAACGAGGAGTTCCTCTCTCAACTGTTGTCTGTTTCCAGCAGCCTTCACAAATGACGGCTGTGGCATTCCATCTCTGTCTATGGAGGATCCCACAGACCTCAGTATTAAACTTGTGCATGCGCGAGAGTACAGCACTGACGTGGCTCCTGGCGGCCAAAGAACATGCAGCATTAAAATGGCGATGGGTATGAGTGGCAGCCTGAGGTACGTAAAACTCACCTCCTCGGCACCCGGCGGTCACGGGAACCACAACATATATGTATATTTGAAAATGAATCATTTTTGGAGCGCTAGCTTTAAGATACAGATGTTGCTCTTAAATTAGGCAAAAAAAAAGCACTTTGTTGCTTAAAATTAGTATCTGCTACACACTTGAGTGCAATCCCACTGCACAAAGAACACGATAAACCACAAATAGTTACAAGTGGAGCAGTATCATATGTATAATAACAATGTAGGATGTATACAACCGTAGTATTTAGATCCTCTAATAGGTGGCAATCAATAAACATAAAATGAAAAAAAAAGGAAATTGCAGATAGTATAGATTGTTTTGAATAAATTAAACAAATGCTTTCCTGTAGTCCACCACTATGTATCATGTAGTTATATATATGCAGTTTGAATATGTATATTTTAGAATTATTGCTTCTATAAGAAGTCAATATTATCTGTATTCACAATACAATTTTATTCTCTGCAAATACTGTATAGCGGATAGCAGGAAAACATATAAACAGTACAGTCAGTGAAAATCAATAAAAATGTTGCCTCTTACAAGAAGAGGTGGTGAGTACATACGGCATATACCATTACTCACGAACAAGCTCGATATAATGGGTGGCGATCATCTTGGTATGGGAAGTAAAGTCCTCACGAAGCTTTCTTGATAAGGTTCCCAGCTACCACCGTGCAGCTCAAAATGGTAAGCTCCGCCCCCTCCGAATGACATCTACACGTTTTGCCGTTAGATGACGGCTTCCTCATGACGTGTTGTGGACTCCATCTTGGAAAGGGGCATTTAAAGGACCACTATAGTGCCAGGAAAACACACTCGTTTTCCTGGCACTATAGTGCCCTG
Organism: Pelobates cultripes; assembly: GCA_933207985.1. Lineage (NCBI taxonomy): Eukaryota > Metazoa > Chordata > Amphibia > Anura > Pelobatidae > Pelobates > Pelobates cultripes. The sequence goes on from OW240914.1 coordinate 24,302,655, forward strand.
AGGGTGCCCCCACCCTCAGGGACCCCCTCCCGCCTGGCTCTGGAAGGGGGAAAGGTGTTAAAACTTACCTTTTTCCAGCGCTGGGCGGGGAGCTCTCCTCCTTCTCTCCTCCTCCGTTCCTCCTCCTGGGCTGAATGCGCACGCGCGGAAGCGCTGCGCGCGCATTTACAATGCTTTCCTATGGACGCTGGTGTGCTCACACTGTGAAAATCACTGAGACAGCCACTAGAGGATTAGGGGGAAGGCTTAACCCATTCATAAACATAGCAGTTTCTCTGAAACTGCTATGTTTATTAAAAAATGGGTTAACCCTAGCTGGACCTGGCACCCAGAGTGCCAGAGTGCCTAGAGTGGTCCTTTAAGGGCAAAGTCCTGAATCCTCATTGGTGGTTCATGGATTCCTTTATTTGCATGGCCCGTGATTACATTTTTGGTTTGCAATGCCCAATCTTTTATATTGCCCATGTAAAAAAATCCCAAATACGAAAGTCCCAGATATACATTCTAATGATACACTTACATTCAACAATTAATGTTTACATGAAAAAATGTTTTGTATAAAAACGAAAACAGCAAGCAGCATTTCGTATGTGAAAGCAAAACAAGAGAACATTATTTATTCATAAAACCCTATGCTATAGCTGGACATAAATATAAATAGTAGTTGGACTAATCCAGTCCAATATAGTATTTCGAAACACCTTGTTTTTAAGGAAAAAGGTGTATGTCTATACAAATGGGAAAGCTGTCATTTAAAAAACGCTTCCCAGAAATATTACCATTCTATATAAGAAATTAAGTGGCATAGAACAGAATAAAATGAGAATATCGATAAAAATGGAGTACATTCATTTTTGGAGTGCAAGAAAGTGGCATGGGGTGTTAGGTTTATACACGTATATAATGCAGATATATAGAGAAAATGTAAGTGCCTTGTATAAATTGTGGTAAAGTGTATGAGGTGTTGGAGTTTCAAAAAACTTGGTAGGCAGGATGGGAATGAGAGCAAAAATAGAATATAAAAATGGAAAAATTTATAAATAAGTAAAATTTCTAACACATACATAAAACATTTATATATATATAAAAAATATATTACATATGGATTGTAGCAGTTACCCTGATGAGTGGAGGGGTTTCTACTGCCAGAGGGTGTTCTTCTCCTGAGTGTGAGGGGTATTCACAGCATTCCCAGTTGTCATCCAAGTAGAGAAGCTCTTACAAGGGCTAATGTGATAGCTTTTATAGCAGTTTCCCCCAATAAGAGATAAGACTCTAGATTGAGGGTATAGTAAGATCTGAATTTTAATGGAGGCAAACTGGCCTTTTATGCAGGTTTCCCAACAAGGGTGATACCCAGGTGGACCTTGTTGGGCACAGGGACACAAAGTGAACAACCAATACAAAGATACCATACAAGATACACAATCCCTCCCCTCTGCTTCAATTATCTCCAAAACGAGAAAGACAAGTTTTTACACATTTTTGAAGACACCCCGGCGCTCCATTCGTGTAATTACCGTCGAACAGGCCGAGGAGTGGAAATCCCAGCAGTGCTCGTGCCGTCGAGTGTCCGATTTTAGTTCCATGCACTCGACGACAAAACACAGCTGGCCACATTCGTATCTCAAGATGGCCGCCGCCACGTGTACGTGCATACGAACGCCAACCACCCAGTCGATCATTTAGAATGTTAGGGTGTTAAGAAGGTCACTGAGGTTAACAAGCGCCATGCTCCAGGTCTGGGTGGTCAGTCGTTCGGTAGATCTTTCGTTATTCGAATGGCCAATGATAAAATATAACAGATTTTATTCCATTCAAACAGTTAGACAAACACTATCTGACACTATTTATAATGCTCTCTCTCTCCACTCCTCTTACAGTCGTTTATTATGTTTTTATTCCCCCCACTCCTCCTGCATTCTTTCCCCTCTGTCTTATTCACAGCATTATCAAATAGGGCTCACAATTAAGAGTCCTATGCTACTAATGAGGCCTTAAAGTGTCTCTCCAATGATACATTTCTACTTTCCAAATCTAAATATTCACTTGCCAATGGCTAGTGGGCGAGTCGAAGTTTTAGCACTGCTAGAAAAAATTGCTAGAAAAAAAAAAATACTTATATCCAATTCCTTTCAGTATGGGATTCCACTTTTCTGTATTGTCAAATACAGGAATGTATGATATATAGCTCTCTATATTTTTTAAACAGTGAGGATTTTCCATTGGACACAGACTGCCGCGCCTGCTGGTCACATTTCAGACTCTATTTTGTACCTGGGTAGCTATATATTGATTTGGCATATACCCATCAAGATTCCAATAGTTCCTGGTTGCAGACTTGCATGCCACGGCTAACAGATGTTCACTGATATTGGGGTAAATGATAACATTTCTGACTTTAAACGACAACGGACACCTCAAACAATATTAAAATATTAATCCTTTCATGAAGTTTTGAAAGGAAATATATTTGTTTTAAAATTAAGTATATGTAAAAAAAAACATTAGAAAAACGAATCCTTACCTGTAGTACATGAGAGAAATGTTTGCTACACAGGCGAAGATACATTTTGTAGCACCCCCTTTCCCCTCTCAAAAAAAATAATGCTTCTTCCCCTGGATGTTTTGTAACCCCCTGTTTTAATTTCTTACCTTCTTTAGCCCCTTTTGTGTTTTATACCCCCTCTTTTAAATGTCTTAACCATTTATGTGTCTTACATCCCCTTTAGTGTATCTTATCTCCCCTTTTGTGTGTCTTACACCCAGGGCTGTACTGGGAATAAAAGGCAGCAATGGGATTTTTTTACACCAGCCCTAACATTAATTGTGCCAACTGTGACAGATATACAGGTAGAAAAACCCAAAAGATTGAAAATTATTTACCCAACAATTTATCCCCATAACCTTGATTAGTCCTGAAATGGGAATGAAACATTGACTGATTGTTGCTAAATGACTGATTTAAATTAATCTCATTTTGTTTAGTCCTCAATCCTATGAGTGCACTCTGCGTTGGATGTAGTTTGATACCAGGGAATGAAAGACTGAGAGAAGGGCAGGGTTATCCACTACACAAATAATTTTTGTGAGTAAATTCCAAAAATTAGGCTATAATAGTCTGTCACTATGGCTAAGTTTTGATTTTTCAAAACTGCTATTTTGGTCTAAATTACGCAATTTAGATTTTCACTTCCTAAAATTAGAAATTTTGCGACTAGCCCTTTGACAAATGTAAAACCCTTGTTACATTTATATACGTGTGTTTAATTTCCAAATGTGTATTATGTATGCATACGTGCATATGTGCATATGTCTGTTAACATATGTGTATTATACTGATGTTTGAATATATATATTATAATAATTTATAAGATTACGTTTGTGTGTATGTGTGTGTGTGTGTGTGTATATATACACACACACACAGGGCTTGATAAATTTTCTTGGAATCTAGCAGCCAGCTAGAAAAGTTAGGAGCCAGAGAAATCAAAGTTAAAATGACAATTCTTAAAGGGACACTATAGTCAGCAGAACCACTACAGCTTAATGTAGTTGTTCTGAAGTCTATATCCTGTCCCTGAATGCTTTTAAATGTAAACACTGACTTTTCAGACAAAAGGCAGTGTTTACACTGCTGCCTGGTAACACCTCTAGCGACAGTCACTCAGACGGCTTCTAGAGGTGCTTCCTGGGTCAGTGCTTCACACTGTGCAGCACCTACATTAATGTTCCCTATACGGATGCATTGATTCAATGCACCTCTATGAGAAGGTAAATTGGCACAGTGGCATTTTGCCGTGCATGTGCAATAGTCTCCCACTGCTTTTCTACGGGGAAGCATTGGATTGGTTGAGATTGTCAAGATTGAGGATTTCAACCATGGATGTGGGGCCAGCCACAGCGTGGGAAAAAAGGTGAGTAAAAAAACAAACCTTTTCCATGTGATTAGAGGGAATACACACACTCATTGACCGAAACACGCAGACACACACATACACTCAGACTCACTCACAGACAGACACAGAGACAGACACTCTGACAGACACCCACACTCACAGACATACACACAGACACACTCAGACAGACACACACACACGCACAGACACACTCAGACAGACAGACAGACACACACACTCACTCACAAGTAATTAATTTTTTATTTAAATGTATATCCACCAAGCCTCCCTACCTTTTGAGGGCTGGAGTGGGTATTCTTTCCCTGAGGCCCAGTAGGGTTGTTCAGTGGTGTATCCTGGTTTTGTGCTGCCCTAGGCAGGACAAAACTCAGGCACCCCCCCGTGCTACCCCCACCCGCGCAACTGCCACCCAACCCTTCTCCCCTGCTCCGCCTTCTAAATACACACACACACATTCACTGACAGATACGCATTCACTAGCTAACAGAAACACACACTCACTAACAGACACATACTCACTCACAGGCAAACACACACACACACACACACACAAACAGGCAAACACACACACACACACACTAACAGACACACACTAACAGGCAAACACACACACACTAACAGGCAAACACACACACACTAACAGACAGACACACACACAGACAGACACACACACTAACAGACACACACACACACTAACACTAACATACACACACTAACATACACACACACTAACATACACACACACACACACTAACATACACACACACACTAACATACACACACTAACAGACACACACTAACAGACAGACACACTAACAGACACACACTCTAACAGACACACACTCTAACAGACTCACACACACACACACACACACACTAACAGACACACACACTAACAGACACACACACTAACACTAACATACACACACACTAACAGACACACACACTAACAGACACACACACACACACTAACACACACACACTAACAGATACACACACACACATTCACTTGTGTTTTTTTTTTTTTATTTAACCCCCCCAGCCTCCTTACCTTTGGGAATGCTGGGGGGGTTCTTCCTCTCCCTGGGGTCCTGGGGTCCAGTGGCTGCCGGTCGGGCTGGGTGGGAGGTGCTGGGCGGGCGGCCGGCAGGCGAGGGAGCTCTTCCCCTGAGCGCTCTGCTCAGCTCCCTCGCGCGCCGCCAGCAGAGTGAGGCTGGGAGCCGGGTTGATGACGTCATATTCCGGCTCCCAGCCTCACTCTGCGGCGCGCGAGGGAGCTGAGCGGACAGCTCAGGGGAAGAGCTCCCTCGCCGCCCGCCCAGCGCCGCCCGCCCAGCCCGGCATGTCTGTTAGCCGCGAGGCTAACAAGGCATTTGCCCTGGGCATTTGGGGGCGGCTTTTTTACCGTCCCCTGAAAAATGCCGCCCAAGGCAAATGCCTTGTTTGCCTCGCGGCTAATACGCCCCTGGGGTTGTTGTCATCTCCCTACTCAGCTCCCTCTCGCACACTGGTTAGTAAGCCGGGGGCCAAAGTGACATCATAACTTGGCTCCCAGGAACACTGCAGCTGCGCGAGGGAGCAGAGCAGGGAGATTACAGCTCCCTCGCCGTGGCAATAAGTCAACTGCCCGCCACCCTCTGCTCTCCATAACCGGCTGCTCCCCTCCGTCATATCATGTTGATATCACACTAAAACAACCTCACTGGTTACATTGTTTTGGTATCAATTACAATAATAAATCATTAACTGTGCATTTATTCTTTACTAACAATTAAACATCACTATCTTTAGGTCACTTGGATTCCTGGGTCATTCTGACTTCAGGATATCGTGATCCTGAGGTCTGTTCACTAAACCAAGAATTCCTGAGATTTAAAAGGGAATTGCAAATTTTATAGTAAAACTGATGACTGGGCAAAAATGGTTGAACGTGAGAAATTTATATTTTGAATATTTAAGTCTCTTTAGGTAAATATATACTTAAATACTTAAATGTGTGACATAGAGATTTAATTTTGAAATTAGTTTTGGAGCAGTCTGATGGTTTAAAATTTAATGCAACTTAGAGTTGGTATGAATTATTTGAACGTTTAGGTGATAAGCCCAAAACCAAATATAAATTATTAAAAATATTGCAATAATACTCAGTGGTCAGTAGATGGCCCCAATTCAACAAATAACATATGGAGAAAATGCACACATATATATAATAGTGCAGATTGCTTAAAATAGATAATGCTTGTAACATCATATATTAATATACCAGGATTCCTATAAAATTACCCAGACGATTTAGGTTAAGGAAATCAGGTTTCAATCAGGTTTATAATGATAAAGCTCAGTTATATTGACAAAGTGTAAACAAATGTATTCAAGACTTTGTGATAATAAAAGATAAACAGACTGTCTCTTACAATAGAACGTGGTGAGTATGCTCGGAATACGTCGTTACTCACTGCCTGGCTTTGTTCAAATGTGTATAATGGTGGAGTAGGAGACACTGGCTCTAGATAGCTATAGCGTCCGGAATGCAATGATCCGGCTTCAGTGCAGCACCAATTTATATTTTGTTTTGGGCTTATCACCTAAACCATGGGTAGTCAACCTGGTCCCTACCGCCCACTAGTGGGCTGTTTGGGATTTCAGGTTGGTGGTGGTGGGTTCTGCAGAAAAAGCCTGGTGGGCCTTGATGGCCGTGGACCAAGGCCATCAAGGGAGATCCTTTAATTTCCCCTGCTGGCCCATGCAGAGCCAGCCTTGCTGTAGGCTCCCTTGGGTTGGTTGATAAAAGATCTCCCTCTCCGGCCCGCTGGCACTTAGTTCCAACAGAGGGAGGGGAAGGGCCTGGGAGGCTCTGTGATTCTCCTGCGAGCAGACTGGTCGGAGCATTGTTGCGCATTAACATTGCAACGCTCCCATACAGTGCTGTGCTCACAGGAAGACAGGAGAGTCAGCTGAAGGAGCTGCAGGCAAAAGTTAACAAACCACCACTGGACCACCAGGGCTTGCAACATTATGTCCACCCACCCTGGTAAAAGGTAAGAAGAAGGAAGGGGGAGACATTAAGATAGATTTTCACATCTCATCCACCTACACACAGCATAGACCCTATGCACCCATCACACACACAGCACCCCTCACACATGCACACACTGCCCCCCTCACACTCACACACTGTACCCCTCACAAACACAGCACCCCACACTGCCCCTCACACACTGTTTCCTCAAACACACACACACTGCCCCCTCACACACACTGCATCCTTCCCACACAGCACCCTTCACACATACACAGCACCTCTCACACACACATAGCTTCTAACACAAACACTGCACCCCTTACACACACTGTACCTCAGACACACACTGCTTGCCTTACACACACTACTTCCCACACACACACACACACACTGCCCTCTCACACAACACCCTTCCTCAGCACACTGCCCCCTCACACATGCACACACTGCCCCCCACACCACACGCAGCACCCTTCACACACACACTGTGCACCGTACCTGCACACTTCACCCTTCATGCACATACGGCACCTTTACACACACACTGCACCATTCACACACAATGTACCTTTCAGACACACACACTCACATACATACACACACACACACACACACACAACCCCCTTCACACACACACAATGCCCCCTCACACACACACACTGCATCCTTCACACACATATAGCACCCCTCAACAGGCACTGGTGGGTGGTAAGGAAATTTTACCATCAACAAAGATACAAAAGTGGGCAGTAGGTATTAAAAGGTTAACTACCCCTGACCGAAACGTTAACTTTACTATACTGCTCCAATCTTACTTATTTATGGAGATTTAATTACCCAGACATAAACTGGGACAGAGGGACTATTAATTAAGCAAAGGGAATTAAGTTTGTGAACTTGCTAAATGACACCTTCATGTCACAACTTGTACAGGCACCAACTAGAAAGGACGCTTGTCTGTATCTTTTGACCAACATTCAAGTAGGTGAGCACTTGGGAAATAGTGATCACAATATAGTGTCCTTTGAAATAAACTCAAAAAAACAAAAGCACATCGGGAATACTAAAACATATAATTTTAAAAAGCCCAATTTCAATAAGTTAAGGGAAGCTTTACAATATATTGACTGGCATAAACTCTTTAGTGAAAAGAACACTGAGGATAAAATGGATCATCTTCCAACAAATATTACAAAGGTACATTTCTCAGTATGTATCATTGGGAAATAAATATATAATTAGAAAGTGATTAATTCATTTTTTTTCAAATTCTTTATTTTATTTTTCGGGGTGTGAAGAGGGTAGGGGTACAGAAATGATAGGATGGAGTTAAAGTTTGCGGTATACATGTAATAGAACATCCACACATAGTTAGATTGCTGTGCAAGTTTGGTACAATATAAAGACAGTTGCTTGAGGAAATGCGTATTCTATGTATCAATTGTTATTCAGTATTATTGCTTTGCTTTTGATTACCAGTTGCGGATAGGAGTGGTACTGTTGGTCTGGTCATTATTCCGTCTCTAGAAGTTTGCGTGGGTTTGGTGTGTGTGGTGATTTTGTAGATTGCGTTATGTATCTGCATTTGTGTGGCTCTGGTCTTGTAGGCCCAGGCCGTGTGTTTTATGGAGTGATTTGTAGGCTCCTTTGTTGTGAGCCGAGTATCTTTGCATGTGAGTCAGTAGATCTGTTGGATGTTTTGCAGATGCGGTGAGTGTGGTGTAAAGGGTGTTTTCTTTGAGGTGAGGGGTTGGGGGGGGGCATCCGAGTAGTTTTGGGGTGGTATCCCATGTTGTCGACAATGCCCGGTGTGGGTGTTCAGTGGTACCTGTCGTGGCAGTTCCTGGAATTGTAAAAGTTGTTGGCCCTGGAAGAAGTGTAGGTATCTAACTAGGCCATTATCTTCAAAGTGTGCAAAGTCTTGTGGGGTCAGGCCTGGAGGGAATCCTGGGAATCCAGGGTGTCTGGTCTATCAGTTTTGGGCAGCCACAAAAAGGAGCGAAGGGTGGTCCTTGCCTAGTAGATCTTGTTCCAGGTCAACCCATGTTTTTATGCCTGGTGGTGCATGCAGGTGTTGGATTTGGGCTAGTTGGGCTGCTTGGTAGTAGTGGAAGAAGTTTGGGAGGCCTAAGCCTCCAGTCTTGACGGTTTTGTACATTGTGGCTCTCTTTATTCTTGGTCTCCTATCTGACCAAATAAATTTGTCTATTTTCGTTTGGAGGGTTTTGAAATCTTGTTTAGATATGGGGATAGGCAGAGCTTGGAATAGGTAGAGGAAGCGTGGGAGGAGGTTAATTTTTATCGAGGCTATTCTGCCGAGCCATGAGATAGACATGGGTTTCCATCTCTGTAAGTCCTCATATGCTTGATGAAGCAGGAGTGTGTAATTTAGTGTGTAGGTCTTGGAGAGGTCTGCGGGGAGGCGTGCGCCCAAGTAGTTGATGCTCTGCGTGTTGTACTTAAAGGATGTGTGTGTTTTATACGGGCTAGGGTTTGTTGTGGAATACCTAGCGGTAAAGTTTCCATTTTGTCCAGGTTTAATTTATATCCCGAGAGGTTAGCATAGGTCTGTAGGAGTGTGAGTAGTGGTGGTAGGGAGTGGCTCGGATGGTCAGGATGAAGTCGTCAGCGCATGCTGCAATTTTGATTCTTCACGCCTGATTTTCAGTCCCTGAATTGTTGGCGTGTTGCATATATTTTGGAGTAGAGGTTCAAGGGAGAGGGCAAAAAGGAGTAGGGACAGTGGGCATCCCTGTCTCATCCCGTTTTGTATAGTAAATTCCGGTGTTTTGGTGTCGGGGATGAGAAGTGTGGCTGTGGGTTGGTCATATAAGATCATGAGAGCCCTGATGAGGGGATTTGGGAACCTAAATTTTCACAGGAAGGGCCAGAGCAGACAGTCAAATGCCTTTTCGGTGTCCATCGAGAGGAGTAGGGTCGGGATGTCCCTGTGTTGGGCCATCCAGATTAGGTCTAACATGTATTGTCGCATGCTTGCCGGTTGGGAATACATTTAACTTGGTCTGGATGGATGAGTTTTGGGAGGAAGGGCTGTATTCTGTTGGCTAATGTTTTTGAATATGTTGGTGTCCACGTTCAGGAGGGATATGGTGCGGTAGTGCCCTGGATCCAGGTGTGTTTTGTTTGGTTTGAGAATTAGGCAGATGTTTGTCCGAAGCATGTCAGCAGGTAAGGGTTCTCCTTTCAGTAGTGAATATAAGAGATTGGTTAGGTGGGGTATTAGTATATCAGCGAATGTCTTATATTTGCATGGGTACAATCCTATAATAAAGCATAGGAAAGAAAAACAAATAATAGTGCAATATCGTTTGTGCTGCTTAATGTATTATCCAAATAATATTCTAATGAATTTAAACTCACAAGTGTGGAGCCACTATATTTTGGGCTCAAATAATTTGCCGAGTGGGATATAAGAGGTCCCACTCCCTCCTCTGTGTATCGGTATTCTCTTGAAGTGTAGTCACAGATATGCAGATGGAGTTTAGTAAAGTGCTTTATTTTATAAAGTGCACAATGAAAGATAAATAAAAATAAATAAAAAGACCTTACAGTCTATGCTGGTAAGTCCGTAAAATGTAGTCCTTGTAGCAAAACGCGTTTCGCCTCTCTGGGAGGCTTCCTCAGTTGCTGATCTTCTGTTGTGTACTTGGTACAACGTTGGAACACATAGGTATTGTTTACTTGTTTCCTGGAAACCAACAAACAATACCTATGCGTTCCAATGGTGGAACGCATGTGCCAAAAACCAGAAGAACTGAAAACCGGAAGTACGTCAGTAAGGAAGGGAAACCCGGGAAAAAAAGCGGCAATGAAGGTCATTTAAAAGACTACCATGTTGGTACCGCTCGGCGGGGTTGTTAAGACCCTTACAGTTGAGGGAAGCACCGCTTACTGATGCCGGAATGATGTCATAAACTGACACCAGGCATTTACACCTGAGAGCCAAGGCTCTTATTGAGGTGAGAGTCCTCTTTTATGAAGTGATTTTAGCTTATTATAAACACAGACATACTGCACCATAATCTCCTATGTTTTGCTTTCCTTTAGATTCCTGTTTATCCAAGAAGATGGGGTGCTACCTATAACAGCACAGATGCGTTATTATAGAGCCTTATCCTCAGGCTCTGAAGATTGTGAGTGTGTCTACCTTTATTTTGCATCTTGTGTATTGCAAATACCTTCTGCACTAGATTTGTTTTATGTTTTTTTCTCTTTTATGTATCACCCCACATCAAGATTTATATTACCATGCAGAGGGGTAAGCTAATATCTCCTTGTCTATTATTCAGCGCTCCACCCACTGATTATAGGGTTTATCCTGTTAATCATGTTTCTCTATACTGTCCCAAGTGTTTTTCCTCCTCCTTTGGTTGTTTCTGGACAGGGGGAGTATGAAGTCTCTTCCACAATTGACTCCAGATTTTCTTGTGGTTCCTTACAGTATTTAGTTGATTGGAGGAGGTATGGGCCTGCCAATTGTTCTCGGGTTCCGGCTTCCGACATTCATGCTGGCCGCAAGATTCGTTCTTTCCACACCAAATTTCCTTTCAAACCAATGTCACATATTCATCCTCACCGTATGGTATCTGCGGTAGTAATTGCCTCCCTGGCAATAACAGTTACTCCTGCAACATGTTGGTGGACGCCGGCCGCTGCGGATTCACGCTATATTATAGCCCCACGTCTGCCCATGGTTATGAGGACATCAACATGCGTGTGACATCAGGTGGTACAGGATAAACTGGGTAAGGAGGTCTCCCTGTGCCGGATGGCTGGCCCATTTTCCTCCCCACCCTTCCCTAATTTGCGGGTTTCTCCGTTGGGCATCGTGCCCAAGAAGGAGCCCGGTAAGTATTGCCTGGTTCATCACTTATCATACCCTCGTGGGGGGTCAGTGAATGATGACATCTCGGCAGAGCTTTGCAGGGTTTCCTGCAGGGTTTCCTTCCTTTGATGCGGCGGTGCACATGGTATGGGCTGCTGGCCCGGGGGCTTTGCTTGCAAAGGCGGATATGGAATCCGCATTTCGCTGCTCCCGGTGCATCCGGAATGCCACCATCTGCTGGGCTGTACTTTCGAAGGACAGTTCTTTGTGGATATGTGCCTGCCTATGGGTTGCTCTATTTCATGTTTTTATTTTGAGTGCTTTAGCTCTTTTCTAGACTGGGTGGTGCAGAGGGAGGCCGGGGTTGCTTCCATCCTGCATTACTTCCCTCCTGCACTACTACATTTCTTGTGTGTAGGGCCTGCAGAGTCACACGTCTGTGCCCAACTGCTGCGAGTCCTCGGGGACGTGTTCCAACGGTTCTGGGTAACACAGTAGCAGTGTCACGGGCCATGGGGCGGCAGAAGATCCAGCTGCGCTGCCTGCAGTCTCTGCTGGGGAAGTTCAATTTTGCCTGTCAGATTTTGCCCATGGGGCGTATCTTTAACAGGCGCTTGGCGGCGGCAACGTCTGGGGTTGTTCGCCCTCAGCACTTCATCCAGCTCCAGTTTTGGATTCCTTTCTGGTTTCGTATAATGGGAGGTCATACTGGCAAGCCCCGGAGGTCTCTAATGCTCTTCACTTGTTTACCGATGCGGCTGGCTCGGTGGGGTTTGGGGCCATTCTGGGCTCAAAGTGGTGTGTGGACTTGTGGCTGGAGGCCTGGCATACGACAGAACTAACTTGGAACTTGGCTTTTCTGGAGCTTTTCCCTATTCTGGTGGCTTTGGAGGTGTGGGGCTCCCTGCTGAAGGACAAACGGGTGGATTTTCATTGCGACAATTTGGGGGGGGGGTGCAGGCTGTTAACCAGCTGACTGCCTCCCTCCCCCCCGTGATACGCTTGTTATGGCACTTGGTTCTGCACTGTTTGGAGCTTAATGTGTCTTGTAGGGCTGTGCACATCCCGGGGGTTCGCAATGTAACGGCCGATACACTCTCTCGTTCACAGTGGAACGTGTTTCGGGAGGTAGCTCCCCAAGCAGACTTGGAGGGTGTACGATGCCCGCCGGGGCTGTGGTTGTTGGGTCTGGCAGACTGATGGAGTTGGTCCGGAGATCGGTGGCAGCTTCCACATGGACCTGCTATAACCAGGTGTGGAGGGCATGGGACGGGTGGGAACTGTCCCATGGGGGCTTCCGGGACTAGGCTGCTTGCCTGCAGGGGCTGGTGCTCCTCCTGGGTGACTGAGACGCTGTGGGGTTGTCCCACATGGCATGGCTAAGCTTCCTGTTCAAGTTGCGGGGTTGGGAAGACACAACCAAGGCATTTATATTCGAAGCTTGGACTTGTCACCAGTGGGGTACCTCAGGGATCTGTACTTGCACCCATTCTCTTTAATATTTTTATTAGTGATATTGCAGAAGGTCTTGATGGTAAGGTATGTCTTTTTGCTGATGATACTAAGATATGTAACAGGGTTGATGTTCCAGGAGGATAAGCCAAATGACAAATGATTTAGGTAAACTAGAAAAATGGTCAGAATTGTGGCAACTGACATTTAATGTGGATAAGTGCAAGATAATGCATCTTGGACGTAAAAACCCAAGGGCAGAGTACAGAATATTTGATAGAGTCCTAACCTCAACATATGAGGAAAGGGATTTAGGGGTGATTATTTCTGATGACTTAAAGGTAGGCAGACAATGTAATAGAGCAGCAGGAAATGCTAGCAGAATGCTTGGTTGTATAGGGAGAGGTATTAGCAGTAGAAAGAGGGAAGTGCTCATGCCATTGTACAGAACACTGGTGAGACCTCACTTGGAGTATTGTACACAGTACTGGAGACCGTATCTTCAGAAGGATATTGATACCTTAGAGAGGGTTCAGAGAAGGGCTACTAAACTGGTTTATGGATTGCGGGATAAAACTTACCAGGAAAGGTTAAAGGATCTTAACATGTATAGCTTGGAGGAAAGACGAGACAGGGGGGATATGATAGAAACATTTAAATACATAAAAGGGAATCAACACAGTAAAGGAGGAGACTATATTTAAAAGAAGAAAAACTACCACAACAAGAGGACATATTCTTAAATTAGAGGGACAAAGGTTTAAAAATAATATCAGGAAGTATTACTTTACTGAGAGGGTAGTGGATGCATGGAATAGCCTTCCAGCTGAAGTGGTAGAGGTTAACACAGTAAAGGAGTTTAAGCATGCGTGGGATAGGCATACGGCTATCCTAACTATAAGATAAGGCCAGGGACTAATGAAAGTATTTAGAAAATTGTGCAGACTATATGGGCCAAATGGTTCTTATCTGCCGTCACATTCTATGTTTCTATGTTTCTATATTTATAGTCCACCAGGCGCTAAAAGGTTTGAAGTGAGAAAGGGTGTCTTTCCGGAACTCGAGGCGGCCTGTATCGGGCTCTCGCCATCTTACACTGTGTGATGCTTTGCCCGGGGTTTGCCATTCGGAATTAGAGTCTCGGATCTTTGAACAGCAAGGAGTTCGGGGGCATTCTTTTCGTATTGGGGTGGCCACTGAGGCCTCGAGGCTTGGCATGCCAGCACAGGTGGTGCAGAGGATTGGGAGGTGGGATTCGAGATGCTATGTTTCCTATATTCATCCGGCTGGTCTATTGACATAATTTCTTTCCGCAGATTCGGCCCCCCTAGTATCTGGATCATCGGACACTCATATGTCTATTGGGCTGGGCAGCGTGATGTGATTCGGCCTTGAGGCGAGCAGTTGGGTTTCACGCCTTCCAACGCTGAGGTAAGATGGCTTGGTTCGAGATGTATGAGGTGGGTTTGGCTACTCCCGGAATTTGGTGCAGCTGTCTCGTCTCCTCGGGGTAACGAGTGTCCTGGTGATTTATCTTGGGGGGGAATGACCTGGGTTCCATTCCCATTTGGGACTTTATTTCATCTGTCAAGCGGGATTTAGCCCGCATTTTAGTTTTGTTCCCCAATGTGCGGCTGGTATGGTCTGAGGTCATTACACGTAACTACTGGCGGGGAGCAATGGAGCAGTGCTGCCGCAAGTTGAACATGCGGGATTCCCAGTTTGTTTTGGGGGTTCAGGGGATCCCAGTCCGCCACAGGGTTTTTGAACATGAGGCGGCCAATTTTTTTCGGGCTGATGGTGTTCACCTCACGGAGGTTGGGCTCGACCTTTTCAATCTCGCCCTGCAGGAGGCGGTGGAACAGGCCATGGGTGGTTTTGGTGGGGTGTCCCGCTAATTTTAGGGGGTAAAACAGCGGGTCTGGTGGCGGGGGTATGTCCTTGCCAAAATAAGTTTGTGGGGTTATGTTTTATGGTTGAGGTGAGTTAATAAGTTGGCAAGTCTCAACCTCCCCTGCTTTAAACGGTTAACTTTAGGTTGCCTGAGGTATCAGGCCCATTGAGCGTGGATAAGGTCGGCTGATGGCGGGCATTGGAATGGTATGATTTATGACGAGGGAGGAGGTGACAGGAAGTGGTGATTAGGAACCACGGTATGTTTATTGGCAAGGATGGTTGGGTTACTGTATAACACTGTGTGTTGTTATATATGTATATATGTTAATTTATGCTTATTTATGTTTAACAATTTTGGTTACAGAAAGAAGATTTTGAATAAATAAAGTTATGGATGTATTATGCAGTATTTATTTATGTTATAATAAATGTTGTGGCCTGTTTCATCCATACGAAGTTGTCTGTCGTTATTGGGAGGGTTTAATGGGGTTAATTTATGTATTAGGTAGCATCAGAAAATTCCCGACTACGTACATACATGACGGTTCTATCTGATTCTCAGATATGAAGTGCAGGCCCCAAATGTACTATTTAGCACCCCAACAAAATTGAATTTTTAAAACTGCGCTGTAACCACAGTATTTGACGGTTCTATATGACTCTCAGATATGAAGTGCACACCCCAAATGTACTATTTAGCACCAAAAATGTTTTAATTTTTAAAACTTCGCTGTAACCACAGTATTTGACGGTTCTATTTGACTCTCAGATATGTAGTGCACCGCAGGCCGCAAATGTACTATTTAGCACTGATTTCGAAATTTTCCTGTTAATTGTCCAAGATTTCGGTATTTGTAAACATCTGTTTTTTTATCAAATATGCATATGTTATATAACGTAGAATTATAATGAGAAACAGCTGCTCAAAACTTGTGAATTTAGAAATTAGAAATTAGAATTTAGAATTTAGAAATTAGAATTTTTCAAAGTGCTATGTAACCACAGTATTTGACGGTTCTATTTGACTCTCAAATATGAAGTGCACCACAGGCCGCAAATGTACTATTTAGCACCCAAAAACATTAGAATTTTTCAAAGTGCGATGTAACCACAACATTTGACGGTTCTATTTGACTCTCCGATATGAAGTGCACACACCAAATGTACTATTTAGCACCGAAAAAATTGGAATTTTTAAAACTGCGCTGTAACCACAGTATTTGACTGTTCTATTTGACTCTCAGATATGAAGTGCACAGCAGGCCGCAAATGTACTATTTAGCACAAAAAAGTGTGATTTTTTTTAAACCAACAATGTAACAGTAGTATTTAAGAGTTTTATTGGACTGCAAGAAATGCAGTACGCAAATGTACTATTTAGCACCAAAAAATTGCAGTATTTAAAAATGCCTAGATGTTGCCCACTGAGCTACCAGAACAGGATTAAAGTAATGTGCCTGGCACACATGCAGTTGCAAGTGCACCGCACTCTCTGTGGCACTGGCCTCAGGGCAGGGTACAAAAATGTAGTATAGCACCCACAAAAATAATCGCTGTAGTTTGCAGATTCAGCACCAGAATTCTTTCATAATCTGTCCCTCACAGCTGTAGCATTCTCTCCCTAATAACAGCTCATGTGACGTGCGGCGCTACGTGACTCCAGCTTATATATAGAGGCTGGGTCACATGCTGCACTGGCCAATCACAGCCATGGCTTCTAAGGGCACACGAGTCAAACGCTTCCTGACTGGCTGCCCTGCAGCCTTTCAAAATGCGCCATTAAATTGCTGAACATCGAACTCCAACTCGAACACACACTGAAATGTCCGTGTTCGGGTCCGGGGTCCAAAAACCGTAATGTTTGGTATGAACCCGAACTTTACAGTTCGGGTTCGCTCAACTCTAGTGGCTACTAAAAAAGACTGGACATACCCCATATTGAATACCCTGGGTTGTCTACGTTTCAAAAATATATGTTTGATGGTTGTAAATTACATTGGTCGGCTTCAAAAATGTCACAAATAGGACATGGGTGTATGATGACCAGCTGTGAAAATTCCAAGTTGGAAAACTGGAATGCGCACCCTCCAAATAAGGTCTTTTAGCCCCCAGAGAACCCCACACACCTATACATGGGTAGTATCACTGTACTCAGGAGATGTTGCTGAAAACATATTGTTTTTTGGCAGTAACCCTTAAAGTTCTCAGTACATGTATTCTTAAATTGCTATGTGTGTATTTATTTATTTTAAATTTGGCATAGATTGGTGGTAAAATGGTTGCATGAAAAGAGTCAAAATACCCCACGTTTAATACCTCAGGTTGTCTTCTTTTAAAAAAAATATATACATGTGAATGCTTATTCAGGGATTCCTGATAGATATCAGTGTTACAATGTAGCATGCATTTTGAAAAAAAAAATGGTTTGGAAAGTGCTACCTGTACTTATAGCCCTATAACCTTTAAAAAAAAAAGCTAAGCACATGTTAACCAGTGGCGTACACATGACCCATGGGGCCCCGGTGCGAAAATTGATCTGTGGGCCCCCACCCCCCGCTTACTCGGCGCGGGTCAGGGCCGCAACACATGGCGGCGGGCACCAGGGCGACCGCGGTATGCACACACACTTAAAGGACTCAATTAAGTGGTCTGGGTGCCAGGTCCCTCTAGTTTTAACCCTGCAGCTGAAAACATGGCAGTTTCAGAGAAACTGCTATGTTTCACTGAGGGTTTATCCAGACTCTGGTGGCTGTCTCATTGACAGCTGCTAGAGGAGCTTCCGCGATTCTCACTGTGAAAATCACAGTGAGAAGACACTAAACGTCTATAGGAAAGCATTGAGTAATGCTTTCCTATGGGCGGTTTAAATGCGCGCGCGCCTCTTGCCGCGCATGTGCATTCTGAGCTGAGAGGCGGAGGGACCCCCAGCGCCAAGGGAGTCCGACGCTGGAGAAAGGTAAATGCTGAAGACACAAACACACACTCTCACGAACAGACACAAACACACTAGCTAACAGACACACACATTTACTGACAGAGACACACTCGGCGACAGACATACATACACACTCACTTACAAAACATACACTTTCACTGACAAACACACACTCACTAACAGACATCAAACACACTCAGTAACAGACAGACACAGTAACACACACACTAGCAGACACACACCCAATAACAGACACACTCACTGACACACACAAACACTAACACTAACACACACACTAACACACAAACACTAACACACACACTAACACACACACAAACACTAACACACACACTAACAGACACACAAACACATACTAACAGACACACTAACTCACACACACTAACACACACACACTAACAAACACACACACATTTTTTTTTAAATTTAATCTTACCTTTTGGAGTGCTGGGGAGATTCCCTGGGGTCCAGTGGTGCTGCTGGGCGGGCTGGCTGTCTGGGTGGCCGGCGCGCGAGGGAGCACTCTCCCCTGACGTCATCTTCCGGCTCCGGTAGTGAGGTGGCCAACTCCTGGGCCCCCCAGGAGAAGAGGCTGGCCCTGTGGGTACATACCGGGTCGCAGGGGCGGCCGGGCCCCCTCGTGGGCTGGGCCCCGGTCGCAGCCGCGACCCCTGTGACCCTGGTATGTACGCTACTGATGTTAACATTGGGCATTTCTAAACTCAGGACAAAATTTTGAAACTATTTAGCATGGGTGTTTTTTGGTGGTTGTTGATGTGTAACAGATTTTGGGGTTCAAAGTTAGAAAAAGTTTTTTTTTTTACTTTTTCCTCATCGTTTATAGATTTTTATAGTAAATTATATGATACGATGAAAATAATGGTATCTTTAGAAAGACCATTTAATGGCGATAAAAACGGTATATAATATGTGTGGATACAGCTAAACACAAACACCACAGAAATGTAAAAAGAGCCCTGGTCCCAAACGGTAAGAAAAAGCTAAGGGGTTAATTATTATATTGTGTAACATCTTGTGCAATGGGTCCTGGTGTCCAGCAGATAATTAAATTATCTGTCAATCTAATTATGTCACAGACTCCGAGGGACCAGCGAGTGGTTTGCATTGTTTTGGCTAAAGACCCCCGATGTGTGTAGAAGTATAAATAAATGTGTTTTCTCTGCAATAAAGAGTTCTCTTGTTTTACTCAATACAACTGGTCTTGCCCACTATATTGGGGAATATCAGGAGGTTCCAGAGAGCTCTAATCACTATTCCGGAAGCTATAATCACTCTATGCTGAAGCATAAATCCAGAATCCAGGACCGTAGGAAGGTTAAAGAAGCGGTGACCAAGAGACACTAAGAGACCTTGCTATCTGTGACACTAACCCTTTACAGAAAGCAAAATTCCACGTCTTACTTTACCATAAATATGGTCCATAAAAGCCCCTCTCGAGCTTTTCATAATTCCATTGTGATTTTTGTTACAAAGTCCTCCATAAACACTCCATATTAAGGGGGTGATTGATTGTTGTAACTGGATGATTAAGGCATTAAAACCTGTATTACTTCTGCCTTAAAAATATCAAACGCAGCTTGATGTTTTCATAATCAGTTTGACCCAGGGGTAAGGCGACCTGATCTTCTGATTTATGGCCTGCTGCACACAATCATCAACACAGTTAATAATTCATCATTGCTGGCAAGCGAACTCAACTTGTATTTAGAATAACGGTGAAAATGGTTACATGAGTGAAAAATACAGCATTAAATAGTGCTAGCCACTCTGAATATAAATAGTTATATACAAATATAATCAAATAACAAATACTGTCTCAGTGCTGGAGATGATAAAGGGGTCCATTGAGTAGAAATTTACGGAGATACTTAAGGTGATTTAGGCTGCCTTACCTTTGTTATTTTCAGATAGTATCCATTTCACATTTTATCTGTTTTCAGTATTGTAGCAGTTATCCAGAGCCGTGGTTTCCTACCCCATTCACAAGACACACCAATTCCAAGTTTTGCCTGTAAACCTATAGGAACAGAATTAGGGAAATGAATACATCTTGGGCTGTGTGCCTAGAGCAGGGATGTCAAACTCATTTGTTCTGGAGGGCCAAACTGTCTAATGAAATAGGTATGGAGGGCCGAATGCATTGAAATTAATATACACCCATACAGCAGCAACTCTCTAATTAGGCGATTTAGTCAGCCGCCCATGACCTCACATTGACGGGGGCCTCATAGTCGTCCCACACACACACTTGCAAAAGTAGCCCACCAAGGGCATTGCAAATGGGGTATGTCCAGTCTTTTGCAAAAGTAGCCCACCAAGGGCATTGCAAATGGGGTATGTCCAGTCTTTTGCAAAAGTAGCCACTTAGTCACTTAGTTCATTTTGTTTTTGCATTTTTCACACAAAGAAAATGCACATTCACTGACAATATAATTGTCATGGTACGTTTAATCATTTAATGTTTTAAAATTCTCACATTTGTATTTAGCAAGGTCTCCTGAGCGAAAACCTTTTCCTAGAGATGACTCTTACCTTTGACAGTAAAAAATCTTATACATTTGAAGAATCAGTAAAACTCTCCAGAATATCTCCAAGCACACACTTTGTAGCAGCACTTAGATGCAGAAACCAAGCTCTATTAGCCAAACCTATGATCACAACCCTTATATAACTCCTAAAGGCACCACTCACTAGGAATGTTTAACACCTGGGTAGGCCTGTGCTTATTTGCAACAATCAACCTAGCTAATCAAATGCCTTACCAATTACCACCAGTAAATCAAATCTTGTGTAATCAAAAACCTTTTCCTAGAGATGACTCTTACCTCTAACAGTAAAAAGAAGAATCTTAGAAAAAACTCTCAGACAATTGAAGAATCAGGAACAACTTAGACAATTTAGAAGCAGCAACCAAGGAAATTTTAAAATTATGTTGATAATCTGCGTACTATAATATAGGATTATATATCCTAAAATTATAAACTATTGTGATGAATGTAAAAATGTAAAATAACAATCTGGGAAAGAAGCTCCCCGATTTGTAGGCCGTGTGGAACGGTTTTCAAACCAGCCGCAAACGGTCTAAAAATAGTGGTGGAGTTTCTACTGTCAGCATGTCGACAACGCTGTGTGGCTCGTGCTCAAGGTGCTTACGGGCTGGATTTTCAATCACAGTCAAATACACAAGTTCATAACATGAATTACACCTCTTTGGACAGGTCTTGATTCCCTAAGTGTAGTGTTCAAATATTAGCTGAATTGGAGGTGCCAAGCACGAGGGATTGTTGAGAAAAGTTTTAACTGGGTGTTGGGCGCATCTTGATCCAGGAAAGCTCCAGGCTGGTCACAGCTAAGTGCCAGTCTTTAAATGGGAGTCTCTGTGGATTAGATAAGAGGGCTCCCCCAGCTCTTAGTTAGCAATTATTGGGACTGCCCCCCTATACCTCCCCTCCAATGAGAGCTCTTGCAAATGGCTGCAAAAGGGTTCAAAATGGTGGATAAACTCGACTGGGTAGATGCTGGAGATGAGGCCAGACTGGAGTCCCAAGAAATCTGGGTTATGGCCCCCTGATGACATTGCGGTCAGTCCGCTCCAGATCAGGACTAGAGGGTGTCTCAATGGAATACTTGGAAGGGGGTAGCGGAAGTCCAAGGGAGTGATACAGTATTTTGGCGTAACAGACTCCTGCATCAGTAATGCATGAAAATATGCAGGATCCACCACATTATGCTATATTGACAAGCAAACATACATTTTCTGCTGATCTAATATTTTGTACTAGTTGTTTTTTGTCAAATATAGCTGAACATTATGCCTAAAAGCACTTGTTGTTATCCCTATAACTCCTATTACTCTATAAACCCTCCATGTAACTCCTCCTATTACTCCATATAACTCCCTCTATTACTCCATAAAGCCCTCCATATAACTCCTCCCATTCCTTTTATCAATTTTGTAGCTTGTCTCTGCACTTTTTCTAGTGCCATGATATCCTTCTTTAGAACAGGTGTCCAAAATTGCACAGCATATTCAAGGTGTGGTCTTACCAATGATTTATAAAGAGGCAAAATTATATTTTCATCCCGAGAATTTATGCCCCTATTTATATATGACAAAACCTTACTGGCCTTAGCAACTGCAGTGCATAACTTTGCATTTCTCTACATTCAATTTCATCTGCCATTTTAGTGCCATTCTATCTAAATCCCTCTGCAGCAAATCAATATCCTGCTCACATTTTATTACTTTACAAAGTTTTGTATCATCTTCAAACACTAAAAGATAATTTTTAAATATGTTAAATAGAAGCGGTCCCAAAACAGAACTTTAGGGACACCACTTACCACTTTTTGTCCTGCTTAAAAATTTACCATTATCGACAACTCGTTGTACTCTATCCTTAAGCCAATGTTCTACCCAAAAACAATAATTATCTTCTAGACCAATTTCTTTTAGTTTGAACACTAACCTATTGTGAGGAACCGTATCATATGCCTTGGCAAGGAGGCAGAACAGGGGCGGGGCCAAACACTGGCTTGGCCAATTAGTACCCCCTCATGAAGATGCATTGAATCAGCAGGTTGATGAGGACCCTGCTCAAACGAGCTTACAGTCTAGAAGAGGTGGGGTGTAAAACCACAATAAGGCAACAAGGGGGCAGCAAACAAACAAGGTGGAAAAGTAGCAGAACTGGAGGTGAAAGTGGAGTGTTGCTCTTTAGAAGAGAGCAAGAGACAGATTTGTGGCATCCACTCTAGGAGCCCATAAGCATTTCTGAACAAATGAGTTTTGAGGGACATCTTAACTAATTGATGACAAAGGGAGAGTTGGATGGGGGTAGGCAGGCTGTTCCAAAGGAAGGGAGCCGCCCGTGAAAAGTCCTGCAAGCGCGAGTTAGCAGTAAGGGTGCAAGCAGTGGCAGAGCGGAGAGACCGAGAAGGGGCATACCTATGGATCTGTGAAGTAATCCATACGAGAAGTTAGCAGAGCATGAACAAGCTCCTTGGCAGCATTTTGCATAAGCAAGGGGCAGATGCTGGCAATGTTTTTAAGGTGGACATGACAGGTTTTAGCAACATATTGGATGTGAGGCACAAAAGTGACACCAGGATCAAAGATAACACCAAGACAATGAGCTTGCAAGCATGGACTGATGCAGGTACCATTAACTTGCAGGGAGAGCAAAAGAGGAGGATCAGTATTGTGAGGAAGAAAAGTAATAAGTTCTGTTTTACAAAGATTGAGTTTCAGAAAGCGTAAGTGTGGCAAACCTAGCCACTTGGACAATATCAAGAGACTGTGCCTTTAAGGGTTGCCTGTATGTCGGTGGGGATATGTGTTTAACTATGTATAATGTATGCTGGCTGTAATCCCTTGTATTGCCTGTATTTGCTATCTGCCGAATGCAGATAGCTATTTGTATTGGGTTTTCCTTTCGTTTCACAAACGACACTTTTGCGGGCCGTTCGTGAACCGAAAACACTCCATATAGTAGCCCACACACTTAGAGGCGTGTGGCGCTTGTTAACAGATTGCAACAATGTTGCAATCGGTAATTAGAGGCTCTCCTAGGTGGCCGCCGTTTGACTACCGACCATGCGGCGGTCGGCCATCTTGGATCCTTTGTTCCCTCAGCGGTGTTAGGTCGTCGAGCGCATGGTACTAAAAACGGCTACTCGACGGCGCGAACACCGCTGAGCCTCCAGGCCGTTCGGGAGTTCCGGGCCGTTCGGTATTTCATTCCCTGGAAGGCAATCGGTCATTTTAATATGTCTTTCAATAAATGTGTTTTTCGTGCGGCGTTCGGTTGTTTTAGCTGGGATCTGAGCGGTAATCTCCCGAATGATGCGCTCAGACCCCAGCTATCTACCGAACGTCCATTCGTTTAAATAGACCGCATATTCATAAAGTTATAAATTTTTATACGAATTGTAAGTTCTGCTGCACGGAGGGATAATCCACTTAACGGTATATTCCCGTGGGAGGATCCCTCTCGTGCAGCAGTGCCTGATGGGAGAAATGCCTTGTATTGTAAGTCCCCCATGTAGTCCCCTCTGGGAATGCCCCTGGGAAGGGACTCAAGAAACCCCTTGCATGGGGACTTGTATAAATTGTGGAGCTGAATTAAAAGACCTCAGTTGACTCTCAGAACTGTGTTTTGTCCGGTTACTGGGAGGTTTGGGATATTGCCTTGTTGTTTCCAGCGCTTGACTGTGGAGTATTTCCTGAACCAGCGGAATTCGTGGATTTAATATTGGCGTTCCGCTACAATTGGTGGCAGCGACGGGATCCAACTCTACAGCAGAATACAACGCATTCGAATGAAAGGAACATCCGAACGGAAAAAGGGAATGGCAATTCGTATGCAGCAAACAGACGAAAGAGATCAGTGAATGGGGACTGATTACACGACCTTAAAAAGGCAGACGCTAAAGGAACTGCTGGAGGCTAGAGGAAAAAGCGCTAGCAATAAATCCAAGGCAGTACTAATTGCAGAGCTGATGGAGGGCGATCGAGCACACAGCAGCCCACCGCCACCAGCCAGGGAGGAAACCCCATATCAGAGGGAACTGAGAACCCGGCTGGAATTTTTACCTTAGCCAGTACCCCTGGATATCTTGACCGTTCTGATGGCAGACATACAGGACTACATTATGGTGCAACAGCACCAGGGGGCACCATCCAGGGCAGAATCCATCGCCAACTCATTCTGCGCTCCAGTGAAACAGAAAATACCGTACCAGGCATTTAAAGCATTCTGTGAGGAGAAGGATGAGATTGACGGGTACCTGCAGGATTTCGAGTGGCTATGTGACCTACACGACCTGGAGCAGGCAATGTGGGTACCCCTGCTAGCAGGCAAGTTGGCAGGAAGGGCAGCAGAGGCTTTTTGCGCTGTTCCCAGAGAGGACAGCAAGGTCTACTTTAAAGTAAAACGGGCAATTCTAGAGAGGTATGCCATCACACCGGAGGCATATCGGATGGATTCAGGCCAGCCAAGCCACCACCATGGAGGAACTGCGCCAACTAATTCTGCTGGAGCAGTTCTTTAACGGACTTTTACCAGAGGCACAGGAATGGGTAAGGAACAGAAAACCCCTCACCCTAACGGAAGCCGCCCGGTTGGCGGATCAACACTTTGATGCCAGGAGGCACCATGGGCTCACCAACAGGGGTCCCCTGAGACCACCGGTACAGCACCACCCGACCACCTCCGCACCAACCAACTCCGCTCCATTCCGGCCAGCACAAGGGGACCCTCCACCACCATCCCGCTACAAGCAGAGCCAACATCCAATGCCATACCTGCCGTCAGTGGGGGCATATGTCCCGGGAGTGCACCCAGAATCGGAGTAGACAGGCGTGGAACCAAGTGCGGCAGAATTCCACCCCAAGGGCAGCAGCTCATTATTACCACGCAGAACCCGACAACCCCGAGCTGATGAGCCTGCAGACCGAGGAACCTCTGGGGGTTTTGTATGAGGTGATGTCGGTGCAAGCCACGGACAACAGGCAGCATCACCGTCAAGTTGTGTTTGTGGGGGGGAAAGAGGTACAGGGGCTGAGAGACTCGGGAGCCACTTAACCCTGGTTGCTCCACATTTGGTTCCAGATACGGCCCACACTGGCGGATCGGTGGCAGTCAGGGTGGCCGGGGGAGCCATGTACCGTCTACCCACTGCCAAGGTGCATTTGAACTGGGGTGCTGGGGAGGGGGTTGTGGAAGTAGCGGTGATGAAAAAGTTACCGGCAGATGTTGTGTTGGGGAATGACTTGGGCCAGATGACTTCAGCCTTCCTACCTCAGGCCCCTTCGCAAGAAGCTCATCCTGTAACTACCCGGCAACAGGCTCGCACCACGGTTCCACCAGCACACTCTCAGGCTCAGGTAAGAAACCATGACCCCCCCTTGACACATATGACCTGGGACACCCTGACCACTTTTGAAGCCGAGGTCCAGACAGACCCCACACTGCAGGTGTATATATAGGGTAGACACGGACCAGGTGGGGCGGGAGGGGAAACGGTACATTTGGGAAAACAAATTGTTGTACCGGGTAGCCGAAAGGGCGATAGGGAGCTCTGTGACCGTCCAAACTAAACAGCTGGTAGTACCCCAGAAATATAGACCCGAGTTACTGAGAATAGCTCATGACATCCCTCTGTCGGGCCATTTAGGGATGACCCGTACCCGGTATCGCTTAACTCACGCTTTCTTCTGGCCCGGGATTTCTAAAGATGTAAGACACTATTGTACCTCCTGTGATGTGTGTCAGTGGGTAGGTAAGAGAGGGGATCGCCACAAGGCGAAACTGTGTCCCCTACCTATAATTGAGGAACCGTTTAGCCGTGTGGCCGTAGATATAGTGGGACCGCTACCAAAACCCAGCCCATCTGGGAAGCGGTATATACTGACCGTGGTGGACTACGCCACCCGATACCCCGAGGCGATTGCCCTAACCAATATTCATGCGGAGACAGTGGCAGAAGCCCTGATGAAAATCTTTAGGGTTCCCGCAGGAAATTGTTTCCGATAGGGGGACCCAATTTACAGCCGAGGTCACCCAGCAGTTATGGAAAATATGTGGCATTAAGCCAATCGTTAACTCTGCCTACCATCCCCAATCCAACGGATTATGTGAGAGGTTCAACGGTACCCTAAAACAGATGCTCCGTACATTCGGAGAAACCCATAAGGACTGGGAGCGGTTCCTTCCCCATCTGTTGTTTGCATACAGGGAGGTACCCCAAGAATCTACCGGCTTCTCCCCGTTCGAACTGTTTGGGAGAAGGGTACGGGGACCTTTGGACCTCATTAGAGAGCATTGGGAGGGGGAGAGTAGCGCAGATGGGACGCCTATTGTACCATATGTGCTGGCATTCCGGGATCGCCTGGAGGACTTGACCCAGGCAGTGCGCACTAACCTCCAGGCCACCCAACAACGTCAGCGCCGTTGGTATGACAGGGGGGCCAGAGACCGTAGTTTTCAAGTGGGGCAGAAGGTGTTAATCCTCAAACCTGTCCGCACAGACAAACTACAGGCCGTCTGGCAGGGCCCATACCAGGTGGTAGAGCAGAGATGCAATACCACCTATGTGATCGGCCCATGCTCCGGGGTAGGGAAGCGACGCATGCTCCATGTGAACATGCTCAAACCCTACCACGAGCGAACTGAGGACGTGGCAGCCATTTGCACGTCCGCCTCGGAAGATCAGGAGAACCTACCTCTCCCAGATCTGTTAGAGCAGGAGGAGCAGAAGGAGCCCTCCCAGGGGGTTCAGCTGGGGGAGCGGCTAAGTCCTGAAGAGTGCACCCAGGTACAAGAACTGATAGCGGCGAAGGGCGCCACCTTTTCTAACTTACCTGGGTACACTCCACTGGCCACTCACCGAGTAGGAACCCCGGGACAGCTCCCCATGCGACAAACCCCATATCGGATTCCCGAATCCGTACGGGAGCATATGAGGAAAGAGATTGAGGAGATGTTGCAGTTGGGGGTTATCGAACACTCTGATAGCCCCTGGGCATCGCCGGTAGTCCTGGTTCCCAAGAAAGACGGTACCACCCGGTTTTGTGTGGACTACCGGAGGCTGAACGACAAAACCGTGTCGGACGCTTACCCAATGTCCCGGATAGACAAACTGCTAGATAAGATGGCCAGAGGTCAGTATCTCACTACAATAGATATTTGTAAGGGATACCACTAGCCTCAAGTCGGCGTTTGTCGCCCCGTTTGGCTTGTACCAATTTCGAGTCATGCCATTCGGGATGAAAAACGCCCCCGCGACATTCCAGCGGATGGTGGATCGGCTACTGGACAGGTTCCAGGACTATGCGTGTGCATACCTGGACGATATTGCCATCTACAGCCAGACCTGGGCTGATCATCTACAACACATAGGGGCCGTGATAGATCGGATTGGAGAGGCAGGGCTTACCTTGAAACCAAGCAAGTGCCACATAGGGATGGCGGAGGTACAATACTTAGGACACCGAGTGCGGAGCGGGCAACAGAAGCCTGAGCCCGCAAAGATTGAAGCCGTAGCCAAGTGGCCCACCCCTAGGACTAAAACCCAAGTCCTTGCCTTCTTAGGTACCGCCGGGTATTATAGGAAGTTTGTGCCCAATTACAGTGCCCTGGCCAAGCCCCTGACTGACTTGACGAAGAAAAACCTGCCCAGGCAGGTCATCTGGGCCCCAGAGTGTGAACAGGCATTTAACCAACTGTAGACGGCTCTGACCAATGCTCCTGTACTTGCTACTCCTGATCCAACTAAACGTTTTCTTGTCCACACAGACGCCTCAATGTTTGGATTGGGAGCAGTACTGAGCCAGGTCGGAACAAATGGCGGACATCCCGTAACATCCCGTAGCATATTTGAGCCGGAAATTGTTACCCCGAGAAGTGAGCTACGCCGCCATCGAAAAAGAATGCCTGGCTGTGGTGTGGGCCCTGAAAAAGTTACAACCGTATCTCTATGGGCAACCCTTTTCTTTGCTCACAGATCACAACCCGTTGGTGTGGCTGAACCGTGTGGCTGGAGACAATGCCAGGCTGCTGCGCTCGAGTTTAGCGCTGCAGCCTTTTGACTTTACTATCCATTATCGCCCAGGGAAACAAAACGGTAACGCCGACGGGTTATCTAGACAAACAGACCTTGAGAAGTGATCTGTGAGCCCTCCTCCGGACATCCCCAAGCTGATCCGTTAGGATCAGACTGTGTATGCCGGCTTGGTTCTGGGGGAGCATTGTGGCAAACCTAGCCACTTGGACAATATCAAGAGACTGTGCCTTTAAGGGTTGCCTGTATGTCGGTGGGGATATGTGTTTAACTATGTATAATGTATGCTGGCTGTAATCCCTTGTATTGCCTGTATTTGCTATCTGCCGAATGCAGATAGCTATTTGTATTGGGTTTTCCTTTCGTTTCACAAATGACACTTTTGCGGGCCGTTCGTGAACCGAAAACACTCCATATAGTAGCCCACACACTTAGAGGCGTGTGGCGCTTGTTAACAGATTGCAACAATGTTGAAATCGGTAATTAGAGGCTCTTCTAGGTGGCCGCCGTTTGACTACCGACCATGCGGCGGTCGGCCATCTTGGATCCTTTGTTCCCTCAGCGGTGTTAGGTCGTTGAGCGCATGGTACTAAAAACGGCTACTCGACGGCGCGAACACCGCTGAGCCTCCAGGCCGTTTGGGAGTTCCGGGCCGTTCGGTATTTCATTCCCTGGAAGGCAATCGGTCATTTTAATATGTCTTTCAATAAATGTGTTTTTCGTGCGGCGTTCGGTTGTTTTAGCTGGGATTTGAGCGGTAATCTCCCGAATGATGCGCTCAGACCCCATCTATCTACCGAACGTCCATTCGTTTAAATAGACCGCATATTCATAAAGTTATAAATTTTTATACGAATTGTAAGTTCTGCTGCACGGAGGGATAATCCACTTAACGGTATATTCCCATGGGAGGATCCCTCTCGTGCAGCAGTGCCTGATGGGAGAAATGCCTTGTATTGTAAGTCCCCCATGTAGTCCCCTCTGGGAATGCCCCTGGGAAGGGACTCAGGAAACCCCTTGCATGGGGACTTGTATAAATTGTGGAGCTGAATTAAAAGACCTTAGTTGACTCTCAGAACTGTGTTTTGTCCGGTTACTGGGAGGTTTGGGATATTGCCTTGTTGTTTCCAGCGCTTGACTGTGGAGTATTTCCTGAACCAGCGGAATTCGTGGATTTAATATTGGCGTTCCGCTACAGTAAGGACATCCAATCAGAGACTGAAGAAAGGCAAGCTGGGGAGAGATAAGGGGAGGAGAAATATATCTGGGTGTCATTTTCGTGCAGCTGGTGGCAGAATCCAAATGAAGTAATGAGTTTGCCAAGGTTCCCTTTATTGTCACTAATATATTTATTCAGTTATCCCAATAATCTATCTAATTAAATATGTTTGTTTTTTTTAGTCATTAATATCCCCTTTTCCTTTTTTGCTTGCTTTTTAACCTGCAAGCTTAGCTCTTGGGTATTTAGCACTTTAATCGTTTTCCAGTTACATGCGATGAATAATTTAGCAGCTGTTATAATATATGAAGCTATTATTAATGCTTTCTTTTCCATTTTTGGTCAGTTAGTGTTTAATAGAATTCTTCCTGGTTCAAATTTCAGTTTGACTTTTGTAACTTGATTGATTAATCTTATTGTTTCTTTCCAATAGTTTGTAATCTTTTCACCCTGCCAGCAGATAGGAATTAGGCTTCCAGTGCCCAAGTTACACCTCTAACATTTTGCAGATCTGATTTGGATGTATAGCCTTTTTTTACATTTTTTTATTTTGTCTTACGGAGATTGCTGAATATTCTAAGAGTAATATATAAAGCAGGGGAGATAGAGGGCACCCTTGTCTTGTCCCATTTTTTAATTGATCCACTGGGAAGTAAATCCTGAGCCCAAGACTTTGGCTTGAGGTGAGTCATAGAGTGCTGATATAGCTTGTAACATTTATCACCTAATTCCATATTTTTGTAATTCTGCAAACATAATAGCCCACCCGATCTGTTTAAATGCCTTTTCTGCATCTATTGTAAGGAGTACAAATGTTTTGGGGTTTTTTTGCCTCTTCATCATCAATACTATTATTCTTCTTAGATTATTGACCAATGATCTGCCTGGTATCAAACCTACTTGATTAGTAGAAGTGAGATTTGATATGACAGTTTTAATTCTTTCCGGTAACATTGACGAAAGATTTTTATGTCAGTGTTGATCAAAGAGATTTGTCAATAGTTAATAATTATCTCAGCATCTTTATTTATTTTAGGACAAGTGACAATATTTGCACTTACCAATGTTCATTATTTGGTTGAAGACTTTTGTGAGTTCTGATTTTAAACTATCGTTCATCAATTTGTAGACGGTGTTCGTAAAGCCATCAGGGCCTGATGAGGTTTTCATTTTAAGTTTATCAATCACTTTAACAACTTTGGCATCAGTTACTAATTGATTTAAGTCTCTCATCATATCTGATTGATCTGAGGTGATTTGAGACATTTATATATATATATATATATATATATATTTTTTTTTTTTAATTTCCTTGTCCTCTAAACTCCCAAAAATTTCATTAGGTAAGTTATATAGTTTTGTATAAAAATCGTCAAAAGCTCTACCTATTTGTTCTGGGGCTAATAGGCATGTCTCTTGTCTTGATTTTTGATGTCACTCTCCTATTTTTATCTTTTTTTACTTTATTGGTCCTCATTGATTCTGGTGTGTTGCCCTTATGGTACCACTTTCATTGGAAGAATTCTATGTTTCTGGCAGCTTTATTGGCTGATTGTTCATTTATAGATTTTTCTATAGCTTTAACTTTACCAACTGTTTCTTTTGAAGCCCCAAGTTTGTTCTGAGTATTGAAGTCATAAAGCGTCACATATCACTTTTTAAGTGATGGTTCTTCCTTTCTCTTTGCCATAGCTGTCATTTTGATCAAGTGGCCTCTTACTACTCTTTTAAACCATAGCCTCCGATATCTCGTTATTTCTATTTTCCAATTAGAAAAGTTGTGTCATTTTTATGTCTACTAAATATGCTTTTTTTTTTTTTTGTAATACGTGGTCGTTCAGCCTCCATTCCCTATGATATAAATCAAATGTATCTTGGTATTTCAATAGAAGTGGGCTGTGTTCTGACTATGTTATATCTTGAATCTCGACTATTTTTTTTTTCAATCGTCTTTTTATTAAACAGTTTCTTTTTAGGGTACAGAAGAGAAAAAGATAAAGGGGTGGGGGACAAGTTCACAAGTATCGCATTACATTATCTTTTCGTGCACGTTCCCCTGTTCAGGGGGTTACAATATGCATTGTTGCACTGCTTCCATTGTAATAACAGTAGATTAGGGTACATCAGTATTGCTTGAGGAGGATGTTTCCCCATGTCTGATCCTAACCGTACAACCACGTGTTTCTGACGTTGCCGCCCTGACTTTAGTGTGTTGCTGGTTGCATCTCTCCGTCTATGTTGGTGTGATACCCTGTGCGCGTTGTCCTAACTATATACAAAAATGGTCCTGTTCTTCATAACTATATACATATTGGAGCTGTTGGTGCCTCTGGTGCTATCCCCTCTTGTCGGCCCTCCCCCTCTCTGTTAGTGGCGACGCCTCTTGTCTATCATACCTTTGTCAAGTGTGATTCGGCCCACTCAACACCTCTCTTCCCCACTCGTCCCTTCCCCTGCCGTGGTTAGCTTGTTTAAGTTTGTTTCGTTTCCTCGTTTGCCTCCTCTATTGTGTGTTCCCACCATTCTTTGGCTTGGAGTATGTGAGGAGATGCCCCATATTGTGTGGTGAGCTTTGTTTCATATATCAGGTTGGTGGAAATTTGCCTAAGTAGATCATCTAAGACGGGTCTTTCGGTTTGTTTCCATGCCCTTGCTATCAGTGTGTTCACTGCAATGAGAATGTGGAACAGTAATGCCGCTTGCGGCTTGTTGTAGGTCTCTAATGACATGAATAGTAATCCGTTTTCAGGTTGCAATGTTATGTCAGAGTGTAAAGCTTTCTTGATGATCCCCTCTACCTCTTGCCAATATGGTTTTATCCGGTTGCATGTCCACCATATGTGGAGCATCGTGCCCCTCTCCAGGCCACATCTCCAGCATACCTCAGAAGTTTGTGGATATATTGTAGCTAACCGGGCTGGTACCATGTACCACCTATATTGCAATTTCCTCATGAGCTCCAGATGTGATGTGCATCTGGATCTCCCCCTATGGGCTGTGATGGCTTTCTGCCATTGGATGTCTGTAAACTGTGTGCTTAGGTCTGCGTGCCACTGTTCTCTGAAAGTGTCGGCTTTTTGTATCGCGGGATTGTCAGTTAGGAATTGACTATTTTAACCAAATAACATTACCAAGGATTAGATCAATTCTCAAATATACTTAAATGTCTTTGAATAACATATGAAATTTGTTTCAGCACAGTGTAGGGTACACAAGATGTCAGTGATATTTTACTGCTTCAACATGTTTTGGAACCTTTACGAGATTCCACTTTTAATTTTTTTAACCTTCAGTATTGATTCTATCTTTTTTTTTTAACCTTATCTAATATTCCATCCCTCTTTATAACTTTCTAACTTCCCACTTTCATGTTTACTTATATTTATAATCATTCTTATGTGTTTACTCTTTACTCTCTACTTTACTCTTAAATCTCCTACTTAAATATCTTTGTCTTGTTTGTGTTCAAAAGTGAATCCCTTTTGTCCTTAGTTTGCTTGTGTCTGTGTCACAAAGTGCGTGGTTATTGTTTCTCTTTCTCAATGTGGTATTTTATGTGATTTCATTTGGTTATTACATGAGTTAACTTCTTAAAGCGAACCTTTCTATAAATCCCCCATGTCTGTTAATCTATTAAATATTTCTGAGGGAAGGAGAAAAACAGAACAAGACCTCAATCTACTTTTATCCCTCGCTCTCCTGCCACCCAAAATCATACCGACATTTCTTTAGATTTACATACATATGTGATGTGTGTCTGTGATCTGAGAGGAAAGTGTAACTATATGTACTATCTCTGCTCACTAAAGGTGTTTTATTTTCTTTATTTATAAATCTTTCTTTTCTGTACTTAGTTAATATCTCTATTACAAAGTGCTTATTTGTTATCTCTTTTTATATTGTGCCATTTTTCCTTTTCCATTTCCCCTTTAAAATAATAATATCAAATATATTTTTTCCTTTCCTTACCCCTTTAGTTTCAGTGGCCCATTCAGTCTAGTCTTTCCAAAAATGTCCAGGGTCACAAAAAAACAAAAAACCTACCACAACCGCCAGTGTATAAAGAAAGCACGGACCTCCAGTCCCTATTATAGTTATGTTAAAACTTTGGCCCTTTAGCCGTACTAGTTATGTGTTTACCATCATGCTACTACTCTTTAGTGCCCTATATGTCTTAGTCCTTCTTGATGTCTATTCTAATAATTTTGTTATAATATTGATGTTAAATATTAAAATAGATTATTAATTAATTCTAACAAAAAATTCTGAGCCACAGTCTTGTCTTCTCTCCAAATACACACCATGATGAATATGAATGGCAAAGCACAAAAAAAAAAAAATGAGAGTGTAAAATTCGGTAACGGAAAATACACTCACAGTTGTAGAGCTACCAATTAGCTCACGTGGACCAACCTTTGACAATACAATTCTTGTCTTGGATATACTATGGATTATAGTTGCTTGGTCTCAGCACTAGATGTTCGTAATAATGATAAATAGAAATAAGGGGCACTAATAGATTGGAAGGCTCTGTATTTGTCAGTGCGTTTTTTTATACCATTGTTTTATTCCAATTGAATTGCACTATTAGTGCTCCTTATTTCTGATTCTTTTCTATGTATCATCATTACAAACATCGACATTTGGTCATCAGCCGTGCTGGGACGTAGCAACTGTACGGGCGATTTGCCAAAAACAAAGGAAGGAGAGGGGAGGGGAAAAGGAAAAAGGAAAAAAACAACAACACAATCTTCCCTCTTGTTTAAAATATAAAGAAAACTCTAATATTTTTACAGTGAAATTACTTCCTGATGGTACAGGAGGTCTTGTATTGATTATATCACTTGCCAGGGTTATTTGAATTGATCTCCTGTCTGCGAACTCCAATCAGATTTACTAAGGTGTGCACCAAATAGATGAATAGAGTCTGCTTGCACCCTTTATGAGTTTTCACATAAGCAACTCCTTTTTAGATGTAGGACCCTTCTCAGATGTAGATACATTTCAGGCTAAAATCTTAGTATCCATATAGACTTGGTATGTATAGTATTAGTATTTGGAGGTATATACATAAAAATGTTTTTTCATATTTTATACACTTTAGACAAAAGGAAGCGTGTGTATAATGGGAGCTGTACTTAGCTTTAAAATGTTGGCTGTCTGATTCAATTCATCTCTATGAGGAGATGCTGATTGGCCAGGGCTGTGTTTGGCTTGTGCTGGCTCTGCCCCTGATCTGCCTCCTTGACAGACTCAGCTAATCCTATGGGAAAGCATTGCGATTGGCTCAGAATAACACTTCTGATTATGTCAGCCAAGCAGGCAGATCAGGGGGAGAGCCACAAGCTGCAGACTTGAACAAAAGTAACATTTTACTATGTTAGGGTAGGTTTTAGGGGGATCAAGGGGGCTAGACTTTAGAGTCAGGAATACATGTTTGTGTCCCTAACCCTATAGTGTTCCTTTAAGTACTAGGCAATCTATCTGGCTCTTTGAAGCTAAGTGGCACTTTCATCACTGGTTTAGTGGCATGTCCCGCTGTCTGGCGTCTTGCTATTTTCGGCAGGATTCCCTCTTTCGGCTCCCGCCGAACTGCATCAGCCACGCATCCACAAGGACGCAGTGGCGTGCTACGACATCGCCCCCATCTCCCCTACAGATCTGTTTTAAACCATCCAGGTGGTGTAGATGACTTAAAGGGACACTATAGTCACCTGAAAAACTTTAGCTTAATGAAGCAGTTTTGGTGTATAGAACATGGCCTTGCAGCCTCACTGCTCAATCCTCTGCCATTTAGGAGTTAGATCCCTTTGTTTATGAACCCTAGTCACACCTCCCTGCATGTGACTTGCACAGCCTTCCATAAACACTTCCTGTAAAGAGAGCCCTATTTAGGCTTTCTTTATTGCAAGTTCTGTTTAATTAAGATTTTCTTATCCCCTGCTATGTTAATAGCTTGCTAGACCCTGCAAAAGCCTCCTGTATGTGATTAAAGTTCAATTTAGAGATTGAGATACAATTATTTAAGGTAAATTACATCTGTTTGAAAGTGAAACCAGTTTTTTTTTCATGCAGGCTCTGTCAATCATAGCCAGGGGAGGTGTGGCTAGGGCTGCATAAACAGAAACAAAGTGATTTAATTCCTAAATGACAGTGAATTGAGCAGTGAAATTGCAGGGGAATGATCTATACACTAAAACTGCTTTATTTAGCTAAGGTAATTTAGGTGACTATAGTGTTCCTTTAATGACATTGCTGCAGGTGATATTACACCTCTGGCTACTGCAAAGCGGTTTAGCTTGGTACATGCAGTGTTTCAAAGCGAACCACACGGCACATACAGACTCCAGGCACCATGACCACTTCAAATCACAGAAGTGGTCATGGTAGCTGGAGAAACCCTTTAACTTAGATTCTCTTCAACTGGTACTCAGAAGCTGCAGAAAACCTCTTACCTTAAATACCAAATATGGTCAGGGGGGAGGGGCAGTATTATAGGGGATTGGGGTATTAGTGAGGGGATAGGAACAGTATTGTGGGATCTGGAGTTATGGTGGGGGGGTCGGAGCTTTAGTGAGGGGGCAGGGGCAGTATTGTGGGGGACTGGGGCTATGTCGGGGGTTTAGGAACAGTATGGGGGCAGGAGCTTTATCGTGGGAGGTAGAGCAGCATTGTGGGGATTGGAACAGTTTTGAGGGACAGGGCAGCATTATGGGTGTCTGGGGCTATTGTGGGGGTAAGGGAACAGTATTGTGGGGGACAGGGTCTATCGTGGTAGGAGGGATAGGGGGTAGCATTGTGGGGTACTGGGGGATGGGAACAGTGTTGGGGGCAAGGGTGGTATTCTGCGGGGTAGTGAAGCATTATGGGGGACTGCGGCAATTGTGGGGGTAAGGGAACGGGGGCAGTTTTGTAATGGACACACACACTCTCACACACTCTCTTTAATCCACCCAGTCTCCATACCTTCTGGAGAGGATCCGTAACCTGGTGTCAAGTGGGCTGCTGCAGTGCTCCTCTGAGGGAGCTCTGATCCAGATCCGCATTTCCTGTATAGCTCCCTTGTGCGCCCTGTAGAGGTCCTGGGAACTGGAATATGACGTTA
The DNA here is from genome assembly GCA_933207985.1 of Pelobates cultripes. Lineage (NCBI taxonomy): Eukaryota > Metazoa > Chordata > Amphibia > Anura > Pelobatidae > Pelobates > Pelobates cultripes. The sequence goes on from OW240914.1 coordinate 24,339,652, forward strand.
TATTTCAGCTCCCAGGACCTCTACAGGGTGCGCGAGGGAGCTATACAGGAAATGTGGATCTGGGTCGGAGCTCCCTCGCGCGCCCTCTCCTCCTGCGCTGGGCTGCAGAGGTACTGGCGCTCGGCCACGCTGGAGTAAAATGACTGTCCAGAGAGGAGTGCTGTGCACTTCTTCCCTGCCGGTCAGCTGGATATTTGAGCTCCCCGTTGCCAGAGCACCCTAAGGCGGCTGCATGTGCCGCCTTATGGTAGCGCCGGCCCTGAATATGGCATAAAAATATAGCTTTATATAAACTTTGTAATGATTTCTTAAGCCTTATGCTAAATTGCAATACAAAAATTATTTTCAAGTCTGACTTGTATTGCAGTTTTACTTATAATAATTAATAAATACTCACAAACACACATTACATTTTTATTTTCATGCTGAATTGTTTATTTGATTTTTCCCCACATTGGAGCTCGAGCCACCATCAGTTTCATGTTGTCAGAGAAATGTGTTGGAGCAGCCATAACTTTGATAACATCTGGTGACGCTTAAACTTTAATATTCAGCACATTCAAACTGGACATCATTGAGAGCGGTGTCATCGTCATTTCCTTGTGATGGCTCCACTCTGGTCACGATACCAGAAATGCCTTTTCTGCAGGTACTGCTAGGTGTTCCATATTCTCCCCAATCTAGTCCTTGTCCTTCAAGTTCACTACCATCAGTGCACCAAAATTTTATATTGTTGGCCGCTGTGTCATCTTCCTTGCCCACAGGTTTTTCAACTCTTAATTGAAATCTACAGAGAAAGCCATTCCGGCACCATATTGGTACAGTCCATTTTCCCCATCTGTGAAAGAAGACATTGTTTATCCAGAGAACCAAATGCAGAATAATTGTTTTAGCATTTTTAAATGACAAAACTTATCCTTAGAACTTATTGATCCATTAAGAGATGTACTGTGCTGTCTATTTTCTCTAATTGCAGTTGTGGGAAGTATCTTTGAGTATGATCGCTTTGGAACATATATAACTGTTTATCTTTGTGTGTATTGTAGGATTGTCACAGATCTTGCAGTAACCACAGCCTTCTAGGGTATACAAAGTCCAGGACACATTCAGCTCGGTTTTCCTTTTTATTCAATAAGAAAACAGGTGCTTTAAATAATAACAAACAAACAAAATCCCTTGCTCTTACTTGAGCTCTTACTAGACAGGAATTACTATCTGCAATTGGGTGGCTTTCCCACTTACCAATTTTCCAAAAGAAATGGCTTTGCAATAAACACAATTGTCATTCACTCTCCTAGCCGTCTTTTCCTCCCTCACTCTGCAGCAGGCTACTCTCTTCTTTTAAAGGCCTGTCTACTAATTGACCAGCTACAGGTGAGTGCCAATTAATTAACTCGTAAGTCAGATCTAAATTGTGGTCTGTTACACAGCAACTAATGCTGTTGGAGCATTGGCCCACCCTGCTCTCCAAATATTCCGCGCCAGGGACCCATACCGTGTTTTGCAGAACCTCAGCAATGTAGATTGCAAACTCTAACATCTCTCCCTGGGGCATTTAACTGAAAATTCTCAGGTTGCTGTTTAGCAAATCAGGCCTGATGTATCTTCCATCAACCACAATTCCACTTTTACGCTCACAGTATGTATGTGGAGAGGAACACACTGCTTGTTTGAGTAAATATATATTTTGAGCTGCATCCTCAAGAACCACAAGTAAGCATTATCTGAGAGAGAGACATATCCTGCAACACTCCCGGCAGTTCTATTCCTAGTGCCCGGAGACAGCTGCCACTCTCTGCCACCCTTCATTACGTCAGTTTGAACTATTACCATGCAATGGTGTCTGGGCCAGTGCTGTATCTATCACAATATTAACAAGGCATTTGCCTTTCCAGTAAAAACAATGCTTGCTCTTGAGCTCGCACGTGACACGAGCAAAGGCCTCAACTTGGGCCTGCTGATTCTCTGCCACCAGCTCTCCTATACCAGAGGAATATAGCGAACATTCCTCTGTTTATCCAAGGGTTTCATCAGCAAAGCTCCTAACTCATCCTACCTGAGAAGGCTTCACACTATCTCTGTTTCACAAAAATAGACTGTCTCCAAAACCTAATCGAATCGCTTCTATTGAGTGACTGTTTATTGCTTTTTCTTTCTGAATGCTATATATATATATATATAGCTGTTCAAATTGGTTTTATGGACAGGTTTTTATATAATACAATTTTGGAATAAAATAGATAGACACACAGTCACACGCAGATACAGACAAACACCGACACACATACAAATACAGACACACATACAGATACACAGGCTGATACACAATATTTTTAGTTTGATAATAGACATTTTGTGCTGTGTATCAAATTTACATGATGATGGGGCCCATCAGGTGGCCCATGCACTTAGTGCCACCTGATAAACATGTGTCTTCAGTGGCCTGGTCGTCCGCTGGACCCCTGTAATAATGTATTGGCAGTCCTGGAAGGAAGTGTAAGCCATTCACTTCTTGACAGATAATAATAAGCCATGCTGGTCGGATGAGAAGGCACAGAAGAGAGAGTCACATATTGGAAAAACCAACGCCTAACTCCTACATACTCAGCCAGCAGAGGAGAGCCACTTGCTCCCAAAAGGTAGGAAACAGGAGAGTGGCTAAAAATGTGTACATTTTGACCTGCATGTTTGTTATTGTGTATCAGCCTGTGAATTTGTATGTGCGTCTGTGTATCTGTGTATGTGTCCTTCTATCTGCATGTGTATATCTGTATTTGTGTCAGTGTTTGTATCTGTGTATCTGTATGTGTGTTTGCATCTTTGTATCTGTAAGTGTGTCAGTGTGTCTGTATTTGTGTTTTACTGTGTGTCTCTGTATCTGCATGAGTGTACCTGTGTGTCTGTATATGTGTAAGTTTGTGCATCTGTGTGTCTATGTATCTGCATGTTTGTCAGTGTGTGTAGCTGTGTATTTGTGTTTGGCTATGTGCCTATGTATCTGCAAGTGTGTGTCTGTATATGTGTATCTGTATGTGTTGCAGTATGTGTGTCTGTGTATATGTATGTGTACCAGTGTTTGTATCTGTGTATCTGTATGTGTGTTTGTATCTGTGAATCTGTATGTACCTCAGTATTTGTATCTGTGTAGCTGAATGTGTGTCACTGTGTGTCTATATCTGTATGTGACTGTATGTCTATGTATTTGCATATATGTACATGTGTGTCTGTGTATCTGTATGCATGTTAGTGTGTATGTGTGTCAGTGTGTGCAGCTGTGTGTCTGTGTATCTGTACATGTGTCAGTGTGTGTATATGTGTATATGTACACACATATCAACATCACACCAACACTACACACAAATATACCCCTGCATTCAAACATTAACACTACATACAAACACACCTCTGTATTAAACACTGCTGGAGCTCCCTGTATACCGGCTGGGTACCTCCGCCAAAGGACTGCTTCCTAACTGGAATCGGGAAACGGATAGGGGAACTAGTTCTTAGTCCTTACAAGGACTTTCCCCACTGGATTCCCTGCAAGCTGGAACAGCAGACACAGGGCTTAAATCTCCCTTCCCTCCAGTAACTGGACGCCACACAGTTCTGGAGGTACAAACTCTCACCATCTTTATTGAAAACAGGCTTCTTTTCTGCACAGACCTCCGCAGGGTGTCTCCATTCAGTACAACAAAATCCCAGGTAGGAGGGGGCTGGGTTACAGATAGCCATCCCCCGTTCTGGGAGATACCAACAGCATTTTAAAACACATTATAGATATGGGATGCTCTTAGGGGCTCTGCGCCCTGGGGTTACACATATAAAACAAACACCATTAGATAGCCCCGGATCCCATCTAGGATCCCTGTAACTAGCGGGGCTATCGGATGTACAGAGCCTAAGATATCAGTGTAATAAATCTGGGGCTTGAGGCTCTGTACATCCCCAAAATCAGTTCCATGAAGTTGCTTGGTTTAGTCCGGTTGATTCAAACTTCGCGCCTAAACTATGCAACGCCCAATCAGAAGAAAGGGCACGAAACAACGTTTGCACTGGCGCTCCTTCTATGATCGGTCACCTGTGCCCCGCAGTTACCAATCAGTGCTCACTAGTGCTGACCAATCAAGAGAATGGCGCAAACCCAGTTTAAATGGGCACTCCTCCCGTTGGTCGGCACGGCCTTCCAGGCAGCCAGCGGGACCCCGACCCACAGCTCCAGGGAATCCACTAGAGCTTTACATTTTTACCATGGGCAGATAAACGTAATGTGGATTGTTCCTTTAGTCCATGAAATATGTGTGTCATGGATTGTCCCTTTAACTCATTAAACATGTCTTTATGCTACTTTTGATGGAGCAGAACTAAATCAGGAGAGCAGACCCAAATATAAGGACTCTTCTGCCAAATGAAGGATAGTTGGGAGCTCTGTATTGGTATTTAATTAAGTATTAAATAGATAGAGACACGTAAAACTTAAACAGACAAATGTATAAACTCACGGGCCAACTGTAGATGAGATTGAATGAGTCGTGTCTGTGGTTGGACCACTTGTACAAAATAGCTCTATTCCATTCAAAGCTGTATCATCTCCACTTCCTTGGCCTCCCTCCACCTAGAAAACACATCAATCAGATTAAATAAATTTACAAATTAAAGCAAGTGTGAAAAATAATGTACGATACAATGGACTAATCTCCACCAACCATGAACTAAAAGCAGATCTGTCACTTCCGAGGATTCTCAGTGTTATGTATATTTATCCCCTCTATTTAATAATAAAGTGTTATGTTTCAAAAAGGGGTCTACGGTACTGAAAGTGGAGCAATCACCATGGGAACCAGTGTAGCCAGGTAGCACAGGCTCCTCCCATTTTATAGTTTGGCACCACTTTTAGAACAGAGAATTTTGATAAATCTGACCCTATGTGTTTATGACATCTGGAAATTAACATTAAAGAGAGAAATGTGCCCCTCTCCATCCTGGCACAGGGTACCTACACCTTGACTCCCTGTCAATCATTGTTATAAGATCAGTCCTTCTATCCTGGCAGTGAGCATAGAGAGAGTACAAGGAGCAATGAATCATTTTATTGCAAAGCTTGCCGTAGTTTTGCCCTGATTGAACGGGATTCTTCTGTCATTTGATAAATCTTTAATACAATTTTTAACCCGTTAAGGACACAGGACGGAAATATTCTGTCAAGATTCCCTTTTATTCCATAAGTTGTGTCATTAAGGGGTTAAAGAAAACAAAGCAGCTCATGAAAAAAGGATAACACGTGTTGTGACGTAAATTACAGCTCCCCTTTACTAATGAGAAGTGAAAGTCTTAGAATTGAACATGTTACAATGCATTAATTTGACAGAATATTGATTAAGAGCAGATATTGCTGCTTAGCTCACATTGATCTGTAATGCAACATTATGTGACTTCAGAAAAAGAAAATAATAGCACTAACAAACAGGGAATTACAAAACTCAAACGTATTACAAATGGGTAAAAGCCGTAAAGAACAAGAGAAACCCAAGACACTAAATGGCATAGCTACACACCACTTACCTTTGTGATGACGTAGGACGTGTTGAGGGAGTGTTCCGGGTTCTCAACTGACCCAGTGAAAGAAGGTCAAGTGCCAACAGCTACAATAAGGAGGGGGTTTACAAGCAGAGAAAGGATTATTAAGCAAGCCACCAGCCTGCAAAATAAAGGACACCCTTGTGTTCTCTCAAAACTGGACAAAACCTGAGAGAAGCAAATAGGTAAGGCAAGAAGACGAAAGGAGACTCTTGTGAGCAATGACGAGGAAAGACAGATGTTTAGTTCACCAAATAATACTGTGACGGAACACTTGGCACCTCGACTGGGCACCTCCGCCAACAGATGCTTCCTAGCTGATGCTGAGGACCGTAAGCACTGCACCAGATACCACAAGCACCGCAAACGCCACAACCGCTGTAGCTTAGCTGGGATCTCGTTGCCTTCCTCCCACCGTGTGGGAAAGTTCTCTCCTAGTTCAGAGAGCGTAGCAGGAACAGCTCTTACAAGAGCTAGTGATTAGAACTAATAAATAAAAATTACAGTCACTATAATCTCCCAGCCCTATGCTTTTTGTCCTTCATACGGACTTTTTTAAAATATCCTATGTGCGCCTTCTCTAGCTGCTTTCCGCCAATCGGAACAGGCGGTTAGATCGAAATCACCTGAAATCCTTTAGCTGACGCTTTGCGCCCCAAGCCTCAGTCAGTGTTGGATGTCTGTGATGTCTGTGACGAAAGCAATTTCGCCACTGGTTTTTGGAAAGGACTAATGGTCAGCCTTTTGCCCAAAGACTATGGGCCCTGCAAAAAGAGATGGGAAAATGTGCCTATTCCCCTCCCCCTTCTTCCTGTCCTATTGTTTCCCGAGCAGGGCGTTGTCCCAGGGACACTGCCAGACCAGTTTAAATTGGCTGCTTTGTCCCTCCTCAATCTCACATCAGCCCTTGCTATTTTCTGATCCCACCCTTATTTGTACTATAGTGCACTTTTAACATTGAAAATAGACCGGCAGCATAGCCAAAATCTGTGGAACTACTAAGCCATACTTGCAGTTGGTCAAAAGAGACTTCCAGAAAACTTTTGTACCCTTGCTCTGATCTGGATGATTTTTGGATATGTTGTTCACCCAGATCAGGGCTATCCAAACGCAAGGGCAACCAAGGTGCAACCGAAGACGTCACAGACATCCAACACTGACTGAGGCTTGGGACACAAAGCGTCAGCTAAAGGATTTCAGGGGATTTCAATCTAACTGAAAATTTTGATTGGCGGAAAACAGCTAGAGAAGGCGTGTATAGGCTATTTAAAAAGAATCCCGACGGAGACCAGCAACATAACTACTAGATTCCCCTGAAGAATTCCGTTTGAAGGACGAAACGCGTAGGGCTGGGAGAAGAATATAGTGACTGTAATTTTTATTTATTTGTATTTTGTATTTATTTTGTTTAGATTTGATTTGATTTTATCTGTGTGGATTGCAAGCTGCTATCTGGTTACTGACTACAGAGGACTTCATAACACCGTACCCTGGGTCTGGATACACATATCATGATATACAAGCCTAAATAATCCATGCTGTGTGTGCAATTTAAAATAAAATGTGTTTTACTTTTTAAAGTGGTACACTATTGTGACGGCAGTCACCACCACAGGTGATGGAAGACAGACACTATGGGTGGGCTACCAAATTCCTTTTGTGTTTCGTCACATTGTGCCTATTATTTGTGCAGGGTATGTTGAATGTATTGCTGGTCTGTGCATCTCCCCCTTCCCCCTTTTTCCTGTCCTATTGTTTCCCCGGCAGGGCGTTGTCCCAGGGACACTGCCAGACCAGTTTAGACTAGCTGCTCTGTCCCTCCTCAATCTTCCATCAGCTCCTGCTATTGTCTGACCCCACCCTTCCTTGTACTATAGTAATCTATGTAACCTATTGTATGTAAATGAGGCTGTTGGGGGCTTAAACTATGTGTGCTGTAGTCATTAAAGAGTTGCTGTTTAACCTTCACCATGTGTCGTCTGGTGTTTGGTCCAGGGTGGAAAAGGCCCTAAGTGATCCCAGTCAAGCCTCGGTATCTGGGTCTGAAGTGTTTCAGGGTCCCTGATAGCTACAAGGAAGTAGACTTGGCGGAGGTACTCTATTGGAGTACTGGAGCTCCATTACATTGGTGGCAGTGATGGGAGATTGAGGAGGGACAGAGCAGCTAGATTAAACTGGTCTGGCAGTGTCCCTGGGACAACACCCTGCTGGGGAAACAATAGGACAGGAAAAAGGGGGAGATGCAGAGACCAGCAATACATTCAACATACCCTGCACAAATAATAGGCACAATGTGACAAAACACAAAATGAATTTGGTAGCCCACCCATAGTGTCTGTCTTCCATCACCTGTGGTGGTGACTGCCGTCACAACTATATTTGCTTTTCTCCCTTTTTTCCCTATATGGTCAATGGAATAAAAGAAAAGGACAGAAGGTTAACGTCCTATAAAGATACCTTTACGTGCCTGCTACAAGCATATTTTTTGTGAGTGGAACATCAAATCACCCATGTCCCATTACATTTTCTATTATGCTATTCAAGTTTTTTTTAAGTTCTTTCCTTCATTATAGATTGTATTTTTTATGGATATGTGAAGAAGATACAAGGAATTTCCATTTTTGAAAATAGTTCCAGGGCATTCACGGATAAGTCCCCCTGAAGTCTATTCATGGTTTTAGTCCATGCGAGCAAGAAGGCCGCCACCACGTGGTTGAATGGCTTCGGAAGTTCGGGAGTTCAAATGGCTTCGGAAGTTCGGGAGTTCAAAGTGCCGCTTCGAAAGTTCAAATAATTATTGTCCAGAGCCATAATAAGTACAAATAGTTTTTTTATAACCATAATAAATAAAAGGGGCCATAGTCATCGGGTAAACGGCTGGCAAGCAGTCCCCTCCAAACCTCAGTGGCGAAGTGGCTTTCGCCACAAATACCCATCCTTTAAAAGGGTTAAAAGGAAAAAGAACAAGGTCAATTATTATAATTATTTCATTCCAATTGACAATGAAACGGAAGGTATGGGATTAGGAGATAAACAGATGAGAAAGAACCAGATTGAAGGATGCAATAAAGTACAAGTATTGCATGGCTAAATAGACAAAGGAATAGAGTAGTCTTTATGTTTGTGATATATTTGCCTAAGGTAAACTTAGTATACTGACATCTTGACATGTGAATATAAAGGATAAGGCTGAAAAATGTGACCTAACTACGACCAGATTAATATGGTGAGTAAAAAAAGGGAAGAGCTTGAACGAAAAAGGCAAAAAGGCAGATATGTTGTTTAATTGTTCAGCAATGGAAGTTGCAACCATTACTGAAACTGACCCAGAAACTACACATAATGAACTGGGTATACTAGGGTCAAAACCTGCAATGCATGAAGAGCTTCAAAACAACTAGAATTTAAAAAAGAAATAAAAAACAACTGAAAAGTGAAAGAGAAATGACCAAAAAGTAGAAAATCTAGATAATAAAGGACACAGATGGCACGCACTTAGGTAACTTTATGCATTTTAATATTAGAAAAGGAAACTTTGAAATGAAGGCTGATCTTAAACACAGAAATATTGGGAGTGATACAAAATAGTGACCGTACGCAACTGCAAAATAAAGAATGGACCGTACGCAACTGCAAAATAAAGGATGGATAGTACACACCTGCAAAATAAAGGATGGATAGTACACACCTGCAAAATAAAGGATGGATAGTACACACCTGCAAAATAAAGTATGGACTATACGCAACTGCAAAAAAAAGGATGGATAGTACACACCGGCAAAATAAAGGATGGACCGTACGCAACTGCAAAATAAAGTATGGACTATACGCAACTGCAAAATAAAGTATGGACCGTACACAACTGCAAAATAAAGGATGGATAGTACACACCGGCAAAATAAAGGATGGACCGTACGCAACTGCAAAATAAAGGATGGACCGTACGCAACTGCAAAATAAAGGATGGATAGTACGCACCGGCAAAATAAAGGATGGACCGTACGCAACTGCAAAATAAAGTATGGACTATACGCAACTGCAAAATAAAGTATGGACCGTACGCAACTGCAAAATAAAGGATGGATAGTACACACCGGCAAAATAAAGGATGGACCGTACGCAACTGCAAAATAAAGGATGGACCGTACGCAACTGCAAAATAAAGAATGGACCGTACGCAACTGCAAAATAAAGGATGGACCGTACGCAACTGCAAAATAAAGGATGGATAGTACGCACCGGCAAAATAAAGTATGGACTGTACGCAACTGCAAAATAAAGGATGGATAGTACACACCTGCAAAATTAAGGATGGGCCACAGGCACCTGCAAAATAAAGGATGGTCCATACGCAACTGCGAATTAAAGAATGGACAGTAGGTACCTGGAAAATAAAAGATGGGCCACAGGCCATACAAAAATAGAATAAATAAGGGAAGGGAAAGCAAAGGAAATTTTTTTTTTAAGAATGGGAAAAGAAAGCAGATGAAAAGAAGGAATGGGCGAAGAGAGAAGATTGGAAAGGAAGAAAGGAGAGAAAGAGATAAAAAAGGAAAAATGCAAAATGATAGAATGAAGGACACACAAGTATTAACATAATTGGTTTGCATGTTTGAAAATGAAAAGAAGGAAGAATGATAACGAAGAAAGAGGTCGTATGGTTTCTCTTACTGGATTGATATTGAACAGAAAGATTGGAACCGATGCATAATGTTTATTTATTTATACCACTTCCTTCTGCCACATAAAATAGATCATACTAGTAAGATAGCATTATTATTATTATTATTATTATTATTCATTTATAAAGCGCCAACAAATTTCGTATCGCTGTGCATTGGGTGGACTAACAGACATAGACGTAGATAATTCTGTTTAACATAACCAGGAACCACTTAGGTAGATTTAGGCTTAAATTACAGAGATTGTTTAAATTAAGTAGTTGCATCAAAGTTGTCTTTAGAGGGTAAGACACATTGTCCCTGTTAGTAGGAGGGATACTTCTACAGGGTCAGGTAGTGTTGGTCCAACTGTAGAACCAAAGTTTTTCGTTGTATGTCTTGTATTATTTAGACTATTTGATAAAGTGGAGAAAGTTACACTTATCATAGCCTGAGATTTCAATTGTATGATAGCTACGGCTAAAGATAAGAATTTAAAAAGAGGTGAGAAACTATATAATAGAATCATAAGAACAGCTACAGCTTTGACAGAATTAAACTTTATGTTTTATGGAAGGTTTTTCACCCTACACAGGAAGACTACACATCATTTCTTTTGGGCTCACTGTTCGTATGCAAGAATTAACCTGATACTGGGAGATGTTTCCCTTATACTAAATGGGAGAAATTGCTTAACAAATACAATTAAAACAAAAAAGGCATTATGCCACATATAGGGCAGATAAAGCCCTTACATAAAAACTAAAAAAGAAAGAGGCCTATAATCGTATAATCAAAATATTGGACAGAGACTATATATATATATGTCCCCTGATGAAATCGGAACCATATTTAGAAAATACTATGTCACATAACATTACCTACAGAAACACCTATGGAGAAAATCAAGGGACATGTAGAGAGTCTTCCATTCCAAAGATTGACTAAGAGATGAATAACTTATTAAATAGTCCGATTCTTACAAACGATGTGGGAGAGGCCATTAGAGGCTAAAAAACACAAATCACCTGGACTTAGTGGTCTTGAAGGCATGTTCCATAAAATAGTTAAAAATAATATTTCTGAGTATTTAACTGCAATCTTTAATGAGTTCTGTGTAGAGGAGATATGCTCTGAGGTATTTTTTCAAAGTGAATACCAATTTATAGGCAGAGACATTCAATCAAAATTGTTAATTATAGACCCTTTGCTTTACTTAAAATAGACTCTAAATTATTTGCCTCAATTCTTTCAAGTAGACTGAAACAAGGTATTTCTAATATAATCCATTCTGACCAAAATCAGTTTTGTTATGTTAAGGTCTTCCAACAATGACATAAGAAGTATTATAGATACAATATATTATAAATACAGTTGCAAGAAAAAGTATGTGAACCCTTTGGAATGATATGGATTTCTGCACAAATTCGTCATAAAATGTGATCTGATCAGCATCTAAGTCACAACAATAGACAATCACAGTCTGCTTAAACTAATAACACACAAAGAATGAAATGTTGCCATGTTTTTATTGAACACACCATGTAAACATTCACAGTGCAGGTGGAAAAAGTATGTGAACCCTTGGATTAATAACTGGTTGAACCTCCTTTGGCAGCAATAACTTCAACCAAACGTTTCCTGTAGTTGCATATCAGACGTGCACAACGGTCAGGAGTAATTCTTGGCCATTCCTCTTTACAGAACAATCATTAACCATTTGGTTGAACTTTCATATCGGAACAATCATTAACCATTTGGTTGAACTTTCATACAGCAGCTATAGCTACTAGCCTTTTATATAGTATTTTATATGTTGTATTTTTTTATCTAAGTTTTTTACTATTTTACATTGTATTTTTACATATATTTTCATGAATAAATTTGTTGGCTATGCATGCCACACAAAACACTTCCCATTGAAAGGCTTTATTCCTCTGGGAAACGCTGGGAACACTCATCCATTTTGGAATCTTTGGAAAATCAAGTGAGACCGGTGATTCAGCTAGGAGAGGGACATCCTTCTAAAAAACGTCCCAAGGCGACAACAGTGCGAGCCACATATTACTGGCTCCACGCTTGTGAGTACCTCATTTGAAAACTCTGCACTATTTACTATCTGCACTATTTAGTCATACTAACTGTATTACACTATTGTGTGTGTTATATATATTTTTTACAGACATATCCAGAAGTGTGATTTACCATCTATTGTATGTATCTCTTTACAGAACTGTTTCAGTTCAGCAATATTCTTGGGATGTCTGGTGTGAATCGCTTTCTTGAGGTCATGCCACAGCATCTCAATCGGGTTGAGGTCAGGACTCTGACTGGGCCACTTCAGAAGGCGTATTTTCTTCTGTTTAAGCCATTCTGTTGTTGATTTACTTCTATGCTTTGGGTCATTGTCCTGTTGCAACATCCATCTTCTGTTGAGCTTCAGCTGGTAGACAGATGGCCTTAAGTTCTCCTGCAAAATGTCTTGATAAACTTGGGAATTCATTTTTCCTTCGATGATAGCAATCCGTCCAGGCCCTGACGCAGCAAAGCAGCCCCAAACCATGATGCCCCCACCACCATACTTCACAGTTGGGATGAGGTTTTGATGTTGGTGTGCTGTGCCTTTTTTTTCGCCACACATAGTATTGTGTGTTTCTTCCAAACAACTCAACTTTGGTTTCATCTGTCCACAGAATATTTTGCCAGTACTGCTGTGGAACATCCAGGTGCTCTTGTGCAAACTGTAAACGTGCAGCAATGTTTTGTTTGGACAGCAGTGGCTTCCTCTGTGGTATCCTCCCATGAAATCCATTCTTGTTTAGTGTTTTACGTATTGTAGATTCGCTAACAGGGATGTTAACATTTGCCAGTGACTTTTGTAAGTCTTTAGCTGACACTCTAGAATTCTTCTTCACCTCATTGAGCAGTCTGCGCTGTGCTCTTGCAGTCATCTTTACAGGATGGCCACTCCTAGGGAGAGTAGCAGCAGTGCTGAACTTTCTCCATTTATAGACAATTTGTCTTACCGTGGACTGATGAACAGCAAGGCTTTTATAACCCTTTCCAGCTTTATGCAAGTCAACAGTTCTTAATCGTAGGTCTTCTGAGAGCTCTATTGTGTGAGGAATCATTCACATCAGGCAATGCTTCTTGTGAAAAGCAAACCCAGAACTGGTGTGTGTTTTTTTTTTATAGGGCAGGGCAGCTGTAACCAACACCTCCAATCTCATCTCATTGATTGGACTCCAGTTGGCTGACATCTCACTCCAATTAGCTCTTGGAGATGTCATTAGTCTAGGGGTTCACATACTTTTTCCACCTGCACTGTGAATGTTTACATGGTGTGTTCAATAAAAACATGGCAACATTTCATTCTTTGTGTGTTATTAGTTTAAGCAGACTGTGATTGTCTGTTGTGACTTAGATGATGATCAGATCACATTTTATGACCAATTTGTGCAGAAATCCATATCATTCCAAAGGGTTCACATACTTTTTCTTGCAACTGTATAATAAGTAGAAAAAGAAGTAAGACCTGCATTTATTATTTCTAAAGATGCAGAAAAGACTGTCATGTCGTCCGTCGGCGCTGCTCCTGTCAGAGGGCAGCATGAGTCCCGGCGGGCGCGTATTGCTATGGCGGTATTCCCACAAACTAAGGGGTAACACTGCCAAACACTCACCAGAGGTGACCTCTCCTCTCTGTATCATTAAGGACGCCGCCCCCTTGAGCTCTGAATAATAAAGGGTTTCCTGTTTAACCCTCAAAGGGCCAGATCAATTAATTTAATATGGGTGTGTTACACACATAAGCTTGATCACATGCTTCCCTACATCCTATTAGGAAATGCCTTTAGCTATTTAAATCTAGTTGGTCGATTTCTCAGTGCCCTGTCGTGGTTTCCAGTTGGTTATCCGAGTGTGCGTTCCTTGTATTGATTTGACTCATAACTCTCTGATTGGTTACTTTCAATCAACCAACCAGAGTGTTGTTATGAGTCAAATTACACAGCGTGGGAAAATTCCAAAGAACTTTCCCACGCTGTGTAAAATGACACAGAGCATTCTGATTGGTTGGATTTCAAGCTAACCAATGAGAGTGCTGTGACAGGTAAATGTAGGGACTTACCTGTCAGTCTCTTCGTTTACCTGTCAGAGCACTCTCATTGGATGGCTTAAACCAAACAAGCAGAGTGCTCTGAGCCTAATTGCAGGGCGGGGCAAGGCTTTATAAGAAAAAAGAAGACATTAAATAGTAAGTTATATTTCTTTTTTTTTACAGGTACTTAGTCATTGTTAGTCACTATTTTTAAGGTGAGGGGGGTAGGTAGGGATTTATAAAAAGTTTTTTATTTAGATCTCCCACCCTCCGCTCAGGGGTGGCGGCCAGGGGAGAGGACAATAGGTCCCCCCATTATTCTAATTTAGGGGGGGCTCAGGAGTGGGGGCCGGGAGGGAGGACTTTAAGGCCCACACCCGCCCCTCAGGGGTGGGGGCTGGGGGGAGGACAATAGGTCCCCCCTTATTTTACTTTAGGGCCCCCATCTGTCGTTTAGGGGTGGGGGCCCAGGGGGAGGACCGCAGGCATGGTCCCATGCCCAAAACAGTTCCAGAGAATCAGGGCATGTGGTCGGTCTAGTTTGGTAGTTTGAAAACGAACAAACTACTGAACAGAGTCAATAGTCTTACCCTGGAACTTGTTCCCCTCATCCAGATGAATGATTTCACTGAACAGTGCCCTTCTCAGTCTATAGAACAGAACACAGGCATGATGGAAGTCCAGCGGTGTTCGTGAGTTTCTGTGTCCGATTTTAGTTCCATGAGATTCATGCCCAAACACCACTGCCTGCATTCATGCGAACAAGATGGCCGCCACCTCGTGGTTGTCCATAGGAATTGCAGCCACCCAGACGAACAATTAGAACACTGTGGTGAGAAATGTTCCAAGTTATTAACAGGTGTTAACAAGCTCCAGGGTGGTCTCTGATTTGTGCGGTTGTTTGGTAACCGAGCCATATAATGCTAATTGCACAAACAGAGACTTTTACATTATAGTTCACAAGGTCCATAGTCTGTGGGCAGGAGGCTGGCAAGCAGGCTCCTTCAGGAACTCGTGCTAAACTCACTGGAAAAGGGAATAAAGAATTAGACAGTTATGGCTGGTGACATTTTAAGATGAAATTTGGAGTCTAGTGCCTGACCATACCCTCATTTAAAGTGGTTATGTCCCTTTTCTGTAAAGATATAAAATTATGAAATACTAATGAAATTCCAACACAATCCAAACATATCATAAGTAAGAACTGCTTTGTCTTATTCAGACATCCCAAGTCTCCTGGTAGTCCCGAGAGACTCTCGCATTTTGCATGTGGCTCCCTGACACACTCATATCATGTTTACTATCCCGGAAATCACACACACAATATGACATACAATATATATCAGATTGTGTATGTTGGTTACCAGGATATTATGCATGATATGTGCCCCCTTCCCTCATACTCACTAAACGAGGTCCGGTCGGGTGCCGAACCTTTAATAATCAAAAGGGCCCCTGTAGTATCAGCCGGCAGAGAGGAAGTGAGGACAGCCTGTCACTTCCTCCCTGCTCCACAGAGAGCCGCACAGGAGGAACAGAGGGAGAAGGAGGCTGGAGGCAGCATGGGGGCAGAGGAGAGGCTGGAGTGAGCCGCTACTGCATGCTCACTCCCATCAACCTCACCAAGCAAGCCACCCTCCAGAACACAAAGGTAAGCTAACAGGAGAAACATAGAAACATAGAATGTGACGGCAGATAAGAACCATTCAGCCTATCTAGTCTGCCCAATTTTCTAAATACTTTCATTAGTCCCTGGCCTTATCTTATAGTTAGGATAGCCTTATGCCTAGCCCACGCATGCTTAAACTCCTTTACTGTGTTAACCTCTACCACTTCAGCTGGAAGGCTATTCCATGCATCCACTACCCTCTAAGTAAAGTAATACTTCCTGATATTATTTTAATAATGTATAAAGTATATGTGTCGGTGTTTATCTGAGTGTGTTTCAGATTGTGTATATGTGCCAGTGTGTATGTGAGTGTGTGTATCTGTATGTCAGTGTGTGTGTGTGTGTGTATCTAAGTGTTTGTGTCAGTGTGTGAGTGTATATATGCTGATGTCTCAATATGTATCCCTGTATTTGTGCCAGTGTGTATCCCAGTGTATGTGTCAGTGTGTTTATCTGTGTATCTGAGTGTCAGTGTGTATCTGAGTGTGTGTTTCAATGTGTGTATCTGTGTCTCAATGTGTATCGGAGTGTGTATGTGCCAGTGCATATATCTGTGTGTCAAAGTGTTCAAACTTGTTTACAGGCAGTGTATGTGGGGCTACGAACACACGCGTATGTGGGGAGGGGGGTGAGGGGTGTTGCCATAGCTGGTGAAGTCACCTCCTTGAAACATTTTTGCAAGTTGGGCTGTCTGCCTATGGTAAAGCCTTAAATTGACAAAAGGAACAGCTTCTCTGTCAACTGTTGTTTAATCCCAGCAGTTTATGGAGGATCCCATGGTTTCGGGGGGTCTTCCACAGACCTCCGTATTACAGTCTTGTACAGTACCAACATGGCTCCTGGCAGCTAAAGGACGTGCAGCATTAAAATGGTGACGAGCATGAAGGACAACCTGCACCTGGCGGCCAAGAGAACCACACCGGATCTGTCTAGTTTTTATACAAATGACCTGAAGACGTCCTGCACATATTGTTTTCATCCTATTTCTACATTATCCCTTTTTCTATTACGCTTTTTTTTCTGTTGATCCCTAATCTCCACTTCTTCATTCTTTCTCTGGACCCCATTTATCTGACACTATTTTTAATTCTCTCTCTACATCCATCTTACAGGCATGTTACTAATGTTACCTATGTTACTAATGAGGACTTAAAGTTAATCCCCACTACAAGCCTGGAGAGTCCATGGCAAACTCACCAGGGATAAATTTCTACTTGCCAAATGTAATTATTCACTTGCCAATGGTTAGTGGGCGAGTTTAAATTTTAGCCCTACTATCAAAAATTGCTAGAAACAAATATTTATATCCTATTCCTTTCATAAAGGATTTTCCATTTTTGCATTGTCAAATCCAACTATTTATGATTTATAACTAGTGATGTCCCGAACTGTTTGCCGAACGGTTCGGCGCAGACTCATCATTGAGTAAACTTTGACCCTGTACCTCCCAGTCAGCAGACACATTCCAGCCAATCAGCAGCAGACCCTCCCACCTCCTGGACAGCATCCATTGTGAAGCTGCATTCTTAGTGAGCTGTCCAGGAGGTGGGAGGGTCTGCTGCTGATTGGCTGGAATGTGTCTGCCGACTGTGAGGTACAGGGTCAAAGTTTACTCAATGATAAGTCCGTGGCGAACCGTTCGTGGCGAACCGTTCGTGAACCGTTCGGCGAACAGTTCGGGACATCACTATTTATAACTCTATATATTTGTAGACAGTGAGGATTTTCCATTGGTCTCCTTTGGCTCAGACACAGCCCAATCAAGCTAGTTCTGCTGTGCCAGCTGATCATATCCCACACTCTATTTCGTACTTGGGTAGCTAGACATTGCTTTGGCACATACCCATCGAGGTTACATAGTTACATAGTTACATAGCTGAAAAGAGACTTGCGTCCATCAAGGTCAGCCTTCCTCACATTTGTTTTTTGCTGTTGATCCAAAAGAAGGCAAAAAAAAAAGTTTGAAGCACTTCCAATTTTGCAAAAAAACTAGGAAAAAAAGTCCTTCTTGATCCCAGAATGGCAGTCTGACTTATCCTTGGATCAAGAAGCTATTACCCTACATTGAAAAATTATATCCTTGAATATTCTGTTTTTGCAAGTATGCATCTAGTTGCTGTTTGAACATGCATGGACTCTGATAAAACCACTTCTTTAGGCAGAGAATTCCACATCCTTATTGTTGTTATAGTAAAAAAACCTTTTCTTTGCCTTAAACAAAGGTTCCATTAGTGTTCCAATAGTGTCCCGGCTCCCAGCTCTTTCGTCCAACTTGTGGAACTTACTTCCCCCAGCTCCGTTTGTGTATCTTGCACCCCCAAGCCCTTTTGCATCTCTCTTATTTCCCCAACAGTCCCCTTTGTGTGTCTCTTACTTTGCCCAGCCCCGTTGTGTATCTCTTTCTGTCCCCAGCCCCTTTGTGTGTCCCTTTCTCCACCCAGCCCCTTTGTGTGTCCCTTCCCCCTCACCACCCCACCCTGCAGCCCCTCTTCTGTGTCTTCACTCCATTTTCTGTGTCTTACCCAAGTACTTTTATGTGTCTCTTTCCTCCCCAGCCATACAGATATAGATAAACAGGCAAAAAGACATACATGTGCAAATACACAAACATAGAGACACACAACCATACAGGCATAATTATTCAGACACACTGTCACAAATATATACAGACACACAGTCATTAACGACACACACTCAAACAAGCACAGTAATACAGGCATACAGTCAACACATGGTACACTGTAAAACATACACAGACATACAGTCATATAGTGACATACATACACAGTCATAAAGACACAGACAGTCATACAAAGACATAATCATACACACACACTGTAAAAGAGACACTGTCATACAAAGATATACATACACAGACATACAGACAATGTCATACACAGTCCTACACAAACATATTGACTAGACATGTCCAATTTGTTTCGTTCTCAATGCAAATTTAGACGAATTTCAGAAATTCGGACATTCGAATACTTCCGAATGTCTGAAGTGCCATATTGCCGAATTTTCGAAGTGCCGAATTTCGGAATGCCAAACCAAGCCAAATTGCCGAAGTGCCTAATTTCCGAAGTGCAGAATTTCGGAAAACCGAACCGAATTGCAAAAGTGCCGAATTTCAAAATTGCCAAAGTGCTTCGGATTTCTAAAAAGTGGCAAAACAGGAGAGGGTTGAGGTTAGGGGTTGGGGTAGGGTTACTGGTTGGGGTAGGGTTAGGGGTTGGGTAGGGTTAGTGGTTGGGGAAGGGTTAGGTGTTGGAGTAGGGGTAGGGTTAGGTTTAGAGGTTGGGGAAGGGTTAGTGGTTGGGGTAAGGTTAGAGGTTGGGTTAGTGGTTGGGGTAGGGTTAGGGTTAGGGTAACCCTAACCCTATTCCTAACCCAACCCTACCCCTAACCCTACCATAACCCTACCCCTAACTCTACCCCTACCCCTAAAGTTCCGAAGATCAGAAGTGCCGAAGTGTCGAAGTTCCGAACCGACCCGAAGTCCCGAATTTCTGAATGCCGAACCGAATATTTTTCCCATGCACATCCCTAATATTGACTCAGACATACAGTCATACATGCAGAGACAATTAATACTTCCATCTCAGCCTTGTGCAATCAGGTATCGGGGAAGCAAGCTGTCTGTCTCTGTGGAGTCCTAATCCGGCAGCCCAGCCCCATCATTAAGATGCTGCATTGTGTGGTACACAGGGAGCAGGGATATGATATGATTCATAATCCCTGCCCCCTGCACACAGCCTACGGCATGAACCAAGCTGAAGGCTGCGCTTGACAGGGTTGCTGGCAGGGTTTGACCTCGCCACATGAAGTGATTGGCAGGAGTGATTTATAAACACAATTATTGTAGTTTAGCCCCTTCCCGACCTGGGACGTGCAGGGTACGTCCGACAAAAAAACGGTCCTTAAGGACCGCGGATGTACCCTGCATGTCCTGGGCTAATAAGAACCCATAGGTGTCCATAGTGCTGCCAGCAGGGGGTCTGCCTGAATTGACAGGCAGTCCCCCTGCTGGTGGAAAAGTAAAAATAACTTTTTAAAAGTAAAAAATAAAATATAGTTAGTACATATTGATGTCCCGAGGAGGTGGGAGGGTCTGGGAAGGAGGGTCTGCTGCTGATTGGCTGGAATGTGTCTGCTGATTGTGAGGTACAGGATCAAAGTTTACTCAATGATGACATAGGGGGCGGACCGAACAGCGCATATGTTCGCCATCCGCAGCGAACCGTTCGGGACATCACTATTAATAAATTTAAGAAAAATGTATATATATATATACATATATATATATGTGAGATATATATACATATATTATACCTATATATAATACGTATATATACTGTATTTATCGGCGTATAACACGCACTTTTTCTCCCTGAAAATAGACGAGAAA
>OW240914.1:24376271-24450857 GCA_933207985.1 Pelobates cultripes
CTTCATTGCAATCTGCTCAATGCACAAGAAGGAGGCGAATCAGGCGACAGTTGATCTCAACAGAGGGATAGTGGCTCTCGAGTCTAGGCACAAGCGTACGCTAGACGGGGAGGTATACCAAAACCTCGTCCTCAAACGAGGCCAGCTCTCTTCACTACTGAATCGCTCGATCCAACACACCTATCAACACTTTAAATACATGGTTTACGAGCACAGGAATAAATGCAGGAGACTACTCACAAACCTTCTTAAACGACGAAGGACCAAACCATACATCCCTAAAATTAAGTACTCCTGACAGCAACTTCAACATCTTCCCAACCAAATCTCAACTGCATTCTTCCAATATTATCAGGGGCTGTACCATATACATCAGGACTCACCAGGAACAGTAGACCCCCGCAGACAAGCGGATTCGGTAGACATGAGCTCACTCGAGGATAGCGATTTGGGAGTGCCGGAGACCCCATTACACCCGAGGAATTGGCGCATGCCACAAAGCAGGCAAAATCGGGCAAGGCAACGGAACCAGATGGCCTTCCCCTCCTATACTATAAGATCTTCCCACAAGACCTCCTCCCAAAACTACAAGCAGCCTTGAATTCCATCTTAGATGGAGCCAGACCAACGGCCCAGTCCACGAATATCACACTCCTTTCCAAAGGATGGTAAAGACCCGATGCTGTGTCAAAGCTATCACCCAATTTCCGTCCTGAATGTAGACCTCAAGATATTGACCAGCGTCATGGCGGCCTGCATCGCACCACTATTACCCGCGATGGTAAACCCGCATCAAACGGGGTTCATTCCTGGATGAAACAACACCATCCGGGCACTAGATCTGATTTCCACAGCCAGGCAAGCGAGGGGTCCAGTCCTGCTGCTGTCCACTGACACAGAAAAAGTGTTTGACAGGGTGGAATGGGACCTCATGTTTGAGGTACTCAAGGGCCTAGCAATCAGACCCAAATATTTCTCATGGATGGAGGCGCTCTACTCCTACCCTACAGCCTGCATCCGGATCAATGGTGCATTAGCTGATCTATTCCGGATCCGTAACAGAATGAGGCAAGGCTGCCCACTATCGCCCTTGTCCGAAATAACGAGAACATCCAAGGAGTGACAACAGGAAACACCCATCATAAAGTATTTGCTAGAAGGTTAGAGGAGATTTTAAACTAGTAGTAGGGGGGAGGGTCATAGCAATCTACAAAATGGAGATAGCACAGAAAGGATATGGGCTTTAGCTCAGTATAAGGGGGATGGAGACGGGGGAAGGGGCAAGTTCAGAACAGAGAAGGTAATGCTGATAATTTACAAAAAGGACAAGTGACTCATGATAATATTAAATGTATGCTTACTAATTCAAGGAGCCTAAATAACAAAATGGGGAAACTAGAGGCAATAGCATACACAAAACAATATGACATAATAATGACTGGGCAGTTAACTTAAATGGGTGCACACTATTTAGGAAGAACAGAAAAATCAGGAAAATCACGTTAATTATTGGACATAAATTGGGACAGAGGGACTAGTAGTTCAGCAAAGGGAATTAGGTTTTTGAACTTGTTAAATTACACATTAATGTCACCACCCCCGGGTTAGCCCCCCCATACTTAGAATTTTAACAAAAGATTATTCCATTTGTTAGATCTTTGTTAGATCAGGTTTGATCAACAATTTTTTTCGTTAGATCTACTCTAAAATATGCGATATTAACAATCATTGTCAGGGGGGGGCTAACCCGTAGCCAGCCCCCCCTCAACAAAAATTTGGAGAAAATGTTGTTGATTATGATAGCTCTACGTTAGATCAGGTTTGATCAGGCAAAATTTTTGTTTGATCTAGTCTAATTACTGAGATATTGCATATATAATTAGGGGGGGCTAGCCCCCCCTCAACTGAAATTTGGACAAAATGTTACTGATTTTGGTAGCTATTCGTTAGATCAGGTTTGATCAACTGTTTTTTTCGTTAGATCTATCACGCAAGAGGCGGTATTCCCTACTTAACTTTGTGGGCGTGACTACGGGTTAGCCCCCCCTCAAGTGAAATTTGAATTTTTTTAAATTGATTTTGGTAGATATTCATTAGGTCAGGTTTGATCAACTGTTTTTTTCGTTAGATCTATCACGCAAGAGGCGGTATTCCCTACTTAACTTTGTGGGCATGACTACGGGTTAGCCCCCCCTCAAGTGAAATTTGAATTTTTTTTTATTGATATTGGTAGATATTCGTTAGGTCAGGTTTGATCAACTGTTTTTTTCGTTAGATCTATCACGCAAGAGGCGGTATTCACTACTTAACTTTGTGGGCGTGACTACGGGTTAGCCCCCCCTCAAGTAAAATTTGAATTTTTTTTAATTGATTTTTGTAGATATTCATTAGGTCAGGTTTGATAAACTGTTTTTTTTGTTAGATCTATCACGCAAGAGGCGGTATTCACTACTTAACTTTGTGGGCGTGACTACGGGTTAGCCCCCCCTCAAGTGAAATTTGAAATTTTTTTTATTGTTTTTGGTAGCTATTCGTTAGATCAGGTTTGATCAACTGTTTTTTTCGTTAGATCTATCACGCAAGAGGCGGTATTCCCTACTTAACTTTGTGGGCGTGACTACCGGTTAGCCCCCCCTCAAGTGAAATTTGAATTTTTTTTTATTGATTTTGGTAGCTATTCGTTAGATCAGGTTTGATCAACTATTTTTTTCGTTAGATCTATCACGCAAGAGGCGGTATTCACTACCTAACTTTGTGGGTGTGACTACGGGTTAGCCCCCCCTCAAGTGAAATTTGAATATTGTTTTTATTGATTTTGGTAGATATTTGTTAGGTCAGGTTTGATCAACTTTTTTTTTCGTTAGATCTATCACGCAAGAGGCGGTATTTACTACTTAACTTTGTGGGCGTGACAACGGGTTAGCCCCCCCTCCAGTGAAATTTTAATTTTTTTTTATTGATTTTGGTAGCTATTCGTTAGATCAGGTTTGATCAACTGTTTTTTTCGTTAGATCTATCACGCAAGAGGCGGTATTCACTACTTAACTTTGTGGGCGTGACTACGGGTTAGCCCCCCCTCAAGTGAAATTTGAATTTTTTTTTATTGATTTTGGTAGATATTCGTTAGGTCAGGTTTGATCAACTGTTTTTTTCATTAGATCTATCACGCAAGAGGCGGTATTCACTACCTAACTTTGTGGGCGTGACTACGGGTTAGCCCCCCCTCAAGTGAAATTTGAATATTTTTTCATTGGTTTTGGTAGATATTCGTTAGATCAGGTTTGATCAACTATTTTTTCGTTAGATCTATCACGCAAGAGGCGGTATTCACTACCTAACTTTGCGGGCGTGACTACGGGTTAGCCCCCCCTCAAGTGAAATTTGAATTTTTTTTTTATTGATTTTGGTAGATATTCATTAGATCAGGTTTGATCAACTGTTTTTGTCGATAGATCTATCACGCAAGAGGCGGTATTTACTACTTAACTTTGTGGGCGTGACTACGGGTTAGCCCCCCCTCAAGTGAAATTTGAAAATTTTTTCATTGATTTTGGTAGCTATTTGTTAGATTAAGTAAGATCAACTGTTTTTTTCCGTAAGATCTATCACGCAAAAGGAGGTATTTACAATCTTATTTTAATTTTGCACATAAATACCAGTAAATTTTCATATCAAGCCACAGGTGACATCATAATTTAGGAATTTGCTTGGATTTGCTAACACAATGTGTAGATCATTTTCAAATTTTTTTTTTTTATTCTCTACATGCACAGTATTGAGGTGATAAAGTCCAACATATGCCCAGTCTGAACGTATTAGTGATATTTGAATACAGTTGCAAGAAAAAGTATGTGAGCCCTTTGGAATGATATGGATTTCTGCACAAATTGGTCATAAAATGTGATCTGATCATCATCTAAGTCACAACAATAGACAATCAGTCTGCTTAAACTAATAACACAAAAAGAATGAAATGTTGCCATGTTTTTATTGAACACACCATGTAAACATCCACAGTGCAGGTGGAAAAAGTATGTGAACCCCTAGACTAATGACATCTCCAAGAGCTAATTGGAGTGAGATGTCAGCCAACAGGAGTCCAATCAATGAGATGAGATTGGAGGTGTTGGTTACAGCTGCCCAGGTCAGGAGTAATTCTTGACCATTCCTCTTTACAGAACTGTTTCAGTTCAGCAATATTCTTGGGATGTCTGGTGTAAATCGCTTTCTTGAGGTCATGCCACAGCATCTCAATCAGGTTGAGGTCAGGACTCTGACTGGGCCACTTCAGAAGGTGTATTTTCTTCTGTTTAAGCCATTCTGTTGTTGATTTACTTCTATGCTTTGGGTCATTGTCCTATTGCAACACTCATCTTCTGTTGAGCTTCAGCTGGTAGACAGATGGCCTTAAGTTCTCCTGCAAAATGTCTTGGGAATTTGGGAATTCATTTTTCCTTCGATGATAGCAATCCATCCAGGCCCTGACGCAGCAAAGTAGCCCCAAACCATGATGCCCCCACCACCATACTTCACAGTTGGGATGAGGTTTTGATGTTGGTGTGCTGTGCCTCTTTTTCGCCACATATAGTGTTGTGTGTTTCTTCCAAACAACTCAACTTTGGTTTCATCTGTCCACAAAATATTTTGCCAGTACTGCTGTGGAACATCCAGGTGCTCTTGTGCAAACTGTAAACGTGCAGCAATGTTTTGTTTGGACAGTAGTGGCTTCCTCTGTGGTATCCTCCCATGAAATCCATTCTTGTTTAGTGTTTTACGTATTGTAGATTCGCTAACAGGGATGTTAGTATTTGCCAGTGACTTTTGTAAGTCTTTAGCTGACACTCTAGGATTCTTCTTCACCTCATTGAGCAGTCTGCGCTGTGCTCTTGCAGTCATCTTTACAGGACGTCCACTCCTAGGGAGAGTAGCAGCAGTGCTGAACTTTCTCCATTTATAGACAATTTGTCTTACTATGGACTGATGAACAGCAAGGCTTTTGGAGATACTTTTATAACCCTTTCCAGCTTAATGCAAGTCAACAGTTCTTAATCGTAGTTCTTCTGAGAGCTCTTTTGTGCGAAGCATCATTCACATCAGACAATGCTTCTTGTGAAAAGCAAACCCAGAACTGGTGTGTGTTTTTTATAGGTCAGGGCAGCTGTAACCAACACCTCCAATCTCATCTCATTGATTGGACTCCAGTTGGCTGACATCTCACTCCAATTAGCTCTTGGAGATGTCATTAGTCTAGGGGTTCACATACTTTTTCCACCTGCACTGTGAATGTTTACATGGTGTGTTCAATAAAAACATGGCAACATTTCATTATTTGTGTGTTATTGGTTTAAGCAGACTGTGATTGTCTATTGTTGTGAGTTAGATGATGATCAGATCACATTTTATGACCAATTTGTGCAGAAATCCATATCATTCCAAAGGGCTCACATACTTTTTCTTGCAACTGTATTCAAATATCACTAATAAGTTCAGGCTACGCATATGCTGGACTTTATCACCTCAATACTGTGCATGTAGAGAATAAAAAAAAAATATTAAAAATGATCTACACATTGTGTTAGAAAATCCAAGCAAATTCCGAAATTATGATGTCACCTGTGGCTTGATATGAAAATTTACTGGTATTTATGTGCAAAATTAAAATAAGATTGTGAATACCGCCTTTTGCGTGATAGATCTTACGGAAAAAAACAGTTGATCTTACTTAATCTAACAAATAGCTACCAAAATCAATGAAAAAAAATTCAAATTTCACTTGAGGGGGGGCTAACCCGTAGTCACGCCCACAAAGTTAAGTAGTGAATACCGCCTCTTGCGTGATAGATCTAACGAAAAAAACAGTTGATCAAACCTGATCTAACGAATAGCTACCAAAATCAATTAAAAAAATTCAAATTTCACTTGAGGGGGGGCTAACCCGTAGTCACGCCCACAAAGTTTAGTAGGGAATACCGCCTCTTGCGTGATAGATCTAACGAAAAAAATAGTTGATCAAACCTGATCTAACGAATAGCTACCAAAATCAATGAAAAAATATAAAAATTTCACTTGAGGGTGGGCTAACCCGTAGTAACGCCCACAAAGTTAAGTAGTGAATACCGCCTCTTGCGTGATAGATCTAACGAAAAAAGCAGTTGATCAAACCTGATCTAACGAATAGCTACCAAAATCAGTAACATTTTGTCCAAATTTCAGTTGAGGGGGGGCTAGCCAACTAGAAATGATGATTGTCTGGACCTGGTTCTAACAAACAATGTTGATCTTTTGACCAACATTCATGTAGGTGAGCACTTGGGAAATAGTGATCACAATATAGTGTCCTTTGAAATATACTCAAAAAAAACCAAAAGTACATCTAAAACATACAATTTTAAAAAGGACAATTTCTATTAGTGAAGTGCAGCTTTACAATATATTAACTAACACAAACTCTTTAGTGAAAATAAACACTGAAAAAAACACTGAAGATATATGGAACATCTTCCAATAAATATTAGAAAGGTACATTTCTCAGTATGTACCATTGGGACATAAATATAAAAGAAAAGAAATTGAAACCAATGTGGCTTAGTAGAGAAGTAAAACAAGAGATTAAAAATAAAAAAGGGCCTGTAAAACATTTAAATCAGATAAATGAGAGGAATCCTATATAAGATATAAGGAAGCCAAGAATGTGTGCAAAACAGTGATTAGATTAGCTAAAGTTTAAAATGAAAAATTGAAAGCCAAAGAGAGTAAAACCAACCCCAAAGCATTTTTAAGTACATAAATTCTAAAAAAAAAAAGTGTAGGTACACCAAAAACTGAAATTTTAAATAACTATTTCTTCTCTGTATATATTAAGGAAGAACCCATGGCAACAGATGTGCAAATTATTGCTGCTAAAAACTTGCAGAAAAATTGTAATTGGTTAACCCCAGACAAGGTGCTGCAGCAACTAAAGAAAGTTAATATAAACAAAGCTCCAGGGCCTGACGGTATTCATCCACGAGTACTTAAGGAACTAAGTGTAATAAATAAGTGAACCTCTGTTTTTAATCTTTCAAGATTCTTTTCTTTCAGGAAGTGTTCCCGGAGGATTGGAGTGAGGCAGATGTGGTTCCTATATTCAAAAAGGGTTCAAAATCCTTTCCTGGGGGGCGTGGCCTGACACCGGACTGAATGGACGCTTTCTAACGAGGCTCCTGCAGAACAGGTGCCAAAGGGCTGAAAATAACCGGTCTAACTAGTGTAACAAAATATAAAATACCTCACATAACTGCGAAGATGTCCCAGAGACAAAAAGCTATAAGAGCAAAAGCAGACAGAGCATCTTTCTTCCTGGCTAAATCATCCACAGCACAGCTGCGGAAAGGTCGCAGCCCGACTAAAGATGGTGGCGACACGTGCTCGGAAGTGGAGCTCCCTCCTTCTCCGGGGTCCTCCGATGTGGGACCGGAGGACAACCTGCTCACAACAGTAAGCATGAAAAAGAAGCTCTCACGGACAACATACAGCGCAATATGGCTGCACAATTGCAAACCCTCAAGGCAGACCTCCGGAAGGAGATACTTGAATTAGGCCAACGCACTGCACAGGCCGAAAAACGGATGGACGAATTTGTGGAGGCCCATAATAGCCTTGCGGATAAACTGCAAGAAATAGATTCCACCCTACACGTCCACGCACTGAAAATGGCCGATATGGAAGACCGCTCAAGACGCAACAACTGGCGGATACGCGGCATCTCAGAATCAGTCCTAAACTCGGCCCTGAACAACTATCTGCTGGATATGTTCTAGGCACTGACACCGGAGACTCCTCCAGACCAGCTAATCATCGATCGGGCACACAGACTGAGGAGACCCAAACATCTCCCCAACTCGACCGCGAGATATGTCATCGTTAGGGTCCACTTCTATCATGCTAAAGAAAGGCTGGTCAGAGCCTCCAGATCCCCAGGCATGCCTGAGCCTTACCAAGACCTAAAACTTTTTACGGACTTGTCAGCAGCAACCCTACAATTCCGCAAAAGCCTGACACCTCTCACGACCACATTACGCTCTCAAGGAATTGCATACCGCTGGGGGTACCCAGCAAAACTATTAATTCACTACCGGGACACACTACATGCCGTGGACTCATTAGCAGCAGGCAAGGAGAAATTAAGGAGCTGGGCCTAGAAGCAACCAAGACAGGAGACAAGAATAAGGTGAAGATACCCAGGATGTCTCCAGAGTGGACCCCGGCCTGAAACACGAACTCTACCGGACACCAACTCTCCTCCACGCCGGAGAGACACTAAGTATATCTATGTCTTAACTAATGTCACAATGTGCGGTCATTTCTATACTTATTCTATCTGTATGTTGAATTTGTTGATGTTTAAGGGGCTCCAGTTATTTACCGAAGGTATCCCAACAGTTACTATGTTATAGATGAGGGAGCTGCAAGGCTCTCGACTTCCTTTCCAATATATGGGGCCCTCAGAACTCGGAGGATCTTTAGACTGAGGGAGCACCCCGAGGAAATAGAGGACTTAGCGATCTTAGATAGCTGTAAATAGCCCTAGTGCCACGGATGAGCCATCCACTCCATCAGGCTCATGAATGTACCCCCCCACCTGCGGCCAAGACTATATTTTCGCAGTTCGGCTCTCCCGGACTGAGCCCAAATGGGGTTTCCACCCCCTGCCCATTTCCCTGTTTTCAACCCTCCCCTGTTTCTTCTTCCCCCCACCTACCCAGGTTTATCCCAGCAGACTCCTGCTCAGTGCATCACATAATTACATAGTTACATAGCTGAAAAGAGACTTGCGTCCATCAAGTTCAACCTTCCTCACAAATGTTGTTGCTGTTGATCCAAAAGAAGGCAAAAAACCTGGTCTGAAGCGCTTCCAATTTTGCCTCAAACTAGGAAAAAATTCCTTCTTGACCCCAAAATAGCAGTCAGATGTCTCCTTGGATCAAGCAGCTATTACCCCACTAATTAGAAATTATATCCCTGTATGTTATGTTTTTGTAAGTATTTATCCAATTTCAGTTTAAACATCTGTATGAACTCTGACAAAACCACCTCTTCAGGCAGAGAATTCTATATCCTTATTGTTCTTACTGTAAAAAAACCTTTTCTTTGCCTTAGATGAAATCTCATTTCTTCCAGCCTAAATGTGTGACCTCTTGTCCTATGTATAGCCCTGTTTATGAATAGATTTCCAGATAAAGGTTTGTACTGGCCCCCGGATATATTTGTATAAAGTTATCATATCCCCTCTCAGGCGCCGTTTTTCCAAACTAAACAGATTTAATTTTTTTAACCTTTCTTCATAACTAAAATGCTCTGTTCCTTTTCTCAATTTTGGAGCTCGTCTCTGGACCCTCTCCAGTGCCATGATATCCTTCTTTAGAACAGGCGCCCAAAATTGCACAGCATATTCAAGGTGTGGTCTTACCAGCGATTTATAAAGAGGCAGAATTATATTTTCATCCCGAGAATTTATGCCCCTATTTATACATGACAAAATCTTACTGGCCTTAGCAACTTCAGATTGACATTGCATAATGCCCCGAAGCGGTTGAAAAGAGGAGACCAGCACGTACCCCTAACTCAGATTGCATACTTAGTTCAAGTGGCCCGACCTATTACCTGTCACATCTATACAACACATAAGGACGTTAAAATGCTGGTCTCCCCAATAACTGTATGCTATGTACCACACACCGTTCACCTAAGCGAAATTACCTCCAATTACCATTAGGGTAGTAACATACAATGTGAAGGGGCTGAATGCCCCAGGTAAACGTAGACTGTTACTTAAAGATCTGATAAACAACCGGGTAGACATCGCATGTATTCAAGAAACTCACTTTAAGAAAGGGAACACTCCAAAGATCTTCCATAAGCATTTCCCTTCACAATACCACGTGCTGTCAGATACCAAAACCAAAGGTGTATCCATATTTATACATAAAGAAGTCACCTTTACGTTGCAGAGGCATTTCATCAACCTCCAAGGCCTCTTTAATGCTACTCAATATACTTTGGTCACGGCGTATCTTCCCAATGATAACCCCAAAAAATATCTCCAATCCCTATTGACCAAAATTGACCAGTATAGACATGGTAATTTGCTCATCTGTGGAGACTTTAACCTTTCCCAAACATCTCTGGACAGTTCATCCCAGAAAGGAAACAGGGCCCTTCAGGCACAAGACATGACCCACAAACACGTCTCCAAAATTCTTTCCCTCCATGATCTCTATGATGTCTGGAGGACCCTTAACCCAGGGGATAGGGATTACACTTTCTATTCGAGGGTGCATAATTCATATTCCTGTACAGATGCCTTTTTTGTTGACAGAGTAACCCTACCCCACGTCTCAGAATGCAAGATTGGCGAGATCACTTGGTCCGACCATAGCCCGGTCACCCTAGATCTAAAAGATGAGTTTCAGTTCAGGGGGAAGGGAACGTGGAGGCTAAACGATTCTCTCTTACACAACGAAAAATTTGTTGCCACAATACGGGAGGAACTAACAGCCTACTTTAAGTTAAAAACCACCCCCGATATCACAGAATCCACTGCGTGGTCCGCACATAAAGCGGTGCTCAGAGGCCTCTTTATAAAACAAGCAGCACACATCAAACGGCTCCACAACTCGGCCATATTAGATTGTCATGCACAGATAGCCCAACTCTCAGCGTTAAATAAAACGCAACCCTTGACAGACATAGCGACTCAACTCTCCCACCAATATAACAAACTTAGAGAACTGAATGCAGAAAAAACCAGGCGACTCCTACATAAATTAAAAGCTGACACCTATCATCATAGTGGCAAAGCCACTAGACTCCTAGCAGCTAGACTACACAACAAATGCAATTCACAGAAAATAGCCAATCTCCTAAACGAGAAAGGTAATAAAATACTCAATCCTAGTGACATAGCACAGGCCTTTGCACGGTTTTATGCTAAACTGTACAACTTACAACATATACCAGGGATACACAACCCGTCAGATGAAAGCATCTCTAAATATCTAACACAAATAAATCTGCTGCACATCACGCAAAATCAAGCTAGGGAACTCCAACAAGCCATAACGCTAAATGAGGTCACAGAAGCCATTAGAGCCCTGCCTCCGGCAAAATCCCCGGGGGCAGATGGGTTCACTAACACGTACTATAAGACGTTTGTGGACACACTTGCACCCCAGCTCTTGAGAGTCTACCAGCAGGCCTCTGAAATTGGCTCCCTTCCAAGGGAAATGCTTTTAGCTACCATAATTGCTATCCCAAAACCGGGTAAACCCGGGGACGACTGTAAAAATTACCGCCCGATATCCCTCCTTAATACGGATGCTAAATTGTATGCGAAAATTATAGCAAACAGGCTGAGTAGGCTGTTGCCACAGCTGATACGGGATGACCAAACTGGGTTCGTCCTGGGGAGACAAGGCTCAGACAATACCTATAAACTCATGCATGTCTTTGAGCAGCTCTGGAGGCCTGGCCGAGGGGGTCTACTATTGGCATTAGATGCGGAAAAGGCATTTGACCGCCTCAGCTGGGCCTTCTTGAGACAAGTTCTGGACAAATATGGGTTCCCTCAACAAGTCATCACTCAAATCTTTGCACTGTACTCCGCCCCTTCAGCCAGAGTTCTCCAGGTGGGATTCCTCTCTGACCCATTTGAACTTACAACGGGACTCGCCAAGGGTGCCCCCTATCCCCTCTATTATACGTACTTGCCCTGGAACTGCTCTTGGCCTCAATAAGAATCCATCCCGACATAACTGGTCTTAGAATTGGCCCAAAAGAGATGAGGATTAGTGCTTTTGCTGACGACATCCTCTTATACATATCCCACCCGACATCATCACTGCCCCACGTTATGAAACTCATCCAAACATATGGGGAACAATCCTACTATTCCCTTAACACTTCTAAAACTCAGGCACTTAGTATAGGGATACCGGTAAATGACCTGAAGGACCTATGAGAGACATACCACTTTGATTGGAGGAAACAGGACATCACCTAAAAAAACAACAGAACTATACTCCGGCAACCATATGAAAATATGGAAAGAGTGTAAGCTACAACTCCAGAGATGGGCCCCACTTTATCTATCATGGACGGAAA
The DNA here is from genome assembly GCA_933207985.1 of Pelobates cultripes. Taxonomy (NCBI): domain Eukaryota; kingdom Metazoa; phylum Chordata; class Amphibia; order Anura; family Pelobatidae; genus Pelobates; species Pelobates cultripes. Next base: position 24,388,413 of record OW240914.1, read on the forward strand.
GAGTAGTGGCATTGAAGATGTAGATTCTTCCCAGACTACAGTATATCTTTAGAACTCTCCCAATATTGGTTCCGAATTCTTTCTTTCAATTAGTACAAAGGGACATGGACAACTTTATCTGGGCAGGAACCAAACCGAGAGTAGCTAGGAAAATATTACAAACACCAAAAATGAATGGAGGACTAGGACTACCTGATACGAAAGCTTACTATCATGCATCCATACTGACCCCACTTCTAACTCACTATATAACTAAACCACCTCCCCAATGGGTGGAAATAGAGAGGAGCTTCCTAAACCCCTATGCACTGGCCAATCTCATGTGGCTGCCAAAAAAGCATAGACCACCTCTGACCCACTCTTCTGACCTCATCACACTGAGACTTCAAATGTGGGACAGACATAGGGCTACACTCAGCTCAAAGACCACACTATCACCAGCCACACCGATAGCAGCCCTGCCATATTGCATCCCTACATTCCACGCCAGACCATGGCTAGACAAAAAATTAACACACATCTACCAAGTCCTTCAACAAGGGGAACTAATAGATTTCGCCAAATTAAGAGACATACATGGACTTCCCCAGACCTCACACTTCTCGCACATGCAGCTGAGATCGTTCCTCTGCAAACTGACAAATGTGGAGACACGGTCAGACTCTGTAAAGGAGCAAATCACGGGGTGGGAGCAGATATGCATAAATGAAGTATTACCACCCTTATGTAAACTGATCTCCATGTGTTACCGACTCCTAGCGAACTGTCTCCTGTTCCCTACCACAAAAATAGCAAAACAATGGACCACAGACTTAGGCTAGAATATCACATCCCATCAATGGAATACTCTATTCTGGGACGTAAACCAATTGCTCAAATCCACCACCCTAGTAGAACAACAGCAAAAAAGCATATATAGATGGTACATGGTACCCACGAGACTCCATAAATTCTATCCACATAGCCCTCCCACCTGCTGGAGATGTGAGGAGTTGAGAGGGGATGTTCTCCATATTTGGTGGCACTGCTCTACCCTTAGGCCATTCTGGATAGCGGTCCACGACCTCTTGCAGGAGATGACGAGCTGTACCTTAACATTTAAGCCCTGTATATATATATATAACCTTGCTTCTACCGACTGAGCTCCCCAAAGCTACAAAGAAACTCATATACCATGTCATTCTCTCAGCCCATAGAGAGGTTGCGAGAGCATGGAAAACCAAGTTCTGCCCGTCCCTATCTAAACTGCTCTCAGAAATACAAGACCAAAGATCATTCGAGGGAGCATATAGCAAACTGTGGCCTCCATCTCGCACCACGACAAAATCATGGGAGATATGGGACACATGGAGATCGGGACAATCGGTACAAATAGGTACCAATGTCAGAGGAACAAGTTAACATTAAATTAAAATTAAAGCCAAACGTTTTGGTAACGTCAATAGCCATCTTTTATGTTTATGTTTTATGATTTATGTATTATGTATTAGGCATGACCGTCATGCCCTACCACTGGTGAGGAACCACAATACGCCTGACACTGTATGGTATAGAATGACTCTGATAATGTACATCATACCATTACTTTGATATGAACACAAAATGTGTCAATAAACATTGTCAAATTTAAAAAAAAATCCTTTCCTGGAAATTATAGACCTGTGAGCTTAACTTCTGTGGCTGGAAAAGTATTTGAAAGGTTATTAATGAATAATATTCAATAATTCCTTTAGAAGAACATGGTTATCGGCAAAAATCAGCATGGTTTTATGAAGCACAGGTCATGTCAAACTAACTTGATTGCGTTCTACGAAGAAGTAAGTAGAAGTATAGATCATGGTGTTGCAGTGTATGTGATCTATTTGGATTTTGCCAAGGCATTTGATACAGTTCCACACAATAGATTAGTGTTCAAACTCAAAGAAATTGGTCTAGATGAAAATTCTTCTTTTGGGGTAGAACATTGGCTTAAAAATAGAGTACAAAGAGTTGTCATTAATGATAAATTTTCAAGATGGACAGAGGTGGCAAGTGGTGTCCCTCAGGGTTCTGTTCTGGAACCCCTTCTATTTAACATGTTTATAAATGATCTTGAAAAAAAGCATTGAAAGTCATGTTTCAGTCTTTGCAGATGACACAAAACTCTGTAAAGTAATACAATGTGAGCAAGATATTACTTTGCTGCAGAGGAATTTAGATAGACTGGGGGACTGGGCACTCAAATGGCAAATTAAGGTTAATGTTGAAAAATGCAAAGTTACTTAGCGCAGCAAAGGTCCTCCTAGCTCAAAAATGGAAGAGCACGAAAATACCCACCATAGAGGCAGTTAGCAGCAGAATGGACGTGATTGGCTCCTATGAACTAATGGCTAGCAGGATGCAGGGCCAGGAGGATAGGCACGAGAGGGAGTGGGGCTGCTGGAGACCCAAACCGTGAAAGCAAATAATATAATATAATATACAGAAGGGTCAAACTCCAATGTGAACGTAAATGCAAATTCAAATGCAAATGAAATCCTTAAGGTAAACACAGATATCTATGGGCACACAACTGTTAACTGAATGCAAACCAGGTTGCAAGTAGAACAGGAGTCGGCAGGGTTAGGGATTTCTATATTCCCAGTCCCAAATTCAGATCCCCTTCCCCACCCATCCCAAGTTCCCCTGTAAGCTTCCATGGTACCTATATGCCAGAATATGAGACGGCTGAACAATCCACGTTGACGATACACACCAACTTAACCATGCGACAACTCACTGTTGGGTATACCTCATGTGCATCTGACCATGTTAAAATGTTGCAATATACTGCTATATAATGATTTATGTATCTAACATTGCAACTGGACAAAATTTATGATTCTACCCTGTTTAACTAAATAAAAAAACTATATATGCAAAGTTATGCACTTCGGCGTAAAGAATGCACAAGCAACGTTTACCCTTAATGGAAGCAAATTAGAGATAACAACACACGAAAAGGACTTGGGAATTGTTATAGACAACAAATTATGCAACAATGTGCAATGTCCAATGTCAATCAGCAGTGGCTAAGGCCAGTAAGGTATTGTCATACATGAAAAAGGACATTCTTTTCTCGGGATGAGAAAATAATTTTGCCTCTGTATATGTCACTTGTTAGAACACATCTTGAATATGCTGTGCAATTTTGGGCACCTGTTCTAAAGAAGGATATTAGGGCACTAGAAACAGCGCAGAGGAGGGCTACAGAATTAATTAAAGGAATGGAACATATCAGCTATGAAGAAAGATTAACAAATTTAAACATCTTTAGTTTAGAAAAACGTTGCCTCAGAGGGGATATGATAACATTATACAAAATATATCCGGGGCCAATACAAACCATTGTGTGGAAATCTATTCACAAACCGGACTTTACATAGGACACGAGGTCATGCGTTTAGACTGGAAGAAAGAAGATTTTGTCTAAGGCAAAAAAAAATTTACTGTAAGAACAATAAGGATGTGAAATTCTCTGCCTGAAGAAGTGGTTTCTGTCAGAGCCCATACAGATGTTCAAACAGCAACTAGATGCATACTTGCAAAAACAGAATAGTCAAGGATATAATTTTTCAATGTAGGGTATTAGATTCTTGATCCAAGGATTAATCTGACTGCCATTCTGGGGTTAAGAAGGAATGTTTTTCCTAGTTTGTTGCAAAATTGGAAGTGCTTCAAATTGTTTTTTTTACCTTCTTTTGGATCAACAGCAAAAAACAAATGTGAGAAAGGCTTAACTTGATTAAGGCAAGTCTCTTTTCAGCTATGTACATAGGATCAATAGCAATATATATATATATATATATCACGAGCACTCTCTCTCTCTCTCTCTCTTTATATATATATATATATATACATATATATATATATAATATCCATTCCACTTACTGTACCTTCCTCTATTGTAAAGTAACCTGTAAATTGCAGTACACCTGTTAGCACTATATGCAGAATACAAGCAGAGCACACCAGCAATCAATGAGAAGTAAAATCATGTAGAATACGTTCCAGGGTATCTGAAAAATGAGATGGGTTTTAAAATCTAGATCTGTGATATTTACATGAAGTCACACAAGCTGACCTTCGAGTGTGTCTCCGCGAAGTCAGTGAATGGATTTTTTTTTCAGCGTATGAGTAGATTCTGCATTTTAACAGGAAAACCCTGTGTGCAGCTGCGATGCTACAGGCCAACGATGAAGCAGACCCCATTGGCTTCTATTTTTATATCATATGTATGCAGACGACACTGTAATCTATGCTAGTAAACCCAGTTTAAGGCTGTGCTCCAAAACCAATTCACAGAGGTAGGAAAGTGGATAGCGGATAACAAACTCTTCCTGAACACTGACAAAACTGTTACAATGATCTTTGGAACTGTACCTAAATTACGTAAACTACAAAATCAACAACTATGTATCATAACGATTCAAATAGCACACTGACAGCAGTCTGCTCTTCTAAATATCTAGGTATGTTGCCAGACCCCAGTCTATCACTTGGCCTTCACATTGAAAAAATATCTTCAAAACTTTACCCAAAACTAGGTGCCCTGTACAGAAACAAATCCTGCCTAGGCCTTACAGTAAGGAAATGGATAGTGCAACAAATGCTAATGCTGGTCATTGATTATGGGGATGTAGTGCATGCACCCGCACCGCAGACCCATCTTAATAAACTTAATACGTTATATAATTTGTTCTGCCGCTTTGTAAAGAATGTAATTACTTTACCCACCATTGTGACATGTTTAAAGAGCTAAACTGGCTGTCGCTGGAATCCCGACACACTCTTCATCTTTCCAGCCTTGTGCATAAGAGCATTTCTGGGAAGCTCCCACCCTACCCGAGTAGAATGCTCTCCCCGGCTGTTCCCACCTCCTGTAACCTCCGATCCAGTACTAGCACGATATTTAGCATACCGCAATACAAAAATAAAGTGGCTCTATCCTTCTTTTCCTACAGAGCACCGCAATTATGGAATAACCTCAGGGACGCAGTCAAATCTTCATTCAATCTAAAATCTTTTAAGAGATCTATGGCAATATACCTCAATACAGAATGCACCTGTTATGGATGAATATCTTTATTACCTGTTATGTATTAAATGTATGTATTTGTGTATGTATACATATATACTGTATATAGTCCAAAAGAATGATGGTGCACTTGAAGGGATTTTTCAATTAAAATATTGGTACTCTTTAATGCATACAAGCAAACGTATACAAAGTCCTTGTATGCAATCAAGAGCACCAATATTTTCATTGAAAAATCCCTTGAAGTGCACCCTCATTCTTTTGGACTATTAATCATACGCAGATTGCACCAGGGTAATGAGTTTTTGTTTTATTAGTTAAATGGTGAGTGCCAAGCCTTTGTTTTATATATATATATATAGTTTGTATATTGTGTTTTTGTAGTATTGTATCCTATTGTAACAATGCAACGTTTTTTGGATGCAGGATATAATTGAAAACTAGAGAAATTTCAATGTATCCCTCCTGGTAAAATATGTTATAAATAAATAAATATTCAATGGCCTTCAGTGGCTGCAACAAGGACATTAATAAACACTTTAAACTGTCGAGGACCAAGGACATATTACATAGCTCTCATGTTATCATCCTTGTCCAAACTGAAAATGTTCTATTTACGGGACACTCGATGTCCCACACTTGGTGAGTCACATAAGCAGATGCTGTATATCTTTGTTTTTACAGTGGAACCTCGGAACTCGAACTTAAAGGGAAACTCCAGTGCCAGGAAAACAATCCGTTTTCCTGGAACTGCAGGTTCCCTCTCCCACCCCCCAATCCCCGTTGCTGAAGGGGTAAAAACCCCTTCAGTAACTTACCTGAGGCAGCGACAATGTCCCTCGTCACTGCTTCCTCCTCCGCCGCCGCTCCTCCTCTGCATTGCGTCGGCCGGTGGGCGGGATCAGTCTCGGCCAGGGAGACCTAATGCACATTAGCGCTCCCCATAGGAAAATGCATTCCAATGCTTTCCTATGGGAAAATGAGCGACGCTGGCGGTCCTCACACGGCGTGAAGACGTCCAGCAATGCTCTAGCACAGGTTTCCTGTGCTAGAAACCAGGAAGTGCCCTCTAGTGGCTGTCTATTAGCCTCTAGAGGTGGAGTTAACCCTGCAAAGTAATTATTGCAGTTTATAAAAAAACTGCAATAATTACACTTGCAGGGTTAAGAGTAGTGGGAATTGGCACCCAGACCACTCCAATGGGCAGAAGTGGTCTGGATGCCTGGAGTGTCCCTTTAATCCATTCCAGAAGGCTGTTCGAGTTCCGATTTGTTCGAGAACCGAATCTACATTTCCCATAAGAATTAATGTAAATTTGATTAATCCATTCCAGACATCCAAAGCATTTTAACACAAATTTTACAGTTGAATAATGCCTTAAGTGCATCATATCATATAGCAAAAAAATTATAAACACAATGTATAGTAAATTAAATGAAAATGTAACTTCACTTTAACTGTAATGATGAGAGTTGATGGCGTAAGTGGAAAGGAGAAGAGATATTATTCTTGGATGAGGATAGGTAACTTTTCTTCTGGCATTTAAAATGTGTTTAAAGTGTGTCTAATTGTACATGTTTGTGGCATAATTTGTTCGGGTACCAAGGATCGTTCGTGTACCGAGACATTTTTTCACTCAAAATGTTTGTTCGACATCCGAATTGTTTGAGAAAGGGACCGTTCGAGTTCTGAGGTTCCACGGTATTTTGGTTTTCTCACTAACAATATTTCACCCAGAGTCACTTTTCGCAAAGTCTATAACCTCTTCTGACACTCACACACATATACACTCACGGGTGTTCCCACATTAATGCACACACTCCTGGATGTACACACACACACTCTTACTTTTGACGGGCATGTATAATGATCTGACGCTCTCAATACATGGGGAGTAGTTTATTAATAAGCAGTTATCAGGTACTAAGGGTAGCACTGATACGCCAAAATGCAGCTCCTGCTATGCTGTCTGTTTTAATATAAGAAGATGGAGGAAACAAAAAGAGGGGTACCAGACATCCTTCGGGAGCAGTTCTAAATGAATTATACTTTTTTTTAGATTTCAAAAATTTTAAATGAGCTGCAGCAACCTATAAATCTGTCCCTGTGTGCATAGGGATACATATGTCACTGCTTATAAATGTAGAATTTTTACAAATCTTATACAAATCTTTGCCATCTTTTAAAAGTAAAGAGTTATAAGCCATTCTCAGCTGGAAGCGTGTGTGCTAGGTACTCTCTGCACAATAACTGTTACAATGATGTGGGGTTATTATGGTACTTAAATCTTCACTTCAACCTCCTCAACCAATTGTGCTCCTGGCAGAGGTTATGGTGTCTTCCTGTCTCTTCATTCTATCTATTATAGTCTTAACAGGCTGGACAAAAGTGGTGAGAGGTGCCCATCAGGGCTCTGTTTTGGGACCGCTTCAATTTAACATATTTATAAATGATCTTGAAATAGGCATTGAAAGTCATGTATCAGTGTTTGCGGATGACACTAAACTTTGTAAAGTAATAAAATGTGAGCAGGATATTGCTTTGCTGCAGAGGGATTTGGATAAATTGGGGGACTGGGCACTAAAATGGCATATGAAATTTAACATAGAGAAATGCAAAGTTATGCACTTTAGGGTTAAGAATGTACAAGCAACTTACACCCTAAATGGTAGTGAACTGGGGATAACCACACACGAGAAGCATTTGGGAGTTGTTATAGACAACTAATTAGGCAGCAATATGCAATGTCAATCTGCAGTTGCTATGGCCAATAAGGTTTTGTCATGTATAAATAGGGGCATAAATTCTCGGGATGAAAATATAATTTTGCCTCTTTATAAATGGCTGGTAAGACCACACCTTGAATATGTTGTGCAATTTTGGGCATGTGTTCTAAAGAAAGATGACATGGCACTAGAAAAAGTGCAGAGACAAGCTACAAAATTGATAAAAGGAATGGAGCATTTTAGTTACGAAGAAAGGTTAAAAAATGTAAATCTCTTTAGTTTGGAAAAACGATGCCTGAGAGGGGATATGATAACATTATAAAAATATATTCGGGGCCAGTACAAACCATTGTGTGGAAATCTGTTCACAAACCGAGGTCTTGCGTTTAGACTGGAAGAAAGAAGATTTTGTCTAAGGCAAAGAAAAGTGTTTTTTTTACTGTAAGAACAATAAGGATGTGGAATTCTCTGCATGAAGAAGGGGTTTTATCAGAGTCCATACAGATGTTCAAACAGCAACTAGATGCATACTTGCAAAAACAAAATATTCAAGGACAGCTTGTTAGCTTCTTGATCCAAGGATTAATCTGACTGCCATTCTGGGGTCAAGGAGGAATTTTTTTCCTAGTTTGTTGCAAAATTGGAAGTGCTTCAAACTGGTTTCTCTTTACCTTCTTTTGGATCAACAGCAAAAAACAAATGTGAGGAAGGCTGAACTTGATGGATGCAAAGAAAATATTGTTTTACAAGAGCAATAAGGGTATGGAATTCTCTGCCTGAAGAGGTGGTTTTATAAGAGTCCATACAGATGTTTAAACTGCAATTGGATAAATATTTGCAAAAACATAACACAGACACATGTCATTTCTAATTAGTGGGGTAATAGCTGCTTGATCCAAGGAGATATCTGACTGCTATTTTGGGGTCAAGAAGGAATTTTTTCCTAGTTTGTTGCAAAATTGGAAGCGCTTCAGACTAGGTTTTTTGCCTTCTTTTGTATCAACAGCAAAAGCAGATGTGTGGAAGACTGAACTTGATGGACGCAAGTCTCTTTTCAGCTATGTAGCTATGTAACTATGTAATATACAAATAATTCACTCAGTCCACAAAATGTGAACCAGTGCAACCTGGAAAGGTATGTATAGTATCACAGGGTGAGTCATTATGTTCTGAAATGTATACAGTGCTCAGGTAAGGATTCATATAACAGGGTAACACAGAAAGTGAAAATGTAAAATTACGTGAATATACTAGTCATGTGTGGCTACTCCTCTACCTCTATTGAGATATTAACCAGGCTACCTCCAAAAAAAAAAACGCTAAACAAAAATAAATTGGCTTTATTGTGCTGGCCTATTTAAGTATCATTAATTAGTGGAATAAATGTCCCAGTGAGAGAGAAATAAGAAGAAACCAGTGTTGAGAAGGTTAATCTGTACTCAGATTCCTACACAATCAATTAATAAGGACATTCACAATATATTCACATACATACAAAGTATCTAAGTCAACTCTAAATAAAGTCACAAGAATAAGGATGTGAGAGGTATATATGTCAAAATAATTGAGTAGTCAAGAAAAACAGATAGCGTATTGGAGGGGTAAATCCCTCAATAATTAGGAGAGATTTAGGTAAACAGCCTCTCTCCCTTGTAAACTGGCTAGATAGGTAGCGGAGTCAGGAAGAACAGAGTGATAAAAATGAGTGCAAGTGAAGCATGTCTATGTATAAAATAGACATCACTTTGTGAGTTGTGATGCATGCCCAAACAAGCAAACAAACGCCAGGCGCGCGTTTCGGTGCACTATTTTGTGCAACTTTGTCAGAGGCAAAAAAACGTTTCCACCCGATGCGTGTCGTACTATTCAAGTAGTACTTCATTAAGTGGGAATGAGCAATGGCCATTAATTATTTGCTTTGAAATAACCTTCCCCATAGTTAAAACATCAATCTACATGTGAGTGAGAAAGAGATTCCCTGGACTGCAAGGAAGAGAAGCATAACTGCTGCCCAAGGAAGGGGTTGGATCAATGGGGAGACAATGTTGCAAAATGGAGGTACAGATAAAAAGGGAGTTTGGGGTGGGCACTTACCACTTCAAAGGACGGAGGTGATGGCCAATTTGCAGGCGAACAGGGAATGATGAGGTGGAGGTCGGCCAGATGCATTATGGTGGTAGAAGGCCCAGGTGATCCAGACGGAGCGGAGGTGGTGGAGGAGGAGCTGGGGACGTGGAGGGAGGTGTCACTGTGCCTTTCCGGGCTGCTGGTTGGCGGCTGCAGCTGGGATCGGTGGAGGGTTGGTGTGCCCAAGAAGGCGGCAGCAGGACGGCGCGCACGAGGAGTCCTGCGTCTTTTCAGTTTAGACAGGATCTGATGTCAGAGTGCACTGGTTGCGCGGGTGAAGAAGGACGTCATCAGAGGCGACGCGGGGCGCATACATGACGCGCAACTTAATGTGCCAACGTCACAGGGTTAACTCGAGCTTTCTGTCGACAACGATCCTTGGCGATGGTTAGGATTCAGGAACCGTTTCATTTTATAAGGGTAACCAGAAAGCTCAAGGCGGATCTGCAGGAGTGGAGCTCCTTCCTGGAGAAGTACAATGGTCAGTCGTGCTGATTGCGAGCGATGGTAAAAAAAAAACACACAGTTGGAGCTCTACATGGATGCGTCTGGATCCCTCAGCTTTGGGGCATTCTTTAAGGGTCGGTGGTGTGCCGGGGTATGACTGGAGGGTTGGAAGGGTAGGGTTTTCATGTGAAGTCTCACGTTTCTGGAACTCTTCCCAGTTGTGGTGGCTCTTCAGTTGTTAGGTGAGGACTTGCGGGATAGGACGGTTAATTTTCACCAGAACAACATAAGTGGTGTCCATGTGATTAATCGTTCCTCGTCAGTCATGTGCCAGGGAAAAATGGCATCGCTGATTCGCTTTCTCGGTTCCAGAGAGGTGGCGCCAGAGGCGGATCAGGAGGAGCAGCCTTGCCTGCAATCTTTATGGGAGCTTGGTTCGGAGAAATTATGGGTTTGGTGTCGGAATCTTGTTGGTAGGCTCGTGGAAAGCGTACTGGCAGTTTGGTCAAAATAGCTGGGGTTCGTGACCATAAGGGCACTCCTCTGCCAGGCTGTAAAGGAAGGAGCCTGGCGTTGGACACGGAGAGCTTCGAGGTAACCCTTCTATTCTTAACTAATTTGTTGGAGGAGGGGCAGTCATGTACCGCGGCGGAGAAGGCTCTGTCAGTACTGTCATTTTTGTTTCGATTTCTAGATTGAGGGACCTCACCAGGGAGTTTAGTATTTAAAGAGTGCTTAGGGGTTGGCGCTGTAGGAGGGTTCCAGATCGGCGGAGGCAAATTTTGTGCAGTTGCTATGGGAGTTGGTTGCATCTCTGCGACAAGTGTGCAGTTTGGAAAATGAGGCTTTATTGTTTGGGGTGGCATTTTCATTTTATTTCTTTGCGGCTTTGTGGATAGAGGAATTGGTGGCTGCGAGCGACGGGAGGAGTCTCCGCTACTGTTGGTCGACATGTGATGGTTGGATGGGTTTGTGGATATAAGAATCTGCAAATCTAAGACGGACCAAGTGGGAGCAGGTGCCTGGGTTTGGATTGGTATAGCAGGTGGGGAATTTTGTCCAGTGTGTTTGGTTTGTCGTTTCTTGGAAATCTGCCCAGTGGGTGGAGTGTCATTGCTGGTGCATCGGGACAGGTCTCCATTGACACTTTATCAGTTTTCCAAGGTGTTGAGGGAGTCCTTGGTCGCTAGTGGTAAGAGTCCTATAGGTTATTTGGCCCATTCCTTCCATATGGGGGCAGATACGCAGGCTAGCATAATGCGTTATTCTGTGGCATCGGTAGGTGGAGTTCTGATAGGTTTCAATTGTACGTCAAGCCTCATCTGTTATAGTCGTTGTTTTAGTCTGGGTTTGGGGACTGTTGTCTGTTTATTCACAGTTCCTTATTTGTTTCTTTGAGGTACTCCTCCCCGATACATATGGGTATTAGGGCACTCATACATCTACTGGGCAGTAAGGCGGGCAGAGGAGTGCCCTTATGGTCACAACCTGGGGTTTTCCTACAACACGGCTTGTTTCCGGTAGAGGGGTGTTCGGGGTTTGTTGTGGAGTTGAGTGTTTCCAGGGTGCTGATTCCTCAGCAGATTCGTTCCTGGGTCTGTTAAATTGGTTATTCACACAGGGAGTAATGATCTGGGCCGGGTTAGGACAAGTGACTTGATTCATTCCATAAAAGATGATGTTGCCCGTTGTATGGCGTTGTTTCGGGACGTTACAGTGGTGTGGTCAGAGGTGCTTCCCAAGCCATGTGGGCAGCGTTTGCCATATGCTAAGGGGCTCAAGCCCAGTAGGCGCAAACTGAACATGACCATTGCTAGGTTTGTACAATGACTTGCGGTATCGTGGTCAGGCATATCGAGTTAGAGAAGTACAACACCAATTTGATGCAGAAAGATGGGGTCCACTTAAATCTTATAGGACTGGATATATATTCAGTGTTGGATTGCAAGCAGGGATTGAGAGGACGCTGGTGGGGGAGGGGCACGATGCTGGGGGAGTGTGAAGAAGGTCAGCATCGCGGTGGCAAGCGCATGTGAAGGCAAGCACCAATTCGGATTGAGGATTTGCAGCCTGCTTGGGCTGAAGGCAGGTTGCTTCAGACTCTATGAACAGAAAGTGATATCTGTCTGGTGAAATAATCACCTCCATCAGCTGGCAGGTGGAAGTTAATGCTAGTTCAAAAGTTCAATAAAGGTTTACATGGGTCAGCAGTCAAGAGATTCCCTGGACTGCAAGGAAGGGAAGCATGACTGCTGCCTGTGACGAAGTGCCCTTTGCCACTTGGTACTGGAGAGGCTTGCCAGCCTCCTCCCCTGCGACTATGGCCCCTGGGAGATTGTACCCTTTTATACCAGCATTTGGGCTAATGGACTTTTATTGGACTGGGTATGGCCCTTTAAGAACCGTCTGTGGGCACATTGTGACTTTGGTGAACAATGCCCCTTTAAGACTATTGCCCCTGGAAGATATTGCCTGTTAACGACTGCTTTAGCAGATTGGATTTTAAAAGACTCTTGCTGCCCCTTTAAATTGTTTTGGAGCAGTTCTGCAGCTTTAAATTGGCACTTCGGATGCAGCCGAAGTGCCGAAGTAGTCGAAGTGGCCGCCATTCGACAAACGAACACGTGGCGGCGGCCATCTTTGTTCATTCGAACGAGGTCAGCGGTATGTGTAGCAAAATCCATGGAACTGAAATCGGCTACACATTTCAACGAACACCGCTGACCTTACCTTCTCCTACACTCAGTTTTCAGCTACAGAGACTAAGTCCCGTTGGCTGTTTGAACTCACTGCTATACTAAGCTAAATGCACGAACGGCCCGTTCGTGCATTCGAATGGGACTTAGTCATTTTTCTGTGTAAAATAGACCGACCGCACAGCCAAAATCTATGGAACTGATTTGGGTAGGAAAATGCGCCTGCGGTCGGTCAGAAAGGAATTGGCTGAATTTTGGATATGTTTGTAATTAAAGTGTGCTGAGTTCGAATATGTATATCTTTTTATGAAGATTGAATATATATTTTTAAAGTTACAGTGTATGTGTAAAAAGTATATTTTTCCTGCCTGTGATAATTACTTTAATCCATTGTGTTCAGTAATTATATTACAGGCAGAGGGGAGGGGTTGTGTGTAATTGATGGGAGTGTTTGTACTGTATACTACATGTTTATTGGTTGTTCTACAAAACCCTGTGGGCGGTCCTGTATGTGTAAGACCTCCATAAAAGAAAGCCCTTTGGTGCTAATTAAAACAGATCTTCTTGACCCTCAACACGTAGTCTTGTCTCGTGATTAGAGGGGACAGCTATACTCACACTGGGGATTGCTACGCTCTGCATACTCCCTTGAGCTTTTATCACTTAGCTCTTTTAAGAGCTTGTTCCTGATACGTTCTCCGGGAGGAAAGGTCTTCCCCACACGGTCCTGGAGGACAGAAGCTGATCCAGGGTGGACAGAAGACAGCGAGACTCCAGTTAAGCTACGGCGGTTGTGGAGTCTGCGGTGGTTGTGGTGTCCGGTGCGGTGCTTGTGGTCCTCGGTGCAAGCTAGGAAGCGACCATCAACGAAAGGTACTCGGTCGGAGTACGGGGAGCTCCGTTACAATGCCCAAGGAAGGGGTTGAATCAATGGGGAAACAATGTTGCAAAGTGGAGGTACAGATAAAAAGGGAGTTTGGGGGTGGGCACTTACCACTGTAAAGGAAGGAGTGTAGCGATAGTAGCTCTTTTCTGGAGTGTGACTCGTGCTAAAAAAGAAGTTACATCAATAAGAAAAGCAAATTATTCAATTACTCGTGGTTAATTCCCTTTACAGCATTCCTGTCTATGGGTGCGGTGTCTCAGGAGGCAGTGATTGCAGTGCTGCAAGCCTATCTGGCGGCAAATGGGACCAGGTCCTTGACGGAGGTACAGACAAAAATGGAGTTTGGGGGTATGTGCTTGCCACTTCAAAGGAAGAAGTTTAGCGATAGTAGCTTTTCCCCTCCCTCCTTCCCTCCCTTTGATATTGCAATGTGCATTTACTTATGGTTGGTGGTGGTTTCTGTGTCTTGTTGTTTCGGTTTTGGCACAGCGGGGTATACCTGGCCAGCGCATGTGAAGGCAAGTGCCAATTCAGATTGGGGAATCACAGCCTGCTTGGGCTGATGGTGAAAGGCAGGCTGCTTCGGACTCTGGGAACAGAAAGTGATATCTGTCTGGTGGAATAATCACCCCAATCAGCTGACAGGTGGAAGTTAATGCTGGTTCAAAAGTTCAATAAAGCTGTGGTCGTTGCCCTTATCCACTATACAGGTGTTTGTGTATTTATTAGGCAACGGGAAGGTTTACATGGGTCAGCAGTCAAGCAAGGATAAAGCATGTAAATTCTCAATGCCCTCTCAAAAACAAAAATAATCTTTATGAAATACTCATTATTACTGTGATGGAATTTTACTGAAATTCCAAACCAGTTGCAATATACAGAGAGACAAGGTAGGGACTACTTTGTCTCTCTATTTCTCCTCCGTCTGACATTTATGAGTGGAGTCAAAGAGTCAATCTCATGATGGCCGCATAGCTGGATGTATCTATTGAGTATCCTATGGTCTCACCGGAACCACGAAAGACCTCTTGGACTTGTGTGAGAGTACAGCAGTGACTTCGACTGAGTGAGCAGAGTGAGAGACAGATTTGAGTAAGTAACCTCACCTTTACCTTCCACCCAGACCGTGACAGTGCCGCTTGAAAACAATTCAGAGCTGCATATGTATCAACCATAAACTAATCAGAAATCCAACATATTAAAACCTCAACAGATAAACCACTTTTCATACACACATTGTCATCTTCACCTTGTTTATTACATGTTCTCCCACATACATTTCTCCTAGCTTTACCTTCTAGAGGAGGACAATGTTGTCTTGGAAAGTTCTCTTAGACCATCATCATCATTTTCAGACTTGCATGGTTATTCGATAAATTAAATTTCACATTTAAGGTAGCTGAGCTGAAAGCATAGAAGATTTATAGAATATTTGCAATTCAATTATTGACCGTAAATTTTAAATTCACTTTGAATTCTCACTTTAGTAAATATTTATGTTAATCTCCATAAAGCTTACTTTTTTGTGTTGATTATTGCATTTTAGATTTTTCTTTAAAATTTACATTACTAGTGGATATATTTTGGGTCATTATCCCGTGTGACTTGCGACTGAGACACGGCTTTCTGACACTGGGCATTACGTTTCGCTCTAGAATATCTTGATAGTCTCCTGATTTCATTGTGCCCTGCACAGGTTCTGGGCACCCAGTGCCAAGGGCAGCAATACAACCCTAAAACATCACTGAGCCTCCTCCATGTGCCTCAGTAGGGATTTTGCACTATATTGTTCTTTTCTTTGAAAGCTTATTTTGACATTCTGTAAATGTGGAGCTGTGCTTTGTCAAAAAGCTCTACTTTTGTCTGTCTAAAGGACATACTCCCAGAGGGACTGTGGCTTGAAAGCATGCATTTTGCCAAACTCCAGCCAGCATTTAGGGCAAATGAATGGTGCATTATTTAATTAAAAATGCAAAGGTACCAATAAGAGTACCAATACTATGGCCACATCTATAGGATAAAATATCATTCTTTGAGACTTATAGAAAGGAGATTTTTCCTATAGCAGAGGAACAGGCAATTTCTTTACAATATGGGCAGCACACATGGGGAATTCTCTGCCTAAAAAGGTTTTATCTGATTACGCAGAGATTTTAAAGAAAGGTCTTGATATTTATTTCTTTTTAAATCAGAATATTACAGGATATAATAGTTAACATTAGTGGTGACAAAATTTTAACACAAGGAGAAATCTGACTGCTAAATAAATACTTAGCTCTGTTGGTAAGTCAGCGCCATGGACCGCCTGGTATATTAAAGAAGATCTGTAATTTTCTGGGATCTTTGCTTGGGCTGGACTTTGTTGGGCTGGTCTCAGTAATCAGGCCCTTCTGCCAGTTATTACGGTTATTATAATTTATATAGTGTCAACACATATTATAAACACAAATAACAGCTTGTCAGAACTCACACATTAACAAATGATTCACTTTAACTAGTTTCCAAGGTACGGCAGGTAGAAATGCCAGAGAGGCGTAATTTCTATCTCACACTGGAACACGAAGAACTATGGAGAAATCATATTCATATTAACTTATCTAATGGAACATTGGAAAAGGATACATTTTTATAGATTTGTTTGTGGGCGACTTTTATGTTTTTTCATCTTCTAAATGATCACCAGGTGCCACTATTTCAATAAGAATTAGCTTCATATCTCTCATTGACCAGCAGGAGGCACTAGAGTTGCACAAGAGTTTCTCTGGTTCAGTGTAATAGTATTAAAGGGAAACACTGAAACAAACACATTTCTTCTTGGTATAGTCTACTAAAAATGCCCAGAGGTACAATTTTTTTTTGTCCAAATCATGTATTATAAATGTATTTCCCATTTTGGTTTGTCTGAATTTTGATTGTTACGTAAATCAGTTTGACTTTTGTTATAACTGAAATATATTTTTCAATAGGTATAGTATATTTATTTACATTTTGCTACCTGTTTGCCTGCTGGTTGACAGAGGGACAACTTATTTATTTATACATACACATTTATTTACACATACTCATAAAGCACATCAGCTGGCGGAAGTGCTGTATATGTCTGACGTCTCTCATATTTGTGACAGTTTATAAAACGTATATTAGTTGGGGCTGAGACACGTCCCTATCTGTAACTCAGGCACTAATAGTCACTCAGATACGAACAGTCACATAGACACTAACAGCCACTCAGACACTAACAGTCACATAGACACTAACAACCACTCAGACAATAACAGTCACATAGACACTAACAACCACTCAGACAATAACAGCCACTCAGACACTAACAGCCACTCAGACTATAACAGTCACTCAGACACTAACAGTCACATAGACACTAACAGTCACTCAGACACTAACAGTCACATAGACACTAACAACCACTCAGACAATAACAGTCACATAGACACTAACAACCACTCAGACAATAACAGCCACTCAGACACTAACAGACCACTCAGACTATAACAGTCACTCAGACACTAACAGTCACATAGACACTAACAGTCACTCAGACACTTGTAGTCACATAGACACTAACAGTCACTCAGACAATAACAGCCACTCAGACACTAACAGCCACTCAGACAATAACAGTCACTCAGACGCTAACAGTCACATAGACACTAACAGCCACTCAGACACTAACAGTCACATAGAGACTAACAACCACTCAGACAATAACAGCCACTCAGACACTAACAGCCACTCACACACTAACAGTCACTCAGACACTTGTAGTCACATAGACACTAACAGCCACTCAGACACTAACAGCCACTCAGACAATAACAGCCACATAGACACAGTCACATAGACACTAACAGTCACTCAGACTCTGACAGTCACATAGACACAAACAGTCACCTCCCTACCTGTAACTCAGGCACTAATAGTCACTCAGATACTAACAGTCACATAGACACTAACAGCCACTCAGACACTAACAGTCACATAGACACTAACAACCACTCAGACACTAACAGTCACATAGACACTAACATCCACTCAGACTCTGACAGTCACATAGACACTAACAACCACTCAGACAATAACAGCCACTCAGACACTAACAGCCACTCAGACAATAACAGCCACTCAGACACTAACAGTCACATAGACACTAACAGCCACTCAGACACTAACAGTCACATAGACACTAACAACCACTCAGACACTAACAGTCACATAGACACTAACAGCCACTCAGACTCTGACAGTCACATAGACACTAACAACCACTCAGACAATAACAGCCACTCAGACACTAACAGCCACTCAGACAATAACAGTCACTCAGACACTAACAGTCACATAGACACTAACAGCCACTCAGACACTAACAGTCACATAGACACTAACAACCACTCAGACAATAACAGCCACTCAGACACTAACAGCCACTCAGACAATAAGAGCCACTCAGACTCTGACAGTCACATAGACACAGTCACATAGACACTAACAGTCACATAGACACTAACAGCCACTCAGACACTAACACATAGACACTAACAACCACTCAGACAATAACAGCCACTCAGACACTAACAGCCACTCAGACACTAACAGTCACTCAGACACTTGTAGTCACATAGACACTAACAGCCACTCAGACAATAACAGTCACTCAGACTCTGACAGTCACATAGACACAAACAGTCACCTCCCTACCTGTAACTCAGGCACTAATAGTCACTCAGATACTAACAGTCACCTAGACACTAACAACCACTCAGACACTAACAGTCACATAGACACTAACAACCACTCAGACACTAACAGTCACATAGACACTAACAACCACTCAGACAATAACAGTCACATAGACACTAACAGCCACTCAGACACTAACAGTCACATAGACACTAACAACCACTCAGACACTAACAGTCACTCAGACACTTATAGTCACATAGACACTAACAGCCACTCAGACACTAACAGTCACATAGACACTAACAACCACTCAGACAATAACAGTCACTCAGACACTAACAGTCACATAGACACTAACAGCCACTCAGACACTAACAGTCACATAGACACTAACAACCACTCAGACAATAACAGCCACTCAGACACTAACAGCCACTCAGACACTAACAGTCACTCAGACACTTGTAGTCACATAGACACTAACAGCCACTCAGACAATAACAGTCACTCAGACTCTGACAGTCACATAGACACAAACAGTCACCTCCCTACCTGTAACTCGGGCACTAATAGTCACTCAGATACTAACAGTCACATAGACACTAACAACCACTCAGACACTAACAGTCACATAGACACTAACAACCACTCAGACACTAACAGTCACATAGACACTAACAACCACTAAGACACTAACAGTCACATAGACACTAACAACCACTCAGACACTAACAGTCACTCAGACACTTATAGTCACATAGACACTAACAGCCACTCAGACACTAACAGTCACATAGACACTAACAACCACTCAGACAATAACAGTCACTCAGGCATTAACAACTACTCAGACACTAACAGCCACTCAGACTCTGACAGTCACATAGACACAAACAGTCACATAGACTCTGACAGTCAGTCAGAAAGCCAGGAAGGTTTTCTTCTGCTCCCATTAGCTCCACAGAGCTAACGCAAGTTGCAGACGCGCTAAGTCTCTGGACGAATCTGGAGTTTTATTCCCTGGCAATGACTGAAATTTTGTGCATGGTAAGGAGGAGAGGTTTGAAACATCTGTTTTTTCATATACCCCCAAAGAAAACATGCAGAAACAATACATAACCCTATATACTCCGTATTCATACCCATGAACAAACATAACCATACCTACCCCCTATCCATACGCCTTTAGATAACCCTCTGTACCCCCTATTCATACGCCCTTTAGATAACCCTCTGCACCCCCTTTAGATAACCCTCTGTACCCCCTGTCCATACCCCCTTTAGATAACCCTCTGTACCCCCTATCAATAACCTCTTTAGATAACCCTCTGTACCCCCTATCAATACACCCTTTAGATAGCCCTCTGTATCCCCTATCAATAACCTCTTTAGATAACCCCCTGTACCCCCTATCCATATCCCGTTTAGATAACCCTCTGTACCCCCTATCCGTTTAGATAACCCTCTGTACCCTCTTTAGATAACCCTCTGTACCCCCTATCCATACGCCCTTTAGATAACCCACTGCACCCCCTATCAATACCCTCTTTAGATAACCCTCTGTACCCCCTATCCATAACCCCTTTAGATAACCCTCTGTATCCCTATCCATACCCCATTTAGATAACCCTATGCCCTATCCATACCCCTTTAGATACCCTCTGTACCCCCTATGCATACCCCTTTAGATAACCCTCTGTACCCCCTGTCTATACCCCCTTTAGATAACCCTCTGTACCCCCTGTCCATACCCCCTTTAGATAATCCTCTGTATCCCCTATCAATAACCTCTTTAGATAACCCTCTGTACCCCCTATCCATACACCCTTTAGATAGCCCTCTGTATCCCCTATCAATAACCTCTTTAGATAACCCTCTGTACCCCCTATCCATATCCCCTTTAGATAACCCTCTGTACCCCCTATCCATACCCTCTTTAGATAACCCTCTGTACCCCCTATCCATATGCCCTTTAGATAACCCACTGCACCCCCTATCAATACCCTCTTTAGATAACCCTCTGTACCCCCTATCCATACCCCCTTTAGATAACCCTCTGTACCCCCTATCCATACCCCCTTTAGATAACCCTCTGTACCCCATATCCATACCCCCTTTAGATAACCCTATGTACCCCCATCAATACCCTCTTTAGATAACCCTCTGTACCCCCTATCCGTAACCCCTTTTGATAACCCTCTGTATCCCCTATCCATACGCCCTTTAGATAACCCTCTGTATCCCCATATCCATACCCCTTTAGATAACCATATGTACCCCCATCCATACGCCCTTTAGATAACCCTACCCCTATCCATACGCCCTTTAGATAACCCTCTGTACCCCCTATCCATACCCTCTTTAGATAACCCTCTGACCGAAGATCACTGCCTCTAAACTCTGCAAAGCATAAATTGAGGATTGCCCCTCATCACCTGCAATCACCACTCGATTTGCACTAAGAGATATCTGAAGTCCCACTGGGACTCCTAATAGCCCAGAGCATGGCAAACATGCCACAGGTTGCTGACCCCTGAACTATGTATCCCCTATACTTAACCCTAAACATAAAACAATGTATCTCTTACCCTTAACCCTAAACATAACTCTACATTCTACCCGTACCCTTAAACATGAACCTACCTACTCCCCTCCATACCCCTATACAAAGCCCTATATTCCATAAATATTATACGTTTTGCTCACGGTCCACATCCATAACTACAGTTGTGCTCAAAAGGAGAATTGGTAATATTTTTCCAATTTTTAGAAAAAACATGAGTGAGCAGGCAAAAAACATTTCTTTTATTTCTTATGGGATTCATATTCAACTGTAGGCTATAACAGAATGGCACAATCATAAAACAAAACATGGAAACAAAGAAAAAAATGAAATGACCGCTGTTCAAAAGGCTATATAGTTCTTAATGCTGTGTATTGCCCCCTTCAGCATCAATGATGGCGTGCAGTCTTTTGTAATAGTTGTCTATGAGGCCCCTAATTCTTGCAGGTGGTATAGTTGCTTATTCGTCTTGGCAAAATGCCTCCATGTCATGCAAAGTCTTTGGTCATCTTGCATGAACCGCACATTTGACATCTCCCCAGAGTGGCTTGATGATATTTAGGTCAGGAGACTGTGATGACCACTCCAGAACCTTCACCTTTTTCGGCTGTAACCACTGGAGGGTCAACTTGGCCTTGTGCTTAGGTTTATTGTCATGCTGGAAAGTCCAAGAGTTTCCCATGCGCAGCCTTCGTGCAGAAGAATGCAATTTGTCTGCCAGTATTTTCAGATAACATGCTGCATTCATCTTGCCTTTAATTTTCATAAGATTCCCTGTGCCTTTAGAGCTCACACACACCCAAAACATCAGAGAGACACCACCATGCTTCACAGTGGGGATGGTATTTTTTTCACTATAGGCCTTTTTGACCCCTCTCGAAACATAACGCTTATAGTTGTGAACATAAAGCGCTATTTTGGTCTTGTCACTCCAAATTACAGTGTGCCAGAAGGTGTGAGGCGTGTCAATGTGTTTTCAGGCATATTGCAACCGTGGCATTGGCGCAGTAAAGGCTTTTTTGGGGCAACTCGACCATGCAGCTCATTTTTGTTCAAGTATCGTCATATTGTGCTCCTTAAAACAACTACACCGTCTTTTTCCAGAGCAGCCTGTATTTCTCCTAAAGTTACCTGTGAGTTTTTCATTGTATTCTAAACAATTCTTCTGGCAGTTGTGGCTAAAATCCTTCTTGGTCTACTTGACCATGACTTGGTATCAGGAGATCCCCGAATTTTCCCACTTCTTAATAAGTGATTGGACAGTACTGACTGGTATTTTCAAGGCTTTGAATATCTTTTTATATCCTTTTCCATCTTTATAAAGTTCCATTACCTTGTCTTTTGACAGTTCTTTTCTGCTCTCCAAGGCTAGGTATCTAGCCTGCTCAGTGCATCCATGTGAGAGCTAACAAACCCATTGACTATTTATACATAGACACAAATTGTAATTTAAGAAGCCCCAGGTGTGGGAAATTAACATTTAATTGTGTGTTTGTAACAAGGCCAAACATTCAAGGGTATGTAAACTTTTGATCAGGGCCATTTGGGTGATTTCTGTTATCACTGTGATTTAAAAAGGAGCAAACCACTATGTGATAATAAATGGCTTCATATAATCACTATCCTTCAGTAAACTACAAATATTTTGCATGATCAGTCATTATTTTAAAATAAATGCCAAAAATGCCAAAAACCCTCCCTTCAAACATGACCCTATGCACCCTTTAAATAAGCTTGTGTATCCATACCCCAAAATATAACTTATCTACCTCTGAGCCATATCCTTAAGCATAACCATCTAAACCCCTTATCCGTACCCCTAAACTGAACACATCCTCCCCCCAAAATTTTACCCAATGTACTCTCTCTCCATATCCATAAAAATAACCCTATGCTCCCACAAACCCTTATGTACTTAACATAATCGAATATGTTACCTAAACATAACCTTACTTCTCTGTCTCAGACTTCAGTCTCACACACACAGCATGCTGTCTTTTGCTCTTTATTTCGGTATATATTCCTCTCAGTCTCTTTCTTTCTCGTTCTGTCATTCTCCCACCCTTGCTCTCTCACTTGTCCCCATTCCCGAATCACGTTTATTTGATTGCTCTCTCTCCTTTTCCCACCTTGCCCATTTATGTAATTCTTTCACAGATTTTCAAGCATTAACCTAAAAGAACTTTTCAAATTAAACACAGAATATTAATGATTAATTGCAACACAGATTTGAAGATAAGAGAGCAAAGCATAGCTGAGACAAACTAGTGGCAGGAGAACACTATCAAGCGCATGTTAAGAGAAAACATTAGCAATCGAAGGAAACAATTACGTCACAAATAAGATAAATAGGTACACAAAGCTTTAGAAAGAATTTCTTTAAAATACCCAATTCATGGGAGAGTGCAGCGAGATAAGTGTATAAAAAGAAAGGAATGCTATTAGTTCGAGGCAGGGCAAATGGAGAGAAATGAGAATAGCAGACAGAATACAGCTAGGACTGTAGGCTGCGGGAAAACGGTAGAGAAAAAGTTCAGTTAGAGACATGAGTTTTTCACAGTGGATATATTCCGTCTTTCATCCCGAGAGACCAACATTATCAAACCTCCATCTGATGAGTGAGAGCCAACCTCTGAGGGGTTTGCAGACCCCTTGCTCTGTGATACTGACTGGTGCTGTATCCATCGGCGATGAAAGAATTGAGGAAACCTTCAAAAAGATGGTCTCTCACATTGGCGGAATAGATAATATTTTGCTGATAGGAGCTTCCGGTTATGGTACAGAAAATGATGGTGGTAGAAGTGGGATACTCCAGGAACTGTCATTCATCCTGTTTCAGTCTACAGAAAAGAACCCGTCCAGGCCAAAAGATGAAAGGAATGAAGATAATGCAGGAAGGAGCTGCTTGCAATCTTGTGTCACATCCAAATCCAGAATATTTGAGTTTCCCGTCATTTTGACAGTTTTTCGGGAAACAATGATAATGAACCCTGCTAACACTACCCTCATTATAGAGATGTTGAGAGATATCAAGCTTCGGGTCAAAGGTTCTAAAAAAGCCTTGGTGGGAATAATCTACAGCCAGGAACAACGGGGAGAGACCAACATGGAGAGTCAAAGTCGCCTTAGGAGTCTTTTGGGAAAAGTATTCAAGAAACTGCAATGGGGGGTCTGCTTTTATTGTCAATCCCAGCCTGAGACCATTTTAGAGGTAAAGAGGACTATCAAAGAAACATTGGAAATACCAACCAGAGGCAAGTGGTTATCTTTATTTTCTCTACAGGAAATAATTTGCACTTCTTTATCTCTTTCTACCTTATTATATCTTATTTTAACACTATATATTGTCATATATTCAATAAATATCTACGTATTGTCATATATGCTCTATACCTCGTTATAAATTATCTATCTGTACTTCATTATATCTCTTCTGTATCTCTATATCATGTAATACCTCCTGTATACTTTATTATATTTATTATTATTATTATATGTTAAATTCATATCTCTCTATATCGCATATTTCCTCTAACTCTCTATAGCATGTAATATCTCCTGTATACTTCATTATATTTATTATTATATGTTAAATTCATATCTGATATCTCTCTATATCGCACATTTCCTCTAGCTCTCTATAGCATGTAATATCTCCTGTATACTTCATTATATTTATTACTATATGTTAATTTCATATCCTTCTATATCGCGCATTTCCTCTAACTCTCTATGGCATGTAGCTTTAGAGAGCAGCTTTGTAAAACTTACTGACAAACAATTCTCTCTAAACGGCAAACAATGGCGATCAGTATCCCACCTCTAGTGAGAGAAATAAACTGTAAAGTGTATAAACTAAATTATATATTGTCTTTCTCCCAAAGACATATTTGACTAAGGTCACAATCCAAATTTAACAAACCATTGTTCTGCCGGTAATGCCATCAAATCAGAAAACATGATTAGCCTAAAACTGGGTTTGAACTCTGATTAAATCATCAATCTTGTGATTTTGAGGTCAATAGCAAAATATCGGAAGATTACGGTAACTAAAAAAAAATCACAGTTTGAAACCAGGTGCATTGATAATACTAATCGGTAATGGGTGTTTAATTATCACATGATGTTACATAGGGGAATTGCCATGTGTATATTTGTTTAAGGTGTACACACTGACTTTATTGTCCTCAGGTGTATTTGTTATGTTATGATTTGCTATGCTATGTTTTGTCCTTATACCCCTTTGTCCTTAAAGCTTATTTGTCCTTGAACCCTTGGTAAACATTAAACTCTACATCAACCCCATGCCTAACCCTCTCAGGCTGCATCTCCTACAAGCTGTGTGTTTGTGATTGTATGTGATTTTTTTGTGTGCGTTTGTGAGTATATGCCGTGTCTTCATTCTGTATTAATATATTGACTTATATCGAACTTGTAAATATCTCCCTAGCTAGTTCGGCTTAAAGTTTGATTAACACAGTGCATTCCGTAAGATCGCATTCCCTGTAAAGAGCAGCCATTACCATTCTTGTTCGAAAGATATCTCAATATGGGATATATTTGGCATGAGAGATCCTTTCACTATCTCCCCCCTGTTTTCCACTATTCGTTCTGTGTAATGTATCCCTCCCCCCTTCACATTCTTCTTGTCACTTTATCACTGTCGCACAATCCAAACTATTTGGTTTCCAGGGCTTAGCCCTTGATAAATACCTTGGTGACAAGTACAAAGCGTTAGCTCAGAGCTGAAAGGAACAGACCGAGTAACAAAGCAATATCTTTGTATACTGTGCTACTGTGCAAGGCTGCCATCAGAAATACTGGGGCCCCTTACACAGCTCGAACGCTACACATGCAGGCTCCAAGCACCAGGACCACTTTGAATCACTAAATTGGTCAGGCTTGTTGGTGTAACCTATTCTGTGTTTGTGTTTTAGGAAGTGAAGAGATGTAAATAACTATTTTATTTGTCTGACATTCTGTAGTACTCCAATATTTTAAAATAAGTGTATCTTTCCTTTGTTTATTTCAGATCAATCTAAAATGGACATCAAGACTGATGATCTACAGAGATCCTTTCAAGACCTTGTGCACCATCTTGGGGGTAAGGAGAGATTTCTCCTGGTTGGAAACATTTGTCCCTCTGCACGCCCCTCTGAGAAGGCCTTGATATTCAAGGAGTTGAGTAGAGAACTCTTTGGAGATGATGTGGAAACTCCTACTAGAAGCCAGAGTAATGAAGAATTTATGCTGATCAAACAGAATGCCAAAATGTTCTCTGGGGAGTGCACTAAACTCCCCAAGCCAATGTCTTTCCCTTACCCACTCATCTTGGTGGTATTTCACCACACGTTCCTCAGAGAAGATATAAATCAGATTCAGGTCAAGGAGATATTGGTGGATGTTAAGACAAGAGTTAAGAAAAACCGCACAGGAATTATAGCGGTGATGTATAGTTCAGAGGTCATAGAGGAAGGGAAATGTCAGATATACGAGACCCTTCTCCTAAAGTTATTGCATCAAACCTTTGGAAGTACTGTTGGGGTCTGTACCTATGTAAGATCTAAGCCCAAAACAGTGGAGAAGATAAAAAGATGTGTTTCTGATGTCATAAAACAAGCAATAGAAATGTCTTCATAGCGTTAAGAAATATAAACTGAGATACTAGATAGCACCGTCAATCAGTCACGGCTACGGGTGAATACATTGCCTGCAGATTTGTTTTTATTCCAGACTACTATACATAATTCAAACTCTTCCAGCTAATTGGAGTCACCAGGTATATGCTTACTATATGATTCACATTACTCAAATACATTTGGAATTTTCACAATACTTGTGATCACACAAAAAGTAAGGAGTCTTGTAGACTACATTCACACACACACAAACCTGTTATTACATCAAACCCCACACCTAAGAATGCAGCTTCTATTAAATATCATCCACAATCACACCAAACTCTTTAGGACACGCAGCCTAAATAATTTTAACTACCATCCTCTCCCACTGTCTAGGAATCCTTCGCTTGAGCCTAACGTGTTACTTTCCTCAGTACAGCTTTTAATTCCATGTTACTTTATAACTATTTTCATTCCTCTACTTCGTTTATTTAAAGGACAACTGTCACCTCAAAACTAGGTTTTAAAATAATAATCCTTTATCAAGTTTTGAAAGGTAAGTTGTTTTTTTGGGGTTTTTTTTAAATGAAGTATCTGTAAAAAAAATACAAAAACCCTTATTCCTCATTCTTTTAGTATAAATCAGAATCTTCAGCCTTATGCTAGCACCTTGGGTCAGACATTGTTTGAAAATCATTAGTTAGTCTCTATAGTCTTCCCTGCTTCAAGGGAGTCAGCACAAAGGGACCTTGATGCTGGAATCAAGTGAATGAAAGAAAGGGTTATTTAACCCTTTCTATGTCGAGGGGGGGGAGCATGATGGAGGGGAGGGCAGAAGAACACTTTAGATGTGATGGAAGGAAGGCATGATGGAGGGGAATGCAGAAGAACACGTTACATGTGATGGAAGGAAGGCATGATGGAGGGGAGGGCAGAAGAACACTTTAGATGTGATGGAAGGAGGGCATGATGGAGGGGAGGGCAGAAGAACACTTTAGATGTGATGGAAGGAGGGCATGATGGAGGGGAGGGCAGAAGAACACTTTAGATGTGACAGAAGAACTTTAGATGTGATGGAAGGAGAAGGCATGATGGAGGGGAAGGCAGAAGAACACGTTACATGTGATGGAAGGAGGGCATGATGGAGGGAGGGCAGAAGAACACTGATGTGATGGAAGGAGGCATGATGGAGGGGAGGGCAGAAGAACACTTTAGATGTGATGGAAGGAGGGCATGATGGAGGGGAGGGAAGAGGAACAGTTTAGATGTGATGGAAGGAGGGCATGATGAGGGGAGGGCAGAAGAACACTTTAGATGTGATGGAAGGAGGGCAGAAGAACACTTTAGATGTAATGGAAGGAGGGCATGATGGAGGGGAGGGCAGAAGAACACTTTAGATGTGATGAAAGGAGGGCATGATGGAGGGGAGGGCATAAGAACACTTTACATATGATGGAAGGAGAGCATGATGGAGGGGAGGGCAGAAGAACACTTTAGATGTGATGAAGGAGGGCATGATGGAGGGGAGGGCAGAAGAACACTTTAGATGTGATGGAAGGAGGGCATGATGGAGGGGAGGGCAGAAGAACACTTTAGATGTGATGGAAGGAGGGCATGATGGAGGGGAGGGCAGAAGAATACTTTAGATGTGATGGAAGGAGGGCATGATGGAGGGGAGGGCAGAAGAACACTTTAGATGTGATGGAAGGAAGGCATGATGGAGGGGAGGCAGAAGAACACGTGATGTGATGGAAGGAGGCATGATGGAGGGGAGGGCAGAAGAACACTTTAGATGTGATGGAAGGAGGGCATGATGGAGGGGAGGGCAGAAGAACACTTTAGATGTGATGGAAGGAGGGCATGATGGAGGGGAGGGCAGAAGAACACTTTAGATGTGATGGAAGGAGGGCATGATGGAGGGGAGGGCAGAAGAACACTTTAGATGTGATGGAAGGAGGGCATGATGGAGGGGAGGGCAGAAGAACACTTTAGATGTGATGGAAGGAAGGCATGATGGAGGGGAGGGCAGAAGAACACGTTAGATGTGATGGAAGGAAGGCATGATGGAGGGGAGGGCAGAAGAACACTTTAGATGTGATGGAAGGAGGGCATGATGGAGGGGAGGGCAGAAGAACACTTTAGATGTGTTGGAAGGAGGGCATGATGGAGGGGAGGGCAGAAGAACACTTTAGATGTGATGGAAGGAAGGCATGATGGAGGGGAAGGCAGAAGAACACGTTACATGTGATGGAAGGAAGGCATGATGGAGGGGAGGGCAGAAGAACACTTTAGATGTGATGGAAGGAAGGCATGATGAAGGGGAGGGCAGAAGAACACTTTAGATGTGATGGAAGGAGGGCATGATGGAGGGGAGGGCAGAAGAACACTTTAGATGTGATGAAAGGAGGGCATGATGGAGGGGAGGGCAGAAGAACACTTAGATGTGATGGAAGGAGAGCATGATGGAGGGGAGGGCAGAAGAACACTTTAGATGTGATGGAAGGAGGGCATGATGGAGGGGAGGGCAGAAGAACACTTTAGATGTGATGGAAGGAGGGCTTGATGGAGGGGAGGGCAGAAGAACACTTTAGATGTGATGGAAGGAGGGGCATGATGGAGGGAGGGCAGAAGAACACTTTAGATGTGATGGAAGGAAGGCATGATGGAGGGAGGGCAGAAGAACACTTTAGATGTGATGGAAGGAGGGCATGATGGAGGGGAGGGAAGAGGAACAGTTTAGATGTGATGGAAGGAGGGCATGATGAGGGGAGGGCAGAAGAACACTTTAGATGTGATGGAAGGAGGGCAGAAGAACACTTTAGATGTAATGGAAGGAGGGCATGATGGAGGGGAGGGCATACGTTAGATGTGATGGAAGGAGGGCAGGATGGAGGGAAGGGCAGAAGAACACTTTAGATGTAATGGAAGGAGGGCATGATGGAGGGGAGGGCATACGTTAGATGTGATGGAAGGAGGGCATGATGGAGGGGAGGGCAGAAGAACACTTTAGTGTTAGTAATACAACTTTGTATTCCTGACACTATAATGTTCCTTTCACTCCCATAGAGACTCACTGTCGGTTTTTAAACACTGTCTGACCAAAGGTGCATGTATATGGCTGAAGGATCCTGTCATACTAAAGAAAGAGATGAGTTTCTCTCATGTATATAACCTCAGATCCACTACCAGTACTTTATTTAGCATACCACAATACAAAAATAAAGTGGCTCGATTCTCACTTTCCTACAGAGCACCGCAAATTACAGAATAATCTCTCGGACACCATCAAATTCTCCTCCATTCTAAAATCCTTTAATGGATCACTGTCAATATATCTCAGTACAGAATGCACCTGTAATCATGGTTAATTATATTGGTACCTGTTCTGTTTTAAATGTATATATGTGTATTTTAATATTATTTAGTATTTTTAATATTATATTATACCCTACTGTAATAAATGGAATGTTTGTTGGCCCAGGACATACTTAAAAATGAGAGAAATCTCCTTCCTGGTAAAATATTTTATAAATAAAAAAATATATAGGGATGGAGCTAGAATCAAGTAAGCAGGTGACTCATACAGATCTTACATTGGGTGAGCTACGCTGTTCACTTTACAATAATAATATTAACAAAGTATTTAACCAGGAAAGGCACATACAGATTACTCTGATTTTCAAGAACGTCCTGGGAATGTTACCTTAGCCCAACATCCAGGGGTTGTTACAATCAGGAAGATGTTTTGTGAAAAGGAAAGGCGCAGGGGGTGGAGCTATGCCACAGAAAGCTATACATTTAAAAAAAAAAAATATTTAAGCAGAATTAAAGAGATTTGATCAGGGAAAGAATAAACGTGCAGATGTGATCAAAACCCATCCAGTGCATTTAAAGGGACAGTATAGGCACCTAGAGCACTTCCTCTCATTGATGTGTGTGTGGTGCCCCTGTCGGGTTGACCCTGCAATGTAAATCCTCTTAACATTGCAGGGTTAAGTCCACCCCTAGTGATGTCACAGAAGGAGGAGACCTAGCCAGCGGCCAGAGTGCCACGGTGCGGGAGTTATGGCAAGTAAAAATTGATTTTTAACGATTAACACATTGGAGCGTGGGGAGACCTAATCAGTTAGGGAAAGGGACACTATGGCATTAAAAATACAGGTTTGTGTTGCTAATGCTAGAGTGTTCCCTTGAGTTGTGTTGGTACCCAGAGTGTTATATAACCTGTGATAACCCAGGTTAATGTAACTTTTCTGTTGGGATTCTGGTCTGTCACGCTGCATAGGGCAGAGATACAGTACATGCTGATACCTCTCCTGCACTGTGCAGAAGCATTTATAATTTAAAATGGTGGGCTGTATTCTAAACGCCAAGGATGGGGCAGGCGAGAGGGAGGACTCTGGGTGTACTGCACTCTGGAGGCCTCTTGGCCAGCTGCATAGAATGCATGAAAGGTTTTAGCAAGGTAACTGTACTTACTTTGGGCATTATCATTACATCCAAACTTTCAACTTTCTTCTACCTCCTGTTGCCATTTTGTTTTTTCAGAAAACACAATCCCAGAAATGTCATCCGGTTCCCTAACAAAGCAGAACGTTTTAAATTCTAAGTTCTATTTCTCTATTTTTGTTACACCTATGCTATATGATAAGATTGTTTTTCTATTCTATGTTCATATTTGAGAACCTGTCGGAAACACTGCAAGATAATGAATCTTTAAAAGCTTTTATCGGCCAATATTTCTGTCAGCATTAATAAGCAAAAAAATAAAACGTAATTACATCTTTAGGAATCTCCAAACACCAAGCCATACATTGCTGTTGTATACTTTGTATACGTTTTAGCTTTGCATCTCGTCTTTATTTGTGTTTTAAATAAAAAAGAGTAATGAAGGGGTTACATAACTGCTGAAAGAGGTGGTGTCTCCTCAGGCCGTACAATTAGAACATTAGAACATTTCGTGTGTCACCAGAATTGACACTCTCAGGTCTTCCGATAACCTACACATAGGCTACAAATATGTGACACACCTTGTGAAATTATTTGCATAGAGAACAGGGCCTTACCCACCAGACAGCTCCCATCGACAGCCCACAAATCATCCACGACCATAGCTTCTCAGCCTTATTTCGCTAAATACTGGGAACAAGCTGTAAACAAACCGTGGTCCTCCTCACAATACTCGAAAATGTGTCCATTTACATAACAGCAAAAGATCCCAAATTCCGGGGTACAAGTTACACATATACCAGTACTCTAAATGTCGCGTCCAGGCACAAACAGATCGACAGGCAGTCACCTCTCACTTTTTATAGTGTTTTACATTAAAAAGGATTCAAAGAACTCTCACTTTGCAAAATCCGATCAATTATGTTACTATTGCCCAACATAATGGTGCTAATTTTATTAACTCTGGAAGGATGATAGGCTGACATTAAGATTTCTGGTTACCCACAGAGACATTGTATCTCTTCCACACGTTTGTAGATGTCAGTAGTCATGTAACTACTTGGACCAAACACCTGGGTTATGGGTTGGCAACCTTTGGCACTCCAGATGTTGTGGACTAGATCTCACATAATGCTCTTACAGCCGTAATGCTTGCAAAGCATCAAGGGAGTTGTAGTTCACAACATTTAGAGTGCTGACAGTTGCCTACCCCAGACCTAAATAAATGTTTATTAACTTGTTCTCATTCTTCTCTCATCCTCTCTACCTCGTTGTGTTTATTTTAAACGTTTGTGTTAGTTAGACACTAAGCTTTCTCCTAGTGACCTTTCATTTCATTTGGGTTTATTCACTAAAGTGAGAATTGTAAAGAACTGACAATGAAATAGGAAATTATAACAAAAATACCCCAGAGACTGGATACATTTCAAAACTCACCAAAACTCCAACTCGTTTGTTCCGTCGCAAAATGTGTAATCTGTTTATTCATTCTTCACATTTCCCAGTGCGTCTGATGTTCTGAGATTATGATAGTGATTTTTCATTTGTATTCTCTGTATGTGACATTTGAATAACTGAAAATATAATAAACATTATTTAATTTAAAAAACGATTTCACCTGCCATATATGGCAAGTACTGGTGGGTTATTCAATAAACTGTGAATTGTCAGGAATTTAAGTATTTTTTTTAATTTTAGAGCAAAAAAAACAAACTTAAAATACATCAGACTTGCAGTTCTGCCGTTGTGTCTTAAATGATAAAATGATAAAATCCACTTTGAATGCCCAACGATTCATAACCATAAAAGTACCCCAGGAGTTTATTAGAACGCATAGAGGGTTATTCAATAAAGTGGGAATTGTTGGGAATTCAAGATAAATACTTTGGCCTCAAATTTGAATTCCTGACAAATCTCATGTTAGTAAAAAAAATGCTATAATTCTGTAGGGGTAAAAATCCTACATATTTACTTATTGCATTGTGCCTGTGTAATATTCCTCTGATACTATAATATTATCGATTCATTCTGTGCTCTACTTTTATGTTTAATAACAATTAAAAAAAAAAAACGAAGTATGCAAACCTGTCATTCCTACTTCTGTTTATTGCAATAAAATGTATATATTAACCCAAACTACACATTTAGCTAAAACCCACCAATACTGGGGTTTTGGAACACAGACATGAACTGTCACAGGAATTTAAAAAGTATATTTACTTATTTAACAAACGTGTATTTGTGAATTTATTTAACAAATGTGTGTTTGTGAAGTGTGAAAAATAAAAATAAATCGGCAGCTTTGTTCTGCACCTGGCAGTCAGCATAGAGGAAGCGTACGGATAACATGGGAAATATAGAAATCGAGTTATTTACTAAAAAGTAAATTCAAAGTGAAGTTCAAACTTAAAGGGACACCATGGACCCATGAAGAACTTGCTAAAATGCGTTATGTATTAAGTGTGTCTTCCTTTTTAATTTTACAAAAAGTTCACAATAGAAATCGACACTTTTATAAATGAATCTTGTTACATCCCCCCGGGCTGTCAATCA
Source organism: Pelobates cultripes (assembly GCA_933207985.1). NCBI lineage: Eukaryota > Metazoa > Chordata > Amphibia > Anura > Pelobatidae > Pelobates > Pelobates cultripes. The sequence continues at coordinate 24,422,238 of OW240914.1, forward strand.
GACAATTGGTCCTGTTACTTCCTGGTTTGTTTAGTTGTGGCGAAATTCCTGTATTTTTGCATGAATTATTTTTTAAACAGTCTTTGTATAATTGTAGTGTGTGTTTGTGTGTATATATATGTATATACATTAGGAAAAGCCCCAAGGAATCATACTTAAAGGAATATCATAGTCACTCAGACTGCTTCATTTAAATGTGCATTGTCCCTGTCCTTTTAACCCTTCAATGTTAAATATTGTTTTTGATAAAGTGCAATGTTTACCTTGCAGGGTTAAGTGCACCTCTGGCTGTCAACACAATACAGCATTCACCTCTTTATCAGTTGACTGGTTTTAACTACTTCAGCCTATTGTATTGTAATCAGCCACACATATAAAATGGGATTTTGAATGGGAGGGGGAGGTAAGAGTTGATAATTCACCACAAGAGATGGCCACCAACTTGGGATGGCTGGCTAGGGGAATATAAGCAGCAGTCTTACACCATTATTCTTCTAGTTAAAATAGCAGGCTTGCCAGCAGTCCTGCTTTTGGTGGCACAGTCCAAGTGGCTGACTGTCAACTTTTGGCCCAGGGGGCAAGTACAACACAAAGGCCCATGGGTCAGCAACTTGGCCACATATTTAAAAAAATTAAAAATATGATCTCCCGTGCCATCTCTTTCCTGCTTGTTGCCCCAAGGCAATGGCCTCAGTGGCTTTATGGGAAATCAGTGTGGGGCAGAGGCAGGGAAGTGAGTGTGTACCTAAACAGCCATGAGTAGGGAAAACAAGTGGTGCAGTACCCTCCTTGCTGCCCCAATGCCATTATCCTCAATGCAACCCCCTGACTGAATATACATAACAAACAAAGTTAGGAGTACTCGGTTGCATGATTTTATATGACTATTGTGGGGTAGGATTGATTGGTGAATGTGACTAGTTGGTGGTTGGACGATAATTATGAGAGCTGGGAGAGGGTGTGTGCGTGTATGTATGTGTGGAGGCTGCTTGTGGGGTTATATATATGTGGGAATGCTGCTTGTGTGGAGGTGGCTACTTGTTTTACATTTGGGGCTGTAGTGGGGGAATAGAGGCTTTGGTGGGGAGTAGTGGCTATTGTGGGATTATAGGGATGTAGTTTGGGATAGTGGATGTAGTGGCAGAATCAAGGCTATAGCGGGGGATAAAGCCTGTAGTGTGGGGAGTAGTGGCTATAGTGGGATTATAGGGGATGTAGTTTGGGATAATGAATGTAGTGGGAAAATCAGGGCTATAGTGAGGGGATAGTGGCTATGGTGGGGGTGAGGGGATTGTGGCTATAGTGGTGGGGGTCAGAGGCCACAGTAGATAAGGTAGTAGTGGGGAGATAGGGATATAGCGGTAGAATTGGGGCAGTAGTGGGAGGATAGGGACAATTATGGGGTGACCGGGGCTATAGTGTGGTGATAATGGCTAGAGTAGGGGGAAAGAGGCTATATTGAGAAAATAGAGACTATTGTTGTGTGGATATTATAGTATAGGTATAGTTGGGTATAGTGGGGCAATAGGGGCTATTGTAGGGTGTCAGGGACTATAATGGGTTGACAGGGGCTATTGTGGGGTGACAGGGGCTATACTGGGATGACAGGGGCACTAGCAGGGTGACAGGGGCAGTCGTGGGGCGACAGGGACTATTGTGGGGTGACAGGGGCAGTAGTGAGGTGACAGGGACTATTATGGGGTGACAGGGGCTACCGTGGGGTGACAGGGGCTGTCGGGGAGTGATAGCGGCTGTCACAGATCACTGTGTTCAGTCTGAGGGGCGGGGCCATGCACAGATCACTATGTTCAGTCTGAGGGGCGGGGCCATGCACAGATCACTGTGTTCAGTCTGAGGGGGCGGGGCCATGCACAGATCACTGTGTTCAATGTGAGAGGGCGGGGCCATGCACAGATCACTGTGTTCAATGTGAGAGGGCGGGCCATGCACAGATCACTGTGTTCAGTGTGCACAGATCACTGTGGAGGGGGCGGGGCCATACACAGATCACTGTGTTCAATGTGAGTGTTCAGGAGAGGGCGGGGCCATGTACAGATCACTGTGTTCAATGTGAGAGGGCGGGGCCATGCACAGATCACTGTGTTCAATGTGAGAGGGCGGGGCCACGCACAGATCACTGTGATCAGTCTGAGGGGGCGGGGCCATGCACAGATCACTGTGTTCAATGTGAGAGGGCGGGGCCATGCACAGATCACTGTGTTCAATGTGAGAGGGCGGGGCCATGCACAGATCACTGTGTTCAATGTGAGAGGGCGGGGCCATGCACAGATCACAGATGTGTTCAATGTGAGAGGGCGGGGCCATGCACAGATCAGTGTGTTCAATGTGAGAGGGCGGGGCCATGCACAGATCAGTGTGTTCAATGTGAGAGGGCGGGGCCATGCACAGATCACTGTGTTCAATGTGAGAGGGCGGGGCCATGCACAGATCACTGTGTTCAATGTGAGAGGGCGGGGCCATGCACAGATCAGTGTGTTCAATGTGAGAGGGCGGGGCCACGCACAGATCACTGTGATCAGTCTGAGGGGGCGGGGCCATGCAATGTGAGAGGGCGGGGCAATGCACAGATCACTGTGTTCAATGTGAGAGGGCGGGGCCATGCACAGATCAGTGTGTTCAATGTGAGAGGGCGGGGCCACGCACAGATCACTGTGATCAGTCTGAGGGGGCGGGGCCATGCACAGATCACTGTGTTCAATGTGAGAGGGCGGGGCCATGCACAGATCAGGCTACTCAGACTGAATGCAGTGATCCAGAGTCCTGCAGCCAGCAGACACCGTCAGGAGGTATGGGGGGGGGAGTTTAACCGGCAGAGCAGGCGCCCCTACAGGACAGGAGGTATGGGGGGGAGTTTAACCAGAAGAGCAGGTGCCCCCTACAGGACAGGAGGTATGGGGGGGGGAGTTTAACCAGCAGAGCAGGCGCCCCCTACAGGACAGGTGCCCACTCTGCCTAATGGAAAATCCGGCCCAGCTGTAACCAGATTAACAATATATACGGTAGTGAAAACAAAATTTAAAAAAACAAAGTGAGAATTCAAATTGATTTTCAATTTTAAGGTAAAAATAGCCCAACCGGAAACATTCTCTAATTCAGATGGGCTTCCAGATCGGCTACTCTGGTCTTAAAACAGAAATTCACTTTGAATTATCACTTTAGCAAATAACCCTTTTAGTTACAGCCCTAAAATGTGTGTGTGAATGAACTGGCAACCTGTCTGGTCTCACAGCAGAGAATGAGTCAAAACATAAAGCAGACATGAGGAAATACCGCATAGCTTCCAATGGAATTAAAGGGAAATTTAAAGGGATTAAAGGCATTTTTAATCTTAGATTTACTTAATCCCAACATGTAACAAATACGTGTTTGTGACATCGGAAAATAAAATGTAGGAATCCACACGCTGTGCTTATTCCGGAGCTGAGCGCCGCCATCTTGGCGTCCTGCCAGACATTGTTAAATGTTCTGCCCCGTACACCTGTCAGTTAACACAGAGAGAGCAATTAGCGATGAGGAGGCACAGTAGCAACGGGGAGGGGGCGAGGGATCAGTCAAAGTGTCGCAGCTATCACACTTTTTGGGGGATGATTTTTTTTTTTTTTCATATATTAGTTATATAGCATCCTCGAGCTTTATTTACAAAACAATAAATGTAAAAAGAAATCATAAAACGCAAGTTGGAAAAAGATTTCGACTTGGCTATTTTGGAGTAAAGTTTGATATTCACATATCAGTTAAAAAATAATTGCCCCGGACTTTCTCTGCGGTTCCGTCTACTCCCTAAACTGAACATTAAGATTTAATGACATATTCCTGCCTTTTCCTAATCAGTTTTGTGAGAGTTTTGGCTGGACGGGAAGACATTAGGGAGGGCAGAATTTGGCACAAAAACCTGTTTACTCAGAGAAATGAGGCATGGAGAGGGGAGGCATGCTGGGTAAATTAACTGCTTGGATGCTGAAGGGGGAGAACAAGGCAAAGGGTTAAACATAACATTTTTGGACCCAGTGGTAGGTCATTGTTCCCTTATCTCGGTGACCACTAATGATATATTTTTGGGGGCGAGCAGTGCTGCGGGGGAGGCAACACCATCCGTCCGTGATGCTTCAAGTAACAGGGGGCATCTTCACCGAAATCCCATATGAATAAAAGCTCATTCCAGCTCCATACACGAAATCCATTTACAAAATCAGGTTGTTTTTCTGTTTGTAATATGTCAAACATTACACAATTAACAAAAAAAGTTGCCAATAAAAAATGTAAACATTTAATTTGCCATGTGCATTAAAATGTTGCATTGCAAATATGGTCGAGTTACAAAATGTGCATCATCAGATGTTAGTGTTAATATTAGGGCTAGGGTTAGTGTTAGGGTTAATATTAGGGCTAGGTTCGGTGTTAGGGTTAATATTAGAATAATGTTCGGTGTTAGGGTTAATATTAGGGCTAGGTTCAGTGTTAGGGTTAATATTAGGGCTAGGTTCGGTGTTAGGGTTAATATTAGGGCTAAATTCAGTATTAGGGTTAATATTAGGGCTAGGGTTAGTGTTAGGGTTAATATTAGGGCTAGGTTCAGAGTTAGGGTTAATATTAGGGCTAGGGTTAGTGTTAGGGTTAATATTAGGGCTAAGTTCAGTGTTAGGGTTAATATTAGGGTTAGGTTCAGAGTTAGGGTTAATATTAGGGCTAGGTTCAGAGTTAGGGTTAATATTAGGGCTAGGTTCGGTGTTAGGGTTAATATTAGGGCTAAATTCAGTATTAGGGTTAATATTAGGGCTAGGGTTAGTGTTAGGGTTAATATTAGGGCTAGGTTCAGAGTTAGGGTTAATATTAGGGCTAGGGTTAGTGTTAGGGTTAATATTAGGGCTAAGTTCAGTGTTAGGGTTAATATTAGGGTTAGGTTCAGAGTTAGGGTTAATATTAGGGCTAGGTTCAGAGTTAGGGTTAATCCTCCTCCAGTCTCTGTATTGTCAGTGAGTGTCAGTGGTTTTAATCCCCCTCCAGTCTCTGTATTGTCAGTGAGTGTCAGTGGTTTTAATCCCCCTCCAGTCTCTGTATTGTCAGTGAGTGTCTGTGGTTTTAATCTCCCTCCAGTATCTGTGTTGTCAGTGAGTGTCAGTGGTTTTAATCTCCCTCCAGTCTCTGTATTGTCAGTGAGTGTCAGTGGTTTTAATCCCCCTCCAGTCTCTGTATTGTCAGTGAGTGTCAGTGGTTTTAATCCCCCTCCAGTCTCTGTATTGTCAGTGAGTGTCAGTGGTTTTAATCTCCCTCCAGTCTCTGTATTGTCAGTGAGTGTCAGTGGTTTTAATCCCCCTCCAGTCTCTGTATTGTCAGTGAGTGTCAGTGGTTTTAATCTCCCTCCAGTCTCTGTATTGTCAGTGAGTGAGTGTCAGTTATTTCCTGCTGCGAGTGTTCCGAACAGTTAGACAAACTGACACATTGTCTCACACTGGGGACACTGCAGCCGGCACCGGTGGGAGGCAATTCACCAAATTCCCAGTTTTGTTTATATAAAAAGTTTGTATAAAAGTCCATCACTGGGAGGTAAGGATTTGGGATGGATAGGGGCAGCTCATGCGCAGAGCGTTGCTGAAACTCAGGGACCATTGACACAGATTCCCTGAATTTGCTTATCGCAGTAACTAAATGGCTGAGGCTATTACAGTCTCACAAAGTCTCCTATGCTTGACCCCCAAAATTTGTCAGCAAGGAGTCGGACAGGAGTATGGCGGTTGGGGGGCGGTGTCCATGATACAATATTTGTTAACGATCTATAGACTGTAAGCTCGTTTGAGCAGGGTCCTCTTTAACCTATCGTTCCTGTAAGTTTTCTTGTAATTGTCCTATTTATAGATAAATCCCCCCTCTTATAATATTGTAAAGCGCTACGGAATCTGTTGGCGCTATATAAATGGCAATAATAATAATAAACGACACACGTGGTTGTAAAGGGGAGGTTTCCTTGCGTCCGTGTGTGCGTATCCTCTATACACGTTCACCCCGCCGCCCTGATAGCTGGTTTCAGCCAATCCGCTTTCAAAGAGCAGAAACGCCTGTTATAGTCTAGCGCGGTCTTAAACGCTGCGCTCACCAACAGGATAATTCACTAAAATGTGCATTTTCAGAAATTCACAGTGAATTTCACATTGAAGGCCAAAGCATCGCTGGTATAGAGAGTATTTCCAGTTTGGCTATTTTTACCTCGAATTTAGCATTGATTTCGAATCCTCAATTTAGTGGATATCCCTGTGCATGTTTTCAGTAAAAAAATTGATATATTTTTTTTTTTTTACATTTTAGAGCAAAGAAACATGACTAAACTTAGCAGAAGTAAACAGTGAATTGTAGTGAATCAAAAACTGAATTGTTAAATTGAGGTAAAAAGTGAAACTGTCACTCCGTACCTGGCCCACCGCATTTCTCTGCATAATTGTAGTTTTCTTAGTAAAAAAAATATAAAAAAAATACTACTTGTAATAAAATTGTCCTCTTACGTAATGTGATAAAGTAAGATTGTTCCGGAAATCAAAACTATTTTTATTTCCAGTCACGAAACGTGTATATATAATTGGAAATGTTATAAAATGGTTTCTTCATTAGCCATATGTGTAATTTAGGGGACAAGTAATCTAATGTCAGAGTTATTTACTAAACTTTGAATAGCAGAGAATTATATTCCTAAATCCAAAATATAGTCTAAAATAGGCCCGCTGTAACTAGATCTGAACAGATTGGCTATTTTTGCCTCAGTTTTCCCAATACTTTACAATTCTGGATTTAGTAATGTCAAAATAGCTGAGTTGTGTCAACAGTTGTAAAGCTTTAAATTGAGGGGTTTTTCTCAATTTGATTATTTCGGCCCATATTCTGTCAGTTTTCGGGCTGCTCACGTTCGCTGTTTAGAGATTATATAAAATGTTCTATTTTAAAATTCCACATGCACAGCACATTCTTAGCCATAGGACGGGGATGGCCCCATGCCAAGAGAGTAAACCAGAGCACGGTCTGTCCTTATACAGAATTCTTACAAGTCCTTAATTACATTACAATTAGAACAGTAGGTAAATTAGCAGTTTGGCTATTAATCCTGTTTTTGGCTATCAAGGATTTGAATACATTAAATTTCACTTGGAATGGGACGTGTGTCTTTAAAATCCTGAATGAGCTACGATAAGGTTAGAATCAGAAAATATCTCCTAAGTGAAGGTATATGCCCTGCTACCTCTGTATAAGAAAAAGGTGAGAGGTGCTTGCCCTGCTGCCTCTGTATTACTAGAAGGTGAGAGGTGCTTGCCCTGCTGCCTCTGTATTACTAGAAGTTGAGAGGTGCTTGCTCTGCTGCCTCTGTATTAGGAGGAGGTGAGAGGTATGTGTCCTGCTGCCTCTGTATTAGGAGGAGGTGAGAGGTATGTGTCCTGCTGCCTCTGTATTAGGAGGAGGCGAGAGGTAGGTGTCCTGATGTCTATGTATTAGCAGGAGGTGAGAGATATGTGTCCTGATGGCTGTGTATTAGGAGGTGGTGAGAGGTACGTGTCATTAAATTTGTTTATAAAGAGAAATATAATGACAGATATGTGCCCTGCTCTCTCTGTATTAGGAGAGCTAAAAGATACTTACTCTGCTGCCTCTGTTACTAGTAGGAGGTGAGAGCCATGTGCCCTGCTCTCTCTGTATTAGGAGGTGAGAGGTACGTGTCAATATATTTGTGCATAAAGAGAAGAGGGTAGATATGTATTCTGATGGCTGTGTATTAGGAGGCGGTGAGGGGTGCATACACCCCTGCTTGTGTATTAGGAGGCGGTGAGGGGTACATACACCCCTGCTTGTGTATTAGGAGGCGGTGAGAGACACACACTGCTGCCTGTGTTTTAGGATGTGGTGAGAAGTACGTGTCCTGATGTTTATGTATTAGAAATAGGTGAGCATATGTGACTAGATCTATGTGTATTAAGAGGAGGGAGAGGTGTTTTTCCTGGTGTCTCTATATTAGGAGGAGGGAGAGTTATTTCTTGATGTCTCTGTATTAGGAGGCAGTGAGAGTTGTGTCCCCTGATGTCTCTGTATTAGGAGGAGAGGATGGATGGGATTGTTTATTAGGAGGTAGTGAGAGTTGTTTCCCCTGATGTCTCTGTATTAGGGGGGGGAATGGGTGTGAATGTTTATTAGGAGGCAGTGAGAGTGGTGTTCCCTGATGTCTCTGTATTAGGAGGAGGGGAGATGGGTGTGAATGTTTATTAGGAGGCAGTGAGAGTGGTGTTCCCTGATGTCTCTGTATTAGGAGGAGGGGATGAATAGGGTTGTTTATTAGGAGGTAGTGAAACTGTGAGAGGTGTGTCTCTGTATTAGGCTGAAATGCAAGCTATGTATATTGAAGTCTGTGTACTATAGGAGGAGGAGAGGGATATATCTGATCTCTCTATCAGGAGAAGGAAGATCTGTGTATAAGAAGTTAAAGGAGCAGAGTCCTGGTAGTGTAAGCATTGTGTGACTCTGGATATTAGGAGTTAAATGGACAGATCTCATGTATTTTAGGCACTGCCTGACACTGGGAATTGGGAGTACAACGGTAAGTGTCCAGTGCATTGCAAGTTTGATACTGTATACTAGCAGTTAAAGGGCCAGTGTCCTGTTTATTGTAAGCACTGTGTGATGTGTGATACTACATATTAGGAGTTAAAGGGACAGTGTCCTGTGTATTGTACATGTGTGTTACTTTGCATTAAGAGTTAAAGGGGCAGTGTCCTGTGTATTGTAAATTTGTGTATTACTCTATATCAGTAGTTAAAGTGGAGTGTCCTGTATTTTGTACATGTGTGTTACTTTGTATCAGTAGTTAAAGGGGCCGTGTCGTGTGTATTGTATTGTAAATGTGTGTTACTTTGTATTAGAAGTTAAAGAGGCAGTGTCGTGTATTGTAAATGTGTGTGTTACTCTGTATCAGTAGTTAAAGGGACAGTGTCCTGTATTTTGTACATGTGTGTTACTTTGTATCAGTAGTTAAAGGGGCCGTGTCGTGTGTATTGTATTGTAAATGTGTGTTACTTTGTATTAGAAGTTAAAGAGGCAGTGTCGTGTATTGTAAATGTGTGTGTTACTCTGTATCAGTAGTTAAAGGGACAGTGTCCTGTGTATTGAACATGTGTGTTACTTGGTATTAATAGTTAAAGGGGCAGTGTCCTGTGTATTGAACATGTGTGTTACTTGGTATTAATAGTTAAAGGGGCAGTGTCCTGTGTATTGAACATGTGTGTTACTTGGTATTAATAGTTAAAGGGGCAGTGTCCTGTGTATTGAACATGTGTGTTACTTTGTATTAGGAGTAGAAGGGGCAGTGTCTTGTGTGTAGAGCAGGAGATAAGAGAGCAGTGATTAGGTGAGGAGGGAGGAGGGTCATGTGACAAACACAAACTTTGAGCAGACACATTGACAAAGTGTGAAGTTGAATAAACACAGAAGAGGTTCTGAGGGTACGTGTGTATTGGTGTATAATCCGTTTGTGTGTTGGTTTGACTGGGTGTACACCAGGGACCCTGCAGATCTGCACTGTGTGTGCATGGATGTTTTTCTCTTTGCACACAATTAGTGAGTTAATCTCAGCAAGGCATGTTTTGTTGCATGGGAATATAGAATATGTGTGTGTGTGTGTGTGTGTGTTATTTTGCACAAACAATAAATAAAGGTAACAGATTACTGAATTTTAGAATCACTAATATTTATATATTTACACAAAGATACAAAATGCGCACATACAATCAGCAACAAAGTGTTCACACAAATACACATTCATTCCAACATACACATGAACACACAATTATTCACACATAAACACACAAATACGTGTTTTCTAAATAATTAAACACATTTTTATAGAACACAAATATAGGAACATTGTAGTAGGCAGAACACAAATCTCTATATTTGGAAGAGCGCGTACATAGCTTACAAACCCTGCTATGTATACGCAGCGGGGTATAGATATATACATACACACACACTCACTCCGATATACTCCTGTAAACTTTCACCCAGCAGACCCAGTGATACACCGTGCACACAGAGACTCACTGTTACATAGGATTGTATGGGAACATGACATACTGTGTAATGTTGTAAAACCAGTTTTGTTCTGCAGAGAGCTGTGGGATTTCGTGAGCGAGATACTCTTTGTATGCTTTCGAGTTAAACTTTACGGACCGCAGATAAACCGAGCCAAAGGTAAGGACTTCATTCTAAATGTAAGCTCTTGGGGCCAGTGTTAGAGAACTACATTAAAGCATGAGCAATGAATGACATCTGTTTTAGTTATATTTTACTTTACTATTTATTATAATATTCATAGTGTTTTCTAAGCAGCTTTGATTGTTTTTGGAACCTGTATTCTTCCTTGCAACCCTCTCCGCAATTAATTATATAGGGTGAAAGGAGGCGTTAAAAGGAGTAATATAAGGAGTTATAGGGAGGGCTCTATGGATTAATAGGGGGAATTATAATGAGGGTTATATGGAGTAATAGGAGGAGTTATAGGGAGGGTTATATGGAGTAATAGGAGGAGTTATAGGGAGAGGTTATATGGAGTAATAGGAGGAGTTATAGGGAGAGGTTATATGGAGTAATAGGAGGAGCTATAGTGAGGGTTATATGGAGTAATAGGAGGAGTTATAGAGAGGGTTATATGGAGTAATAGGAGGAGTTATAGGGAGGGTAATATGGAGTAATAGGAGGAGTTATAGAGAGGGTTATATGGAGTAATAGGAGGAGTTATAGGGAGAGGTTATATGGAGTAATAGGAGGAGCTATAGGGAGAGTTATATGGAGTAATAGGAGGCGTTATAGGGAGAGGTTATATGGCGTAATAGGAGGAGTTATAGGGAAGGTTATATGGAGTAATAGGAGGAGTTATAGGGAGGGTTATATGGAGTAATAGGAGGAGTTATAGGGAGAGGTTATATGGAGTAATAGGAGGAGTTATAGTGAGGGTTATATGGAGTAATAGGAGGAGTTATAGAGAGGGTTATATGGAGTAATAGGAGGAGTTATAGGGAGAGGTTATATGGAGTAATAGGAGGAGTAATAGGAGGGGTTATATGGAGTAATAGGAGGGGTTATATGGAGTAATAGGAGTGGTTATACGGAGTAATAGGAGGAGTTATAGGGAGGGTTATATGGAGTAATAGGAGGAGTTATAGGGAGGGTAATATGGAGTAATAGGAGGAGTTATAGAGAGGGTTATATGGAGTAATAGGAGGAGTTATAGGGAGAGGTTATATGGAGTAATAGGAGGAGCTATAGGGAGAGTTATATGGAGTAATAGGAGGCGTTATAGGGAGAGGTTATATGGCGTAATAGGAGGAGTTATAGGGAAGGTTATATAGAGTAATAGGAGGAGTTATAGGGAGAGGTTATATGGAGTAATAGGAGGAGTTATAGAGAGGGTTATATGGAGTAATAGGAGGAGTAATAGGGAGGGTTATATGGAGTAATAGGAGGGGTTATATGGAGTAATAGGAGGGGTTATACGGAGTAATAGGAGGAGTTATAGGGAGGGTTATATGGAGTAATAGGAGTTATAGGGAGGGTTATATGGAGTAATAGGGGGAGTAATAGGAGGAGTTATAGGGAGGGTTATATGGAGTAATAGGAGGAGTTATAGGGAGGGTTATATGGAGTAATAGGGGGAGTTATAGGGAGGGTTATATGGAGTAATAGGGGGAGTAATAGGAGGAGTTATAGGGAGGGTTATATGGAGTAATAGGAGGAGTTATAGAGAGGTTATATGGAGTAATAGGAGGAGTTATAGGGAGGGTTATATGGAGTAATAGGAGGAGTTATAGGGAGAGGTTATATGGAGTAATAGGAGGAGTTATAGAGAGGTTATATGGAGTAATAGGAGGAGTTATAGGGAGGGTTATATGGAGTAATAGGAGGAGTTATAGGGAGAGGTTATATGGAGTAATAGGAGGAGTTATATGGCGTAATAGGAGGGGTTATACGGAGTAATAGGAGGAGGTATGGGGAAGATTATATGGAGTAATGGGAAGAAAGATCCAGTTTTGCTGCATGTAAAGTCAGTAATATAAATGATTAATGCGATTTATTCTCTTGGAGTCCTCCCCTCCTCCTGATGTTTTTGCTGTGTGAGTGTTTATAGTCCTGACAGAATCCAGCTGCCATCAGAATCCCTCACACGCTTCATTTGTGGGTTTAGCCTGGGCTCCTGGGGATAAGCGGTGGAAAAATGTTCATCCAAAATCCAGATTATGTTAGCAGAAACCATAATTAACCCTGCGTGTTACCCAGGGAAAAAAAGGTGTTTCTCAATAAAGAGAGATTCTGGAAAATTGGGCAAAAAGTGGATGAATCGGTAGGAATGGGCCCTTGGTTTCCATGGTAACTGCCCCCCAGAATGTCTGTTTATTAGAAAACTCCTAGGGACTCAGGTTTCTCTATTGTGGATGGGGATCAATCAATCCAATACTCTGACACTAATGGGTTAACTGGTATCCAGACTGCTGTCAGGTTCAAATATTAAACAGCGAACAAACAGGGTATATATTTACTGAGCCGAAGTACTGCTTGTACGAAGATTGTAAACTTTGTATTCTTAGTACTACTTCATTAAATCTCGATTTACTGTTCGATAATCAGGTAACACAGCAAGTTATGTCCATATAGCTTGATTTACTGTAAAATAACAAGAACCATAACTGTCATACTGTGAGTTAGCGGCGTTCAAACAGGGCTCACAATGGCTTGCTGTTATATAGACTTAAATGGGCACTATTGGCACCATTCACCGTTTAGTAGAGAGTCTGGAGTCCGGTCTCCATTAATGAAATGGTGAAGACGGAGATGTGCTCTGCTTTACGCCATACCATGGGTAGTGGGCAGTGATTGGCTGAAAGTGTCACCGGAGCCAACCACTGTCCCCAGCACTGGTATAAACTAGGATAGCTATGTATTTGCCATATAGTAATTGGAACTAGGGCTGCACACTACCCTGGATATTGTGTCAGTAGCGTTTTTGGTTTCTTTATATAATTGGGCTGATGAATACTATAGCCATTGCCGCTGCCCAAGGGTTTTGGGAGTTAGAACTCCCAAACCTCTTCTATGCATTTGTGTTTTTACTATGTGAGAAGTCACCAGACACGATCACGGACATTTTAAATCCCTCACAATAGCCACCTATTTGCTTCTAAAACCAATCTACAAATGTACATAGCAACAATTGTATACTTCTAACGGAGTCCTGCTTTCTAGAATGTGTTCGAAAGCAAAATCAACTTCCTGTTAGAATAATTTTCTAAATTAATATTAATATTGAACACTGCCAAGTGCCCTGCGTATTGCATGTCACTCCTGACTCTCCAACGCAAGCTACAAACTCTAATATCAAGTATTGTTGGGTGGTTTAACGCCTCAGCTGGCAAAGTGCACACAGACGTCTTATTATGCCGTGTCTATAGATCTTAGAGAGCATTCATAATTATAACTAAAACACGATTAAGAAATATTTACTCGTTTTAAACTTAATCCTCTATGGTCTGTAGAAAGACATCTATGAGGGTCTTATACACACACCTCCCAAGTGCCCTGATTTTTGAGGGACAGTCCCTATTTTAAACTCAAATCCCTCTGTCCCTCTTTTCTAGGAGCTCCATATTGTTGGTGTGTCTGAATGTATAACACAACTCCACAGCAATAATTCTTCCAGTAATGTGTCTGAGTTTATAACAGAGCTCCACAGCAATAATACTCCCAGTAATGTGTCTGAGTGTATAACAGAGCTCCACAGCAATAATACTCCCAGTAATGTGTCTGAGTGTATAACAGAGCTCAGTGGCGTACACATGACCCATGGGGCCCCGGTGCGAAAATTGATCCAGGGGCCCCCCCCCACGCTTACTCGGCGCGGGTCGGGGCCGCAACACATGGCGGCGGGCACCTGGTCGCAGGGGTTGCAGGGCTGCGACCCCGTGACCGCGGTATGCACACACACTTAAAGGACCACTACAGACACCCAGATCACATCAGCTCAATGAAGTGGTCTGCGTGCCAGGTCCCTCTAGTTTTAACCCTGCAGCTGAAAACATAGCAGTTTCAGAGAAACGGCTATGTTTCACTGAGGGTTAATCCAGCCTCTGGTGGCTGTCTCATTGACAGTTGCTAGAGGAGCTTCCGCGATTCTCACTGTGAAAATCACAGTGAGAAGACACTGAACGTCCATAGGAAAGCATTGAGTAATGCTTTCCTATGGGCGGTTTAAATGCGCGCGCCCCTTGCCGCGCATGTGCATTCGGAGCTGAGAGGCGAAGGGATCCCCAGCGCCAAGGGAGTCCGACGCTGGAGAAAGGTAAATGCTGAAGACACACATACACACTCACGAACAAACGCATACACACTAGCTAAACAGACACACACATTTACTGACAGAGACAAACTCAGCGACAGACATACATACACACTCACTTACAAAACATACACTTTCACTGACACACACTCAGTAACAGACACACACCCAATAACAGACACACTCACTGACACACACACTAACACAAACACACACACACACACACACTAACACAAACAAACAAACACACACTAACACACACACTAACACAAACACACACACTAACACAAACACACACACACACTAACACACACACACACACTAACACACACACTAACACACACACTAACACACACACACTAACACATTTTTTTAAAATTTAATCCCCCCAGCCTCCTTACCTTTCGGAGTGCTGGGGGGATTCCCTGGGGTCCAGTGGTGCTGCTGGGCTCTTGGGGCTCTTGGGTGGCCGGCGCGCGAGGGAGCACTCTGCTCTGAGTGCTTCCTCTTCAGCTCCCTCGCGCGCCGCATAGGGATGCCGGAGCCGGAAGATGATGTCATCTTCTGGCTCCGGTATCTATTCGGTGTGCGAGGGAGCTGAAGAGGAAGCACTCAGAGCAGAGTGCTCCCTCGCGCGCCCTCCTGCCTGCCTGCCCGGTGACAGCAGGGCCAGCCTCGGGGGGCCCTGGGGTGGTCGGCTCCTGGCCCTGTGGGTACATACAGGGTCGCAGGGGCGGCCGGGCCCCCTGGTGGGCCGGGCCCGGTCGCAGCCGCGACCCCTGCGACCCTGGTATGTACGCCACTGACAGAGCTCCACAGCAATTATACTCCCAGTAATGTGTCTGAGTGTATAACAGAGCTCCACAGTAATAATACTCCCAGTAATGTGTCTGAGTGTATAACAGAGCTCCACGGCAATAATACTCCCAGTAATGTGTCTGAGTGTATAACAGAGCTCCCCAGCAATAATACTCCCAGTAATGTGTCTCTAAACTAATAATAAATGTGTTAGGAAATCAGTCTGTGTAAATAAAATACATTTTCTAAATTACATTTTAATTGCATAAATTAATAATTAGATCATTAACGTTCTCAGAACAGCCCCGCCCCCACTCACACCACTGAAGTCAAAGTGCCCCTCTTTGTCCATTTGAAATGTTTGGAGAAATGTTATACAGCAAAACAAAAAGTTATACAAATTGATTTTTTTTTTTAAATTTGTTTTCTGTAAATGTGACAGCAGTCAGAGTGGGGTTCAGGATACAATCTTAAAAAGAAATGGTCTTAAAACTTATACATGTTGCGAAGAACAATTATTGGCTAATGTTTTAATAAGGACGCAGGTCGGTTCTTTCTCAATCTGAACTAGAACTTGTGCAGAGTTAAATCTCTCACTGTAGGAGCTGCAAGAATCTGCTTGTTATCGTGGATTAAGCAAAGTTGTGCAGAATTTGTGCCCTGCGGCAAGAGGAACGAACCTCATAAATACCAGCTGTCTCGGGTCTGATGGGACAACCACAATTATGGGCTTCAATTCCAGCTTGCGTCTTCCATGCTGGGACGCAGTGTTAAAAAAAATAAATTAAAGGTTGTTTAGAAGTAACATTAAATCTATAAAAGAAACAAGGTGGATAATACTTTTTTTTTTTTTTTGTAATCTATATATTTTTATTTTTTTTAAAGAAACTTAATTCAAAAATAAAGAGAATACTCCAAGTACAAATCCCACTACATCCCAAGGGCCCACCATTGTAAGAAGTCAAACCATTACCTGGAGCCCACCGGGCATCTTCTGTATTTTAATCTTTAAGCTCTCCCTTCTGAGCCAGCCTGGCAGTGCAGGGCTTAGCTCATTGGCTGAGAGCACTCAGATAATCTCAGCCAATGAGCTCCATGCAGGAGCTTCTTGCTCTCAGTGGGCCAAAGGTAAGTTGTCGAAATGTTAGTAAACATATTGACTTCTTAAATGGGGGTAGGGGACGGGTACACCAGACTACTCCTGCCTGGCACCATAACCACTACAGTGCACTGTAATGGTTGTGACGCTTTGAGTGTTTCTTTGTTACAATAAATTATTTCCTGTGGATGTCAGTCAGCTATTCCATGCCACGCTGTTCCCCTAACGTGTAGCTGTGTTGGGCAGACTAGATGGGCCGAATGGTTCTTATCTGCCGTCACATTCTATGTTTATCTCTGATTCACTTGTGGGAATATGAACAGCTTTCTGACATCCCCTGACCTGCTCTCGTGACATCGATGGGATCAGGGGATGTCAGGCACCTTGTTGCCGAGTACACTAAGAAGAACAGGAAATGCCCAAACTCCTGCCCTTGGAGTGGGGACTAAAAATGGATGTCGCTCAGGACCCCTATATTTTAATGTGATCCCAGAGACCCCCAGAATTATAGTTGTATTCAGTTAAATAACCACAGGTCCTTCCGACTCCAGAGTGTACTTTTCGTATCCAGTTCAGGTTGGCGCAGACAGAGGGAGCGCTGTTTAGGGAGCTTTTGATAGACCCATTCCCTGGTTTAATATTTATTGGAGGGTTTTCCTGGGAGCTCACTGCGCTAAGATAAAATGGACTTGTTATCCAGCGGTTTCATGCTTTGCTGTGAAACGTGGTACCTGGGGTTAACTTTCTGAGCCTCTGTTAGAGTAGCTTTATGCTGGTAATATAATAGCAGAACAGTCAGTGGTCTTCGTTTTCAATAACATAGAGCCCGGGGGTGACTAGAAAAACCTTATGAAGCAGAATCTCTTCTCTCACAAGGTCACGGCCTTCACGGGGTCCCAGCAGCTGCTATTTGACCTCATTTGGGTCATGAGATGGAGCAGTCACTTTAAGAAAGGAAAATGCTCAAGACAATGATTTCTTTCACTATCTTAAAAACCTACAAAAGCTATCTGCCCTTCAATGAACTCATCCAGTTCAGAAGGCCCCTCTCCCATTCCACCTATAAAACAGCTATCCTGAATGATAAATATAATAATGTTTCTATTTAATCAAACCTTACATTGTATCATGCAAATCACATACCTCCCAAGTGCCCCTATTGAGCTGGGAAAGTCCCTATATTGGGCCCAAATCCCTCTGTTGCTATTTTCTCCCCCAATGTCCCTCTTTTCTAGAAGCTCCATATTGTTAGTATGTCTGAGTGTATAACAGAGCTCCACAGCAATAATACTCCCAGTAACGTGTCTGTATAACATAGCTCCACACCAATAATACTCCCAGTAATGTGTCTGAGTGTATAACAGAGCTCCACAGCAATAATACTCCCAGTAACGTGTCTGTATAACATAGCCCACACCAATAATACTCCCAGTAATGTGTCTGAGTGTATAACAGAGCTCCACAGCAATAATACTCCCAGTAATGTGTCTGAGTGTATAACAGAGCTCCACAGCAATAATACTCCCAGTAATGTGTCTGAGTGTATAACAGAGCTCCACAGCAATAATACTCCCAGTAATGTGTCTGAGTGTATAACAGAGCTCCACAGCAATAATACTCCCAGTAATGTGTCTGAGTGTATAACAGAGCTCCACAGCAATAATACTCCCAGTAATGTGTCTGAGTGTATAACAGAGCTCCACAGCAATAATACTCCCAGTAATGTGTCTTTAAACTGCAATAAATGTTTAAAAAAATCAGTCAGTGTAAATAAGATACATTGTTATTGTTCTAAATTTTAGTTGCATAAGTTATTAGTAAGTCACCTACAATTTCTCCGAATAGCCCCGCCCCTGGCCACACCTACACCCTAGAGCAAACATGTCCCTCTTCTTCGATTTGATATGTTGGGAGTTATGAAATGACTTTCTATGAAGGAAGCTGCTCCTTCTGTCCAACAGTTTATCTGTCTGTCTGTCTATGGCTTTATGTAACACATAAACTACCCGGCACTCTGACTGTGTGTGAAGTAAAGCATTAAGTTGACCCTGGGAGGGAGGCTGCAGGAGGGGATCACAGGGGACATTAGAATTGCTATAAGAATGGTCATGGGACGAGTGACGACCCTCAGTTCTGTTATGGTCTTTTGCCTTTTTGGATGATTTTTACCATGATCTGTGCAGTTCCGGGACCCAATGGTGTCAGTAAGATGCTAGATAGATAGATAGAATATTCTATAGCTTTGATTACAAACTATGTTTCTATATATTGAAGCCTAAAATGTAACTGTCTCTTCCCTGAATGGGACAGTCCCTTGTTCTCTCACCTCAGATGCTACTGAAATCGTTTCTGTGGTGATTAGTGCAGCAGAGTTAAGTATAACACACTTATCATTGCTGCGGGTATACTGACTCAGGCACACACGTGCATGTCACATCTGCCCACACGTATAGCACACGTAAAGCTAATATGCATGATATACTATGCAAACTTAAAACCCGTTGTAAGAGATGTTCAGATTTGGCAAACATGACCTGTGAGGTGTAAAGCGGTGAATTCCGTCACACAGAGGAGTTAAAGGACCAATATAGTGCCAGGAAAACATACAACACTATAGGGTCTCTAGGTCCCCCCCACACTTATGGTCCCCCTCCCGCCGGGCTTTAGGGGGTGGAAGGGGTTAAATCTTACCTGTTTTCCCCTGCCGGGCTCCCTCAGCGCAGGGAACTCCTTTTCGCTGTCCTTGGCTGAATGCGCATGCGCGGCAAGAGCCGCGCGCGCATTCAGCCAGTCCATAGGAGAGCATTCTCAATGCTTTCCTATGGACGCAAGCGTCTTCTCACTGTGAAAATCACAGTGAGAAGCGCGGAAGCACCTCTAGCGGCTGTCAATGAGACAGCCACTAGAGGCTGGATTAACCCATAGGTAAACAGCAGAAAGGGTTAATCCTAGATGGACCTGGCACCCAGACCACTTAATTAAGCTGAAGTGGTCTGAGTGCCTATAGTGGTCCTTTAAGGGTTACTCCAACCCAAAAACTTTGTAGTAATTATCTCTGTGGTGGTCCACACTCCCCCAAATGCCCCCCCCCAAAATTAAAATGTTTAAAGTTACTATTTTTTCCAGCGCAGAGGCCAGATTGAAGCTCGATCTTCCATTGCTAACGTCACTCCCCATAGCAGGATGGGAAGGGAGGTCATCGAATGCAGACTGAGGACTGGGGCAGCAAGGAGCCAACATGCCAGTGCCTGTTTGGAGCCAACATGCTCTGCAGACAGACAAGAATTTTGCATAGAATTGATATCAGCCAGAAACTATGGCTAATGACGCTGGTGGAGATGGAGTTACACGATCGGTGGCTTGCAGGGTAATCTCTGTATGTGCAGCATTTCGAAGCAAAACGCTGCACTTACAGACTCCAGGCACCATGACCACTTCATATTACTGAAGTGGTTATGGTGCTTGGAGAAAGCCTTTAAGGTATACAAAGAGTGCTTCGCTGTTGTTATTCTGCAGCAGTCTGAAACGAGATGCACGGGTCACAGTTTATGAGAACAAATGCAATGGACAGTTCAGATTGCAATTTTCTGCTATTTTTTTCCTGCAGTAATATCACTCCACAAGATGGAATATTTTGGAGCAAGAGATCATGTAGTAGTAATTATGCCGGTCCTAGTGATATGGGGCAACTCTGGGGTGGGGGGAAAGGGCCTGCTGAATGAGCTTTACATCCAGTGGAAATGTTGTGTCCAGATATTTCATAAAAGGCTTTGTAAGTTATGGTATGAACATTGTATCAGTGGGAATCATTTTGTCCAGATTGGAGTTCATCCCTAGAATGTTAGAAAGGTCCATCACAAGATGATTGGGGTGATTTGGAGTTGTCATTCTTTAGCTCCTCAAAGGACAATGTTGGGGTAAGTCTGGTTAAACTCGACTGTATTTAGTGCCGAGGTAATTATTATTATTATTATTATTATTATTTTATATTTATTTAAAAAACCCTACCTAGTTCTTTCAAGCCAGCTTTCCATGTCTGAATGAATCTCTTGATGTAGCTTAATGAAAAAGTCATTGTGTTTAAACACGTGATACTCCATCCAATATGTGTAGGTTGCACAAGAGATAAGGTTCTGGGTTTATTGTTGACATATATTCACAGGATAAAGGTCTCGCTTATCTCCATGCTGCTTATAATGTCAGGTTACTTAGTGATTCTATATTGTGGCTGAAAGCAGAATAGAATTAATAACATAGCCTGAATATCTGACGGGACGGTATTTGTTTAACTCACTAATCATATAAAAGATGGAAAATATACATTTGTGCATTGGACAGACAAGAAATGCCAATATGCCAGGCAGTTCTCTCTCTACGAGAGCCATGGCAACCCCAGACTTTAATCACGGAGTGGCAGCTGGTACCCCACTAGGCATTGTCACTGGGTATCACCCGTCACCCTCAAGGAAAGTGGAATATCATCCATGAATTGTGGCAAGCCACTTAGGGAACACGCATGTCCTGTTTCACCAGTTACTGTTCAGGATTGAACTGCTTTGTCTTCCTGCCAGTACAAACCCGGGCTGTACATTTAATGAGAGAATATGCTAAGTCTAGCAGGAACCCTGCCTAGAGGGTAATTGCTCAATAAAAACACATGCTCCATTTGGTGTTTGATTGGAGGATGATTTCGCATTGAGAGATTTGGGTAGATTTTTGGGCCGTTTTTTGGCTCCCCTGACCCAGAGACATACTCATGGGCAGCAGACCCTAGATTGGTATGGGGGCTGGAGTGCTGCAAAGCTGAGCAGCTGAGATTGGGTGGAGTGTGATGGGCTGAGACAGTCTGATAATATATTCTGGGTGTAGAAGATTCAGAGACAACAGGTTGCAACATGTACATTCTGTATGTAACGTGTTGTATGAAAGGAATGTGTTATCTGTGTCTGTGTATATACTGCCTAATCCTGCACAGTGCAAGCTGTGACAGCCAGAGCCTGAGACTCTCTTATAGACCTGTCCGACCATCTATCTATCCATCGATTCACATATTCATCTTGTTCATTCATCGATCTAGTCATTCACTCGTCCATTTATCTGTCCATCTATATATCTTCTGTGCGTCTATCTGTCCATCCATTCATCCGTCTATTTACTCATTCATCTATAAATCCACCCATCTAACCATCCCCAGTGTCCCCAGATGTGGGCAGTAATGAGGCAAACTGAGAGTTTTCCGAGTTGTGTTTTACAGTGTAATTTGTGCTTAAAGGAATACTATAGGGTCAGGAACACAAACGTGTATTCCTGACCCTAGAGTGCAAACCCCACCACTAAGGTGGCTTGCTCCCCCTTACCTCCTTTAAAAGCATGGAAAAACTCACCTTAATCCAGCGCAGTGCTGGTCTGCCGGCACTGGCTCCGCGCCCTTTGTGACATAGCAGAATGGCCGATTATTTGCCAATCCAATGCTCTCTTTAGGGAAAGCATTGGATTAGCTAAAAACGGCAAGGGGCGGGCCAAATTTTTAATCAATGCATCCCTATGAGGAAAATTCAGCAACCCCATGCAGAGGGTGGAGAACCTGAACGGCAGGGCTGCTTACTGTGCAGCCCTGAGCCAGGAAGCACCTCCAGTGACCATCTGAGGAGTGGCCACTTGGAGGTGTCCCTAGGGGCAATGTAAACACTGCCTTTTCTATGAAGTGTTTGCATGAAAATGCCTGAAGGGAGCTATTATACTCACCAGAACAACTAGAACAACTAGAACAACTGTTTGTGACTAAGTGGCTATTAAAAAAAGACAGGACATAAACCACTTGCAATACCCTTGTCTACTTTTGCAAATGGTATGCCATCATGGTGGTAATTCTCATTCCTGGGCTACCATACGGTCTCAGAGGTAACATAACCAATCTGGCAAATTTCAGTTTGAAAAAAATGTAATGTGCTATATTTGACCCTTTAACTTTCCAAAACACTGTAAAATCTGTTAATGGGGGCTACTGTTGTACACGTGAGACATCGTTGAATACAAATATGTGCATTTTATTGCAGTGCAAGCTAACCGTATTATGACATTCACAGCTAAAATGTCGGGCGGAACTACAATTTTGTTTTAAAAATCTTAATTTCTCAGTTTTTACAATTTTATTTATAATCAATTATGTTTCATATATGAATAGTTCATGCGAAATTTCTATTGACTCTGTCCTGAAGGGGTTAAAGTCTTCATTAAACCACAACATCACTTCTTGTCCATTCCTCTATCTAGATAAGAAAACTTAATAAAAAACGGTGCAATAGTGCAATATGTGTACTTCTATATCATTATGTTGATTATAATAACATATAAACAGAAAAACATAGTGCAAAACTTTATAACTAGCAAATCAGTGAGCCAACATCGTACTAGCACTCACAAAGGCAGAGTGAATAAAGGACCACTTTACGTTTTCTAATCTAGATTCTAGATGTGTGTCAATATCTAAATGGCTGCTGCACAGAAATAATGAGTTTACTTTATATCACTAAAATAGTGGAGTTGTTGTACATACATTTTTGAGCATGTGCAAATAAGTTTAATTTACATGATATATAGAATTTTTTTGTGCCATTTTTTTTATCTTAAAGGGACACTATTGTCACCAAAACAACCTTAGCTAAAATAAGCAATTTTTGTTATAGATCATGCAACTTAGTAGTTAAATCACTTTGTTTATATAGCCCTAGCCATATCACCCTGCATGTGACTAACGCAGCTTTCCTAAATACTTCCTGTAAAGAGTCATCTAATGTTTACACTTCCTTTATTGCAAATTCTGAATGTTGTCTCCGGCTCTGTCAATAGCTTTCTAGACCTTACAGGAGCCTCGTGTATGTATTTAAAGTTTAATTTACAGAGTAGGGGATAAAAACTTATAAAGCAAGTTAACATCTGATTGAAAAAGAAAAAGAAACCATTTTGTTTCCATGCAGGCTGTGTCAGTCACAGCCATGGGAGGTGTGACTAGGGCTGCATAGACATAAACAAAGGTGATTTAACTCCTAAATGGCAGAGAATTCATCAGTGAAACTTCAGATGCATGATATGTAGACCCAAACTGCTTCACTAAGCTAAAGATGTTTTGGTGACTATAGTGTCCCTTTAATTATTTTGTGGACTATTTCTCTATCTGATTGTGTTATTCTCTATATAGAAACATTAATTAATCTAACCTTTATCTGTATCTAGGTATGTTTGACTCCCTCTCTGTAGATTTGCTTCCTTTCTCTACTTTCCCTAGGGGCGGACGCTCACATATTATTACAATACAAAGTAGGTCAGTCCATATAATGGGTCTCATTGTGTCTGTGTTTCTGTCAGGATGGGCGTGAAGGTGTTGCAGTGTTTTCCTTGGTCCTGGAGAAAAAAGGAGCGAAAAACTAAACGGAGTGAAGAAAGTAAGTAGGGAGGTGGTTATAATGAAATACTCTGCTCTGTCAGGGGAACAATGTACTGTCTGTCAGGGGGACAATATGCTGTCTGTCAGGGGGACAATGTACTGTCCGAGGAACAATGCACAGTCAGGGGAACAATGTGCTGTCTGTCTTAGGAACAATGTGCTGTCTGTCTTAGGAACAATGTACTGTCTGTCTTAGGAACAATGCACTGTCAGGGGAACAATGTGCTGTCAGGGGGACAATGTACTGTCTGTCAGGGGGACAATGTACTCAATGTACTGTCAGGGGGACAATGTACTGTCAGGGGGACAATGTACTGTCAGGGGGACAATGTACTGTCTGTCTGAGGAACAATGCACTGTCTGAGGAACAATGTGCTGTCAGGGGGACAATGTACTGTCTGTCTGAGGAACAATGCACTGTCAGAGGAACAATGTGCTGTCAGGGGGACAATGTACTGACTGTCAGGGAGACAATGTACTCAATGTATTGTCAGGGGGACAATGTACTGTCAGAGTAAAGAAACTGTCTGCTCAAATAATGGGAATTGTATGAAGCAAATCGGGAAAGAGTAGAACAAAGAGAGACACTGACCAGAGGACAGAGAGTGTATGGAGCAAAGAGGGACACTGACCAGAGGACAGAGAGTGTATGGAGCAAAGAGGGACACTGACCAGAGGACAGAGAGTGTATGGAGCAAAGAGGGACACTGACCAGAGGACAGAGAGTGTATGGAGCAAAGAGGGACACTGACCAGAGGACAGAGAGTGTATGGATCTAAGAGGGACACTGACCAGAGGACAGAGAGTGTATGGAGCAAAGAGGGACACTGACCAGAGGACAGAGAGTGTATGGAGCAAAGAGGGACACTGACCAGAGGACAGAGTGTATGGAGCAAAGAGGGACACTGACCAGAGGACAGAGAGTGTATGGATCTAAGAGAGACACTGACCAGAGGAGGGAGTGTATGATGGGAGATAATCAGTGCTTAGAGGGAGTATGGAGCAATAGGGCAGACTAATTGTAGAAAATGGAGTGTATGGAGCAAGAGCAGGGTATGTAGGAAGATGTATATGGAGCAGAGTCAATAAATGTGAGTGGGCTTTAGGGAGAGTAAATGTATAGAACTGAAAACAAAGCTGTTTTCAGTGTGTAGGGTGAATATTGTTGTCCTCACACCTGTCTGACCTCTTCATCTTCCTTGTCCATTATATCAGCTGCTCCTCAAGCTCCCCCTCCAGAGAAGCCAAAACTCCAGTCCACCTCATCAGTGACCAGTGATACGGACTCACATCAGAAAAGTGCTTACTTCAGCGGAAAAGCCAGAGTGTCCTTTCGTCACCAGATGGATTCAGCCATGTTTGCCAATGACTCTACCTTCTGATCTGTACTAGAGAAGTGAATATTACAAGAGCAAGATATGGACATCTTCTCATATTGACAGAAGAAGCGTAGTGAGAACTGTTACTGTTTTTGGAGCCAAACTAACAAAAATAATGGCTGTACATGAGCCTTAGACATAGACGGACATCGTGTTTTATTTCCCCCCATTCCCTGATAACACAATATGTAGATAAGAGGTCTATTGTTGATCACTTGGCCGACTTGCCAGGTTGGTTTCTCTTTTAATAAAGCTGATGCAGGAAAGTGAGGAATGTGCCATGTTAGTACACACATGTACCAAGTATACATCCATACTTGGCCCTCTATTTACAATGAATGCCAAAAAAGCAGCGTATTTAGAACCATTCCAACCACAGCTGGTTGGCACAGGAACCTAGACTAGATAAATGTATCCATTCTTTATGTTGGACTTTGTAATGTTTATCAGAATTGCTTTGCACCTTGAAATATCCAATCGCCTGCTTTATATTTACATTTTTCAGTGAATTGAGTAGACATGCTCCTACACACTGCGTTCCTATCTAGGAGAGGGCTTGTACACCATATATGAGGCCTTATGGGACATATCTCCTTATATCGTTTCATATATTGTTTTAATTTCCTAAATCACCTACGTGTACAAATGGAAGATAATCAGTATTGGCTAAAGGGTCCGGGTTTTATAAAGATTATCTTTGTAACAAATTCAGGCCTTGGCCACTCACATATAAATGCTTACAGGGAACACCGGCGAAGGGTAGTAGAAATGGATGGATCGCAAAAGTATCACACCAAAAACTCACTAACTCCGTAGCAACTTGGGAAACGTACGAAAGTTTTGACAAAACTATTATGGAGGTCACACCAGTGTCATTGCCACCAAGTGGTCACCTTTAGTATTGCAGCAACCTTCCATGGTCAGACAATATTATAGACGTCACCTCCAATGTTTAGGTGTTGCAGTGGCCCCCAGAGGACACATTAAATGTTGCATTTTATATCTGCATTTGAAATACGTTAGTAGGATGGGGACAGTATTTTGGGATGTCTGTGTTGCAAAGTTAGGTTCAGCATTTTAGGTTATAGCTCAGGAAATACTTGTTAATCTTGTGTGGTTATTAACTAAGCTGTGAATTGTTGGGTATTGACCAGGGAATTCCAGAATTCAGGAATGAAATAAAGGAAAAGATATATTGAACAACTTTTCTTTCATATGGGATTGTTTGATATAAAATTGGAAATTCCCTGGTCAGTTCCAGACTATTGGTTATTTAGTAATAAACCCTGTAGGTTTCATTCTTCTAAACTTAGAATTGTTGTGAATTGAAAACCAAACTGATGAACATGAGCCAAAATAGGAAAAGTCAGAAAATGGCAAAACTGATGAATTCTCTCAACGTATCTATTCTAGACTAAATTGCACAATATGGGTTTCAGTTCTACACAATATATTAACATGTTAAAAAACATTATTTGAGTTGCAATAATTATCTGTTAATGACATGTAGTTTTACTGAGTTTTTGTTTTAATGTTCACACTGTAGTTTGGCATTTACTGATACTTTTTTATTCTTGTATAAATATATATCACTATATATAATGTTCAACATTTTATATACACACACGGAAACACTGTTTACTATGGCTGTATATTTTAAATATTGTTCTTCCAATAAAACCTATTATATGAAATGTATTGATCAGCTTCTCACGGAGACCTGTAATAGCTAACTGTGGCACTGCAGAGGCTTGCTAACTACATTTCCCATGATTCTCAGCTGGCCTTCTTGCTGACCATTATGTGAAATGCAGACTATATAGATATACAGTGCCAAAGTTATTGCAGCCACAGACTGACTTCAGAATATCAACTCGTCTCCATTGCTTATTAAATCTGTCCTCGAGCTGGTTTTCAAAACCTTTTAACCAGTCGTCACTAGTGCCATGTTGGTGTGGATGGTAAGGATTGGCATGGCACTGTGAGATATAGGTATGTGGGCAGGGCCGGTGCAAGGATTCCTACCTCTACATTCTTTCAGAGGTTTATTTACTAAACTCTGAATTGCAGTGAAGAGACACTTAGTGAAAGCAGATGTACTGGGGAGACATTTAGAGAAAGGAAACAGACCGGAGTGACATTTAGGGAAAGGAGAGAGAGAGACTGTTGAGATATTTAGGAAACAGATTAGGAGATATTTTAGGAGAGAGAGACCATGACATACTCATGCAAAGCGTAAGAAAATCCAGCGTTGTTTCACTGAGTTAAACAACATGTAAATCGAAAAGGCACCTCTATTGGCAATCTGGTAGACAACCACCATAAGCTGTGTTAACCCTACAATGTAAACATTGCAGGGTTAAGGGGGACGGCACTCTGCACCCAGACCACTTCAAAGAGATGAAGTGATCTGGGTGCCTATAGTTTCCCTTCAATTTACATAAGTCAACTTGTCTGATGGGTTCATTTTACGTTAAAAAAAATCTGTATAATATATTACATATAAATATAATTTAATATATAAGGATCTATTTACATGGTCAGAAACTCTCACACTGTGTCACTTACACACTTACTAACACATGCATTCACTAACATTTAGACACGTCACTCACACCAGTTTACATAGAGGCACTCTATATTTACACACACCAAAAATATTCCTCTTGAAAATGCTCCTCAAGATATTGCACTCTGCCATGTGCCTATAACACTCACACATTCTCCCTCCAGCCAACCCATCTGAACATATCATTAGTAGGATGTCTGCTCAGCATCCAGTACTGAATGAGAAAAGTGGGCTTTGTTTGTTAAACAGTGATCTGCAGTAAACTAAGTTACAAACGACCAGCTAAAATAACTAAACTGAGTATAGCGGAGTCTGCAAATTGTTCCAAATCAGCACATTTTGCAGTTCTGATTGAATCAACTACAATTGTGGATAATTCACAAAGTTTGTGACTCATCCGGAATGCTTTACTGTTGGACGTAAAGCAAAATGGATACATGTAATCTCCAAAACCCGATATCCCCTATATTTCTGTACAATATTAACAAAAAAAATAAAATAGAGTAAATTTGCATAATTCAAATGTTTGGGTATACCTGAACATCAACCTAGACATAAAATATGTTCTGTGCTCAAAACATTCCATTTCCAATAAATGCCCCATTTTGTTTTCTCATAAAAAGTAGTGAAGGAGTTTAAACAAAGTATTCTAGATGGGGCACACACCACCTGGCTTGGAAGTTTACTAGTGATTGTATTGCCAAACGATTTTAAAACGTTTCAAGATTTGCCAATATTTGTCACGGACGCCAACTAAGGTGAAATTACGAGCCTTTTCAGCCCTGGAGAGTACTTCTTATTCAACACATCATGGAGGATCAGCACAGATTAATAAAATATTATACCAGGTGCAAACCACTAAAGATAGGGGGGAGAGAATGGTGAGTCAGTCGTATATAATATTACTCTCTTTAGATTACCTGATTAAGTGGGTCCTAAACACAGTGAAGGAGTTTAAGC
>OW240914.1:24450957-24497936 GCA_933207985.1 Pelobates cultripes
CCCCCATACACACACACTGCCCCCATACACTGCCGCCCCATACACACACATTGCCCACATTCACACACACACTGCAACTGTTACACACACATACTGTCCCACACATACGCTGTCCCCCCTACTCACACACTACAACCTTCACACACACACACACACTGTCCCCCTCTCACACACACACACACACTGCACCCCTTACACATTGCACCACTCACATACACCACTGCTCCCATGCCCTACTACCGCCCCATTTCCCAGCAGACCTCAGGTAAGTTGTCAAACTGTTCTTAAACGGTTTGACTACTTACTCTAGGAGGGGGTCCCGGCACTATTGACACCATAACCACTACACTGAGCTGTAGTCATTATTGTGTCTGGATTATTTCTTTAAATAATCTACAAGTGCCCCTCCCGAGATCAGGCTCTGGATCCGCCACTGTGCTATGCACTGTTATAAATTCATTTAAATCTGTCATACTTATATATACATACTTATTCATATCATACTAGGTTTTACATCTTGATCAATATTTTCTCATGTATATTGGTTAATTTATAGTTAATTTAAGTTACTTATTATAGATATTTTAGGTACATTACAGTAATGGTTTATGGCTTATTTCTAAAGTCTTATGAAGATCATGCTTTTATTCAACCATGTACATCAAGATTACATGGCTCTTACATTTTCAGACCATTTCTTGACATACTCAGACGACATACCACGAGTATACAAGAACACAGTCTTATCTTTCACAGATTTCGGGTTGAATCACATGCTTTGGTTCAACCATTCATTTCACAAAAATTCAACCTCATCCACATCATCCCAATTTTATGCCACGGCGCATATATATATTCTATACATAAAAATTCCAACCCTCCCTGCATTTTTAATACTCAAACCCTAGCATTTCCCACATCACTTGTGACATACGTATCATCTGGTCATCCTCTGTAGACACACATACAGGGCAACGCCCGGTTCAAACTCAGCTTTACGCCTAGCATGGGCCAGTCATGTCACTATCATGCGCATAGTCTGTTTGCCTCCTGCAAATACTGGTAGAAGCCCAAACCCCACTTTAACATACTACAGGTCTCACAGGATCCATCCTCACTCCATCACTTTTGTTTCTACCCATTTAGGTTTATCCAGGTATTGTTATACCTGTCGAATCTCAAAGCTTTATACATACTACCAAGTACGTAAGCCTCCTCACGTTGTAGTTCACATACGTTTCATTTTCCCCTAGGCCATAGAGTACTGGCAAGTTCTGCCTATCGTTTAGTGGTCCGCGAGGCCAACACCCTGCCTCAACGTTTCGGAGGCAAACGCCCACCGGGTCACACGTGAGTTAGCCGCCTCGCAATATTATAGAGAGGGCCTCACCTGTCACTCCCTTCCCCTGTTTTTCTTTTACTATCACCGAGAGGCCTACGATTCCTGCCACTATGACGGGTGGCCTCAATAACCCCTCGCGCCAACGCATAGACAGAGCCTCTCATAGCCACTTGGCAACTAGCAGGGCCTCACCTGTCACCAAACAAGATTAATTTTTCGCCTTTCCGGCCTAGTTACCACCCCTGGGTTCCATACACTAACCAACATATTTTGTCATTTAGTATGTCTCAAGAAGGCATAGAGGATTTCTCCCTACTGGGCACCCCGGCTAGAGCACACTCCCCATCACAGGGAGGAGAGGTGGCTAGTCCAGCATCTTTCAGGTCATGGACAATCCCTCGCATAACCAACAAACTCAGGAGACGGCAAATCCCGTACCCCACAACAGCAAGGAAAGCGGAACTCTTCAAGTTACTGCACACCTCTACCGATGACGTTGATACCGGGGAAGGGACTAGCCAGTCTAACCCGGGAGAAATACACGGCATGCTCTCATCCCTCATGGCATCCATGAGCAAGGTCAATTCCAGGCTGGAGAAACTCGAATCGGTCACCACAGCCCTTACCATGGCTAGGCCGGCCGCTGCGACCCCTCCAGCAATGGTCGAGTTGCAATCAGTTTCTCCAGCCACCACCTCTGATGATCAAGAGGTTAACCCTGCTCATATGATACCTGAGCACCTCAAAAGAGATATCCTGGAAGGTAAAGATGTCAACTTGACTTCATTGCTGATTGCCTCCCAGGATGTGGTGGAACATAAGACTTACGCTTATGATGATATTTCTGTGGTGGTCAAATCTAGGGATGCCCGATTAAACAGGAAACTGACCATCCCTGAATTTGTGTTGACATTTGGCATTTATCGTGATGTTATCTGTGCAGTATATCCCCTCAGACGTGAGGAGTTTGATTTGTATATGCACAAGCTGGTGGACCCGGGCAACAAATATGGTGGGTGAGCTTTCTATGATTACCATAGATCTTTTTCTGCCAAGGTGTCTGGCGCTTTCTCACAGTACGGGACAAGGTCCAACTGGAGCAAGATTGATACGGTCATTTTCTGCAGACACTTTGCAGGTCTAAGAACGCCGGCTTGTGCATACTGCTCCTCCATGGCTCATACGGCTAATTTCTGTCCAACCACTGCGAACGAACCTGCCCCCTCGCAGGGCACTAGTTCCGCTGGCTCTGCAGAAAAACACCCAAAGACAAACTGGGACGGCCTATCAAATTCCTGGGCAAGTCCCAGATATGTAATAACTTTAATGTAGGATCATGTAATTACAGTGTATGTCGGCTTTTGCATATATGTTTAAAATGTTACAGGGCTCATGCCAAAACCATGTGTCCAAATAAAATGTATCCTAAACAATACTTAACCTCGATAAACATTTCTGTACTTACGACATTACTGTCACATCATCCTTCTAAACATTTGGTAGAATTCATTATATCAGGTCTGTCAGAAGGATTCCACACAGGTCTCATACACATGTCTTCCGGAATCCTGGAATGTCCAAATTTACAATCCGCACAGCAAAATCCTACAGCGGTTGACACACTCATAGCCAAAGAAGTGGCAGAGGGCTTCCTATTGGGGCCCTTCCAGTCCCCTCCTTTCACCACATGGCGGACAAACCCCATCGGTATTGTCACGGGGAAATCTTCCCACAAACAGAGACTTATCATCGATCTATCGGCACCACACACCTCTTCCACTCCTAGTCTGAACTCCCTCATACCCTCTGAGGAATTTTCACTGCAATATTCCACCATAGATCACGCCATTACGGCTATCATGCAGGCAGGGGTCGGAGCATGGCTCAGTAAGACCGATATAACAAATGCTTTCAAGTTGCTGCCTATCCATCCTACACTCTGGCACCTACATGGCATCAAGTGGGCCGGGAACTACTACTTTTTCTCGCGATTAACTTTTGGTTCCAAAAGTAGTCCAGCCATTTTCAACATATTCGCCGAAACCCTATGCTGGTTATTATTAAATATAGCCAGATGCCCTACAGTCATACATTATCTGGATGATTTCTTACTGGTCGAGGAGAATTTCACCTTCCAGTAGCCTCAAAGAAACCATCAGTCTTTTCAAACAGTTGGGTGTCCCAGTCTCCCCCCACCAAGACTGAAGGACCAGATGCCTTCATCACATTCCTGGGTATCCTACTAGACTCAGCCACCATGCAAGCGAGCCTGCCACGTACCAAGGTAGAAAACATTCTTACAAACATAAATCTCTACATACAACTCGGTAACTGCAACCGCAAAGAACTACAATCTCTGCTGGGGTCACAAAATGTTGCCAATGTGCATCATAATTCAAGGCCGTGCTTTCATCTCACGACTCCTTCACATGTTCACACTTTTCAGACATGATGCACACAGGTTATCACTGGATACCGCAGCCACGGCAGACCTACTCATGTGGAGAAACTTTTTAACCACCTGGAATGGTAAAAGTATGTTCCTCCCTGAATTGTCTGACTCCTCACCTACCATCTGGTCAGACGCGACGTCTACCACAGGTTTTGCAGCAATTTACGGGAACGAATGGCTTTGGGGTAGCTGGCCTTCAGAAGTTAAGGACCTGGAAGGTTTTTCCACTACCTCAGCTCCGTTTGAGATATATCCCATAGTGGTGGCTGCCGTGGCATGGGGGCATTTATGGGCAGGTTCGCCAGTACGTTGCTACTCAGACAACCAAGCAACCTGCCACATTATTAACAAAGGCCGATCCAAATCACTGACTATTATGAGATTCCTGAGGAAACTCACTTGGTTGGCTGCATGTCATAATTTCTTCTTGTTTTGTGTTCATGTTCCAGGTGTATGTAACACGGCTGCTGACAATTTGTCTCGTTTTAATTTCCAGGCTTTTCATCAAATCCTCCCGTCAGCCGCACTCACAGCCACGACCACTCCACTATTACACCATCTAGTAAAATTCCACCACTGTCTACTAATACCCGTAAAACATACGACAGAGCTTTCATTTTATTTAAAAGATTCCTTTCGGAACACAACATCTTACAACCTTTCATCATGACATCCTTGTTGGGCTTTGCTTCTTTTTGCCACCTCAAACTCAAATTATCATACAACACAATCAAACTATATCTGACAGGCATCCAACATCACATGCTAACTTTACAACCCAACAGTTCGAGTTTCATGTCCGCCTAATAAATTAAGAACATCCTTAGGGGTATTCAGAAATCCGAACCTCCACGTACGGCCCAGAGACTACCTATAGATTTCCATATTTTTAAAGACTTATCCAACTTACTAGATTTAAAACCTTTTTCCAACAGCACAAACCTTGTCATTAAAACCACCATATACGTAGCTTTTTATGGCTTCTTGAGACCAAGAGAATTTACCGCCATCAGCACAACACAGTCCACTCACATCTTACTTCATTCACACTTAACAAAACACTTAGACTCTTATATCTTGACCCTGTCTCATTCCAAAACCAGTCAACATGCACCTCCAGTAGAGGTTAAGTACTATCCTACTCACAACAGGTGGTGCCCCGTCAAACTACTGGATTCATATACCCAGCATAACAACGCATCACCAGATCAACCACTTTTCAGTCTACAAGGTTCCTTACTCACTACCACCACCTTCATGACCCACGTCAGGTCCTTACTTACCCAACTGGGCCTCAAATCAGCTAACTATTCGGGCAACTCCTTCCGCATAGGAGCGGCCTCCACAGCATCCAGTGCAAACATCCCAGTTCATGTTATCAAGTCACTGGGGCGCTGGAAATCATCAGCTTACATACCTAACCCGGTACAAGAAGTAAGAAATGCTTTTCAAAACATGTCTGGTTAAGTGTATGTATATTGTTGGTATGTAAAAAATTTGATTTTCTATTTTTGCCCTCTTTATTTACAGGCCTACCTCATCGTCGGTTCCGGCACACCACAACCGACTTGCTCTTTTAATACCATCCTACACTTATCAGTGTTTTGTTTCTTCTGTACTATCATGAGCCCTTACCACAAATATTAAGGTCTTTTGGCCTGTAATTGTGGGAGGGGCGTATGACACACACCTTCCCTACTTAAGGGACACCCCTTACCTGGCTCCATACCGTTCGAGGTCAGCGCTGCATCACCCTCGCACCACTCCTCATTATTAACTCCTTTCTCTTTACATTTCTTCTTGGTGGGCCCTCTTTATTTACAGGCCTACCTCATCGTCGGTTCCGGCACACCACAACCGACTTGCTCTTTTAATACCATCCTACACTTATCAGTGTTTTGTTTCTTCTGTACTATCATGAGCCCTTACCACAAATATATATATATATATATATATATATATATATATATTTTTTTTTTTGACTTGTAGGAATGGCATACATTTTTTTTCCAGGGCTGCTTTGGATTCCCAGGGATTCCCAGTTTGGCTCTGCCAGCGAGTGCACTTTACCGCTGAATCATCTGTGTGAGCTGCCGCACACTTTAGCCCTGTTACACGCGTCTGGGAGCTGCTGTTGACAGGTACTAGTAGTCTAGAGATATGCTCAGCTATCTGTATAATACAGATCTGTGTGTATATAATATCCCGGGATAGTCAGTGCTTCCTGTATAGTGCTGCTCTCTGTATAATACAGGACTGTGCCTGTATAATATCCCGGGACAGTCAGTGCTCCTTGTATAGTGCTGCTCTCTGTCTTGGGATATTATACACAAACAGACCTGTATTGTACAGAGAGCAGCACTATACAGGGAGCACTGAGTGTCCCAATTTATTATACACACAACCCTGTATTATACATAGAGCACTGACTGTCCAGGGATATTATACCCAGACAGTAATTGATAGCTGTGCTGCAAAATGTCCTTGGAATTTTTTTTTCAAATGTTGGCAACTATGGCACTGTATCAAGGGTAATGTGTTTGTTTTTTTAATAATCCCTGGTGGAAAATAATGAATCCTCCACCAGGGATTATTAAAAAAATAAAACACATTGGGCGTGGCTTAACATGTGACAGGGGCGGGGTCAAACAGCGGCGAGGGCGGGGTTAAATGTGCCCCCTACTTTTGTCCCTGGTCCTCCATGTGCCCCCCCTAAAAATGAATCCTAGAGACGCCACTGCCGGTTGCTAGAAAAGGCATTGGATGGGGATCTTTAAAAAGTAATAGGGAGTGTACAGTAACCTACCCCACTAACCCCCAGCGCAAAAGGACAGGTCAGAAAATAAAGTTGGGAAGAACCTTATGTCCCACCCATCACCTGTGGGTTATACTATTAAGAAGAGAGGACCTATTGTCCATCCAGCCACACCCATGGATGGCAGAGAGAGGCCCTAATAGTATTATTGAAGGGGAGGGATTAATATGTTCTTCTTGCCCCACCCATTGTTGTGATAATAATATATTTATATATATTTTATATATAATAATATTAATTAAGAATGATTGATTGATCACTATTGAGCAAATCAAACTATTATATGTAGTTAAGATGGCGCCAGTACACAGTACTTAAAATGTTAATAACCACAAAGCACAGCACCAGAATGACTCATGCATAGCTTCACGAGAATATTATGAGAACGTTTAGATAAGAGATATTAACCGCACAGATCTGGCATGGTATTGTTGATGGGACTGGAAAGCCTGGCCAGCTGCAGGTCCCACCCAACGCTTTTGCAAGGTCTTTGCTGGGTTCGACTGATAAAAAGATTTGGTGGAACGGTACAGACTATTCACCCCATTGATTATTAATAACTTATAAAAGATGAGAAAACTTGGCACTCATTGGAGTACTACCCACCTGTAATACAGACGCATATTGCTGGTTCTGCTGATTTCCCAGTAAGAGAGGGTCCTCTTCAAGCCTGACTGCCAGAAGTTCTCTCAGTCGAGTGCCACAAGTCTCTCTTATGGTGATGTATACTTGAGCTGTTTCTTTAAGCAGTTTTTTTGTTTTTATTAAGATGTTTCTTTGAGCTGTTCTTTTAAGCTGAATGTAGCGGAGCTGCAATATTAAATCCCAAGATCTCCGCTCGTATAGAAGGTAATATCCCAAATCCCCCAGTAACCGGACGAAACACAGTTCAGGGAGTCAACTGACAATTTTATTCACGGCTCCAGGAGTCAACTGACAATTTTATTCATTGCTGTTAGCCTATGCATGCTCTCTATTCTAAAACACGGATACATTTTTACACCAGGTTAACACAGCTATTTCAGACAACCTTTAAATGTTCTGCAATATGACCTAAAGTGGCTAGGTTTGCCACAATGCTCCCCCAGAACCAAGCCGGCATACACAGTCTGATCCAAACAGATCGGCTTGGGGATGTCCGGAGGAGTACTCA
The DNA here is from genome assembly GCA_933207985.1 of Pelobates cultripes. Lineage (NCBI taxonomy): Eukaryota > Metazoa > Chordata > Amphibia > Anura > Pelobatidae > Pelobates > Pelobates cultripes. Next base: position 24,458,720 of record OW240914.1, read on the forward strand.
CAGATCACTTCTCAAGGTCAGTCTGTCACGATAACCCGTCGGCGTTAACGTTTTGCTTTCCTGGGTGGTAATGAATAGTGAAGTCAAAAGGCTGCAGCGCCAAACTCCAGCGCAGCAGCCTGGCATTGTCCCCCGCCACTCGGTTCAGCCACACCAACCGGTTGTGATCTGTGAGTAGGGAAAAAGGTTGTCCATATAAATAAGGCTGCAACTTTTTGAGAGCCCACACCACGGCCAGGCATTCTTTCTCAATGGAGGCGTAGCTCACTTCACGGGGTAATAACTTTCGGCTTAAGTAAGCTATGGGATGTTCTCCGCCATCTGCTCCAACTTGGCTCAGCACTGCTCCCAATCCAAACATTGAAGCGTCTGTGTGGACAAGAAATCGATTAGTTGGATCAGGAGCAGCAAGTACAGGTGCATTGGTTAAAGCAGTCTTGAGTTGTTGGAACGCCTGATCCCACTCTGGGGCCCAGATGACCCGTCGAGGAAGGTTTTTGCGGGTCAAGTCAGTCAGGGGTTTGGCCAGGGCACTATAATTGGGTACGAATTTTGGTAGTACCCTGCAGTACCCAGGAAGGCTAGCACTTGGATTTTTGTCCGGGGGGTAGGCCACTTAGCTACTGCTTCAATTTTTGCTGGTTCAGGCTTTTGCTGTCCACTCCCTACCCGGTGCCCCAGGTACTGTACCTCTGCCATCCCTATGTGATACTTGCTGGGCTTTAGCGTCAATCCTGCCTCTCCGATATGGTCAATGACTGCTCCAATATGTCGCAGATGGTCTGACCAGGTCTGGCTATAGATGGCAATTTCATCCAGGTATGCACATGCATACTCCTGAAACCCATCCAGTAGCCGATCCACCATCCGTTAAAAGGTAGCCGGAGCGTTTTTTCATCCCGAATGTCATGACGCGAAAAGCTGATACAAGCAAAATGGGGTGACAAATGCCGACTTGGGGATGGCATCCTCGGCTAGTGGAATCTGCCAGTACCCTTTGCATAAATCTATTGTAGTAAGGTACCGGCCTCATGCCATTTTGTCTAGCAGCTCGTCTATCTGGGGCCATGGGCGTCCCCAGGAATTTTTCCAGGGGGGGGCATAATTGTAATGACATCCATGCTTGGTACCTTTTTGACAGTGTCATGAAAGGGAAGGGGCATAGCCATTATCACATAAAGCCAGGGTGAATAGCGTTTTCACAACTATGGTGTCAGGAATATATGTTCCCTTAAGCAAATTAAAGGACATTTCTGGTCACCATAACAACTTCACCTAAATGAAAATGCTATGATGCCAGGAAGCCCCTGGGTGCTCGCTTTCCTTTAAGGGGTTAAATCGCTCTCAAATGGTTTAACCCCAAAGGCTTCCTCCAGCTCCAGGTCGCTCAGTGGTATTTAGAAATACAAATACAGAGTTTCAGCGTGTGACCCAAATGGATACCAAATCACTCAAAAAACACCCGTGTGGTAACCTCTCTATCCACACAACAAATAACATAAAATCATATACATACAATGGGTGGAGTGATGCAGTTCAGGGTAAAAGATGGTAATATACAGGCAAACGGAGTGACTGTGGAGATAAAATAGTATACAAGCACCTAGTGCAATATTGTACAGAATAATAGTTGTAAACATAAGGTGTATAATTCAGTACTCACAAAGGAGGAGCCAGATAGATAATGGCTCAATCAAAGTGCCTGTGGGATAGTTTGAAGGGATCCCACTCCCTTTCAGGATACAGGTGATCTTTCACTAATTCCAAAAGAAATGTCCACACCAATGGGATATTGGGGACTAAATTTCTTTTAATAATAAACAATAAAATACAAGTATGTAAAAATATAAAATAAGAAAAGGTAAAGACTTAACACTAAACTGTGGTAAGGTAGGTAAGTCCTTTGTAAGGTCAAAAAAAAGTTGCAAAACGCGTTTCGCACAAATCGTGGGCTTCCTCAGTTGCTAATAGTGTCCATCGGATAATGTGTATTTATGCCCGTCCAGGAAGGTGGTTTCTTCCGTGTTCGCGCATTTTTTCTATTTCCGGTCGCATGTTGATGACGTGTTTCCGGTCCGCGGGTTGTTGGTTAGATCGCTGTTGGAACGCATATGCGTTCCACACATTCAACAAACTTTATTCTTCCCTTTGATTAAATGGAAGAATAAAGTTTGTTGAATGTGTGGAACGCATATGCGTTCCAACAGCGATCTAACCAACAACCCGCGGACCGGAAACACGTCATCAACATGCGACCGGAAATAGAAAAAACGCGCGAACACGGAAGAAACCACCTTCCTGGACGGGCATAAATACACATTATCCGATGGACACTATTAGCAACTGAGGAAGCCCACGCTCAGTGGTATTTGGCTTCTGAAACAGAGCGTCAGGAAGTGCAGATTGACGTCAGGCATGGGTGCCGCTGATTGGCTAGAGTGGACAGTTGACGCTCTAAGCCAATCCAATCGCTACTTCCCAGTTCATAAAATATTTTTACTTTTTTATGAATGGGGAGCTACTGATTGGTTTAGAGTGCCAGCTGACCGCTCGAGCCAATCAGCAACACCCCTACCCAACAGCACTCTGTGCTTCCTGACACATTAATACTAAAAGTGAACACATTAATACTGATATTTTTTTACCTTTGGAGATGAGAAGGTCCAGCGTTTCCCTGTCTGGCCCAGGTACCAAAGCCTTATGATGTGGTGTCCAGAATAAAGTGGAGGGTTCACTTCATTTGTCCTTCCTGCTCCAATCTCCTTTTCCTCTCCTTCATTTGACAGTCTTTATTCTTCTTCTGACACTGTTTTCTATCCTTGGCCCCTACTGCTCTTTTACCCTTCTGCTACTTTCTGCTTATTTTGCGCCCTTCTGCTCCTTTCTCATTCTGATCCCTTTCTGCTCCTTGCAGACCCTTTCTGCTCCCTTTTCTACTTTACCTTTGTGCTCCTTGCTGTCCCTTTCTGCTCTTTCTCCTACTTTACCTTTGTGCTCCTTCTGATTCTTTCTGCTCCTTTACCTTTGTGCTCCTTGCTGTCCCTTCTGCTCCTTGCTGCCCCTTCCTGCTCATTCTCCTACTTTACCTTTGTGCTCCTTCTGCCCCTTCCAGCTCATTTCTGACCCTTTCTGCTCCTTCTACTTTGCCTTTGTGCTGCTTTACCTTCCAGCTCCTTGCTGACCCTTCCTGTTCATTTCTGTTCCTTTGTGCTCCTTCTCCTACTTTACCTTTTGTGCTCCTTGCTGTCCCTTCCAGCTCCTTGCTGCTGCTCCTTGATGTCCCTTCCTGCTCATTTCTGTTCCTTCTCCTTTTCTTACCTTACCTTCCTGCTCCTTGCTGACTCTTCATGTAGGCTGTCTCCCCCATCCCTCACTTCTATAGGCGTGCGCACGGGGTGTGTCGGGTGTGCCTGGGCACATCCTAATCCCCGCGGCACGCCAATGGATTGAGATCGGCAGGGGAGATCTCTGGATCTCCCCGGTCGGCTCATGCAGAGCCGACGCTATCCGAGCGGCGGCTCTGGTCTAAGCCTCCATGGGCCGGTGGGGAGATCAAAGTTCTACCTCACGGGTCCACAGCAGCATGGAGGGAGGCAGCAGAGAACCTGGGCTAGAGTTCACTCTCCACTGAACCACCAGTGAAGGCAGCAGGACTGGGATATTAACTAGTCTGCCCCCACCTCCACCCAAACATACAGCACACACAGCCCACAAACAGCACCCACACACACACACAGCACCTACACACATACATCACCCTCGCACACACAGCACCCACACACACCCAGCACACTAACAGCATCCTCACAAACACACAAAACCCACACACAACACCCGCACAGCACCCACACACAAACAGCACACTCACACACAAACAGCACCCTGACAAACACACACACAGCACACTAACCCGAACAAACACGCACACACAAACACCCTCTCACACACACACACACACACACACACACTACTAGTTCCCTCACACACAGCACACAAACAGCACCCTCACACACAGCACACTAACAGCACTCTCACAAACACACACAAAAACACCCTCACCCACATAGCACACTACCAGTGTATATATATATATATATATATGTATATATATATATATATACACATACATATACATATACACATGGTGTGTGTTTGTGCTTTAGGGTGCACACCCTAATGTAATAGGCTGCTCCCCCCCCCGGCTCACTCCCCTAATCTACAGGCTGCTGCCCCCCCCCAAATCTATAGGCTGCTGCCCCCCATAATCTATAGGCTGCTGCCCCCCCTAATCTATAGGCTGCTGCCCCCCTAATCTATAGGCTATCTCAAACCCCCCACCCCATCCCACACTTACCTGATCTGTAGGCTGTCTCTGGCTGCATGTGTTGCTCCCCTGCGGTTTCAATCAGCAGAGAGAAGCAGGGATAAGATGCAGCTTCCTATCCCTGTCTCTCTCCATACACAGCGCCACCTACTGTCCGGCGCCGGTATTGCAGTTCATTTTATATCTCACACGAAAAATAGCAGAACAAGCTGAAAAATGCTCCCCCTTACCCCCCCCCTGCAGACGCCCATGGTAAGAATATTGTTGCAACTGAGCCAACCTCTTCAAAGCCCATTACCTTTTCAGGGTAATATTGGCCCACTTCAATGACGTCTGTCCTGTGGTCTATCTGGATTTCGTGAAATATTCCAATTTTGAGTCCTTCCAACCTGGGTTTGTTCCCAGGCATATAGCTTTTCAGAACTCCATTACCATTTTGTGAAAAACTGTACTCAGGGCATTGAGTTCATGAGGGGACAATGTCTGCGTATAGACTACCCTGAGTGGACTGGCTAACATGGCTGATGGTTAATTTTTGTGTACTGACACCAAATTTTTAGGAGGGACTCCCTTGTTGCAATGAATTGAGCCTCAGAGAATTAGCAGACAATTTCCATCTTACACAATTGCCAGACATGCCCCCTCTCCTTTTTTACCTTTTTCCGTTACTCTCCTAACATTTTTAGCTTTGTATTTACTCTGACATCTTCTTCTTCTTCTTTAAAATTATGGTTATTTGGAGTAATAGGAGGAGTTGTGTGTAGGGATACAAAGAGTACAACAGAGGGCTAAAATTAATATTTATTTATAATTATAACATGTAGAATAAGGAGTTCCATGTATTAGATTAATAGCTTGCGTCTCTGTACATAATTATGGAACATGAATCAATGAAGATGTTACATTAAATTTGAAAGCATATTCATCACACTGCACTGCTAGCAGAAGGTTTATTTATTGTTTTGAATTCATATTTCACACAGAGAGCAGCAATCAGTGCCCTGTTGCCTGTGCATGTAGTGTTGGTTGCCCGTCACAGCAGGTAAATCTCACATCGTTGAGAGCTGTGTTATCTCCCACAGGTTGGGAATCTTCTACCTTTGACTCAATTCCACAAACACCCATGGTGCAGTTGCTGCTCCAGTCTCCATAAGTCCCCCAATAGAGGCCATTTCCTTCGAGAATGCTACCATCTGAGCATTTCAATTTGATGTTGTTTGCCGCAGTGTCATCTCCCTGTCCTTGAGAGCCCTCTACCCTCAGTGAGAAGGCCATTAGATAGCCATATGGACACCAGAACGTTGGGCCCCATTTTCCCCAGCTGAAAGAAAAAGTGATTAGTACTAAAGATGACTTCATCAGAGAGACAGACAGACAGACATACAAGCAGATAGATAAACAGATAGATAGATAGTATAATGAACCCCCTGTACTTTGTTTAGTACGTTCATTCATACTCTCCCAAAATTCAGCAGGGTCATGTGAAATATAGCTCTTCGTCATTCGCATACCCAAACATCAGTTGAGACTTGCACAACAGGAATGTCTTATTATGGCCAGATGGCCCCCAGCAGGGGGTCTCCAGCAAAAACATAGGTAAAACACGCACAGGCGTCTCTGTGTCTGGGAGATAAGTGAGTTTACTTTACTTAAACTAATTATCTCCCAGGCTAGAGGTACAGTGAATAAAACATAAAACACCCCAAAACATTCATGATTTTAATAGGAACCCCCACAAGTCCTATATCCCCAGATAGCCTGGATCTGAGCATCTAAAGTGTCTGAATGGCGCTCAAATCCCACGAATACAGCCGAATCGCCACCAGGGTAAAGTTTGACCGACCGCACACATGTCGTCTGCCAAATTAGTTCCAGAAGAAAAGTGGTACCGGTCAGTCACTTTCGGGAGTTCTAAACAAACAAAATACTGAACGGTTCCCCTGGCTCATGAGTAGTGATTGTTTGTCTAATTTGTGCTTACCTTTCAACTGCACTCTCCTGGCTAGTCGAGAACAGAAGCAGGCAGTGATACAAAATCACTGAGGTTCACGAATTAGGGTATTCATCTTAGATGGCCGCCCGATGGGTTGGCCTTTACCAGCTGGGCAAACAATGGGCCACCCACCCAAGGGATCATGGAGCTGGCCACCCTGGGGAGGATGGAGGCGGCCGGCTCATGTAGTGTTGTAGCTAGCCTGCCACCGGCTCTGGGCTGCATGGAGGCAGCTGGCTCATTGAGCATTGTAGCTGGCCGGCCACCCGCCCACCTTAGGCTGCACGGAGGGAGCAAAAATCTACCTGCAGCGCCTCTCTGCTCCCTCACGCTGTATAGTGATGCTGGGAGCCAGAATATGAAGTTATTCCGGCCCGGCATCACTACAGAGAGTGTGAGGGAGCAGAGAGGAGTTTCAGTTAGATTATTGCTCCCTCACACGCAGGAACAGAGCAGCCCCACTGGACCCCAGGGAAAGATCCACTCAGCTCTTTCAAAGGTAGGGAGGCTGGGTGGATTAAAATGTGTGAGAGTGTGAGAAAATGTGTGTCTGTCAGTGTGTGCATGTCTCTGTCAATGTGTGTACGCCTCTGTGTACGCCTCTGTCAGTGTGTGTGTGTGTGTCTGTCAGTGTGTGTGTGTGTCTGTTAGTGTGTTTTTGTCTCTGTGAGAGTGTGTGTGAGTGTGTGTGTGTGTATGTATTTGTCAGTGTATCAGTTATGTGTGCCTCTGTCAGTTTGTGCATGTATGTCTCTAAGTCTCTGCCAGTGTGTGTGTGTATGGATCGTGAGTGTGTGTATGTCTTTCAGTGATTGTGTGTGCCTGTCATATTCTGTGTGTTTGTTTAGGTACCATAAGAGGTGTTTTTACTCACCTTTTTACCACCGCTGTGCCAGTTTCACTGCAGCTTGTCCTGTCTCCATAGTTGAGATTACCAATCTTTATGATCTCAGCTTAGCCAATGCTTTCCCTTAGGAAAGCATTGGGAGGATATTGCGCATGTTCTCTATGGGTAACATTCAGCGCCTCCATACAGAGCTCTGACACAGGATTATCTAGTGGCCGTCTGAGTGACTGAAAATGCTGTGTTTACATTGATTACAGGGACAGGCTATAGGCAGCAGAACAATTACATTAATCTTTAGTGGTTCTAGTGACAAAAACACTGGCTCCTAACTTTTTTAGCCAAAATAATTTGTTAAGCTCTGACTTAGGGCTTCAGTTCAGTTTGTTGGGATAACCTGTTGCCTTTCTGTTTGCCTGGTCTGTACTGCATGGTAAAATTATACGGTTGGAGGGCCAGGCTCCAGCGCAGAAGGCGGGGGTAATCTCGGTTTAACCAGACGAGGGGGTTGTTGGGTCATTAGTGTGAAGGGAAGTCCATAGATATAGGGCTGCAGTTTCTTTAATGCCCAAACAAGGGTCAGGCACTCTTTCTATACGGTGGCATAGCTGACCTCTCAAGGTAAAAGTTTTCTGCTGAGATATGCCACTGGATGTTCCATTCTGTCATCCCCCACCTGGCTAAGCATTGCTCCCTGCCCAGACATGAAGGCATCTGTGTGGACGAGAAACTTTTTAGTATGGTTTGGGGCGGCCAACACAGGTGCTTCACTTAACGCTGATTTTAACTGTTGGAAGGTGACCTCACACTCCAGGGACCACACTACTTGTCTGGGAAAGGACTTCTTTGTAAGGTCAGTGAGGGGATTGGCCAGACCGCTATACTTAGGGACAAACTTGCGGTAGTAGCCGTCTGTCCCTAGAAAAGCTATTACCTGGCTCTTGGTACGGTGTTGTGGTCAGTTTGCAATAGCCTCGACTTTGGCTGATTTGGGCCATTGGTGGCCAGAGCCCACTCTATGGCAGAGATACTGTACCTTGGCCATACCGACATGGCACTTGTCGGGCTTCAACATTAGCCCCGCTGCTTGAATCCTCTCAAGTACCTCTGTTGAGAGGTGGTCTTTGCATGTGCGGCTGTAGATAGCTATGTCATCTACATAAGCACATGCAAAGTCCTGGAATCCCTCCAAGAGCCTGTCGGCCATTCGCTGAAACTTAGCCAGGGCATTCTTCATCCCGAATGGCATAACCTTAAACTGGTAGAGGCTGAACGTAGTGACGAATGCCGACTTAGGAATGGCCTCTGGCTCGAGTGGGGTTTGCCAATAACCCTTACACAAATCCATGGTAGTCAAGTAATTCCCCCCGGCTATACGATCAAGCAGCTCGTCTATCTGGGGAATGGGGTAGGCATCAGTGACCGTCCTGTCTATCGATACAGAAGCGAGTCGTACCATCTGATTTAGGTACCAGCACTATCGGAGAAGCCCATAGGCTCTGAGAAGGATTACCCCCATCTTTAACATGTCTGGGATTTCTTTCAACATATTCTCCCTAACTGCTGTAGTGGGGTTTCTCCCTGGATCTCTACTCGGTGGACTGCCATGGAGGTGTACCCGGGTAGGGCAAAGAACATCTTGCTGTGCCCCTGGAGCACTTGGAAGGCTTCTGCCTTTTCTATTGGGCTCAGTTTTTCTCCCAGGCTAACCTGTTCCATGATCCCTGGGGACGGGCAAGCAGGTTGGGTAGTGGAAGGTTCTCGCTGTCCTCTCAAAACAGGGTTTCAACATGTCCATATGAAAGGATGGTCATATCCTTTCATCTGAACATTTCCCTAAGATGTAGGTAATGTTGCTCCACAACTCGGAAGGGTCTCTGACGGGCGGCCTGAAGCTCATCCCTTTTCGGCTTCAGAGCCAATACCTTCTGGCCTATTTCTAGGATCCTATTCTGTACTTTTCTCCCATATAGGAGTTCAAAGAGCGAGAACCCTGTGGACTCTTGGGGTACTTCTCGGTAGGCAAACAGGAGATGGGGAAGAACCTTTCCCAGTGCTGACAGAAGGCTGTGAATGTTTTGAGCATCACAGATTACAAACGTTCACAGATTACATTCGTCTGGGGGTGATACGGGAAACAAAAAATGGGTTTGACTCCGCAACTCTGCCATAGTTGCTGGGTAATGGTCGCCGTAAATTGGGTTCCCTGATCATACAAAATGACCAGAGGAAAACCTACTCGGGTGAAGATTTTAACTAATGGTTTGGCTACTGTTTCGGCATCTATCTTCGGAGGGTTATCGCCTCTGGGTACCGGGTAGCATAGTCTACCACGGTAAGGATGTACTTTTTGTCCAAGGTGCTGGGCTTACTGAGTGGGCCTATCAAGACCACTGCTACTTGGTAGAAGGGTTCTTCAATTATGGGCAAAGGGTGCAAATTGGCCTTTGGATGGTCACCCCTTTTCCCTATCCTCTGGCAGACAACACAGGTCCTGCAGTAATTCTGCAGATCTTGTGTGATTCTTGACCAAAACAATGTCTGAGTCAACCGGATACCCAGATGTGGCTAAGCTTGAGCAGCTCCACCCAGTATTTGCGGGAACCACTAGCTGTCTTTTAGCTACTTGCGCTGCTCCGCTACCTGTTCTCCCTCTGTAACCCGGTTTAATAGCCCATTTTCCCACTCAAACCTTTCCTGCTCTATATCTCCCTGGAGGGGACTCTGCCTGTTTCCTATACCTCTCTAATGTAGTGACGAATGCCGACTTAGGAATGGCCTCTGGCTCGAGTGGGGTTTGCCAATAACCCTTACACAAATCCATGGTAGTCAAGTAATTCCCCCCGGCTATAAGATCAAGCAGCTCGTCTATCTGGGGAATGGGGTAGGCAGTAGAACGGGGGTTCTCTTCTAGGATCAGGACATAGGGTCCTACCTGAGGGTACCTTCAGTGCATTGGGTCCAATATCCAGTTCTGCGATCGGGTGGTTACAGGTAAAGCATCCTCTACATCTGATGGTACAAACTGTGATGTTAAGTAGCTCAAGTCCTTTCCCAGGTACACTTCAGCTGGCAAATCTTTCATAATCCCAACATCCAGATATTTGGCCCCCGATTCCCAGTCTAGGTGTGCATGGGAAGTGGGTATTTTAAGGATTGCCCCTCCCCCCAACTCTCACTGTGTAGCTGTATCAGGGTCAGGGTGGCCCCTGTGTCTCAGAGTTCTTTGGCCTCATGTCTATTTATTTTAACAATTTGCCGGTGATGGCCTCCGGTATCTCTAGCTGCTTGCACTGGGTCTGCCTGATAAGTGGGTCGGAACGGAGGGCGACCTCCGCTGTTTTCGGCCCTCCTGCCATCCTGATACTCATTGGCCAGCTGCGCCGCCTCTTCCAAGGTGAGCAGTTTCTAATTCTGGATCCAATAACGGACTTCTGGGGTTACGTGATCAAAGAACTGTTCCAAGAGCAACAGTTGTAAAGCGTCATCTAGGGTGGTTGCCTGGCATTCCTGCATCCAGTTCTTGGCTGCACGGTGCATCCGAAAAAATTCTCAACTGTGGCGAAAGTGTTCTTGGAGGGGCCTGCTTGCCAGCCTCTTGCCTCAGGACTATGGCCCCTGTGTTAAACTTCAGTATATAGGGCCTACCGAACAGATTAGACTAATGCTGTTCGTATACCGAATGAACTGTCGAACGGACTGACCACCCAGAACTGTCATGTGAAGCTTATTGCCCTTATTGATCTTGCTATCCGCAACGTTCTAAGTGGTCAGCTGGGTATGTAACTCTGTCTCTTCCCTTCTTACTGTTACTGCATTACTGTCTTGGTCACCCTCCATCAGTTTGGCTATGATCGCTAATTTCTTTTTATTACTTGCTGAACTACCCCGAGCTTCCATTAGGTCTTTCAGCGTTATTCGCTTGAGGCTTTGGTACTGCTGGGCCATTCACGGCTGTTCCTTGTTGGGGAAGTCCATTCGGGAGTCAGATCCCGCCACTTACCACCAATTCTAATGAACTTCGTATGGTACTTCATTAGCACTCTCTTGAACTCCTGTAAGGTTGTGTGAATTATAGCCCTTTCGTATAGTATGTTCGTTCGTACTCTCTGGAAATCCAGCAAAGTCCTGTGAAATATAGCTCTTCGTCGTTCGCATACCCAAATATCAGTCGAGACTTGATGAAGGGTACAGCAGTAATGTTTTATAATAGCCAGATGGCCCACTTTTATGCACAGACCCCCAGCAGGGGGTCTACAGCAAAAACATATGGAATACACGCCCAGGCGTCTCTGTGTCTGGGAGATAAGTGAGTTTACTTTACTTAAATGAATTATCACTCAGGCTAGCGGTACAGTGAATAAACCATAAAACACCCCAAAACATACATGATTTTAATAGGAATCCCCACGAGCCCTATATCCTTGGATAGGCTGTATTTGTGGGATCTGAGTGCTATTTGGACACTTTTGGCACTCAGATCCCACAAATACAGCCGAATCGCCACCGGGGTAAAGTTTTGACCGACCGCACAAGTGGCAGCTGCCCAAATTAATTCCAGAAGAAAAGTTGTAGTGGTCAGTCACATTCGGGATTTCCAAATTAACAAAATACCGAACAGTTCTCCTGGCTCATTAGGTAGTGATTTTTCATCTTGTTCGTGCGTACCTCTCCACCGAAAAGCACTCTCCTGGCTTGTTGGGAGCAGAAGGAGGCTTCACAGAGGTTCGCCAGTTAGGGTATACGTCTTAGAGTTCCAGACACTCGACAACTAAGTACCGCTGCCTGTGTTCGGGTAATAATTGCCTAGGTGCTACCCGCGTTAAGCATATATCCAAATAATATTAGGGGTGCACTCACAGGTCTTATGAAAAAAATCATGGTTTAATGAAACAAAAAAACTTTGGTTACATCTGTAATGCAATGGACATCTCGACCCCTGCGGGTCTTTTTCAAGGTTTTTTTCATAAGACACCTCTCTCTATACATATCAATGGGTTTCCAAGGCAGAGCATCTATACACAAGCATCACATCAATATGCGCTATGGCAGGTGTTGACAGGAGTGATAAAAGGCACAGCGCCACTGGATTACTGAGCAGTGGAAATGTGTTCTATGGAGTAATAAATCACACTTCACTGTGTGGCTGTCTGATGAAAGAATCTACATGTGGAAGATGGCAATAAATTATTACATAATAACTGGTATAATTTAAAGCCAACCTTATAATCAGATTTAATTCCCTCTCATATACGCACAGTTTCTCCCTGGTGCTTATATGTGGAACTGCAAAATTGAAAACAACTGCTGCTATTAATAGCCTAAATTCCAAATTTTACAACATCACGGAAGGCTTCATATTTTGCATGAACTTTCTTTACTGAACTCCAAAGCAGAAAACAAACATAGAGAAAAAACTGAGCAATCATTAACAAGCAAAGGTAATAAGAGGCATGTGTAACTGTAGTACTTACTCTTTCTTTGCTCATAATTTGGTTTACTCCTTAATATCTTTTATACTGTGGCTTGTTTCCTTGGGTATTTTCCACCTGATATTATCTTAATTCACTAGGTAAGTGCATGGGCAAAAAATTTGGTTTGGTTCGGAAATTTGGGTAAGTAAAAAAAATTCTCTGCTTTGGCCATTTGAATCGATGGCATTCAGTTCAGTTTGGCACTTTGGAATTGCCGAACGTCGTCACTTCAGAACTTTGGCGCTTCTGAACTTCATCACGAAATTTGTACGAATGTTCATTCGGAATGAGACGAATTGCATATATCTACTTTGTATATCCTATATAATAATTGGCTAAGGATGTTTGTACAATGCAGTCATGCGCAGTAGAGACTGCGTGAGACTGCATGGGACAAACATCCAATGCCAGGTGGCGAGCAACGTCCTTCAGGGTCCACTGGCAGCCGCAATGTGACGAATACAGCGTATAACGTCATTGCACAAAAGGAATTAGCTTATTGGTCAATATTCATGTCATCCTTCACGTAATTTTCCCTCCCTCTCTCTTGTTTTGCCACTTTTCAGAAATCTGAATCACTTCGCCACTTCGGAGCTTCGGCCCTTCAGAGTTTCTGTATGTCGGCACTTCCGAACTACCAAACTTTGTCACTTTGGAAATTCGCCACTTCAGACATTCGTAAGCATCCAAATGTTAGAATGGCATGAAATTCGTACAAATGTACATGCAGAACTAAATGAATCGCGCATGTCTATCATTTACTTTTCTCTTTGTATATGTTTACTGTCCTTCTGGGTATCTCTATTACCTTCTGCTATTTGACATTTCTGGCAGGCAGTTTCCCCTCTGGCACCTCAGACACTTACTGGGGCTTTTGGCCAGTGGGGAATACTCCTGTTCCGCTTGGATCCCCCTGCACAGTTTTTCCTGTATATGTTGGCTCTAGGGACTCCATAACCCGCTGTCCACTGCATTTCCCCCCCACCCCCCTCCCTGCCGCGTGGGCATTCTCAGAGCTTGGCGCAGCCTTTGGACGCATGCACACTATGCTATGTCTTTTTCCGAACAGTTTCCATTCATGGGTTTTTGTTAATTGTTTGTGAGCTGAACACACAAATGCTCCAAATTGACTAACCCTGACTGCCGAACGTTCAGCACTTTCCATATATCCGTCCATTCACGCAAAGAACATACATTTGCGTGCCAAATGCGGGTGTCTGGTTTCTTCCCACACAAATCACGTGTGACCTCTGGTGACGTCCATCCTGGCTCGCAAGCATTGCAAGATCTCGACGGCCATTTGCTGGCTCTGGAGACGGCTGCTGTATGTCACAGTTCTCCCTTTGCAAGCGGATTTCATCTGGTTACTCTTGTTACTGCTGGAATTCACTGGGACCAGGCTCAGGTTGGTGCACTGCACACTGGGAGGTTTGTAGCCAGCTAGGGCCTGTCCCATATACTGGCTTAGGGTGAGCCCAAATTCCATGTGCTGTTCTCGCAGGCTTTTATTTTCCCAGGTGAGCCCCAGTTGAATTACATACTCCCTGTTATAGCATGTGACTACTGGCCCATTCCCTGGGCTCTAGAGAATTTGTCACAGGCTGTTCTCACACGTGTTGTCATACCTCCTACCTGGTCCCTAGATCTCTCCTGCCCTATTTCAATTGTGGCCATATGGTCTGCTGGACTGAGTTTCCTTACACTTAACCACAATGTAAGTTGGGTGAGCCCCAAAATATTGCTAATTGTTGCAATGGACTAGTCCCAGAACCCTATGGACCTCCAGGCAATGATTTCCGCAGCTGTAGCTGCTTCCATAGAGGAAGCGCTATCCCAGGTCTTTCCCACTGGCCTGGACCCATCTATACTCCCACCTTAGCTGTCCCACTATGTGTCTGATTTGGAGGACTCCTCTATAGACTGATCCCACCAGCGGAACCGCCACTGGAAGGGCGACTGAGCCAAGCGGAAGAAGGCAAAGGGTAATGTGTCTGCCTAGTGCAGTCATGCCCTGGCGTGAATGGTATCTAGACCTGTGCAGCAACACTCCTTGGATGAGGACCTTGACAACCCCTACTCTCTTTCTGTGTTAGACAACTGGCAGGCAGATGAATCGAACGAAGGGGCTTGGAGCTACGCCTCTCAGTCGGATCACTCCTTCTCTAAGGTGGCCTACCCAGGTGAGCCCAAGGGTACATTGGACAATGTGGCAGTTGGGGACTTCACCACTCAAACTAATCCAGAAGTGTTCCTGGATGCCGCAGGTGGACATATGTTCGACCTTAGAAATATCCGTCATCCCAGTTCTGGTGACTGGATGCCTCCTGACCATCTGGGGACCTTCATGCACTTCTGGCTCAGGAAGTCCTTAGATAAGGATGTTCAGAAATGTCTGCAGTCAGAATGCCCATGCCCCATACTGCCAGACAAAGTGGCTTGCACTCCGGAGTTTGACCAACTCATGCTGGCGTTCATGGCCCGAGGGGGCAGTGACCCTCGTAGGAGAGTAGAGCTAGGAAACACCAACATGGCCCTCTCTTTGGAGAAGTGCCGGGCTGCACTTTTTCACATAGATGGTAAACTGGTGGATTTGGGATCCAAAGAACTTGGTCCCCAGGCATAGAGCAAACTGTTTGGAGAGACGTTCCTAAAGGAACGTAACAAACACGTTAAATTGCTCACCTCACTTAACAAAGCTCAATCCTCCATGAGGAAAATGTTTTGGGGAAACACCTCGAGGGGTGTTTTTGATAGAGCTGGTCGGCAGCGGGGCTATGCCACCAGCCGCTTCTGACCATCGGGCCTGCACCACACACAACCACATTCCTTCTACCCGGAAATTGTGCCCGATCCAGATTCAATGCTGGTAAGTCCTCCTCTTTTAACTTAGGTTATTTCTGTCACAAAGACTGCTGGTCGTGTCTCACCTTTTTTTCCAGAATTGGAAAAACCTAACTCTAGAAGCTTAGGTCTTGAAAACCGTGCACAGTTTTCAGATCGGATTCGTGGACATGCCGGTTCTCTTCGGCAGATGCACACCTCATAGACCTGGAATACAGGGAGCTCAGGTCCAAAGGTGCCATTCAACCTGCGCCCAGAACAGGCAGGTTCTTCAGCAATATCTTCCTGGTCCATAGACTTTGCCCGGTTATCAACTTGAAGGTCCTCAATTTGCACATAATTTACCGACATTTCAAAATAGAAGGAATCCACTTACTTAGAGATCTCTTTTGGGAAGGCGACTGGTTCACCCGACTGGACCCGAATAATGCATACCTCTCAGTTCCCATTCATGTTCAGAGGAGCACCTTCTTCAAAATCCATTGGCATGGGGTTGCTTGGCAATTCACATGTCTTCCGTTTGGACTGAGCTCTGCTCCATGGTGCTTCACAAAACTTCTAAAGCCGGTGGTCGCCCACCTCAGGACACGGGGAATCCAATGCATCATCTACCTGGATGATATCCTCATCTTTAATGGGGAAAACCACACATTCTACACCGTAGACTTGCTGGAGTCGCTAGGTTTCATGGTAAACCATGCAAAATCGACGCTCACCCCAGCGCAAACTGTGAAATTCCTCGGCTTTGACATAGATTCCAGGTCCTGTACCCTGCACCTCCCCACTCCGAATAGAATCCATACTGCTATGCCTACTGGCCCGGATTGTGGGCCTCCTATCCTCATCCATCCAGGCAATATTCCTGGGATCCCTCCACTATCTGGCAATGCAATGGCTGAAAGCGCATTTTCTCTGCCAGAATCCCACATACGATTAACCGGCACCGATGTCAGATGAGATTCACTAGGAACTCCAATGGTGGTTGGTGTTTTCAGAACTCACTCGGATTTCTTCTTGGAGTCAGATGACAGTTGGTGGGGCTGGAGTGCCACAGACAGAGGCTGCTCCACGGGGGGGCATGTGAATGTCCCAGGAACTGTCCATGCACATCACCTGCCTGCAACTCCTGGCGGGATCATTTGTGATTCACAGGCTTGTGAAATGGAAGAAGAATTGTTGCGTTTAGGAATTACCCTGCCCAGCCACCATTGGTAGCTTTTCCTGTGTGCACCTGGTTCAGCACTTTCCCTTCATGTAAATGGAACCAAACACTAATTGCATGAAACCAAACGCTAGTGCCGTGTGTGTGTGATGGGTGTGAGAGTGCCGTGTGTGAGTGTGCTGCGAGAGAGTGCTGTGTGTGAGAGAGTGCTGTGTGTGAGTGTGGTGTGTGATGGGTGTGAGAGTGCTGTGTGTGAGAGTGCTGCGAGAGAGTGCTGTGTGTGAGAGAGTGCTGTGTGTGATGGGTGTGAGAGTGCTGTGTGAGAGAGTGCTGTGAGAGAGTGCTGTGTGTGTGTGTGAGAGTGCTCTGTGAGAGAGTGCTGTGAGAGAGTGCTGTGTGTGTGAAAGTGCTGTGTGTGATGGGTGTGAGAGTGCTGTGTGAGAGAGTGCTCTGTGAGAGAGTGCTGTGAGTCTGAGAGTGCTGGGTGTGAGAGTGTGATGGGTGAGAGAGTGCTGTGTGTAATGGGTGTGAGAGTGCTGTATAAATGTTATTGTGTGTGTGTGGGGGGGTAAATAAAAAAAAAACAGGCATTATGTCCCCTTCTTACCTTTAGCCTGGGAGGAGGGGGGACCGGCACGCTGGGACTGGGAGGGGGAGTGGCAGTGTTCTCTGGTGGTCCTCGTGGGTGAGTGAACTCTAGCCTGTTAGGCTAGAGTTCACTCTCGCGAGATCCGGTCGTTGCCATGGCAACGCGCCGGATCTCGCGAGAGGAACCCGGCGGAGCTGCAAGTTAGAGCTCCGCTGGGTCCTCTCTCCAGCCTGGCTGGCTCCCTCCCTCTCTCCCCGCCGGTGGCCGCATGTGGGCCGGTGAGGGAGAGCTTTGATCTCCCCACCGGCCCTCCATGGCAAACAGCGGGGCCGGTGCTTTGCCCTGCATAGACCGGCAGGGGACATCCTGGGACCTCCCTGCCGGCTTCGGCCCCACGGCCACCGCGACCCACCGGGCAAATGCCCGGTGTGCCCGATGGCCAGTCCGGGCCTGGTTTTCAGCATTAAAACAGAGTTTTCCCCTGTCCCAGCTAGGAAGCAATCCTTGGTGGAGGTACCCAGCCGAGGTACAGGGAGCTGTGCTACACCATCCATTCGTGATGATAACACAAGTTTTGCATCAGATTCAGGTGCAGAGGGTGACACACCTGAAGCCTCTGGGGCTGGGTCAACCCTGGTTCCCAAATCTTCTGGCATTGTCTTACGGAGGACAGAACCTTCTCAAGAACCCACGGGGGGAATCCCACCCGCTGCTCTTGGATGGAAGCCTCCCCCTGGTAACTTGGACACATTTAGGGGTTTCCGGTGAGTCAATGAGCAGGCAGTTATGGACCTCTTATGGGATTCCTGGGCCCCTCAAACGAGAAGGTGTTATCTCTCTGCCTGGCACTCAGGTTTAGCTGGTGTTTGGAACAAGGTTGCGATCCCTTTACGGCTCCTGTATCCTCCATCACAAATTTTCTGTCCTGATTGTTTTTGTATGGGAAGACCTACCACTCTATAAATGTGGTGAGATTGGCATTTCTGTGGCTCATGTCCCTTTGCAAGGGTCACCGATAGGAAAGGATTCTCTCGTTTGCCATTTACTCCTGGGTATTCGCCTCCAGCGTCCCCCGGGGTTCTAAATATACTAGGCTTTGGGATGAGGACATTGTGCTTCGTTTCCTCTGTACTTGGCCTTCGAATTATAGACTTTCTCTCTGTCAACTCACGGCCAACTTTACGTTCCTGCTTTGTCTGCTATCCTGTCGGGTGCCTCCTTTCCAATATTTTACGGGCAGTGGACCGGTATCGTGAGTCTACCTTTCTGACCTTCTATTTCTGTCCATCTTCAAATGCTGCATTCTCGCTTGTTGCACAGCATTAAGATTGCAAAATATAAAGCCTTCTGTCGTGTTGTAAAATTGAAGGCTATGCTAGCTTTAGTGTACTAGTAATCTTAATTTTAATAATGACAGGAGGTGAATATTTCCCCCCCTTATGTTTCCATGTTTTCCCTTCCCTTATCCATGTTCATGCTTATATTATGTACGCTATATTTATTTCATTTTCTCTCGCTACAAATGCAGATAGTTCCGTTTTGGATTAGGGCTCTAGCCTTGTACTGAGGGGATTACCTTTGTTTATGTTTCCATGGGTTTATGTCATTTAGTTTTAGTAAACATATTGGTATACTGCAAGTCAAATCTTGGTGCATGTTGCCTTGACTTGATCCATTGCCTTATGACTAACATTTTTCACACTCTAATTTCAGCTTGATGTACTCCTTCGGTGGAGATACGCCAACTGTCTTCATTGGATTGTTTGTTCCTCTGGATGTACGGGACTCTGGCACTCCGGGTTTTTCTGGTTTAACTTGGACTTGTGATGTCGCAGTTTGAAATGGAAGTACTACAGTTACACACTCCTCTTATTACCTTTACCTGTTAATGATTGCTCAGTTTGTTCTCAGTTTCTTTGATGCTGTGGAGTTCAGTAAAGAAAGTTAATGCAAAATATTTGCCTCTTGTCATTATTAAAATTAAGATTATTAATACACTAAAGCTAGCATAATCTTCAATTCTTTAGGTCAAATCAGCCCAGGAAGCAAAACACTCCCTGCACTATATCTCTTTCCTCCATGACAGAGCCAGTAATACACAGGAGAGACACAGAGGTACTCACTCTGCAACGGTAGAATTGATTGTCATCTCATTGTGCGGAAACTGGCATCTCACACAGTGCAGGCGAATTCCATTCAGAGCTGTGTCATCATATAAGCCTTGCATGCCCTGCACCTGCAAAATACAGTTTCACTGTCATTATGATGGATATGGTACTGTGCTGTGAGACTGTATCACTGAAGTGTGGTTATCGTCTGTTCTTTTCACTGGTCTTGTGTGTTTAATACCTTACAATCAGGGGGAATAGTGTAGAACCTGTTTAAAAAATAGTTCTTAACCGTCTCTGTTGTCATGTCTATTGGGTCTTGGAGACCTTACTCTGGCATTGAATATGTTGCTCATTTAGCATTAGTCAAAATTCAGATAATGGAATGTCCTACTCATTTCACGTTAGCGGGGTGCTCTAGACTGGAATGACCTACTCATTTCATGCTAACTGGGCTAACTGTATGATGTTTAATTAATAGAATGGGCTTTGCAGAATGGAATGTTCTGCTCAGTTAGTATTAGTGATGCTCTATAGAATGGGAGACCCACCTCAATTAGTGTTTGCCAAGCTCTACACAATAGAATGTCCTACTCATTTAGCATTAGCCGCACTCTATAGAATGGAATGTTCTACTCATTTAGCATTAGCCGCACTCTATAGAATGGAATGTTCTACTCATTTAGCATTCTCTGTTCCCTTTCCATAACACTATTATGGGTCTGGGATGTGGAAATGAAAAAATAAAACATTTCCCCATTTCAATACCAGTAGAAAAAAATAATTAAAAAAAGAGAGAGTGTGTTAACTGCATCACACTATTGCATCACTTATGAATATAACTGCTGGGTTCTTATGTCAGACAGAGACAGAAACAAGTCCTCCACCTAACAAAACCGCCAAAAAATAACCCGATAAAAACTAGCTGCATTGATCTCTTTGCATTTATTCTGTGTGACATCAGCAGCTCTTGCGAGATCTCGGAATTGGCAATGACAATCCTTTAGATGGTGTTTGGAGGTTTTGGTGAGTGGAGGACTTGCTTATGTATATATATATGTATTCACAATGAGTGTTATGTTGGGTAAAGCCATCCTACACTGATTAAGGAAAAGGGGTATTGACATTTCTGTTAGAACCTTGCTATTCATTAAACGTTTGAGTCTTGTGGGTGAACTCAGTCTAAGTGGTGCCCAATGTGTGTTTATTCTATTCTCAGTAGTAAACAGAGCATTAAAGCCTCGATTTAATATTTTTGGATACATTTTTCATGTGATTAAATAAGTTTAGATCAACTTTGTTATAAACATTTTTGTCAACATATTAAAATAGCAAAATATATCAAATATTAAAAATATATCAAATATTAAAAATATATCAATATATTAAAAATATATCAATATATTAAAAATAGTAAAATATTTTTCAAAATACTAAATCATTTTAAAAGTTTATCCAAAAATCTGAAATCACTTTAAAAAGCTTTGACAAAGACCAAATAAAGTCAGGGAGAGTGTGTCAGGCTCGAAACACTACTGGGGGAGAGGGTGAGGCGTTAATCCCTTTTAACTAACCATTATGTACCAAAAAGAAAAGAAGATCTTGACCATAAAATGTGAAATCACACACACACTTGTTTTAGGGAAAAAAATTATTCAGGTTGTTAGTTGTTCTTTCTTATATTGGGCAAGGTCAATGTGCTTCTATATTAGATCTCACATAAATACAGAGCCATTTCACATAATTACTGATCTATTCAGTGATGTATTTAGTATCTGTGCTGCCCTAGGCATGACGGAACTTGGGCACCCCCTAATTTACATATGCCCCACCCCTTCCTGTCAATGCCACACCTCTTCCTGTTAACTAACACACACTTTGACTGACAGACACTCTCAGATACACTGACACACACACACTGATTTTACACAAACAATCACTGACTCACTGACATACACACAATCACTGACATACACACACAATGAAGCAGACACACACACTGACAGGCATACACAATCACTCAGACACACACACACATTCACTGACTGACACTCACAGACACACACACAAACACTCAGATACACAGGCGCCCTCACAGACACAATCACTCAGAAATAAACACATTCACTGACAGACACACACACAAACTCTCAATCACTGACAGACAGCCACACAGTGACAGACACACTGACAGACATACACACACACAATTACTCAGATAGACACTGACAGACATACACACACAATCACTCACATACACACTGACAGACATACACACACTGACAGCCAGACATACACAATGACATACACACACTGACATCCAGATACACACTGATATACACACACTGACAGCCAGACACACACCATCACTCGGATACACACTGACAGACATACACACTGGCAGCCAGACATACACACTGACAGACATGCACACACTGACAGCCAGACACACCCAATCACTCAGACACACATTGACAGACATACACACACTGACAGCCAGACACACACAATCACACAGACACACACTGACAGCCAGACACACACAATCACACAGACACACACTGACAGACATACACACACTGACAGCCAGACAAACACTGATATACTAACACTGACAGCCAGACACACACAATCACTCAGGCACACACTGACATACACACACTGACAGCCAGACACACCCAATCACTCAGACACACACTGACAGACATACACACACTGACAGCCAGACAAACACTGATATACACACACACTGACAGCCTCCCCCCCATTAACCAATTACTTTTTCTATTTTAGTTTAAATCCACCCAGCCTCCCTACCTTTGGGAGTGCTGGGTGGATTTTATTTTACGTGGGGTCCAATGGGGCTTCTGACAGGAAGGGAGGCAGGCGGTTGTGCGGTTAACTAAAAATCTAGGCTGGCGGAACTGGTGAGGGAGCACTGATTAGTGAGCTGTCTCTGCTCAGCTCCCTCACACGCATCATATTCCGACTCCCGGCATCACTCTGTGACGCGCGAGGGAGCTGAGCAGCTCACAAATCAGTGCTCCCTCGCCAGTGCCGCCCAGCCTCCGGGATTTTTAGTTAGCCCAATCTCGCCACATTGCATTGGGGAAGCCTGGTTGCTCGCTTGTTGCCTTTGGATTATGGCCCCATGTTAAAACTTGTATTTTCCCCTGCAGAAAGCCTTATTCATGCATGCCCTGTTTGAGCTGTGTTAAAAGGCTTGATCTTTCCCTGCAAAGACATGAAAGCCGGGTCATTTGGTGCTTGCCCTGTTTGAGCGGTGATACCCCAGATAGCTATGCCATGGAGCCCATTCGTATAATGAAAGACTTTGGGAAAGACTTTGGCTCCATGGCAATTGAACTGTGTGCGATCTGAACGCCATTCAGTAATAATGTGCGCTCAGATCTGAGCTATCTGGGGATATGTTGAATGTACCTGTTTTGTGCAATGGCTGCACAGTTATATGTTTTTATGTGTTTTATTGTCTTTTGCTGCCATGTGTTCAATGGAGTTTTGCTTCTGTCTTTGGAGACAATTGGATTACTTCCCAATTATCTCCAGGATAGAAGACTCTGTGGAACTGGTTTTGGGCAGAAAAGCCATGCTTCCTTTGGTCACAAAGGACTACTGTAACGAGAGCAATCTCGCCACATTGCATTGGAGAAGCCTGGTTGCTCGCCTGTTGCCTCTGGACTATGGCCCCATGATAAAACTTGTATTTTCCCCTGCAGAAAGGCTTATTCATGCGTGCCCTGTTTGAGCGGTGATACCCCAGATAGTTATGCCATGGAGCCCATTCATATAATGAAAGACTATGGGAAAGACTTGTGCTCCATGGCAATTGAACTGTATGTGTGTGCTCTGAGCGCCATTCAGTAATAATGTGCGCTCAGATCTGAGCTATCTGGGGATATGTTAAATGTACCTGTTTTGTGCAATGGCTACACAGTTATATGTTTTTATGTGTTTTATTGTCTTTTGCTGCCATGTGTTCAATGGAGTTTTGCTTCTGTCTTTGGAGATAATTGGATTACTTCCCAATTATCTCCAGGATAGAAGACTCTGTAGAACTGGTTTTGGGCAGAAAAGCCATGCTTCCTTTGGTCACAAAGGACTACGATTTATCTTTTGAACCATTGGGCCAATTTGTATGAATTTGACATATGTTTGTATTTGGAGTATGCTGATTCTGAAAATGTGAATGTGATGCATACTTTTCAAGTTATGAATAATGTGGAAAAATTGTATTTCTCTGCTTGTTATAATTACATTACCCATTGTGTAAGGTAATTGTATCACAGGCAGAGGG
This sequence comes from Pelobates cultripes, assembly GCA_933207985.1. Lineage (NCBI taxonomy): Eukaryota > Metazoa > Chordata > Amphibia > Anura > Pelobatidae > Pelobates > Pelobates cultripes. The sequence continues at coordinate 24,482,370 of OW240914.1, forward strand.
GAGGATTTTGTGTGGGAGTGTCTGAGTGTATTGTATGTGTTTATTGGTTGTGTTACAAAACCCTGTGGGTGGTACTAATGTGTAAGAATGTGTACATAAGCACAATAAACCCACAGCTCTGGCTGTTCACTGCTTGACCCTCAACACGGAGCTTTGTCTCGTTCTTGGGGGCATTTATTGTATGCTGTTCCAGTTCGACTGCTAGGAGTGTAAACCTGTAAGCATGGTTTTTCCTATTCGGCTGTTTACGGCATTCACATGGTTTCCTGTTCGGCGGATTGGTGTTCTGCAGTAGCTGTGCCTGTGTCTCTGGAAGGGAAGATCTACTAAATGGCGGTTTAACCCTTTTATGCCAAGGGGTGCAGTTACACCGCCGCCTGGCTAACAAGGTATTTGCCTGGGCATTTGGGGGTGGCATTTTTTATGGATACTCAACCTTTTGTATTTCGCCTGCTGTTCATGTAGTTAGCCCTATTTTGTGCTTTACCTAAAAAAAACCAAAAAACTACCGAACAGCCAGGCCACCCACACTGGGAGTGTGCAGCTCATTAACCGCCCAGAGCTGCTGTTAACCACAGCTATTTGTCGAACGACTGGGTGGTCGCCGTTCGTATGAACAAACACGTTCGGGGGGGGGGGAAGTTATACATTTTAATGCATTTTTGTTACGGTTGTAAAATAGAAATATTCTCTCTACCTGGAGATAATTAAGTTTGCTCAGGACACTTAAAGGACCACTATAGTGCCAGGAAAACATACTTGTTTTCCTGGCACTATAGTGCCCTGAGGAGCTGTGCGCGCATTCAGCCGGTCTCATAGGAAAGCATTTACAATGCTTTCCTATGGACGCTGGCGTCACGCAAGCACCTCTAGCGGCTGTCAATGAGACAGCCACTAGAGGATCTGGAGGCTGGATTAACCCATTTATAAACTTAGCAGTTTCTCTGAAACTGCTATGTTTATAAAAATAAAAGGGGTTAATCCTAGAGGGACCTGGCACTCAGACCACTTCCTTTAACCTAATTATCTCCAAGCTAGAGAGGAGGGATTTTCCTGTTCATGTGGGAGTGTGTTATATTTTGCTGTAACATGATTGGTCTCTGTATTTTTTGTCACAGTCTTCCACAAGATCCCTGTGGGAGTAACTCTTGTTGGAAGACCTGCATAAAAGGCCGAGCTGTCGCCATCAATAAACAGATCATTTTACCCCTTCATGAAGTCTTGGTTCATGCTTGGGGGGATTGGGAGCTATATTTCATAACACCTTTGTATTTACTCGGATTTCTGGAGACGCTGCACGGATTTACTCAGCTGGAGTGTAAGAAATCCATAACAGCAGCCCCCTGGAAAGGGCCGCCCAAGGCAAATTCCTTGTTTGCCTCGCGGCAAATACATCCCTGGATCTATTAGGTATTTCATAAGTAGGGCGGTAGCTCCCCCACATGAAAATTTTAGGGAAGAAATCATTCAGGCTGGTAGATCTTAGATCAGGGACACTCAAGATGTTTCTACGTTTTATTATTATTATTATTGGTATTTATATAGCGCCAACTAATTTCACAGAGCTTTACAATGTTATGAAAGGGGGAAATTTACAATACATGAACCAATTACACAGTGACACAGGAACAATAGGTAGATGAGGACCCTGCTCAAACAAGCTTACAGTCTAGAGGAGGTGGGTTACAAATATACAACAGGGCATCTAGGGTGACAGCCACCAAACAAGGTGGAAAAGTAGCAGACCTGGAGGTGAGAGTGTAGTGTGGCTCTTTTAGGAGAGCGAGAGACAGATTTGGATAAGTATAGATAGTTACTCTGGGAGTCCATGAGCATTTCTGAACAGGGACTGAGGGACTTGAGGGACTTCTTAAATAATTGAAGACAAGGGGAGAGTCCGATGTGGGTAGGCAGGCTGTTCCAAAAGAAGCGAGCCACCCACGAGAAGTCCTGCAAGCGCGAGTTAACAGTAAGGGTGAGAGCAGCGGACAGGAGAAGGTCACTAGTAGAGCGGATAGATCGAAAAGGGGCATATCTATGAATAAGGGAAGAAATATAAGAAGGACTAGAGTTGGTTAGAGCTTTATAGGTAAGGGTTAGTATTTAAGGAGCTAGTAATGAGAGAAGTTGAAAAGATTGAAAGGGTTAATAAATATAAGATGAATTTAAAAAGGGATGAAAGTAAAGCTCTTAAAGAACTAAAAGAGGATGAGGAGATTATTATCAAGCCGGCTGACAAGGGGGGGTGGGGGGGAGGGCATTGTGGTTATGGACAAGGAGTATTATGTAGAGAAATCCCTTAGACAGCTACAAGATGGAACCACTTACAAGAAGTTAAAAGGAGATCCCACAAAAGAAAGATTATACACAAGTATTGGTTCATCCTATCTGAAGATCCCCAACTGCTAGGTGTCATTGGAACAAAACCACATATTATCTATAGAGGTGTTCCAAGTATTAAATCAAATTAAGTGAAAAGCAGCTTTAATACAGTAAGTGGGAAAAGAGGGAATCATTTCTTAAATAATGATGAGGGCTTCTTTAAATGTGGCTATTGTCTGGCATGCAGGAGTACAGGAACTCCTAAAGAAACAAAAAAGAATTTTATAGGTGGTAATACAGGAAAAGAGTATAAAATAAAACACCTGATCACTTGCCATACAAAAAAATTGTATTTACTTATTAACATGCCCCTGTAATCTTCAGTATGTGGGCAAGACAACTAGACAAGTGTTACGGTACCTTCAGCATGAAATGTACAAACCGCCGTTTAGTGAATGCTCCCCGTTCGCAATAATGGAGGCTGTATGCGTATCCAATACAATCATGCGAACCGCAAGTAAGGGAACACTCCAAACTCCCGAACGGTATCCGTACGGTCACTTCCCTCCACGAGCTTCAAGCTCACGAACCGTCAATATCAGCCGAACACCGGTATCTCCCAAGCGGCTAATAATTCCATATAGCAGTCTCTAGTCGCCGGTAATAAAAATCCCCCCAATAACGAGACCAAGCTCCGCATTGAGGGTAAAACACGAACTGAGTTTACTGTGGGCTACCCGCCCGTATTTATGCAGGTCTCCCACTTGGTGGACACTCCCCTAGTGGACCAAATGGGAGACTGGAATAGCAGATGGACATATGGTATCTCAGGACATACAGTCACACAATATTCCCAGCATACATCACAGTTTCCTCCCCTCTGCCCGGGAGATAATTGAGAAGTAATTCAATTATCTCCCAGAGCAGAGGCAAATCGCCATTTTAAATGCAAATCATAAAACACATAAAAATACATAACTTTATAACTGCTGAACATTTCTCATTCGTGTAACACATCCCCAGATAGCCTGGATCTGAGTGCATTTTATTAGCGAATAGCGCTCAGATCCCACACGCATAGTTCAATCGCCATGGAGTCAAAGTCTATTACAGTTCTTCGGTATGCGATTGACTCCATGGGAAGGCTATCTGGGGTAAGTCCATTCGTGCCTTTAAATCTCCCAAACGGCCAGTCTTCGCACACTTCTGTCGATTGAGAACGGAGGTCGACGGCTTCAGCGGTGTTCGGTTGAAAAAGTGTCCGTTTTCAGTTCCATGAATTTAGTACCGAACACCGCTGGTCTTCCGCATGGTTTAAAATGGCCGCCGCCTCGTGGTTGACATACGAACGATGACCACCCTGTATTCGGTTTTAATTGAGAAGTGTCTGTGGTTTACCGCAACGTTCTAATTGGGATCAATAGGTTAACCAGCAGCACACTTCTCTTCTGGGTGGCCGTCCGTTCGGCAGTTTCGTTTGGTAGAAAAGTCAATTCCCTTAGATCCAGGCATAAGAATGGGTGAGTTCGTGAAACAAGCAAACAGACGAATCCAGCAATCTTAGTCCATACAGATGGGTCTGTCAAACAAGTACATATAATAGTGGAAGAGCATATACGGAATATCAGAAAAGGCTTTAAAGAGCGTCCTCACATTTCCTTAAAGAACATCAAGGAGATCCCAAACTACTAATCTTTTTAGGGAAAAATAAAAATAGATTGGAGGGTGGGGGGGGGATTTTAATAAGTTTCTAGCACAATGAGGTGGATTTTCAAACTTAAAACTTTGTACCCCACCGGATTAAATAGTGACTTTGAGTTGTGCCACTTTTTATGATTTATCCCTTTAAGAGAAAGACTTTATATAGAGTCTTCCTTTAAGCAACTTTTAGAAAATTAGGGATTTGGTGATTGGTATGGTCTGTCTTTCTGAATATATCTGCTTATTGGCTTATGGATTGAGTAAACAGAACATTCTACATTGAGGTTTTCTACCCTATTTTGTGGTTGCATAAAATGGCTGGTTATAAAATTATTTATTGAAAACATTCGGATTTTGCATCAACCTTCAACATATTATATGAGTTAGGGATGTTAGATTTGGATATGCCCAATAGAGATTTGCATCTTCATTTTACATTGTCTCTTTGAGTGGAAAACAAAACAAAAAAACAAACATATTATTTAGGCGATAATCCCCCTTTTCTTAATTATTTTTATTTAGGTGATAATCCCCTTCTTCACTTTAGAAGGATTTTATCTATTTATTTTTTCCTCTGTATCAAGTTTATATATAGCCTGGAGGCTAAAACACTTCTATCTTTTTACAAGACATATTTTTAAACTTTACCATGTTTAGTAGATAGTCACCTTACTACCTGTGACGGACCGCTGGCACTCCGACCGAATACCTGCGCCAAATCGATGCTCCTAGCGCTGGCCGAGGACTCCGAGCACTCCACCCGACACCATCAGCACTGCTTTCCCCACTTCCAGCGATGCAGCTGCGCCGGGGTCTCGCCGTCTCTCACCCACCCTGGATCCACGACCAGGATCCAGCTCCCAGTGGGTGAACCTCTCCTAAATCCAGAGAGCGTGGCAGGAACAAATCAAGCTCTTACAAGAGCTTACTCTGAGGAGTAAGTGATTATAGCAATCTGCAGAGTGTAGGTATTCCTTCCCCCAAGCATGAGCCAAGGCTTCAAGAAAGGTGCAAGTAGGTCTGGTTTATTGAGGGCTACCTGCCTGGTATTTATGCAAGTGTCCACCACTAGGGGACCTGATGGAACAAGGGGACACATATTGGATATTAGCCAATCACAGACAATACAAACAAAACACTCCCACAGTGACATCAAAATCCCTCCTCTCTATCCTGGAGATAATTGGGAATTAATCAGATTATCTCCCAGGACAGAGGCAACACTCCGTTAACGACATGGTTACAAAAAGACATAAAATTACACAATGTTACAATTACTACATAAAACATATACATGCAACATATCCCCAGATAACTTAGATCTGAGTGCACATTATTACCGAATGGCGCTCAGATCACATACATACAGTTTAATCGCCATGGAGCCAAACTCTTTTCCATAGTCTTTTGTTACACGAATAGGCTCCATGGCAAAGCTATCTGGGGTTGCATTACTCACATACTGAAAGTCCCGAACGCCCCGGCAGAAATTTCTTTCTGCAGAGTAAAATACAGCTATCAGCACAGGGGCGATAGTCGGAAGGCAGGAGACTAGCCAGTAGTCCCCTCCAGGCACAAGTGGCGAAGTGCACTTCGTCACACTACCCTAAAGCCAATAGGAATATAAGCAGAAATGACAAATGTTAATATAAGATTGGTGACTGCAATATAAGGGAGAGGACAATGTACTTATCTAGAGAATAATGATGTTTTTCTTTATTTCCCCATATGTATGTTCTGCAGGGTAAAATACAGCTAGCAGCACAAGAGCCATAGTCGGAAGGCAGGAGGCTAGCCAGTAGTCCTCTCCAGGAACAAGTGGCGAAGGGCACTTCATCACACATCTGCCGGTTAGTCGGGCAGCCCACCCACAAAGAAATATACGCAGTGTAACCCCCCCACAATAAATGGTACTGGCCTGTAGGTTCAAGTTTGTAGTGGGTCAGCACAGCACTCTCGGTCTCTCTGATGCAGCTAGGCAAACAGCTGGTGTTGCTTGGGGGCAAAGGCCAGCGGCGCTCTGTCTTTCGTTACACGAATAGGCTCCATGGCATAGCTATCTGGGGTTGCACTACTCACTTAATGAAAGTCCCGAACGCCCCGGCAGAAATTTCTTTCTGCAGAGTAAAATACAGCTATCAGCACAGGGGTGATAGTCGGAAGGCAGGAGACTAGCCAGTAGTCCCCTCCAGGCACAAGTGGCAAAGGGCACTTCGTCACACTACCCTAAAGCCAATAGGAATATAAGCAGAAATGACAAATGTTAATATAAGATTGGTGACTGCAATATAAGGGAGAGGACAATGTACTTATCTAGAGAATAATGATGTTTTTCTTTATTTCCCCATATGTATACTTATTATGTTAACGGATGAGATGTATATATGGTGAGCTGTAACTGGTTAGAATCATATCAGCTCCATTAGGATGAACAAATGTGAGCAAGAGATGAGCGACTTACAAACTGTGTGAACCCAGCCAATGAGAAATGAAGGGGGGAGGAGCTTTGGATACAAATGGACAGCAAGCAGCATGAAGAGGACATCTGAGGAAGCCCAGGTCACATGGATGAAACATGTTACGTCATAAGTTTGGCGGAGCCAGGACCAGCAACAAGGAAGTGACAGGAGCAATTGACTTTTAAACAAGCGCTTTTAGTGGGAACTTATTTGTCACAAGCCCATATCTTGCTGAGTTAGCAGTTTTAATTGTTTTACTAATAAATATATTATTTTATAGTATGCTATTGGTGTGCTCCTGGTTGTGTCTCCCATACAGTGCTGCAGAAGAAAGTTTGGTCTCTCTGAGGAACCAGATTGTGGGAACATTTCCCTCTCCATAGAAGCTTATCCCACCCAGAGCCAGGGTTCATTAGGCTCTGGGAAATGTGAGTGTGAACTCCCATTTTTCTATTTAAGTGTGCACTACAAGAATATTTTACAATCAGATGGTCTGCACTATATTGTCTATATGTATCTTTTCAGATGATTATTATGAAGGTTTACTGGTGAGATATATACTTACTAGATACACATAGTAATACTCTAGTGCAACATCTTTTTCTGGATAAAGGGTTAGTATTTAGTTAGTATTTATGTTAGTATTTTGAATTGACACCTATAGGCAGGGCCAGACTGGCCCACCGGGATACCCGAAAATTTCACAGTGGGCAGCAGCACTTGGGGCCGGGGAGAGAGCCCTAATACCTATAACTAATACCATTTGGTATTTTTCCCTCAGACTGTGAGGACTGTGAGTCCTAAGGAATTATGGAGGGGGGAGCTTGGTGCCGGAGTTAGCACTGCAGGGAGGGAGCTTTCTGGCACTCAAGCTTTGCCCACAATTTACAAGCCCCACCCCTGATTGCAAGCTCCACCCCCGATCTCAAGCTGCTGACCAGGAAGAGGCCAGGAAATGGAATCCTCATCTCCCAGGGTACTACAGGAACAGACTGCAGTACCAGGTAGGCTTCAAATACACTGCAGCTAGTGAGTGAGAGTGATCTTTTGAGCTGTAGTGTGTGTCAGTAAGCATGTCTGTATTGAGCATGTATGTGTGTGTCAGTGAGCTTGTCTGTAGTGACATGTGTGTCAATGAGCTTGTCTGTAGTATGCATCTTTGTGTATACCAGTGAGTTTGTCTGTAGTAAGCTTATGTGTGTCAGAGAGTTTGTCTGTACTAAGTTTGTGTGTACATGTAAGCTTGTCTGTGTTTGCAAGGTACAGTACAGCGGGTGATATTTTTTAAGGTGGAATCGACAAGTTTTAGCAACATACTGGATATGTAGAGCCAGGATCAAAGATAACACCATGACAACGAGCTTGCAATAATAGACTGATGCAAGGGAGAGCGAAGGAGGAGGATCAGCATTATGAGCAATAAGAAGCTCAGTTTTAGAGAGATTGAGTTTCAGAAAGCTGGAGGACATCCAATTAGAGATTGAAGAAAGGCAAGCAGTGACACGTTGCAGGACCGCGGGGGAGAGATCAGGGAAGGAGAGATATATCTGGGTTTCATTGGCATACAGATGGTAGTGGAATCCAAAGGAGTAAATTAGTTTGCCAAAAGAGGCTGTATAAAGAGAGAACAGAAGGGGACCAAGAACAGATCCTTGAGGGACTCCAACCGAGACAGGTTGCAAAAGGAGAGACTGAACGAATGTTGGGAGAGATAGGAGGAGAACCACAAGAGGACGTGTCTTAGAGACCAAGGGATTGAAGAGTTTGGAGAAGGAGAGCATGATCAACAGTGTCAAAGGAAGCAGAGAGGTCAAGAAGAATTAGTATGGAGTAGTGGCCTTTGGATTTAGCTGTGCTTAGGTCATTTAGGCAAAAATTTAGATCTCACATAATTGCATATATTTCACATAATCACTATGAATTCTTAATATTGCTTCTTTTATGCTAGATCTAACACAAACAACAATTGATCTAACCAGATTTAACAAGGATCTAGCAATCTGCATCATTTTTTTGTTAAAATGTTTTATTTGAAGGGGGTGCTAACCGGGCTTTGGTGAGTAATTTAATTGCCAAATACCATCTCATCATTGATCAAGACATTATTTGACAATGTGAGAGCAAGGTTGAATCTTAGTAGTTCTTGCTGATTGCAGGTGCACAGCCTGGTCTACTTATCGGCTCCTACGAGCTCTTCATCTGACTGTTTAAAAAATGTTACTTTGATTTAGAAGTTGTGAACAAGCTGATTGTTTCATCAGGTCAAAATGTTAGTAATAATTTTTAAGTACTGCAAGATTCCCCAGAATTTTATACTTCTACCTCTATAATTTGCACTATTCCTGGTCAGGTTTATAATTTGCAATGGAGTTGGTTTATGGTAAGTATGAAACAATTTGACTTATTTTCCTCCAATTATTCTATGAGCTGAAAGCTGATTTTACCTTCAGGGTGAAGCCTTTTGCCACGGTCCCAGGAGCACATTTATCCAGTGTACCCCATGTACCCCACTGAGCTCCATTCGGAACTTCGATAATTGTTCCCGCTGTCTGTCCAGCAAGGACAAGGATGAAAGACAGAAGAGTGAGGACCATCATAATCTTATCGATGTCTTACTCACAGAGAGGAAAAAGCAAAGTGATCTAAACCCAGTGCATCCACCAAATTGTTATATTTATAGTGTGTTTCAATGATTATTAATACTTTAAATGATACCATCTCATGGGTAATTATTAGCTGACCAGTACATGGAGTGTCCAGCTTGTTAAACACTTATCATCTGGTCAAATGACATTGGGTCAGAGTGATCTTTTAACCTTCAGCTTATCTCAATCACAGTCAAATGAGTTAATGGCGAGGCAATTGTCAGAATGAGGACATGTTAGAAAATAAAGTTGAGAACAACCTTATGTCTCACTTCTCACCTGTGGGTAATACTATTTAGGGGGAGAGCCAAGTGTCCCTCCAGCCACACCCATGGCAGGTAGAGACCCTAATATTATAATCAAAGGAGAGGAGTTAATGTCTTCCCCTGGCCCCATCCATTGTCAATTGATGGAGGCCCTAACTAATATATTCAAGAGGAATACGTAGTGCTGCACCCTTCCCCCCCCCCCCCCACCCCGAGCCCTGGCAGGGGTTCTAATTCATTAAATAAGGGGGTTGTACATGCTATGGTCCCCCCAAATAATATTAGGTCCAGCCCCTGGGTGGCCAGGGTGACCTCTCCACCTCCCCTATCTTTACCCCACCCTGATAATAATAAAGAGGGAGGAACACAAACTGTAGTCAGGGCACTGTGTCCGTGTGAGACCACTTTAGCAGCTTTATACACAAAGCTCTGTATATGGGCTATCCTGAGTGGCTGACAGTCAACCTTTGTGTACTGACACCGCTATTTTAGTTATATAGTTTCTATCTTGCACAATTGGCAGACATGCCTTCTCTTCTTTTTTAATTTTATCTTTTACACTTATTACTTTTTTAGCTTCTTATTTAGTCTCATACCATATTTCTCGATTTTGCAATTCATTAGTCTTATCAGTAATATAATTTTTTTTTTAAATGCTTCTTAAGGGTAAACTATAGTGCCAGGAAAACAAAGTTGTTCCCTCTCCTTTGTGCCTCCCCCTCACCTAAACCCCAATGGTGCAGAATTGGTTAAAAACCCATTCTGCCACTTACCTAAGTCCAGTGCTGATGTTCATTGGTGCTGGTTGGGTGGGCCTTCACTTCTCCTCTCATCAGCTGGCATGAAAGAAGGCCCTGGGGAGATAGTGCAGCTAAGCGGACAAGTTCACATGTAGGAGTGTGGGGATAGAAGCTGTGCCTGGGCTTTTAGTCTTCACAGCTTGAAGGATGGATATTGAGGCAATCCTGGCGTCCCTCAGGGCTGCTGCTGGACTGGATGGTGGCCGATAACTAAGGGAGCAATTTGGGCACGTTACTGGAGGTATGGCTGCCGGTGGTCCCCCCACCCCCCGTGGCATACCGTCTCCTGGAGCACCCCCTGCTGCCTCCCCTGCGGCCCCTGCCCCTGGGGGCCATGTTAGCACTGGCAGGCGTTCCGCCCTGATAATACACCTCGGGCCTGGTTGAGGACTGGGAGCCCGGGCCCGAGGCACCAACAGGACCGCGTGTCTATTACGCGGCCTGCTACTAGAGGCCAGGATTCGCGGCCTTCCTACTACTGGGAGGCCTGAGGTGACTGATAGCAAATTTTGGATAAAATGAAAAAAATTCCCAAACCATTTGCAATTCTCAAATGTACTATAAGCTATTTCAGATGAAAAGCCATTATTGGGCACATCTCTAGGTAAAAAATTTTTGATAAACTCTTTAAATGATTTTATATATTTATTTTTTTTGATAAATGTTTTAAATGGTTTTTTTTTTCCAAAACATTAAAATCTCAAAACATATATCACATTTTAAAACATGTATCAATATGTAAAAAAAAATATACAAATATAAAATATTTTAAAAGTTTATCCAAAAATATTAAATCATTTGTAAAACATATCCAAAAATATTAATTCAAGGACTAAATTTGATAACCCAAACTGGGACATACTTTGGTGAATAACTCTCTGTGCATATTGTCTCGTTATAACATAAATTAGATACGTGTGTGGTAGTCAGGGCGAGTAATTGGCTTTACAACCCATATCGGCAAATATTTAGGACAGAGAATCTCGGCTGTGAGAATGTGGCTCAATTTTTGGTGTATCAACTTGATCTATGTGCTCAGATTTTTCAGTAGGCAAAGTAGGCTCCTTCGTGCACGTCCTGCACGCTGTGACTTTTTTCCCTGGCTTTTAGATTGAGATATTAGATCAGGGATGGGCAACCTTCGGCACTGCAGATGTTGTGGACTACATCCCCCATAATGCTCTTACACCCATAATGCTGGCAAAGCATCGTGGGAGGTGTGGTCCAAAACATCTGGTGTGCCAAAGGTTGCCTATGCCTGTATTAGATCTTTGGCCAACAATGACAAAAACAAAGTGTAGTGAAAAGGTGGTGTATAGCCAGTGGCAATCAGTAGTCAATACTAGGTTGGGTGGGTGGGATAAAATGTTCCAAGCCACGGGGCCACACTGCTCCCAGTTGACATTACAACTGTCCTTCTAAAAAAGTATTTCTACCGCTGTGCTCCAAGACCAGTTTACAGAGGTAGAAAAGTGGATCGCAAATAACAATCTCTTAAAAAACACTGACAGAACTGTCACAATGGTCTTTCGAATAGTACCTAAATTACACAATTCCCACCTGTCCATCAAAACAAAACCAAATAGCAAACTGACCGCAGTCCACACTTTCAAATACCTGGGTATTTTGTTAGACCCCAATCTATCTTTTGGCCTCCATATAGAAAAACTTGCATCTAAACTTTATCCAAAACTAGGTGCCCTGTACAGAAACAAATCCTGCCTGAGCCCTACAGTAAAGGAAAAGATTGTACAGCAAATGCTGATGCCAATCATTGATTATGGGGATGTAGTATATGCATCTGCATAGCAATCCCACATTAATAAACTCAATACATTGTATAACTCATTCTGCCGATTTGTGCTACAATGTAATTACAGGACCCACCATTGTGACATGCTAAAGGAACTAAACTGGCTGTCGCTGGAATCCAGACGCACCCTTCATCTTTCCAGCCTTGTGTTTAAGAGCTTTTCTGGGAAACTCCCACCCTACCTGAACACAATGCTTTCCCCAGCTGTTCCCACTTCCTATAACCTCCGACCCAGTACAAGCACTTTACTTAATCTACCTCAATACAATAAGAAAGCGGCCCGATCCTCCTTCTCCTACAGAGCACCGCAATTATGGAACGACCTCTCACACACTTTCAAATCTTCCCCAAACCTAAAATCCTTTAAGAGATCCCTCTCTACATACCTCAAAACAGAATGCACCTGTTATGGTTGATTATATATTTCCTGCCTGCTCTATGTTACATTTTGTATATATTGTGTATTAATATTGTTTTTGTATTTTATTGTACCCTATTGTATCGATGCAATGTTTTGTGGACCCAGAACATACTTGAAAACGATGGAAATCTCAATGTATCTTTCCTGGTAAAATATTTTATAAATAACTAAATAAATACATTGCAAAGCGGTCAGGGCTAAGAGCTGTAATAAATGTATGCTTTCATGGATTCTATGAACAGATAATGTATATTTATACAGTATTTTTGATAAGCTAATTTCTTGGCATATTCAAGTTTCAATAAGTTTCTGAATATATTGCGTGCTCCTACCCCCAACACTCTCAGCTTATCAATTCCATCCGGAGCTATACTTCTAGTCCTTCTCCACCAGTTTCTTGCTTTCACTCAAATAGTCAGCTTTAAAAAAAAAAATACTGTGCGCAGTAAACAGCAAACTCCAAAGGGCAGTACCTACAGTCACAAGCAGATTTCTCGGTTACCTCGTTTTTTCATTGACTGTATTTACATTGGAAAAACATTACCGGCTGAAGACTCATTTTAATTTTGATACATTTAACAACTGCACATAGAAAGGATCAGTGTAGAACAATTTTTTTGACCAATATTTCGTTCCCATGTCTCCCATCTTGCCAACCCTTTATCCAATAAAAAATACATTCCAGATTTAATGAAATTGTAAAAGTGTAGATGCGGTGTGTGCGTGGCCATAGGAGTGCACATCGCTCAGCTGACATTTCTGTAAGGTATAAAATATAAACATTTGGATTTCTGTTATCCATACTATGGCAAGGCTTCCAGTTAGTCAAGGGTGCTACTGATTTAATGCCACGTGGTTATATGATTATGTGGATCTCTTCTACGTGGTTCACTTGAAGCTCTGAGACACACAAGATCTTAAAACTGGTATTAATCAATATCTTTATTAAAAGCTTTGACGTTGTAGCTTGTAGAAAAGCTGTGATTATTTTGTTTCCTTTTAATATTTTTTTCTCCAACTTTGTCAGAATATTTATTTTTGTTTTTTTGCGTTTGACATAATATGGACACCTTTACTTATCAAACAAGATCAGTTTGAAATCTCCCCTAATCGGGTCATTCTTCCTTCTGAACCTTCTTAGCTAAAAGAGAAATCTATGCACCATAACCACTACAAATAACTGCAATGCTTGTGGTATAATAGGTCTTCAGGTGCTGTCTCAAGTTAGTGTTATAACATGTTTCAGTGGTTTACAAAAGCCGGGGTACTCCCATCATCTAAAGCTAGGTGTCTCTGGTATACTGGGCCTGGCACCATAACCACTACAATTAAATGCTTTTAAAGTGTCATTACCCCATTTTATTTCTTGATGAAATCTACGATTGGATCAGCCCTCAAAAACAGAAACAAACATTCCACCTTTTCAATCTCAACATTCAAATTCAAAATGTAACAATATAATGAATGGACACCGAAAGTACCTGTTAGATGTCACGATAAGACAACTGATTTTAATGCAGCCCTTCTAAGTATCTGCAAGATTTCAACGCTAGATATTACTAGAGCTTATCAATTTTACATGATTGATAAATTGGATAACTATTAGAAATGTTAAATTGTGTATAGGAGAGAATTATGTTCTAAGCAAACATTCATACAGTCCAGTTACACTGATTAGCAGTGTCAGTTCCAATGTGTTCCTTTAAATTTAGCCTGCCCTTTTTCAGATGAATCTCAGATTCGATACTGTGTAGATTCAAGGTGCTATTTGTGTGAAGATTTACATTTCCTACTGCTTGCACTAAACACGTTTCCCGATCTTCAGCGGATGTGCCAAGTTACCTTAGAAATCAGATATCCCAAAAACCATCAAAGACCCTGTTGGGAAGAATGGCACTGAATCTTTTCACGTTAGCAACATAAAAAGCAGACGTCATTCAGAGCTGTATCATCAGCTAAAAGACCTTGATCTTCTTGAACCTTGGTCTGTATCCCGCAGATTCCATTGTGACAACGATTACTCCATGCACCATAAGAGCCCCATATCATCCCTTCTCCTTCCAAATACTCTCCTTCCGAACACATAACATTGATGTTGTTCGCCGCTGTGTTATCACCCACAGTTTTGTATTCTTCAACTCTTAGAGTAAATGCCACTATGAAACCCCGTAGACACCAATGGATGGATTTCCATTCTCCCCAGCTGTAGAAGACAATAACAGGTTAGAGTTGGGCTGCAATTTTAAAATCCTCATTCCTTAGCCTCTCTAACCTGAGAAATGAATGACTAAAACAGTTATAAAAGACCTAATTATAAAGATATATTGCAGCTTCATGAGCTACTTACTTGGGGGGAAAATTCCACCTCGAGTTCTCTGCAGTACAAGGCTAAATAGGGCCCTGGGATGAAGCACCTGTGACAGGGAGGGGTGCAAAACCAAGGAGTTGGCTAGACTCCCAAATATATACAGGGGGCTGGCTGCACTCACCTGAACATGCATAAATAGGGTGCTGCTGGGAGCCAATTTATACAATAAAAAAAATCCAGCGCACTCCCTTATCCACTAAACAGCAACTTTGGTGCTGACAGATTTTGTTCGTTTTTTTAAATAATAAAAAATAATGGGGGTTTAGTTACATTATATCATCATACATTGCATAAGCCTGTCACAACATCAATGTACCCCATCTTTGGCAGGTCCTACTCTAAGACTAATTGTGCATTAAAACGGTGCGGTTCTTCACCAACATTTTATCATGTTTACTGTATCTTCTATTTACCCCATCTTTGGCAGGTCCTACTCTAACAGCCAAATGTATGCTAAATTAACTACTTATTTGGGGAAATACTTCCATCTCGAGTTCTCTGCGGTACAAGGCTAAATAGGGTCCTGAGATGAGGCACCTGTGACAGGGAGGGGTGCAAAACATGGGCGTCCGCAGGAATTTTTCCAGAGAGGGCATAATTGTAATGACATCCATGCTTGGTCCCTTTTTGACAGTGTCATGAAGGAGAGGAGCATAGTCATTATCACATAAAGCCAGGGTGAATAGCGTTTTCACAACTATGGTGTCAGGAATACATGTTTGTATGCCTGACACTATAGTGTTCCTTTAAGCAAATTAAAGAAATATTCTGG
>OW240914.1:24498036-24512532 GCA_933207985.1 Pelobates cultripes
TCACCATAACAACTTCATCTAAATTAAAAAGCTATGATGCCAGGAAGCCCCTGGGTGCTTTCTTTCCTTTAAGGGGTTAAATTGCTCTCAAATGGTTAACCCCCAAAGGCTTCCTCCAGCTCCAGATCTACAGGTCGCTCAGTGGTATTCGGCTTCTGAAACTGAGTGTCAGGAAGTGCAGATTGACGTCACTCATGGGTGCTGCAGATTGGCTAGAGTGGTCAGTTGACGCTCTAAGCCAATCACTAGTTCCCGGTTAATAAAAATGTTTAACTTTTTTATGAATGGGGAGCTACTGATTGGCTTAGAGTGCCAGCTGACCGCTCTAGCCAATCAGCGACACCCCTACCCAGCGGCACTCTGTGCTTCATGGCACTCAGTAAATAAAAGTGAACACATTAACACTGATATTTTTTTTTTACCTGGGGATATGAGAAGGTCCAAAGTTTCCCTGTCTGGCCCAGGTTCCAAAGCCTTATGATGTGGTGTCCAGAATAAAGTGGAGGGTTCACTTCACTTGTTCTTCCTGCTCCAATCTCCTTTTCTTCTCCTTCATTTGACACGGTCTTCTTTTTCTTCTGACACTGTCTTCTCTCCTCCTTTGCTCCTTCTGCTCCTTTACCTTTCTGCTACTTTCTGCTTATTGTTCTCCCCCTTCTGCTCCTTTCTCTTTCTGATCCCTTTCTGCTCCTTCTCCTACTTTACCTTTGTGCTCCTTCTGATTCTTTCTGCTCCTTTACCTTTGTGCTCCTTCTGTCCCTTTCTGCTCTTTGCAGACCCTTCCCTCTCCTTGCAGACCCTTCCTACTCCTTGCTGCCCCTTGCAGACCCTTCCTGCTCCTTGCCGCCCCTTGCAGACCCTTCCTGCTCCTTGCTGCCATTTTCGTCTCATTGCTGATCCTTTCTGCTCCTTCTACTTTACCTTTGTGCTGCTTTACGTTCCTGCTCCTTGCTGTCCCTTCCAGCTCCTTGATGTCCCTTCCTGCTCTTTTCTGTTCCTTCTCCTTTCTGCTCCTTCTCTTACTTTACCTTCCTGCTCCTTGCTGACCCTTCCTGTAGACTGTCTCCCCCATCCCTTGCTTACCTGATCTGTAGGCTGTCTCTGCCCCCCCATCACCCACTTACCTGATCTGTAGGCTGTCTCTGGCTGTATGTGTTGCTCCCCTGCGGATTCAGTCAGGAGAGAGAAGCAGGGATAAGCTGTAGCTTCCTATCCCTGTCTCTCTCCATACACAGCGCCACCTACTGGCTGGCGCCGGTATTGCACTGTATTTTCAATCAAACGAAAAATAGCAGAACAAGCTGAAATATCCGGGGAGGCAAGTACCCCCCCTTGCGTTCCCCCCACCCCCCATGGATGCCCATGGTGCAAAACCAAGGAGTTGGCTAAACTCCCAAATATATATATGAGAAAACAGGGGGCTGGCTGCACTCACCTTAACATGTACAAATAGGGTGCTGCTGGGAGCCAATTTATACAATAAAAAAGAAAATCCAGCGGACACCCTTATCCACTAAACAGAAACTTCGGTGCTGACAGATTGTGTTAGTCACAGGTGCTTCATCCCAGTGCCCTATTTAGCCTTGTACTGCAGGGAGCCTCAGATGGAATTTTCCCCCAAGTAAGTAGCTCATGAAGCAGACATTAGGCTGTTAGAGTAGGACCTGCCAAAGCTGTGGTACACTGACATTGTGGCAGGCTTATGCAATGTATGGTCATATAATGTAACTAGACCCCCATTATTTTTTGCCCAGATTAGGTGTTTTTAAGGTGTTTTTAAAAAATGAACAAACTTTTAAAGCACCGAAGTTGCTGTTTAGTGGATAGGTGAGTGCGCTGGATTTTCATTTTTATAATGTCTCTCCTCTTAGCACCAAATGTAAATTTACAGTTAGTGTGTGCTTGCTTCAGAGTACCGTCAAGCTAGAATTAGGAAGAAATCTAAAAATTTAGAACGGTGAATCGCGATTCTAAGCTTGTAATAATCTATTTAAGAATTCAAAGTTAGGGTTAGGAGGAAATATTTAAGAGACAAGAGTTAAGCATAGGAAGCCAGGATATACATTCTATTTAAAAATGCAGAATTATAGAAGGAGCAGGTGTTAGTTTAGGGTAAACCTTTGGTGGGCGTGGTAGATTAGGATTAAGGAAAATATTAACATTAAAATTACCCCTATCCCTAAAATATTAAATTAAGGGTCATTACAACAAAAACCTTAGTAATAATAATTTTAGGGATATGGTAGGGCAGTAATGATACCAAATTAAGATGTTTTAACTACACGCAACATTCTGATGTCTACTAATAATCATGGTGTACATACAATTGCACCAAAAAGATGGTCCCTCATTCTGACACCATGCAGTTCTGACAAAAACATTTTCTACGACACCTTCCTCAAATTTATCCCCAATAAAACAAAGACGTTTAATACTATTTTCATGCAAGTTGCGGCACGTGGAATCTAGAGTAAACGTTTTCAAAAATTAAAATCCACCCAATGAGACAGTTTCTCTAACCTTCCATTTGCTGATTGTCTTGGGTTATTACCAGAAGTGCCGTCTTTCCTCTCGCAGTAGATTCTGATGCCATTTAGTGCCGTATCATCTCCAATATACTGATATTTCTCTACCTGCATACAGAGAAGAATACAGGTGAATATTCTAATGTTAGATTAGAGGTTAAAATGAAAAGTGTTAAAAAAATTTAATTTTTTTTTTCTTTTCTTTACTTGGAACAGCTTTGATTTGAGTTAATAAGACACGTATGTTTTAAGAAGTCACAGAACAGGCTTCCTAACTCTGTATTATCATCCAAAGCTATACTTTTCAGGTAAAATTAGCTAACACCCAGTATAGTATTGTGTAATACATTGTAATAAAATTTGTATAATCATATTTAATCTTCATTCAATAAAACATAGAAATAATACCCTACAATGCTGACCTCTAAAAATGCCATAAATTTAAAAAGTAAAAAATAATATGTATATACTATACCTTTACAGAGATCCCCCTGGCACTGGTATTTTTTGGACAAACGTCTAGGGGTCCCCATATCCCAGAACCTCCACCATTAGGTACAGAAATGGTGATTGGTATGTTTTTGTCTTTGCTATCCTTTTTTGGTTGATTTCCCTTTATATTGCAGACAGAGAAAAAAAGAATAAACACGAAAAACACAGGAACCCACATCGTGAATCCACTTATCGGAGAAAACTGGTAACATTGAGATGATGAAGGACAATTAATTCTATTTATATATCTATGTGTAAACATCAGATCACGGGCCACCTTCTCCAGACATCTACCATTGGCCGTTCTCCAGAGTGTGTCCACTGCCCATTGTCCTCCCCGGTGTATGTGGAATACAATGTTACATTATTTATATATCTATGTAAACATCAGATCATGGGCCACCTTCTCCAAGCATCTACCATTGGCCATTCTCCAGAGTGTGTCCAATGCCCATTGTCCTCCCCGGTGTATGTGGAATACAATGTTACATTATTTATATATCTAGGTAAACATCAGATCACGGGCCACCTTCTCCAAGCATCTACCATTGGCCATTCTCCAGAGTGTGTCCACTGCCCATTGTCCTCCCCGGTGTATGTGGAATACAATGTTACATTATTTATATATCTATGTAAACATCAGATCATGGGCCACCTTCTCCAAGCATCTACCATTGGCCATTCTCCAGAGTGTGTCCAATGCCCATTGTCCTCCCCGGTGTATGTGGAATACAATGTTACAATGACCTCAATAATCCTTGTACAAATGCTCAATAATTCTAAACCTACATTCCCATTAATTTAGTGCTACTATGGATACTCCACTTAACCCATTTAAATACTCACTAATTTATCACTTTCATCACTTATATATCAAATAAAAAAAATAAACAACTCAAATAACAGACACAATACTACAGTTCTTTTAATAAAGTCAGTTTACTGCTAGCAATAATATGGACAGAAGTACAAAGTATTCTACTGTGCATACAAATAATCAATATTCATTAATGGCATAACAAATACAATCATTGTAAATAATTACAAATGTGTGTGATTTCATAAATAATTTCAACATGGGACATGGTCAACATGAATGCCCCGATCTGGTGTAAAACTACACCTCCCATGATGCTTTGATGTAGTTTTACAATAGCTGGAAGTTACGTCTAAGATTACACAGTCCTAGAGATATGTTCATCAATATGAAGTTCTCTGGTTGGGTCTGAGGATTTGAGTTATACAGACGAGCAAGAGTAGGTTTTCAAGATTCTGAATGTGTAGTTCAGAAAGGTTTGGGAGAGACAGAGAGAGACATAATGTGCAGTGTTTGTGCTTGATACAATATTGTGTTCAGTAATACATAAAGGAATGCTATATTTCACGAATCCCAGATGTTTCTGTCTATGCAAAAAAAAAAACAAGTGTCACAAATAATAGTTTTTTTTATGTTTGCTTTTTTTACGGAAAATTAATAGCCTACTAATAAAAACAGCTTTGCCATGAAAAGCGTTTGGGCCCTAATAAAGTGTTGGAATAAACTGTGATCTTTAATTTTAGTATTTAGTTAGAACACAGGGTGTGACAGATATTAGATTAAATACCGGAACAGGACGACCTTCTTGCATTGTTAAAAGTTATGAATGTGTCACACAGCCCGTACCTCACTTTCCCACCTGGATTGGCTGACAATTTAAATGGGCAATCGCCTTCTGAGATCCGTCCTGCATTATAATGTAAGACATGGGGTTGTTTTTTGTAAACGTATGTACTTGTGATATCAATTTTAGTGTGTGTGTGTGTGTGTGTGTGTATATATATATATATATATAGTAATATGCCTTTATGGTAATATATATATATATATATATATATATATATATATATCTGGGGCTCCTTCTACAAGTGAGCACTATGCAAACATGAGAGGCTGCTGGAGACACCAAATACTAAGGATTCCTTGTGTGTAGCCATAGTGAGGTCACTAAGACCTGCTATAAATGATTCCAGTACATGAGAAAGTTTGGGAGCTATATTATATGTCACCAAGCCTCTCAGATGCCCTTGTGAGGACGTCATTGTCCCCTTAAATATCTTTTATTTATCCTACTCTAGAATGGAATTGAGAGCTTAAAGCAGGGATAGGCAACCTATGACACTCCATATGTTGTGGACTACATCTCCCATAATGCTATTAAAGCCATAATGGGGAAGGTTGCCTGCTCCTGCCCTAGCAAGGATTCCTGTAGTAGGAAGATGCTGAGTGTCTCCCATCTTGCTAACCCTTTATCCAATAAAAAATACATTCCAGATTTAATGAAATTGTAAAAGTGTAGATGCGGTGTGCGTGGCCATAGGAGTGCACATCGCTCTGCTGACATTTCTGTAAGGTATACAATATAAACATTTGGATTTCTGTTATCCATACTATGGCAAGGCTTCCAGTTAGTCAAGGGTGTCACTGATTTATGCCACGTGGTTATATGATTATGTGGATCTCTTCTACGTGGTTCACTTAAAGCTCTGAGACACACAAGATCTTAAAACTGGTATTAATCAATATCTTTATTAAAAGCTTTGACGTTGTAGCTTGTAGAAAAGCTGTGATTATTTTGTTTCCTTTTAATATTTTTTTCTCCAACTTTGTCAGAATATTTATTTTTGTTTTTTTGCGTTTGACATAATATGGACACCTCTACTTATCAACCAAAATCAGTTTGAAATCTCCCCTAATCGGGTCATTCTTCCTTCTGAACCTTCTTAGATAAAAGAGCAATCTATGCACCATAACCACTACAAATAACTGCAATGCTTGTGGTATAATAGGTCTTCAGGTGCTGTCTCAAGTTAGTGTTATATCATGTTTCAGTGGTTTACAAAAGCCGGGGTACTCCCATCATCTAAAGCTAGGTGTCTCTGGTATACTGGGCCTGGCACCATAACCACTACAATTAAATGCTTTTAAAGTGTCATTACCCCATTTTATTTCTTTATGAAATCTATGATTGGATCAGCCCTCAAAAACAGAAACAAACATTCCACCTTTTCAATCTCAACATTCAAATTCAAAATGTAACAATATAATGAATGCACACCTAAAGTACCTGTTAGATGTCACAATAAGACAATTGATTTTAATGCAGCCCTTCTAAGTATCTGCAATATTTCAACGCTAGACATTACTAGAGTTTATCAATTTTACATGATTGATAAATTGGATAACTATTAGAAATGTTAAATTGTGTATAGGAGAGAATTATGTTCTAAGCAAACATTCATCCAGTCCAGTTACACTGATTAGCAGTGTGTCAGTTCCGATGTGTTCCTTTAAATTTAGCCTGACCTTTTTCAGATGAAGCTCAGATTTGATACTGTGTAGATTCAAGGTGCTATTTGTGTGAAGATTTACATTTCCTACTGCTGCCACTAAACACGTTTCCCGATCTTCAGCGGATGTGCCAAGTTACCTTAGAAATCAGATATCCCAAAAACCATCAAAGACCCTGTTGGGAAGAATGGCACTGAATCTTTTCACGTTAGCAACATAAAAAGCGGACGTCATTCAGAGCTGTGTCATCGCGTAAAAGACCTTGATTTTCTTGAACCTTGGTCTGTATCCCGCAGATTCCATTGTCACAACGATTACTCCATGCACCATAAGAGCCCCATATCATCCCTTCTCCTTCCAAATACTCTCCTTTCGAACACATAAAATTGATGTTGTTCGCCGCTGTGTTATCACCCACAGTTTTGTGTTCTTCAACTCTTAGAGTAAATGCCACCATGAAACCCCGTAGACACCAACGAATGGGTTTCCATTCCCCCCAGCTGTAGAAGACAATAACAGGTTAGAGTTGGGCTGCAATTTTAAAATACTCATTCCTTAGCCTCTCTAACCTGAGAAATGAATGACTAAAACAGTTATAAAAGACCTAATTATAAAGATATATTGCAGCAAGACTAATTGTGCATTAACACAATGCGGTTCTTCACCAACATTTCACCATGTTTAATGTCTCTCCTCTTAGCACCAAATGTAAATTTACAGTTAGTGTGTGCTTGCTTCAGAGTACCGTCAAGCTAGAATTAGGAAGAAATCTAAAAATTTTGAATGGTGAATCGCGATTCTAAGCTTGTAATAATCTATTTAAGAATTCAAAGTTAGGGTTAGGAGGAAATATTTAAGAGACAAGAGTTAAGCATAGGAAGCCAGGATATACATTCTATTTAAAAATGCAGAATTATAGAAGGAGCAGGTGTTAGTTTAGGGTAAACCTTTGGTGGGCGTGGTAGATTAGGATTAAGGAAAATATTAACATTAAAATTACCCCTATCCCTAAAATATTAAATTAAGGGTCATTACAACAAAAACCTTAGTAATAATAATTTTAGGGATATGGTAGGGCAGTAATGATACCAAATTAAGATGTTTTAACTACACGCAACATTCTGATGTGTACTAATAATCATGGTGTACATACAATTGCACCAAAAAGATGGTCCCTCATTCTGACACCATGCAGTTCTGACAAAAACATTTTCTACGACACCTTCCTCAAATTTATCCCCAATAAAACAAAGACGTTTAATACTATTTTCATGCAAGTTGCGGCACGTGGAATCTAGAGTAAACGTTTTCAAAAATTAAAATCCACCCAATGAGACAGTTTCTCTAACCTTCCATTTGCTGATTGTCTTGGGTTATTACCAGAAGTGCCGTCTTTCCTCTCGCAGTAGATTCTGATGCCATTTAGTGCCGTATCATCTCCAATATACTGATATTTCTCTACCTGCATACAGAGAAGAATACAGGTGAATATTCTAATGTTAGATTAGAGGTTAAAATGAAGTGTTAAAAAAATTTAATTTTTTTTTTCTTTTCTTTACTTGGAACAGCTTTGATTTGAGTTAATAAGACACATATGTTTTAAGAAGTCACAGAACAGGCTTCCTAACTCTGTATTATCATCCAAAGCTATACTTTTCAGGTAAAATTAACTAACACCCAGTATAGTATTGTGTAATACATTGTAATAAAATTTGTATAATCATATTTAATCTTCATTCAATAAAACATAGAAATAATACCCTACTATGCTGACCTCTAAAAATGCCATAAATTTAAAAAGTAAAAAATAATATGTATATACTATACCATTACAGAGATCCCCCTGGCACTGGTATTTTTTGGACAAACGTCTAGGGGTCCCCATATCCCAGAACCTCCACCATTAGGTACAGAAATGGTGATTGGTATGTTTTTGTCTTTGCTATCCTTTTTTGGTTGATTTCCCTTTATATTGCAGACAGAGAAAAAAAGAATAAACACGAAAAACACAGGAACCCACATCGTGAATCCACTTATCGGAGAAAACTGGTAACATTGAGATGATGAAGGACAATTAATTCTATTTATATATCTATGTGTAAACATCAGATCACGGGCCACCTTCTCCAGACATCTACCATTGGCCGTTCTCCAGAGTGTGTCCACTGCCCATTGTCCTCCCCGGTGTATGTGGAATACAATGTTACATTATTTATATATCTATGTGTAAACATCAGATCACGGGCCACCTTCTCCAGGCATCTACCATTGGCCGTTCTCCAGAGTGTGTCCAATGCCCATTGTCCTCCCCGGTGTATGTGGAATGAAATGTTACAATGACCTCAATAATCCTTGTACAAATGCTCAATAATTCTAAACCTAAATTCCCATTAATTTAGTGCTACTCCACTTAACCCATTTAAATACTCACTAATTTATCACTTTCATCACTTATACATCAAATTAAAAAAACTAAACAACTCAAATAACAGACACAATACTACAGTTCTTTTAATGAAGTCAGTTTACTGCTAGCAATAATATGGACAGAAGTACAAAGTATTCTACTGTGCAAACAAATAATTAATATTCATTAATGGCATAACAAATACAATCATTGTAAATAATTACAAATGTGTGTGATTTCATAAATAATTTCAACATGGGACATGATCAACATGAATGCCCCGATCTGGTGTAAAACTACACCTCCCATGATGCTTTGATGTAGTTTTACAATAGCTGGAAGTTACGTCTAAGATTACACAGTCCTAGAGAGATGTTCATCAATGTGAAGTTCTCTGGTTGGGTCTGAGGATTTGAGTTATACAGACGAGCAAGAGTAGGTTTGCAAGATTCTGAATGTGTAGTTCAGAAAGGTTTGGGAGAGACAGAGAGAGACATAATGTGCAGTGTTTGTGCTTGATACAATATTGTGTTCAGTAATACATAAAGGAGTGCTATATTTCACGAATCCCAGATGTTTCTGTCTATGCAAAAAAAAAAACAAGTGTCACAAATAATAGTTTTTTTTATGTTTGCTTTTTTTACGGAAAATTAATAGTCTACTAATAAAAACAGCTTTGCCATGAAAAGCGTTTGGGCCCTAATAAAGTGTTGGAATAAACTGTGATCTTCAATTTTAGTATTTAGTTAGAACACAGGGTGTGACAGATATTAGATTTAATACAGGAACAGGACGACCTTCTTGCATTGTTAAATGTTATGAATGGGTCACACAGCCCGTACATACATTTCCCACCTGGATTGGCTGACAATTTAAATGGGCAATCACCTTCTGAGATCCGTCCTGCATTTTAATGTAAGACATAGGTTTTTTTTTTTGTAAACGTATGGACTTGTGATATCAGTTTTAGTGTATATATAGTCATATGCCTATATGGTAATATATATATAGTCTCTGGGGCTCCTTCCGCAAGTGAGAACTATGCAAGCATGAGAGGCTGCTGGAGACACCAAATACTAAGGATTCCCTGTGTGTAGCCATAGTGAGGTCACTAAGACCTGCTATTAATGATTACAGTACATGAGAAAGTTTGGGAGCTATATTATATAGAAACATAGAATGTGATGGCAAATAAGAACCATTTGGCCCATCTAGTCTGCCCAAGCCTCTCAGATGCCCTTGTGAGGACATCATTGTCCCCTTAAATATCTTGTATTTATTCTACTCTAGAATGGAATTGTTAGCCCAAAGCAGGGATAGGCAACCCATGACACTCCATATGTTGTTGACTACATCTCCCATAATGCTATTAAAGCCATAATGGGGAAGGTTGCCTGCTCCTGCCCTAGCAAGTATTCCTGTAGTAGGAAGATGCTGAGTGTCTCCTCAGTAAATAATGGCAGCAATACCACAGTAGGGCACCAGTATATATCTACAAGGAGTGCTAATAATGGTTTCAGGAGATCTCTCCAGAATAGTATGACAGAGGTTCCAGGAGATCATAACAGTAGGACCAGGAGATCTATCCAGGAGATCATGACACTGTGTTCAGTAGATATATCTTAAAGATCATGACAGTTGATCCACGAGATCTCTCCAGACACTGGGTCCAGGAGATCTCTCCAGAATGCTATGACAGTGGTTCTAGGAGATCTGTCCAAAATATTTTGACAGTGGTTCCAGGACATCTCTCCAGAATATTATAACAGTGGTTCCAGGACATCTCTCTAGAATATTATAACAGTGGTTCCAGGACATCTCTCTAGAATATTATAACAGTGGTTCCAGGAAATCCCTCTAGAATATTATAACAGTGGTTCCAGGAGATCTCACCAGAAGATCATGAAAGTAATTCCTGAAAAACTCTCCAGCAGTATGACAGTAGGTATTATCTTTACAACAACATCACAATAAGAAGAATAAAATAAAAAGACACATTTTCCAAAAGTCCGTGTCAGTGCAGAGAACGTCATATGCGGATCAGACAGTTGGTAGTTGCAGGAGTGTTATGATAATTAAGCTTCATTCTGTAAAGCGTGAAAGAGAGAAAGGTTACCTCATTATGAAACCAAGGGTATTCCAAACAGATCAATCATCTTTCATTGTTACAGAAGGGTTATTCACTAAACAGCGAGCTGCGATTACTTGACAAATGAAAATTTTTTAGATAAAAACTAACAGTGATGTAGAATTATATTAACTCGATAAATAATCCCACTCTGCTACTTTTAGCCTAAATATTACTAGTCATTGTATAGCTCAGTACGACTCGCTGTCTAATGTAACACTTTGACATTTTTCTAATAATTGGAATCAGTCTCTGATATTGTCGATAATATACTTACCTTCACAACATGGCTTCTTCTGCGTCCAGCCGCCAGCCAATGTGGCCAGCCAAAGGGATGTAACAAGGTTAGTTTATAAAAGTGGCAATTTCTATAGAAGTCTGCACTTTTTGCAAAATGAAAAAAAAATAGGACACACTCTTCAGGCATTAAGCTTTTCAGCAAACTGAAGTGCTTTGTGGGTCTGGAGTGTCCCTTTAAATTTTAATCTTTATTATCATACCACGTGTGCTTAAAGGGACACTATAGTTACCAAAAAAACTTTAGCATAATTAAGTAGTTTTGGTGTATAGATCATTCCCCTGCAATTCTCTGCCATTTAGGAGTTAATTCACTTATGCAGCCCTAGTCACACCTCCCTGCCTATAATTTACACAGCCTTCCTAAACACGTCCTGTAAAGAGCCATCTAATGTTTACACTTCTCTCATTGCAAATTCTGTTTAATTAAGCATTTCGTAACTACTGCTCTGGTAATAGCTTTCTACACCGTGCAGGAGCCTCCTGTATATAATACAAGTTTAATTTACAGAGCAGAAGATCAAATTTGTTTTTAAAGTAAATTACATCTGATTGAAAATGAAACCATTTTTTTCATGCAGGCTGTGTCAGTCACCGCCAGGGGAGGTGTGACTAGGGTTGTATAAATAGAAGCAAAAGGGATTTAACTCCTAAATGACAGTAAAATGAGCCGTGAAACTTCAGAGGCATGATCTATATTCAAGAACTGCATCATTAAGCTAAGGTTGTTTTTGTGAATAATAATAATATTTAATATCAGGCAAAGACGAACCGGAACTGGTAGCATAATGACGTAAGACACTGGAACGCACGTTGCATTCCAGCGAACCGGAAACAGGAAACCGGAAGAAAACGACAAGCGGGACATTTAAAGAGAAGAGGGACAAAGGAATCGAATACAGTCAACTGAGGAAGACAATTTGAAAGGGTGAAACGCATTTTGGAACACATACCGGACTACTAAGTCATCCAGAGACACTCTATGTGGTACTTTTATTTGCTTTTACAGTTTTTGTTTTGTGAATTTTAATCAATTATTAAAAAAGCACCATTTCTGCGAATCCACCTTGGGTATCCTGTGTATATACCTCTGGGACCGTGGATCTTGGGGAAATTACAACTATCCTGAGCGTTAAGCAGTGTGAACTCCAGGGACATTAACCAGAAGAAGGAATTGGACGTCCTATAAGTGTCCACAGACATTTACCATTTGAGTCATATGAGATTTATGGCTCTCGACTTGTGAGTGATACTCCTTGTGTTTACATATCAGATTTAACTTGTTTCAACAATATTGCACTATTGTTCTATATTTTTACTATTTACAGATTTATACAGAAAACCTATTTTAGAAGCTCCGCCTTATGTATGTATATGGCTTGTATTTTGTAGAAGTGGTTTAGGGGATACCACTTAAGTCTTAAGGTGTTTTGAGCATTGTCACTATTTGATTCCTCCATATTGTGCACTTATTTGTGGAATTTATATAATCTGTTTTTATATTTCTCCATTTATAATACTGTATAGTGGAATTTGTTGGCGTTACACAAAAGCCAATAATTAGTATATTGATGCATATCATTTACATTCAAACAATAATTCAGAGAAATAGACATCAAAATACAAAAATATTGATTGCACTAATGTATAAATTAACATAAAGTAAATAGATATTAATAGTCTAATCTGTTATTCCCCTCATATTCTCTCATCAATTTTTGGTGCTTATTGTGCACTCAAAGGGTTAAATATACATAACACGGAGGGGATAAGTCACATGGAATTAAGGAGATTTAGCCAGAAGAATGCAAATTTGCAAAGAAAAAGGTCAAATTGGGAAAATCGCCCAACTCAGCTATTAATCCAGAATGGAACATTTGCAATAGTCTGATTTATTCTTCACGATTCCTGATGAAGCTTACAAACTGATTGAAAAGGAATGAGAGTAAGCCATGCAAAGCTAAATTAATATATAAAAACTGAAGAAAATAAAGTTACAAGTAAGTGATAGGCCAATAAAAATTATATTAGTGATTTAATATAACTTACCTTTCCTTTCTTCCTGCAATCGCCACAGATCACACCAAACAGGGCATTGACGATTTGGATGGCGCACAAGAGGAATTCCAAGCACCCCAAAGCAAGGAGGATGGAGAACAGGGTGATGTTCCACAGAGCTATATTTTTGGGTTCTTTGCAATCATTCCAAGATGTCTGATTTGAAAGATAACTTGTGCTGTCAGAGACAGGAGAGAAATGGTATATAATGGGAAAGCAGGAGAGAGGACGCGACACATCACTCCACCCCCCCTCCCCGCTTCCCAACATGACATGATAGCCACCATTTTGTGCTCCTAACCCTTTAGTATCCCAGATCTGGAGACACCAGAGACCAACTCCACAGAAAGGGCAGCAGGAACACCTCGTTAAACATTGTGGGCACTGAGCACAAGTGACAGAGCTTCAGTAGAGTTCAGTACATTGGCACCCCTGAGTGGGGATAACCAGAGGAACTGTAAGTCACACATGTCTCTTGTCATGTAGGCTCGCCCAGCACCACCGCCCTGCAAACATACCTCCTAGTTGGGAGATACGTTCAAGGATGACAGAAGGGACTTTCTGTCTGTCCCTCTTGTGAATCTTCTAAACACTGCTCATGCCTCAGTTAAGTAAATAATGAATTTGGTTCCTTACTTTAACCCTTTGAGATGGTATCCCCACTTTGCCACCTGTCCTTCTTCCTGGTTGTTGCACAGGGGTCCATCATTCAGCGCCGTGCCAGACACTACGATGCAGTAGAAGCCTCCGAGGGCGCCAAACAGCGAGGAGAAGATGGAGCGCAGCATCTGTGATAGAATAAGGCCAGAGATATCAGCTTTATGGGCTGTAATGACATCTCTGATTCTTGAATTGCTGCTGTATTGTAATGGATAAGGCGTAATATTTGAATGGGGTTTAAACTTACTCTACAGCGGTTCCCACAGCATCCTTCTCCACAGCAGCCTTTCCCACCAGCACGCACAGCCGCACATGCTGGACACAGAACCTGCAGGCAACAGGGAAACCAAACGTAACCAGGTCAGAATATTTTTATACTTAGTGAGATAAGGTGTGCAAGCAGTATAGCAGGTTCATGTCACTTTAAATAGGGCCACGTTATTGCTGCAATGTCAGGAGGAATCAGTGACAGGAGGTAATAAAAGAGATTGCTCAAAGGTTCTTAGCTGCTGTTTTCCTGCAGAGATCACCCAAGCAAGAGGTAACAGGAGATTCTCAGGAATAAGGCAGAGATCCTTATCTTGAGACCGTCATATGACAA
>OW240914.1:24522784-24565257 GCA_933207985.1 Pelobates cultripes
AGTGGGCATTCTCGGAGCTTGGCACAGCCTTTGGACGCAGGCACACTATGCTACGTCTTTTTCCGAACAGTTTCCATTCATGGGTTTTTGTTGTTTGTGAGCTGAACACACGAATGCTCCAAATTGACTAACCCTGACTGCCGAGCGTTCAGCACTTTGTATATATCCGTCCATTCACTCAAAGAACATACATTTGCTTGCCAAATGCGGGTGTCTGGTTTCTTCCCACACAAATCACGTGTGACCTCTGGTGACGTCCATCCTGGCTCGCAAGCATTGCAAGATCTCGACGGCCATTTGCTGGCTCTGGAGACGGCTGCTGTATGTCACAATTCTCCCTTTGCAAGCGGATTTCATCTGGTTACTCTTGTTACTGCTGGAATTCACTGGGACCAGGCTCAGGTTGGTGCACTGCACACTGGGAGGTTTGTAGCCAGCTAGGGCCTGTCCCATATACTGG
This sequence comes from Pelobates cultripes, assembly GCA_933207985.1. Taxonomy (NCBI): domain Eukaryota; kingdom Metazoa; phylum Chordata; class Amphibia; order Anura; family Pelobatidae; genus Pelobates; species Pelobates cultripes. Next base: position 24,523,245 of record OW240914.1, read on the forward strand.
CTTGGGGTGAGCCCAAATTCTATGTGCTGTTCTCGCAGGCTTTTATTTTCCCAGGTGAATTACATACTCCCTGTTATAGCATGTGACTACTGGCCCATTCCCTGGGCTCTAGAGAATTTGTCACAGGCTGTTCCCACACGTGTTGTCATACCTCCTACCTGGTCCCTAGATCTCTCCTGCCCTATTTCAATTGTGGCCATATGGTCTGCTGGACTGAGTTTCCTTACACTTAACCACAGTGTAAGTTGGGTGAGCCCCAAAATATTGCTAATTGTTGCAATGGACTAGTCCCAGAACCCTATGATTTCCGCAGCTGTAGCTGCTTCCATAGAGGAAGCGCTATCCCAGGTCTTCCCCACTGGCCTGGACCCATCTATACTGCCGCCTTAGCTGTCCCACTATGTGTCTGATTTGGAGGACTCCTCTATAGACTGATCCCACCAGCGGAACCGCCACTGGAAGGGCGACGGAGCCAAGCAATAGAAGGCAAAGAGTAATATGTCTGCCAGGTGCAGTCATGCCCTGGCGTGAATGGTATCTAGACCTGTGCGGCAACACTCCTTGGATGAGGACCTTGACAACCCCTACTCTCTATCTGTGTTAGACAACTGGCAGGCGGACGAATCGAACGAAGGGGCTTGGAGCTACGCCTACCCGGGTGAGCCCAAGGGTACCTTGGACAATGTGGCAGTTGGGGACTTCACCACTCAAACTAATCCAGAAGTGTTCCTGGATGCCGCAGGTGGACATAAATATCCGTCATCCCAGTTCTGGTGACTGGATGCCTCCTGACCATCTGGGGACCTTCATGCACTTCTGGCTCAGGAAGTCCTCAGATAAGGATGTTCAGAAATGTCTGCAGTCAGAATGCCCATGCCCCATACTGCCAGACAAAGTGGCTTGCACCAACTTGACCAACTCATGCTGGCGTTCATGGCCCGAGGGGGCAGTGACCCTCGTAGGAGAGTAGAGCTAGGAAACACCAACATGGCCCTCTCTTTGGAGAAGTGCCAGGCAGCACTTTTTCACATAGATGGTAAACTGGTGGATTTGGGATCTAAAGAACTTGGTCCCCAGGCATAGGGCAAACTGTTTAGAGAGACGTTCCTAAAGGAACGTAACAAACACGTTAAATTGCTCACCTCACTTAACAAAGCTCAATTCTCCATGAGGAAAATGTTTTGGGGAAACACCTCGAGGGGTGTTTTTGATAGAGCTGGTCGGCATCGGCTATGCCACCAGCCGCTTCTGACCATTGGGCCTGCACCACACACAACCACATTCCTTCTACCCGGAAATTGTGCCCGATCCAGATTCAATGCTGGTAAGTCCTCCTCTTTTAACTTAGGTTATTTCTGTCACAAAGACTGCTGGTCGTGTCTCACCTTTTTTCCAGAATTGGAAAAACCTAACTCTAGAAGCTTAGATCTTGAAAACCGTGCACAGTTTTCAGATCGGATTCGTGGACATGCCGGTTCTCTTCGGCAGATGCACACCTCATAGACCTGGAATACATGTCCAAAGGTGCCATTCAACCTGCGCCCAGAACAGGCAGGTTCTTCAGCAATATCTTCCTGGTCCAGAGACTTTGCCCGGTTAGCAACTTGAAGGTCCTCAATTTGCACATAATTTACCGACATTTCAAAATAGAAGGAATCCACTTACTTAGAGATCTCTTTTGGGATGGCGACTGGTTCACCCGACTGGACCCGAATAATGCAAACCTCTCAGTTCCCATTCACGTCCAGAGGAGCACCTTCCTCAAAATCCTTTGGCATGGGGTTGCTTGGCAATTCACTTGTCTTCCGTTTGGACTGAGCTCTGCTCCATGGTGCTTCACAAAACTTCTAAAGCCGGTGGTCGCCCACCTCAGGACACGGGGAATCCAATGCATCATCTACCTGGACGATATCCTCATCTTTAATGGGGAAAACCACACATTCTACACCGTAGACTTGCTGGAGTTGCTAGGTTTCATGGTAAACCATGCAAAATCGACGCTCACCCCAGCGCAAACTGTGCAATTCCTGGGCTTCGACATAGACTCCAGGTCCTGTGCCCTGCACCTCCCCACTCCGAATGGAATCCATACTGCTATGCCTACTGGCCCGGATCGTGGGCCTCCTATCCTCGTCCATCCAGGCAATATTCCTGGGATCCCTCCACTATCGGACAATGCAATGGCTGAAAGCGCATTTTCTCTGCCAGAATCCCACATACGATTAACCGGCACCGATGTCAGATGAGATTCACTAGGAACTCCAATGGTGGTTGGTGTTTTCAGAACCCGGATTTATCAGGACAGAACTGTCCATGCACATCACCTGCCTGCAACTCCTGGCGGGATCATTTGTGATTCACAGTCTTGTGAAATGGAAGAAGAATTGTTGCATTTAGGAATTACCCTGCCCAGCCACCATTGGTAGCTTTTCCTGTGTGCACCTGGTTTAGCACTTTCCCTTCATGCAAATGGAACCAAACGCTAGCTCCCTGGCGGCTGTTTGCATGAACCAAACCCACGAATAGTCCTCAGTGCTACTTACCCCGCAACCTCTATGGAACTAATTTCGGCATGAGTACTTTGTGGGTTCCCGGTCACCTCAGCGGTACTTAACCACTAATGTTATGGAACTGTTTTCAGCATTAAAACAGGGTTTTCCCCTGTCCCAGCTAGGAAGCAATCCTTGGTGGAGATACCCAGCCGAGGTACAGGGAGCTGTGCTACACCCTCCATTCGTGATGATAACACAAGTTTTGCATCAGATTCAGGTGCAGAGGGTGACACACCTGAAGCCTCTGGGGCTGGGTCAACCCTGGTTTCCAAATCTTCTGGCATTGTCTTACGGAGGACAGAACCTTCTCAAGAACCCACGGGGGGAATCCCACCCACTGCTCTTGGATGGAAGCCTCCTCCTGGTAACTTGGACACATTCAGGGGTTCCTGGTGAGTCAATGAGCAGGCAGTTACGGACCTCTTATGGGATTCCTGGGCCCCTCAAACGAGAAGGTGTTATCTCTCTGCCTGGTGCTCAGGTTTAGCTGGTGTTTGGAACAAGGTCACGATCCCTTTACGGCTCCTGTATCCTCCATCCCAAATTTTCTGTCCTGATTGTTTTTGTATGGGAAGACCGACCGCTCTATAAATGTGTTGAGATCGGCATTTCTGTGGCTCATGTCCCTTTGCAAGGGTCACCGATAGGAAAGGATTCTCTCATTTGCCATTTACTCCTGGGTATTCGCCTCCAGTGTCCCCCGGGGTTGTAAATATACTAGGCTTTGGGATGAGGACATTGTACTTCGTTTCCTCTGTACTTGGCCTTCGAATTATAGACTTTCTCTCTGTCAACTCACGGCCAACTTTATGTTCCTGCTTTGTCTGCTATCCTGTCGGGTGCCTCCTTTCCAATATTTTACGGGCAGTTGACCGGTCTCGTGAGTCTACCTTTCGGACCTTCTATTTCTGTCCATCTTCAAATGCTGCATTCTCGCTTGTTGCACAGCATTAAGATTGCAAAATATAAAGCCTTCTGTCGTGTTGTAAAATTGAAGGCTATGCTAGCTTTAGTACTAGTAATCTTAATTTTAATAATGACAGAAGGCAAATATTTCCCCCCCCCCCTTATGTTTCCATGTTTTCCCTTCCCTTATCCATGTTCATGCTTATATTATGTACGCTATATTTATTTTATTTTCTCTCGCTAGAAATGCAGATAGTTCAGTTTTGGATTAGGGCTCTAGCCTTGTACGGAGGGGATTACCTTTGTTTATTTTTCCATGGGTTTATGTCATTTAGTTTTAGTAAACGAATTGGTATACTGCAAGTAAAATCTTGGTGCATGTTGCCTTGAGTCCATTGCCTTATGACTAACATTTTTCACACTCTAATTTCAGCATGATGTACTCCTTCGGTGGATATACGCCAACTGTCTTCATTGGATTGTTTGTTCCTCTGGATGTACGGGAGTCTGGCACTCCGGGTTTTTCTGGTTTAACTTGGACTTGTGATGTCGCAGTTTGAAATGGAAGTACTACAGTTACACACGCCTCTTATTACCTTTACCTGTTAATGATTGCTCAGTTTGTTCTCAGTTTCTTTGATGCTGTGGAGTTCAGTAAAGAAAGTTAATGCAAAATATTTGCCTCTTGTCATTATTAAAATTAAGATTATTAATACACTAAAGCTAGCATAATCTAAAATTCTTTAAGTCAAATCAGCCCAGGAAGCAAAACACTCCCTGCACTATATCTCTTTCCTCCATGACAGAGCCAGGAATACACAGGAGAGACACAGAGGTACTCACTCTGCAACGGTAGAATTGATTGTCATCTCATTGTGCGGAGACTCGCATCTCACACAGTGCAGGCGAATTCCATTCAAAGCTGTGTCATCATATAAGCCTTGCATGCCCTGCACCTGCAAAATACAGTTTCACTGTCATTATGGTGGATATGGTACTGTGCTGTGAGACTGTATCACTGAAGTGTGGTTATCGTCTGTTCTTTTCACTGGTCTTGTGTGTTTAATACCTTTCAATCAGGGGAAATAGTGTAGAACCTGTTTAAAAAATAGTTCTTAACCGTCTCTGTTGTCATATCTATTGGGTCTTGGAGACCTTACTCGGGCATTGAATATGTTGCTCATTTAGCATTAGTCAAAATTCAGATAAGGGAATGTCCTACTCATTTCACGTTAGCGGGGTGCTGTAGACTGGAATGACCTACTCATTTCATGCTAACTTGGCTAACTGTATGATGTTTAATTAATAGAATGGTTTTTGCAGAATGGAATGTTCTGCTCAGTTAGTGTTAGTGATGCTCTATAGAATGGGAGACCCACCTCAATTAGTGTTAGCCAAGCTCTACACAATAGAATGTCCTACTCATTTAGCATTAGCCGCACTCTATAGAATGGAATGTTCTACACATTTAGCTTTCTCTGTTCCCTTTCCATAACACTATTATGGGTCTGGGATGTGGAAATAAAAAAAAAAGAGAAAGAGTGTGTTAACTGCATCACACTATTGCATCACATGAATATAACTCCTGGGTTCTTATGTCAGACATAGACAAAAACAAGTCCTCCACCTAACAAAACCGCAAAAGAAAAACCCGATAAAAACTAGCTGCATTGATCTCTTTGCATTTATTCTGTGTGACATCAGCAGCTCTTGCAAGATCTCGGAATTGGCAATGACAATGGCGCCAGATCCTTTAGATGGTGTTTGGCAATTTTGATGAGTGGAGGACTTGCTTACGTATATATATATATATATATATATGTATTCACAATGAGTGTTATGTTGGGTAAAGCCATCCTACACTGATTAAGGAAAAGGGGTATTGACATTTCTGTTAGAACCTTGCTATTCATTAAACGTTTGAGTCTTGTGAGTGAACTCAGTCTAAGTGGTGCCCAATGTGTGTATATTCTATTCTCAGTAGTAAACAAAGCATTAAAGCCTCGATTTAATATTTTTGGATACATTTTTCATGTGATTAAATCATTTTAGATCAACTTTGTTATAAACATTTTTGTCAACATATTAAAATAGCAAAATATATAAAATATAAAAAATATATAAAATATTAAAAATAGTAAAATATTTTTCAAAATACTAAATCATTTTAAAAGTTTATCCAAAAATCTGAAATCACTTTAAAAAGCTTTGACAAAGACCAAATAAAGTCAGGGAGAGTGTGCCAGGCTCGAAACACTACTGGGGGAGAGGGTGAGGCGTTAATCCCCTTTAACTAACCATTATGTACCAAAAAGAAAAGAAGATCTTGAACATAAAATGTGAAATCACACACACACTTGTTTTAGGGAAAAAAATTATTCAGGTTGTTAGTTGTTCTTTCTTATACAAGGTCAATTTGCTTCTATATTAGATCTCACATAAATACAGAGACATTTCACATAATTACTGATCTATTCAGTGAGTATTTAGTATCTGTGCTGCCCTAGGCATGACGGAACTTGGGTACCCCCTAATTTACATATGCCCCACCCCTTCCTGCCAATGCCACACCTCTTCCTGTTAAACAACTAACACACACTTTGACTGACAGACACACTCTCACATACACACACTGATTTGACACAAACAATCACTGATTTACTGACATACACACAATCACTGACATTCACACACAATGAAGCAGACACACACACTGACAGGCATACACAATCACTCAGACACACACACACACATTCACTGCCTGACACTCACTCACAGACACACACACAATCACTCAGACACAGTCGCTCTCACAGACACAATCACTCAGAAACAAACACATATTCACTGACAGACACACACACACACACACACTCTCTCACTCACTGACAGGCAGCCACACAGTGACAGACACACTGACAGATTTACACACACACACACACACACACACACAAAATTACTCAGATACACACTGACAGACATACACACACAATCACTCACATACACACTGACAGACATACACACACTGACAGCCAGACATACACAATGACATACACACACTGACAGCCAGACACACACTGATATACACACACTGACAGCCAGACACACACCATCACTCGGATACACACTGACAGACATACACACTGACAGCAAGAAACACACAATCACTCAGGCACACACAATCACTCAGGCACACACTGACATAAACACACTGACAGCCAGACACACCCAATCACTCAGTCACACACTGACAGACATACACACACTGACAGCCAGACACACACAATCACACAGACACACACTGACAGACATACACACACTGACAGCCAGACAAACACTGATATACACACACTGACAGTCAGACACACACAATCACTCAGACATACACTGACAAACATACACACACTGACAGCCAGACAAACACTTATATACACACACTGACAGTCAGACACACAATCACTCAGACACACACACACTGACAACCTCCCCCCATCCCCTAGCATTAACCAATTACTTTTTCTATTTTAGTTTAAATCCACCCAGCCTCCCTACTGGGTGGATTTTTTTTTTTAACCTGGGGTACAATGGGGCTTCTGACAGCAAGGGAGGCAGGCAATTGTGCGGCTAACTAAAAATCCAGGCGGGTGGAACTGACAAGGGAGCACTGATTAGTGAGCTGTCTCTGCTCAGCTCCCTCACACGCCGCAGAGTGATGCCGGGAGCCGGAATATTACGTCATATTCCGGCTCCTGGCATCACTCTGTGGCATGCAAGGGAGCTGAGCAGAGAGCTAAAAAATCAGTGCTCCCTCTCTAGTGCCGCCCGCCCGCCTGGATTTTTAGTTAGCCGCCACCTGGCTAACAAGGTATTTGCCTGGGCATTTGGGGGTGGCATTTTTTGCCGCTGTGACAAAACACCTGGTTTATGGATATTCAGCCTTTTGTATTTCGCCTGTTGTTCGTGTAGTTAGCCCTATTTCGTGCTTTACCTAAAAAAACGAACAAACTACCAAACAGCCAGGCCACCCACACTGGGAGTGTGCAGCTCATTAACCGCCCAGAGCTGCGGTTAACCACAGCTATTTGTCGAACAACTGGGTGGTCACCGATCGTTTGAACAAACACGTGTCAGCGGCCATTTTAAATTGTCGACAGCTCAGCTGTGTTTGGTCATCGTCCGCGTGGAACTATTTTCGGCCACAAATTCCCACGAACATTGCTGGGACCAGTTTTCTTCCATCCCGTTCATTTCTAATTATACCAATGTCGTGCCGTTCGGTATGTTTAACCCACGAAAGAGACCGACCCCAGATAGCTCAATCCATGGAGCTATTGCTGGACATATTTCACACGAACTGTCAGAAAACAGAACTCTTTAGCTCCATGGCAATTTGACTGTGTTCGTGGGATCTGAGCACTGTTCAACTATATTGAGCGCTCAGACCCAAGCTATCTGGGGATATGTCAAATGAGGGGGTTCCGTTCAGGAAAAACAAAGTTATACATTTTAATGCATTTTTGTTACTGTTGTAAAATAGAAATATTCTCTCTACCTGGAGATAATTAAGTTTGCTCAGGACACTTAACCCAATTATCTCCAGGCTAGAGAGGAGGGATTTTCCTGTTCATGTGGGAGTGTGTAACTTGATTGGTCTCTGTATTTTTTTTGTCACAGTCTTCCACAAGGTCCCTGTGGGAGTAACCCTTGTTGGAAGACCTGCATAAAAGGCTGAGCTGTAGCCATCAATAAACAGATTGTTATACCCCTTTATGAAGTCTTGGCTCATGCTTGGGGGGATTGGGAGCTATATTTCACAACACCTTCATATTTACTCGGATTTCGGGAGACGCTGCACGGATTTACTCAGCTGGAGTGTAAGAAATCCGTAACACTGGTGGCAAGCGGCGGTATTTTCCTCCCGAAAGGATACATTGAACCAAAAGAAGGAGTGAATGGCACTCAGATACGAACGGCTCAAACGAACAACGCTAAAGGAACTACTGGAAGCTTGCGGCATAGTGGCAAGCAACAAGCCGAAAGCCACGATAACTGGCGAATTGATAGAGAGCGACAGAACCAGCGACGCTACCATGGAGATGTCAGAAGGAACAGATTTTCAAAAAGACGTGAGATGGAGGCTTAGCATTTTGGGGCCCAATCTATCGCAGGAGATTATCACCCAAATAATGGCAAAGGCAACGCAAGCACACAGCGCAAGAGTACAAGTGACTGCAACGCAACAAGGGGATGTAATAGCTGCTAATGGACAAGCACGCAAAATCAACTTTACAGATGGCGAAATGGACATAGACAGTTACTTACAAGATTTCGAACAACATTCCATATTGGAGAACCTGGAGAGGGATAGCTGGGCTGCAATATTGAGCAGTAAGCTATCAGAAAGAGCAGCAGAAGCTTACAGAGCGGTGCCAGATGAAGAGGTAAAAAATTGTGATAAAGTAAAGGAAATATTGCTGGCCCGCTATGCCGTCACACCGGAGGCATATAGAAAAAAGTTCAAGGCCCTCAGGAAAACGGGCAGAGACTGTAACCAAATAGGGCACATTAAGCCCAACTGGCCGCAGCGCACATCCAATCCAGGAGGACGACAACCAGCACCACAGCACCAAGCCGCAGCTTGTTGAGTCCAGGAGGACTACAACAGACACAGCCAAGGGGGTTATACAGCTTATTCACCTCCAGAACTCACCAAGCAATGGTTGGTACTGCCCTGTACAAGCCGCTGGAGACAACAGGCACATCACCGCCAGTCCGTCCGCCTAAATGGACAGGAGGCTAGGGGCCTGAGAGACAGTGGAGCCACCATTTCCCTGGTCCAACCTCACCGTGTCAAGCCGTCCCATAGCAGTCCGGGTAGCTGGAGGGGCCATCCATAAGATACCAACCGTCCGGGTTCATATTGATTGGGGTACAGAGGCTTAATCACTGGAGGTGGGAAATATGGCTGACCTGCTGGGGAATAACTTGGGATGTATGACCTCACAGTTTGTTCCGCCAGCCCCGGAGGGAGCTTTACCGGTGACCACTCGGCAGCAGACCTGAGCCACGGAGATCGCACACTCTCAGAAACCTCAGGTAGGTACTGATACCCTGACCCTTGGCTTAAACCCCACTATGTACTGGGACACCTCTCAAGATTTCGAGAAGGAGCAAAGGGAAGACCCTACGTTAGCAGGTTACCGCAGAGCCGTAGAAAAACCCCAGGTAGACACAGGCCAGATTTCTATGGGAAAAAGGAAGGTTATACAGGGTGACAGACGGGATCGGACAGGGGGCCAGCCAAGTGACCAAAAAACAACTAATAGTATCCCGTAAATTCCAAACCAAACTGTTGCGGATTAGCCATGACATCCCCCTAGCTGGACATTTAGGGATAAAGAAAACCTGTAATAGATTGACCCAGACCTTCTTTTGGCCTTGAATCACACAGGACATAGACCAGTACTGTAGGACCTGTGAGGTATGTCAGCAGGTAGGGAAGAGAGGTGACCACCCCAGGGCCAAGCTACGACCCCTCCCCATAATAAGAGAACCCTTTTACAGCGTAGACCTAGTGGGACCCCTTAGCAAGCCTAGCTCCACAGGCAAGAAGTTTATCCTCACCATAGTAGATTTTGCCACTAGGTACCCGGAGGCAGTGGCCCTCTCTAATATTCAGGCTGAGGCTCTGGTCAAGGTCTTTACCAGAGTATGATTTCCCCCGGGAGATTGTGTCCGACCAAGGGACACAGTTCACAGTGGCCATTACCCAGCAGCTCTGGCAGAGCTGTGGGGTAAAACCCATCCGGAGCTCTCCTTATCACCCCCAGATGCACGGCCTCTGTGATCGATTCAATGGCACACTTAAACAAATGCTAAAGACCTTCACAGAGACCTGCCGCAATTGGGAGGCTTTCCTTCCCCACTTATTATTCACGTACCGGGAAGTGCCCCTGGAGTCTACCGGCTTTTCTCCCTTCGAATTACTGTATGGGAGAAGGGTACGGGGTCCCCTGGACCTGGTCCGGGAACATTGGGAGGGGAATGTGGGAGAGGCAGGAACCCCTATAGTGCCCTATGTTCTGGAGCTGAGGGACCGACTGCAAGCCCTAACCAACACGGTTCGGGAAAACTTGCAGTCGGCGCAACAGCACCATAAACAGTGGTATGATAGGGGGCAAGAGACTGAGTATTTGAACTCAACCAAAAAGTTCTAGTCTTGAGGCCCACCAAAACAGACAAATTACAGGCCGCCTGGCAGGGTCCTTACAAGATAGCAGCCCGGATCAGTGATACCACTTATGTGGTAGTGAGCTGTTCAAATAAACGGATCAGAAGATCCTTTCATGTGAACATGCTTAATCCATACTTAGAAAAACCTGTGGAGATATCCGCAGTATGCGCTCCAGCTGGCGAGGATAGTGTGGGCATCCCATTACCTGATATGCTACCAGCCAGCCCCGTCGGGGTAGAACAAGTAAGTCTGGGAGACAACTTGAACCCAGAGGAAAGGCAGCAAGCCTCCCAATTGCTAAGGGAATTTAGCGGTATGTTCTCTGCCATTCCAGGGTACACGACACTGGCAGTCCACAGAGTGGAGACCCCAGGTCAGGTGCCCCTCTGGCAGCAGCCATATTGCATTCACGAGGCTGTTAGGGAGAGCATGCATAAGGAGATACTAGAACCCTCTCAGAGTCTTGGGGCCTCCCCAGTAGTGTTGGTGCCAAAGCGAGATGGTACGACCCATTTCAGCGTCAACTACCAGAGGCTCAATGACCGGTCAGTCACCGATGCCTACCCAGAGTAGATGAATTGTTAGACCGGATGATAAAAGGGAATTACTTGACCACTATAGATCTGTGCAAGGGATATTGACAGATCCCTTTGGAGCCAGAGGCTATGCCCAAGTCGGCCTTTGTCACCCCATTTGGCCTGTACCAGTTTAAAAAGTAGCCAGGGCATTTTCATCCCAAATGGCATGACTTTAGAGGATGGCTGATCGGCTCTTAGAGGGATTTCAGGGCTTCACATGTGCATATCTAGATGATATAGCATCTTCAGTTGCACATGGGAGGCCCACCTGGAACACGTCTGTAGTGCTGAAGAGAATACAGACTGCCGGTCTAACCTTAAAACCAGACATGTGTCATGTAGGAATGGCAGAGGTGCAGTACCTAGGTCACCGAATGGGCTCCAGGAAGCAAGGGCCCAAACCCACCAAAGTAGAGGCCATAACCCAGTGGCCCCAGCTCCGTACCAAAATCCAAGTTATGGCATTTTTGGGGACCGCTGGCTATTACCGGAGGTTTGTGCTGGACTACAGCACTATAGCTAAGCCCCTCACAGACCTCACCAAAAAGTCCCTCCCCAAGCAAGTAGTATGGTCCCCAGAGTGTGCGGACTCCTTTCAAAAGTAAAAAACGGCCCTCAGCAAGGCACCTGCATTAGCAGCACCAGATCATTCTAAAAAAATTCTCGTTCATACAGATGCCTCAATGTTTGGACTGGGAGCCGTATTGAGTCAGGTCGGGGAGGATGGCATGGAGCACCCAGTGGCGTACCTGAGCAGAAAACTGATACCCAGGGAAGTCAGTTATGCCACTGTGGAGAAGGAGTGCCTCTCCCTCATCTGGGCCCTCAAGAAACTTCAACTTTATTTATATGGGCGCTCCTTCACGGTTATGACTGACCACAACCCCCTGATTTGGCTCAACCGAGTGGCCAGAGACAACCCCAGACTATTGAGATGGAGCCTGGCACTGCAGCCTTATAATTTCACTGTGCAGTACAGACCAGGGAAACAATATGCCGTCCCATGGAACTGAGGGGAACCTATGTGACAAAACCCCTGGTTTATGGATACTCAGCCTTTTGTATTTCACCTGCTGTTCGTGTAGTGAGCCCTATTTCGTGCTTTACCTAAAAAACAAACAAAGGGGGAAATTTACAATACATGAACCAATTACACAGTGACACAGGAACAATAGGTAATTGAGGACCCTGCTCAAACAAGCTTACAGTCTAGAGGAGGCAGTGGCGGATCCGGGGGGGGGCAACGGGGCAATTGCCCTCCCCCGAGAAATCTGCCGGTCTCCCTCTCCCCTGTCAGTACATGCAGGCGCTAGCCCTGCAATGTGCCTGCGGACCGAGGTGGAGATCAGAGATCTCCCTCCCCGGTCCGCAGGCACTGTGCTGACAGCCGGCGGCGGAGGGAGGGAGTGAGAGAGAGGACCCGGAGCTCAGCCTGCAGCTCTTCCGGGTCCTCCTCTCGTGAGATTTGGAGCGTTTCCGCGGTTACCACGGCAACGCTCCAAATCTCGCGAGAGTGAACTCTAGCCCGGGAGCGTGGGCTAGAGTTCACTCTCCACACTGGGACCACCAATGAATCCCCCACCGGACCACCAGGGATCGAAATATGTCCCCCCTCCTCCCCAGTAAAGGTAAGAAGGGAGGGGGGACATAGGATATTTATTTTAATTAAATTAAAAAATATATATTATAAAAAAAAAAAGCCACACATACATTGCCCCCAATACCGCCCCCCCATTCACACAAACTGCCCAGCCATACACACACACTTCCCCCCCCATTCACACAAACTGCCCCCCATTCACACAAACTGCCCCCCCATTCACACAAACTGCCCCCCACACACACACAAACTGCCCCATACACACAAACTGCCCCCCATTCACAAACTGCCCCCTGCCCCCATTCACACAAACTGCCCCCATATACACACAAACTGCCCCCATTCCACACAAACTGCCCCCCACACACACAACCGCCCCCAATACACACAAACTGCCCCCCATACACACAAACTGCCCCCCATTCACACAAACTGCCCCTATACACACATACAGCACCCCACACACACTGCCCCCCCATACACACACACACTGCCCCCCATACACACACACTGCCCCATACACACACTGCCCCCATACACACACACTGCTCCCCACACACACACTGCCCCCCACACATACACTGCCCCCACATACACACACTGCCCCCACACACACACACTGCCCCCATACACACAACTGCCCCCATACACACAAACTGCCCCTATACACACAACCGCCCCCCATACACACACATACTGCCCCACATACATACTGCCCCCCATACACACACACAAACTCATACACACACAAACCCGCCATACACACAAACTGCCGCCATATGCACAAACTGCCCCCCTATACACACAAACTGCCCCCATACACACAAACTGCCCCTCATACACACATACTGCCCCCCCATACACACATACTGCCACCCATACACACACATACTGTCCCACACATACACTGCATCCCTGACATACACTGCCGCCCTCACTCACACACTACAACCTTCACACACACACTGCACCCTTTACACATTGCACCACTCACACACACCACTGCTCCTATGCCCTACTACAGCCCCATTTCCCAGCAGATCTCAGGTAAGTTGTCAAACTGTTCTTAAACAGTTTGACTACTTACTGTGGGAGGGGGTCCTGGCACTATTGACACCATAACCACTACACTGAGCTGTACTGGTTATTGTATCTGGATTGTTTCTTTAAATAATCTACAAGTGCCCCTCCTGAGATCAGGCTCTGGATCCGCCACTGAGAGGAGGTGGGTTACAAATACACAACAGGGCATCTAGGGTGACAGCCACCAAACAAGGTAGAAAAGTAGCAGAGCTGGAGGTGAGAGTGGAGTGTGGCTCTTTTAAGAGAGCAAGAGACAGATTTGGATAAGTATAGATAGTTACTCTGGGAGTCCATGAGCATTTCTGAAAAGATTGAAAAAGTTGAAAAGATTGAAAGGGTTAATAAATATAAGATGAATTTAAAAAGGGAGGAAATGAAAAGCTCTTAAAGAACTAAAACCAATGTGGCTTAGTAGAGAAGTAAAACAAGAGATTACAACTAAGAAAAGGGCATTTAAAGCATTTAAATCGGACAAATCAGATGCATCTTATAAAAGATATAAGGAAGCAAATAATGCGTGCAAAAAGGCAATTAGACTTGCTAAACTTCAAAATGAAATAATGATAGCTAAAGAGAGCAAAACCAAACAAAATGAAAGTGTAGGCAGTGGTGTATCCTGGTTTTGTGCTGCCCTAGGCAGAACAAAACGCAGGCGCACCCCCCCCCCCGCGCCAACCCCCCCACAACCCGCCTTCTAAATACACACACACACACACACATACATTCACTGACAGATACGCATACACTCGCTAACAGAAACACACATACACACTAACAGACACACTCATGCTCACTAACAGACACACACTCACTGACACACACACTCACAGGCAAACACACTCACACAGTCAGACACACACACACTCACTGACACACAGTCAGAAACACACATACACACTAACAGACAAACACAGTCAGACACACACACTAACAGACACACACTCACTCACTAGCAGACACACACACACTAACAAACACACACACATTAACAGACAGACACACACTCACTGACACACACACACACTCACTGACACACACACACTAACAGACACACACACACACACACTCACAGGCAAACACACACTCACTGACACACACACACACACACAGGCAAACACACACTCACTGACACACAGTCAGACACACACACACTCACAGACACACAGTCAGACATACACACACACACTCACAGGCAAACACACACTCACTGACACACAGTCAGACACACACATACACACTAACAGACACAGTCAGACACACACATACACACTAACAGACACAGTCAGACACACACACTAACAAAACACACACACATTAACAGACACACACTCACTCACATTAACACATTTTTTTATTTATTTTTATTTACCCCCCCCCCCTTACCTTTGGGAGTGCTGGGGCGGGAGGGGGGTTCATTACCTCCCTGGTGGTTGCAGGCTGGGCTGGGCAGGCGGCTGGCGAGGGAGCTCTTCCCCTGAGCGGTCTGCTCAGCTCCCTCGCGCACCGCAAAGTGAGGCTGGGAGCCGGAAGATGACGTCATCTTCCGGTTCCCAGCCTCACTCTGCGGCGCGCGAGGGAGCTGACCGGACAGCTCAGGGGAAGAGCTCCCTCGCCAGCCGCCTGCCCAGCGCCGCCCGCCAGCCCATCCCAGCGCCCGGCCGGTCAGTTAGCCGCGAGGCTAACAAAACATTTGCCTGGGCATTTGGGGGGCGGCGTTTTTATGCCGCCCCCTGAAAAATGCCGCCCAAGGCAAATGCCTTGTTTGCCTCGCGGCTAACACGCCCCTGAGTGTAGGTACACTAAAAACTGAAACGGGGGTGTTAGTTAATGAAGACCAGGAAAAGGCAGGAATTTTAAATAACTATTTCTCCTCTGTATATATTAAGGAAGAACCCATGGCAATAGATGTGCAAATGATTGCTACTAAAAACTTGCAGAATAATTGTAATTGGTTAACTCAAGACAGGGTGCTGCAGCAACTAAAGAAAGTTAATATAAACAAAGCTCCAGGGCCTGACGGTATCCATCCACGTGTACTTAAGGAACTAAGTGCAGAAATAAGTGAACCTCTGTTTTTAATCTTTCAAGATTCTTTTCTTTCAGGAAGTGTTCCGGAGGATTGGAGGAAGGCAGATGTGGTTCCTATATTCAAAAAGGGTTCAAAATCCTTGCCTGGAAATTATAGACCTGTGAGCTTAACTTCTGTGGCTGGTAAAATATTTGAAAGGTTATTAAGGGATAATATTCAAGAATTCCTTGAGAAGAACATGGTTATCAGCAAAAATCAGCATGGTTTTATGAAGCACAGGTCATGTCAAACTAACTTGATTGCGTTCTACGAAGAAGTAAGTAGAGGTATAGATCAGGGTGTTGCCGTGGATGTGATCTATTTGGATTTTGCCAAGGCATTTGATACAGTTCCACACAATAGATTAGTGTTCAAACTCAAGGAAATCTGTCTAGATGAAAATGCTTGTTCTTGGGTAGAACATTGGCTTAAAAACAGAGTACAAAGAGTTGTCATTAATGGTAAATTTTCAAGCTGGACAGAGGTGGCAAGTGGTGTCCCTCAGGGTCTGTTCTGGGACCCCTTCTATTTAACATGTTTATAAATGATCTTGAAGACAGCATTGAAAGTCATGTTTCAGTGTTTGCAGATGACACAAAACTTTGTAAAACAATACAATACAATATGTGAGCAAGATATTACCTTGCTGCAGAGGGATTTAGATAGACTGGGGGACTGGGCACTCAAATGGCAGATGAAATTTAATGTTGAAAAATGCAAAGTTATGCACTTCGGCGTAAAGAATACACAAGCAACGCATACCCTTAATGGAAGCGAATTAGGGATAACAACACACGAAAAGGACTTGGGAATTGTTATAGACAACAAACTATGCAACAATGTGCAATGTCAATCAGCAGTGGCCAAGGCCAGTAAGGTATTGTCATACATGAAAAAGGGCATTCATTCTCGGGACAAGAATATAATTTTGCCTCTTTATAAATCACTGGTAAGACCCCATATTGAATATGCTGTGCAATTTTGGGCACCTGTTCTAAAGAAGGATATTATGGCACTAGAAAAAGTGCAGAGGCGGCTACAAAATTAATAAAAGGAATGGAACATATCGGCTATGAAGAAAGGTTAACAAATTTAAACCTATTTAGTTTAGAAAAACGTCGCCTGAGAGGGGATATGATAACATTATACAAATATATTCGGGGCCAATACAAACCATTCTGTGGAAATCTATTCACAAACCGGACTTTACATAGGACACGAGGCCATGCGTATAGACTGGAAGAAAGAAGATTTCGTCTAAGGCAAAGGAAAGGTTATTTTACTGTAAGAACAATCAGGATGTGGAATTCTCTGCCTGAAGAAGTGGTTTTATCAGAGTCCACACAGATGTTCAAACGGCTACTAGATGCATACTTGCAAAAACAGAATATTCAAGGATATAATCTTTCAATGTAGGGTAATAACTGCTTGATCCAAGGATAAATCTGACTGCCATTCTGGGGTCAAGAAGGTATTTTTTTTCCTAGCTTGTTGCAAAATTGTGCTTCAAACTGGGTTTTTTTGCCTTCTTTTGGATCAACAGCAAAAAACAAATGTAAGGAAGGCTGAATTTGATGGACGCAAGTCTCTTTTCAGCTATGTAACTATGTAACTATGTAAAAGAGGATGAGGAGATTATTTTCAAGCCGGCTGACAAGGGGGAGCATTGTGGTTATGGACAAGGAGTATTAAGTAGAGGAATCCCTTAGACAGCTACAAGATGGAACCACTTACAAGAAGTTAAAAGTAGAAAAGAAAGATTATAAACAAGTATTGGTTCATCCTATCTGAAGATCCCCAACTGCTAGGTATCATTGGAACAAAACCACATATTATCTATAGAGGTGTTCCAAGTATTAAATCAAATTTAGTTAAAAGCAGCTTTAATACAGTAAGTGGGAAAAGAGGGAATCATTTCTTAAATAATGATGAGGGCTTCTTTAAATGTGGCTATTGTCTGGCATGCAGGAGTACAGGAACTCCTAAAGAAACAAAAAATAATTTTATAGGTGGTAATACAGGAAAAGAGTATAAAATAAAACACCTGATCACATGCCATACAAAAAAATTGTATTTACTTATTAACATGCCCCTGTAATCTTCAGTATGTGGGCAAGACAACTAGACAAGTACATTAAAGAGTGGAAGAGCATATACGGAATATCAGAAAGGGCTTTAAAGAGCATCCCCTGTCCTCACATTTCCTTAAAAAACATCAAGGAGATCCCAAACTATTAACCTTTTTAGGGATCGAAAAAATAAAAAAAGATTGGGGGAGGGGGAGAGGGGGGGATTTTAATAAGTTGCTAGCACAACAAGAAATTAGGTGGATTTTCAAACTTAAAACTTTGTACCCCACCGGATTAAATAGTGACTTTGAGTTTATCTATTTATTTTTTCCTCTGTATCAAGTATATATATAGCCTGGAGGCTAAAACACTTCTATCTTTTTACAAGACATATTTTTAAACTTTACCATGTTTAGTAGATAGTCCCCTTACTACCTGTGACAGACTGCTGGCACTCCGACCAAGTACCTCCACCAATCGATGCTCCTAGCGCTTGCCAAGGACTCCAAGCACTCCAACCGACACCATCAGCACTGCGGACCCCACTTCCAGCGATGCAGCTGCGCCGGGGTCTCGCCGTCTCTCACCCACCCTGGATACACGACCAGGATCCAGCTCCCAGTGGGTGAATCTCTCCTAAATCCAGAGAGCGTAGCAGGAACAAATCAAGCTCTTACAAGAGCTTACTCTGGGGAGTAAGTGATTATAGCAATCCCCAGAGTGTAGGTATCCCTTCCCCCAAGCATGAGCCAAGGCTTCAAGAAAGGTGCAAGTAGGTCTGGTTTTTTGAGGGCTACCTGCCCGGTATTTATGCAAGTGTCCACCAGGTGGACACTCCCCTAGGGGACCTGATGGAACAATGGGACACATATTGGATATTAGCCAATCACAGACAATACAAACAAAACACTCCCACAGTGACATCACAATCCCTCCTCTCTATCCTGGAGATAAGTGGGAAGTAATCAAATTATCTCCCAGGACAGAGGCAAGACTCCATTAACCACATGGTTACAAAAAGACATAAAATTACACAATGTTACAATTACTACATAAAACATATACTTGCAACATATCCCCAGATAGCTTAGATCTGAGCGCACATTATTACCGAATGGTGCTCAGATCACATATATACAGTTCAGTCGCCATGGAGCCAAAGTCTTTTCCATAGTCTTTCGTCACACGAATAGGCTCCATTGCATAGCTATCTGGGGTTGCACTTCTCACATATTGAAAGTCCCGAACGCCCCGGCAGAAATTTCTTTCTGCAGGGCAAAATACAACTATCAGCACAGGGGCGATAGTCGGAAGGCAGGAGGCTAGCCAGTAGTTCCCTCCAGGCACAAGTGGCGAAGGGCACTTCGTCACACTACCCTAAAGCCAATAGGAATATAAGCAGAAATGACAAATGTTAATATAAGATTAGTGACTGCAATATAAGGTAGAGGACAATGTATTTATCTAGAGAATAATTATGTTTTTCTTTATTTCCCCATATGTATACTTATTATGTTAACGGATGAGATGTATATATGGTGAGCTGTAACTGGTTAGAATCATAAGAACTCCATTAGGATGAACAAATGTGAGCAAGAGATGAGCGACTTACAAACTGTGTGAACCCAACCAATGAGAAATGAAGGGGGGAGGAGCTTTGGATACAAATGGACAGTAAGCAGCATGAAGAGGACATCTGAGGAAGCCCAGGTCGCATGGGTGAAACACGTTACATCATAAGTTTGGCGGAGCCAGGACCAGCAACAAGGAAGTGACAGGAGCAATTGACTTTTAAAAACGCGCTTTTAGTGGGAACTTGTTTGTCACAAGCCCACATCTTGCTGAGTTAGACGTTTTAATTGTTTTACTAATAAATATATTCTTTTATACTATGCCATTGGTGTGCTCCTGGTTGTATCTCCCATACAGTGCTGCAGAAGAAAGTTTGGTCTCTCTGAGGAACCAGATTGTGGGAACATTTCCCTCTCCATAGAAGCTTATCCCACCCAGAGCCAGGGTTCATTAGGCTCTGGGAAATGTGAGTGTGAACTCCAATTTTTCTATTTAAGTGTGCACTACAAGAATATTTTACAATCAGATGGTCTGCACTATATTGTCTATATGTATCTTTTCAGATGATTATTATGAAGGTTTACTGGTGAGATATATACTTACTAGATACACATAGTAATACTCTAGTGCAACATCTTTTTCTGGATAAAGGGTTAGTATTTAGTTAGTATTTATGTTAGTATTTTGAATTGACACCTATAGGCAGGACCAGACTGGCACACCGGGATACCCGAAAATTACACAGTGGGCAGCAGCACTTGGGGCCGGTGAGAGAGCCCTAATACCTATAACTAATACCATTTGGTATTTTTCCCTCAGACTGTGAGAGTCCTAGGGAATTATGGAGGGGGGAGCTTGGTGCCAGAGTTAGCACTGCAGGGAGGGAGCTTTCTGGCACTCAAGCTTTGCCCACAATTTACAAGCCCCACCCCTGATTGCAAGCTCCACCCCCGATCTCAAGCTGCTGACCAGGAAGAGGCCAGGAAATGGAATCCTCATCTCCCAGGGTACTACAGGAACAGACTGCAGTACCAGGTAGGCTTCAAATACACTGCAGCTAGTGAGTGAGAGTGATCTTTTGTGTGTGTGTGTGTGTGTGTGTGTGTGTGTGTGTGTCTGCTGTTGTGAGCACGTGTGTTTCAGTGAAATTGTCTGCAGTGAGCTGTAGTGTGTGTCAGTAAGCATGTCTGTATTGAGCATGTATGTGTGTGTCAGTGTGCATGTCTGTAGTAAGCATGTTTGTATCAGTAAACTTGTAATGAGCATGTGTGTGTCAGTGAGTTTGTGTGTGTCAGTGAGCTTGTCTGTAGTGACATGTGTGTCAATGAGCTTGTCTGTAGTATGCATCTTTGTGTATACCAGTGAGTTTGTCTGTAGTAAGCTTATGTGTGTCAGAGAGTTTGTCTGTACTAAGTTTGTGTGTACATGTAAGCTTGTCTGTGTTTGCAAGGTACAGTACAGCGGGTGATATTTTTTAAGGTGGAATCGACAAGTTTTAGCAACATACTGGATATGTAGAGCCAGGATCAAAGATAACACCATGACAACGAGCTTGCAATAATAGACTGATGCAAGGGAGAGCGAAGGAGGAGGATCAGCATTATGAGCAATAAGAAGCTCAGTTTTAGAGAGATTGAGTTTCAGAAAGCTGGAGGACATCCAATTAGAGATTGAAGAAAGGCAAGCAGTGACACGTTGCAGGACCGCGGGGGAGAGATCAGGGAAGGAGAGATATATCTGGGTTTCATTGGCATACAGATGGTAGTGGAATCCAAAGGAGTAAATTAGTTTGCCAAAAGAGGCTGTATAAAGAGAGAACAGAAGGGGACCAAGAACAGATCCTTGAGGGACTCCAACCGAGACAGGTTGCAAAAGGAGAGACTGAACGAATGTTGGGAGAGATAGGAGGAGAACCACAAGAGGACGTGTCTTAGAGACCAAGGGATTGAAGAGTTTGGAGAAGGAGAGCATGATCAACAGTGTCAAAGGAAGCAGAGAGGTCAAGAAGAATTAGTATGGAGTAGTGGCCTTTGGATTTAGCTGTGCTTAGGTCATTTAGGCAAAAATTTAGATCTCACATAATTGCATATATTTCACATAATCACTATGAATTCTTAATATTGCTTCTTTTATGCTAGATCTAACACAAACAACAATTGATCTAACCAGATTTAACAAGGATCTAGCAATCTGCATCATTTTTTTGTTAAAATGTTTTATTTGAAGGGGGTGCTAACCGGGCTTTGGTGAGTAATTTAATTGCCAAATACCATCTCATCATTGATCAAGACATTATTTGACAATGTGAGAGCAAGGTTGAATCTTAGTAGTTCTTGCTGATTGCAGGTGCACAGCCTGGTCTACTTATCGGCTCCTACGAGCTCTTCATCTGACTGTTTAAAAAATGTTACTTTGATTTAGAAGTTGTGAACAAGCTGATTGTTTCATCAGGTCAAAATGTTAGTAATAATTTTTAAGTACTGCAAGATTCCCCAGAATTTTATACTTCTACCTCTATAATTTGCACTATTCCTGGTCAGGTTTATAATTTGCAATGGAGTTGGTTTATGGTAAGTATGAAACAATTTGACTTATTTTCCTCCAATTATTCTATGAGCTGAAAGCTGATTTTACCTTCAGGGTGAAGCCTTTTGCCACGGTCCCAGGAGCACATTTATCCAGTGTACCCCATGTACCCCACTGAGCTCCATTCGGAACTTCGATAATTGTTCCCGCTGTCTGTCCAGCAAGGACAAGGATGAAAGACAGAAGAGTGAGGACCATCATAATCTTATCGATGTCTTACTCACAGAGAGGAAAAAGCAAAGTGATCTAAACCCAGTGCATCCACCAAATTGTTATATTTATAGTGTGTTTCAATGATTATTAATACTTTAAATGATACCATCTCATGGGTAATTATTAGCTGACCAGTACATGGAGTGTCCAGCTTGTTAAACACTTATCATCTGGTCAAATGACATTGGGTCAGAGTGATCTTTTAACCTTCAGCTTATCTCAATCACAGTCAAATGAGTTAATGGCGAGGCAATTGTCAGAATGAGGACATGTTAGAAAATAAAGTTGAGAACAACCTTATGTCTCACTTCTCACCTGTGGGTAATACTATTTAGGGGGAGAGCCAAGTGTCCCTCCAGCCACACCCATGGCAGGTAGAGACCCTAATATTATAATCAAAGGAGAGGAGTTAATGTCTTCCCCTGGCCCCATCCATTGTCAATTGATGGAGGCCCTAACTAATATATTCAAGAGGAATACGTAGTGCTGCACCCTTCCCCCCCCCCCCCCACCCCGAGCCCTGGCAGGGGTTCTAATTCATTAAATAAGGGGGTTGTACATGCTATGGTCCCCCCAAATAATATTAGGTCCAGCCCCTGGGTGGCCAGGGTGACCTCTCCACCTCCCCTATCTTTACCCCACCCTGATAATAATAAAGAGGGAGGAACACAAACTGTAGTCAGGGCACTGTGTCCGTGTGAGACCACTTTAGCAGCTTTATACACAAAGCTCTGTATATGGGCTATCCTGAGTGGCTGACAGTCAACCTTTGTGTACTGACACCGCTATTTTAGTTATATAGTTTCTATCTTGCACAATTGGCAGACATGCCTTCTCTTCTTTTTTAATTTTATCTTTTACACTTATTACTTTTTTAGCTTCTTATTTAGTCTCATACCATATTTCTCGATTTTGCAATTCATTAGTCTTATCAGTAATATAATTTTTTTTTTAAATGCTTCTTAAGGGTAAACTATAGTGCCAGGAAAACAAAGTTGTTCCCTCTCCTTTGTGCCTCCCCCTCACCTAAACCCCAATGGTGCAGAATTGGTTAAAAACCCATTCTGCCACTTACCTAAGTCCAGTGCTGATGTTCATTGGTGCTGGTTGGGTGGGCCTTCACTTCTCCTCTCATCAGCTGGCATGAAAGAAGGCCCTGGGGAGATAGTGCAGCTAAGCGGACAAGTTCACATGTAGGAGTGTGGGGATAGAAGCTGTGCCTGGGCTTTTAGTCTTCACAGCTTGAAGGATGGATATTGAGGCAATCCTGGCGTCCCTCAGGGCTGCTGCTGGACTGGATGGTGGCCGATAACTAAGGGAGCAATTTGGGCACGTTACTGGAGGTATGGCTGCCGGTGGTCCCCCCACCCCCCGTGGCATACCGTCTCCTGGAGCACCCCCTGCTGCCTCCCCTGCGGCCCCTGCCCCTGGGGGCCATGTTAGCACTGGCAGGCGTTCCGCCCTGATAATACACCTCGGGCCTGGTTGAGGACTGGGAGCCCGGGCCCGAGGCACCAACAGGACCGCGTGTCTATTACGCGGCCTGCTACTAGAGGCCAGGATTCGCGGCCTTCCTACTACTGGGAGGCCTGAGGTGACTGATAGCAAATTTTGGATAAAATGAAAAAAATTCCCAAACCATTTGCAATTCTCAAATGTACTATAAGCTATTTCAGATGAAAAGCCATTATTGGGCACATCTCTAGGTAAAAAATTTTTGATAAACTCTTTAAATGATTTTATATATTTATTTTTTTTGATAAATGTTTTAAATGGTTTTTTTTTTCCAAAACATTAAAATCTCAAAACATATATCACATTTTAAAACATGTATCAATATGTAAAAAAAAATATACAAATATAAAATATTTTAAAAGTTTATCCAAAAATATTAAATCATTTGTAAAACATATCCAAAAATATTAATTCAAGGACTAAATTTGATAACCCAAACTGGGACATACTTTGGTGAATAACTCTCTGTGCATATTGTCTCGTTATAACATAAATTAGATACGTGTGTGGTAGTCAGGGCGAGTAATTGGCTTTACAACCCATATCGGCAAATATTTAGGACAGAGAATCTCGGCTGTGAGAATGTGGCTCAATTTTTGGTGTATCAACTTGATCTATGTGCTCAGATTTTTCAGTAGGCAAAGTAGGCTCCTTCGTGCACGTCCTGCACGCTGTGACTTTTTTCCCTGGCTTTTAGATTGAGATATTAGATCAGGGATGGGCAACCTTCGGCACTGCAGATGTTGTGGACTACATCCCCCATAATGCTCTTACACCCATAATGCTGGCAAAGCATCGTGGGAGGTGTGGTCCAAAACATCTGGTGTGCCAAAGGTTGCCTATGCCTGTATTAGATCTTTGGCCAACAATGACAAAAACAAAGTGTAGTGAAAAGGTGGTGTATAGCCAGTGGCAATCAGTAGTCAATACTAGGTTGGGTGGGTGGCATAAAATGTTCCAAGCCACGGGGCCACACTGCTCCCAGTTGACATTACAACTGTCCTTCTAAAAAAGTATTTCTACCGCTGTGCTCCAAGACCAGTTTACAGAGGTAGAAAAGTGGATCGCAAATAACAATCTCTTAAAAAACACTGACAGAACTGTCACAATGGTCTTTCGAATAGTACCTAAATTACACAATTCCCACCTATCCATCAAAACAAAACCAAATAGCAAACTGACCGCAGTGCACACTTTCAAATACCTGGGTATGTTGTTAGGCCCCAATCTGTCTTTTGGCCTCCACATA
The DNA here is from genome assembly GCA_933207985.1 of Pelobates cultripes. NCBI lineage: Eukaryota > Metazoa > Chordata > Amphibia > Anura > Pelobatidae > Pelobates > Pelobates cultripes. Next base: position 24,548,470 of record OW240914.1, read on the forward strand.
GAAAAACTTGCATTTAAAATTTATCCAAAACTAGGTGCCCTATACAGAAACATAGAAACATAGAATGTGACGGCAGATAAGAACCATTCGGCCCATCTAGTCTGCCCAATTTTCTAAATACTTTCATTAGTCCCTGGCCTTATCTTATAGTTAGGATAGCCTTATGCCTATCCCACGCATGCTTAAACTCCTTTACTGTGTTAACCTCTACCAATTCAGCTGGAAGGCTATTCCATGCATTCACTACCCTCTCAGTAAAGTAATACTTACTGATATTATTTTTAAACAAATCCTGCCTAAGCCCTACAGTAAAGAAAAAGATTGTACATTGATGCCAATCATTGATTATGGGGATGTAGTATATGCATCTGCACCGCAAACCCACCTTAATAAACTTAATACATTGTATAACTCATTCTGCCAATTTGTGCTACAATGTTATTACAGGACCCACCATTGTGACATGCTAAAAGAACTAAACTGGCTGTCGCTGGAATCCAGACGCACCCTTCATCTTTCCAGCCTTGTGTTTAAGAGCTTTTCTGGGAAGCTCCCACCCTACCTGAGCAGAATGCTCTCCTTGGCTGTTCCCACCTCCTCTAACCTCCAATCCAGTACCAGCACTTTATTTGGTCTACCTCAATACAATAAGAAAGCAGCCCGATCCTCCTTCTCCTACAGAGCACCGCAATTATGGAACGACCTCCCGCACACTTTCAAATCTTCCCCTAGCCTAAAGTCCTTTAAGAGATCCCTCTCTACATACCTCAAAACAGAATGCACGTGTCATGGGTGATTATGTATTTCTTACCTGTTCTATGTTACATTTTGTATATATTGTGTATTAATATTGTTTTTGTATTTTATTGTACCCTATTGTAACAATGCAATGTTTTGTGGACCCAGGACTTACTTGAAAACGAGAGAAATCTCAATGTATCTTTCCTGGTAAAATATTTTATAAATAACTAAATAAATAAATTTCAAAGCTGTCAGGGATAAGAGCTGTTATAAATGTATGCTTTCATGGATTATATGAACAGATAATGTATATTTATACAGTATTTTTGATAAGATAATTTCTTGGCATATTCAAGTTTCAATAAGTTTCTGAATATATTGCGTGCTCCTACCCCCAACACTCTCAGCTTATCAGTGCTGTCCGGAGCTATACTTCTAGTCCTTCTCCACCAGTTTCTTGCTTTCACTCAAATAGTCAGCTTTAAAAAAAAAAAAAATACTGTGCGCTGTAAACAGCAAACTCCAAAGGGCAGTACCTACAGTCACAAGCAGATTGCTCGGTTACCTCGTTTTTTCATTGACTGTATTTACATTGGAAAAACATTACCGACTGAAGACTCATTTTAATTTTGATACATTTAACAACGGGCCATTCTCTGCACATAGAAAGGATCTGCGTAGAACCATTTTTTTGACCACTATTGCGTTCCCATGTCTCCCATCTTGCCAACCCTTTATCCAATAAAAAATACATTCCAGATTTAATGAAATTGTAAAAGTGTAGATGCGGTGTGTGCGTGGCCATAGGAGTGCACATCGCTCAGCTGACATTTCTGTAAGGTATACAATATAAACATTTGGATTTCTGTTATCCATACTATGGCAAGGCTTCCAGTTAGTCAAGGGTGTTACTGATTTAATGCCACGTGGTTATATGATTATGTGGATCTCTTCTATGTGGTTCACTTAAAGCTCTGAGACACACAAGATCTTAAAACTGGTATTAATCAATATCTTTATTAAAAGCTTTGACGTTGTAGCTTGTAGAAAAGCTGTGATTATTTTGTTTCTTTTTAATATTTTTTTTCTACAACTTTGTCAGAATATTTATTTTTGCTTTTGACATAATATGGACACCTCTACTTATCAACCAAGACCAGTTTGAAATCTAATCGCGTCATTCTTCCTTCTGAACCTTTTTAGCTAAAAGAGCAATCTATGCACCATAACCACTACAAATAACTGCAATGCTTGTGGTATAGTAGGTCTTCAGGTGCTGTCTCAAGTTAGTGTTATATCATGTTTCAGTGATTTACAAAAGCTGGGGTACTCCCATCGTCTAAAGCTAGGTGTCTCTGGTATACTGGGCCTGGCACCATAACCACTACAATTAAATGCTTTTAAAGTGTCATTACCCCATTTTATTTCTTTATGAAATCTACGATTGGATTAACCCCTTAAAAACAGAAACAAACATTCCCCCTTTTCAATCTCAACATTCATATTCAAAATGTAACAATATAATGAATGCACACCGAAAGTACCTGTTAGATGTCACGATAAGACAATTGATTTTAATGCAGCCCTTCTAAGTATCTGCAAGATTTCAACGCTAGATATTACTAGAGCTTATCAATTTTACATGATTGATAAACTGGATAACTATTAGAAATGTTAAATTGTGTATAGGAGAGAATTATGGTCTAAGCAAACATTTATACAGTCCAGTTACACTGATTAGCAGTGTGTCAGTTCCGATGTGTTCCTTTAAATTTAGCCTGCCCTTTTTCAGATGAAGCTCAGATTCGATGCTGTGTAGATTCAAGGTGCTATTTACATTTCCTACTGCTGCCACTAAACATGTTTCCCGATCTTCAGCGGATGTGTCAAGTTACCTTAGATATCAGATATCCCAAAAACTATCAAAGACCCTGTTGGGAAGAATGGCACTGAATCTTTTCACGTTAGCAACATAAAAAGCGGACGTCATTCAGAGCTGTATCATCAGCTAAAAGACCTTGATTTTCCTGAACCCTGGTCTGTATCCCGCAGATTCCATTGTGACAACGATTACTCCATGCACCATAAGAGCCCCATATCATCCCTTCTCCTTCCAAATACTCTCCTTCCGAACACATAACATTGATGTTGTTCGCCGCTGTGTTATCACCCACAGTTTTGTATTCTTCAATTCTTAGAGTAAATGCCACTATGAAACCCCGTAGACACCAATGGATGGATTCCCATTCTCCCCAGCTGTAGAAGACAATAACAGGTTAGAGTTGGGCTGCAATTTTAAAATCCTCATTCCTTAGCCTCTCTAACCTGAGAAATGAATGACTAAAACAGTTATAAAAGACCTAATTATAAAGATATATTGCAGCTTCATGAGCTACTTACTTGGGGGAAAAATTCCACCTCGAGTTCTCTGCAGTACAAGGCTAAATAGGGCCCTGGGATGAAGCACCTGTGACAGGGAGGGGTGCAAAACCAAGGAGTTGGCTAGACTCCCAAATATATACAGGGGGCTGGCTACACCTGAACATGCATAAATATGGTGCTGCTGGGAGCCAATTTATACAATAAAAAAAATCCAGCGCACTCCCTTATCCACTAAACAGCAACTTTGGTGCTGACAGATTTTGTTCGTTTTTTAAATAATAAAAAATAATGGGGGTTTAGTTACATTATATCATCATACATTGCATAAGCCTGTCACAACATCAATGTACCCCATCTTTGGCAGGTCCTACTCTAAGACTAATTGTGCATTAAAACAGTGCGGTTCTTCACCAACATTTTATCATGTTTCCTGTATCTTCTCTTTACCCCATCTTTGGCAGGTCCTACTCTAACAGCCAAATGTATGCTACATTAGCTACTTACTTGGGGAAATCCTTCCATCTCGAGTTCTCTGCGGTACAAGGCTAAATAGGGTCCTGAGATGAGGCACCTGTGACAGGGAGGGGTGCAAAACATGGGCGTCCGCAGGAATTTTTCCAGAGAGGGCACAATTGTAATGACATCCATGCTTGATCCCTTTTTGACAGTGTCATGAAGGAGAGGAGCATAGTCATTATCACATAAAGCCAGGGTGAATAGCATTTTCACAACTATGGTGTCAGGAATACATGTTTGTATGCCTGACACTATAGTGTTCCTTTAAGCAAATTAAAGAAACATTCTGGTCACCATAACAACTTCATCTAAATTAAAATGCTATGATGCCAGGAAGCCCCTGGGTGCTCTCTTTCCTTTAAGGGGTTAAATTGCTCTCAAATGGTTAACCCCCAAAGGCTTCCTCCAGCTCCAGATCTACAGGTCGCTCAGTGGTATTCGGCTTCTGAAACTGAGTGTCAGGAAGTGCAGATTGACGTCACTCATGGGTGCTGCAGATTGGCTAGAGTGGTCAGTTGACGCTCTAAGCCAATCACTAGTTCCCGGTTAATAAAAATGTTTAACTTTTTTATGAATGGGGAGCTACTGACTGACTTAGAGTGCCAGCTGACCGCTCTAGCCAATCAGCGACACCCCTCCCCAGCGGCACTCTGTGCTTCCTGGCACTCAGTAAATAAAAGTGAACACATTAACACTGATATTGTTTTTTTACCTGGGGATATGAGAAGGTCCAAAGTTTCCCTGTCTGGTTCCAAAGCCTTATGATGTGGTGTCCAGAATAAAGTGGAGGGTTCACTTCACTTGTTCTTCCTGCTCCAATCTCCTTTTCTTCTCCTTCATTTGACACGGTCTTCTTTTTCTTCTGACACTGTCTTCTCTCCTCCTTTGCTCCTTCTGCTCCTTTACCTTTCTGCTACTTTCTGCTTATTGTTCCCCCCCCTTCTGCTCCTTTCTCTTTCTGATCCCTTTCTGCTCCTTCTCCTACTTTACCTTTGTGCTCCTTCTGATTCTTTCTGCTCCTTTACCTTTGTGCTCCTTCTGTCCCTTTCTGCTCTTTGCAGACCCTTCCCTCTCCTTGCAGACCCTTCCTACTCCTTGCTGCCCCTTGCAGACCCTTCCTGCTCCTTGCTGCCATTTTCGGCTCATTGCTGATCCTTTCTGCTCCTTCTACTTTACCTTTGTGCTGCTTTATGTTCCTGCTCCTTGCTGTCCCTTCCAGCTCCTTGATGTCCCTTCCTGCTCTTTTCTGTTCCTTCTCCTTTCTGCTCCTTCTCTTACTTCAATCACACGAAAAATAGCAGAACAAGCTGAAATACCCGGGGGGGCAAGTACCCACACTTGCGTTCCCCCCACCCCCCATGGATGCCCATGGTGCAAAACCAAGGAGTTGGCTAAACTCCCAAATATATATATGAGAAAACAGGAGGCTGGCTGCACTCACCTTAACATGTATAAATAGGGTGCTGCTGGGAGCCAATTTATACAATAAAAAAGAAAATCCAGCGCACACCCTTATCCACTAAACAGAAACTTCGGTGCTGACAGATTGTGTTAGTCACAGGTGCTTCATCCCAGTGCCCTATTTAGCCTTGTACTGCAGGGAGCCTCAGATGGAATTTTCCCCCAAGTAAGTAGCTCATGAAGCAGACATTAGGCTGTTAGAGTAGGACCTGCCAAAGCTGTGGTACACTGACATTGTGGCAGGCTTATGCAATGTATGGTCATATAATGTAACTAGACCCCCATTATTTTTTGCCTAGATTAGGTGTTTTTAAGGTGTTTTTTAAAAACGAACAAACTTTCAAAGCACCGAAGTTGCTGTTTAGTGGATAGGTGAGTGCGCTGGATTTTCATTTTTATAATGTCTCTCCTCTTAGCACCAAATGTAAATTTACAGTTAGTGTGTGCTTGCTTCTGAGTACCGTCAAGCTAGAATTAGGAAGAAATCTAAAAATTTAGAATGGTGAATCGCGATTCTAAGCTTGTAATAATCTATTTAAGAATTCAAAGTTAGGGTTAGGAGGAAATATTTAAGAGACAAGAGTTAAGCATAGGAAGCCAGGATATACATTCTATTTAAAAATGCAGAATTATAGAAGGAGCAGGTGCTAGTTTAGGGTAACCTTTGTTGGGCGTGGTAGATTAGGATTAAGGAAAATATAACCTTAACATTAAAATTACCCCTATCCCTAAAATATTAAATTAAGGGTCATTACAACAAAAACCTTAGTAATAATAATTTTAGGGATATGGTAGGGCAGTAATGATACCAAATTAAGATGTTTTAACTACACGCAATATTCTGATGTGTGCTAATAATCAAGGCGTACATACAATTGCACCAAAAAGATGGTCCCTCATTCTGACACCATGCAGTTCTGACAAAAACATTTTCTACGACACCTTCCTCAAATCTATGCCCAATAAAACAAAGAAGCTTAATACTATTTTCATGCAAGTTGCGGCACGTGGAATCTAGAGTAAGCGTTTTCAAAAATTAAAATCCACCCAATGAGACAGTTTCTCTAACCTTCCATTTGCTGATTGTCTTGGGTTATTACCAGAAGTGCCGTCTTTCCTCTCGCAGTAGATTCTGATGCCATTTAGTGCCGTATCATCTCCTATATACTGATATTTCTCTACCTGCATTCAGAGAAGAATACAGGTGAATATTCTAATGTTAGATTAGAGGTTAAAATTAAAAGTGTTAAAAATGTTTAATATTTTTTTCTTTTCTTTACTTGGAACAGCTTTGACTTGAGTTAATAAGACACGTATGTTTTAAGAAGTCCCAGAACAGGCTTCCTAACTCTGTATTATCAACCAAAGATATACTTTTCAGGTAAAATTAGCTAACACCCAGTATAGTATTGTGTAATACATTGTAATAAAATTTGTATAATCATATTTAATCTTCATTCAATAAAACATAGAATTAATACCCTACTATGCTGACCTCTAAAAATGCCATAAATTTAAAAAGTAAAAAATAATATGTATATACTATACCTTTACAGAGATCCCCCTGGCACTGGTATTTTTTGGACAAACGTCTAGGGGTCCCCATATCCCAGCACCTCCACCATTAGTTACAGAAATGGTGATTGATATTTTTTTTGGTCTTTGTTATCCTTTATTAGTTGATTTCCCTTTATATTGCAGACAGACAAAAAAAGAATAAACACGAAAAACACAGGAACCCACATCGTGAATCCACTTATCAGAGAAAACTGGTGATATTGAGATGATGAAGGACAATTAATTCTATTTATATATCTATGTGTAAACATCAGATCACGGGCCACCTTCTCCAGGCATCTACCATTGGTCGTTCTCCAGAGTTTGTCCACTGCCCATTGTCCTCCCCGGTGTATGTGGAATACGTTATATTATTTATATATCTATGTAAACATCAGATCACGGGCCACCTTCTCCAAGCATCTACCATTGGGCATTCTCCAGAGTGTGTCCAATGCCCATTGTCCTCCCCGGTGTATGTGGAATACAATGTTACATTATTTATATATCTATGTAAACATCAGATCACGGGCCACCTTCTCCAAGCATCTACCATTGGCCATTCTCCAGAGTGTGTCCACTGCCCATTGTCCTCCCCGGTGTATGTGGAATACGTTATATTATTTATATATCTATGTAAACATCAGATCACGGGCCACCTTCTCCAAGCATCTACCATTGGCCATTCTCCAGAGTGTGTCCAATGCCCATTGTCCTCCCCGGTGTATGTGGAATGAAATGTTACAATGACCTCAATAATCCTTGTACAAATGCTCAATAATTCTAAACCTACATTCCCATTAATTTAGTGCTACTATGGATACTCCACTTAACCCATTTAAATACTCACTAATTTATCACTTTCATCATTTATATATCAAATAAAAAAAAATAAACAACTCAAATAACAGACACAATACTACAGTTCTTTTAATGAAGTCAGTTTACTGCTAGCAATAATATGGACAGAAGTAGAAAGTATTCTACTGTGCATACAAATAATCAATATTCATTAATGGCATAACAAATACAATCATTGTAAATAATTACAAATGTGTGTGATTTCATAAATAATTTCAACATGGGACATGATCAACATGAATGCCCCGATCTGGTGTAAAACTACACCTCCCATGATGCTTTGATGTAGTTTTACAATAGCTGGAAGTTACGTCTAAGATTACACAGTCCTAGAGAGATGTTCATCAATATGAAGATCTCTGGTTGGGTCTGAGGATTTGAGTTATACAGACGAGCAAGAGTAGGTTTGCAAGATTCTGAATGTGTAGTTCAGAAAGGTTTGGGAGAGACAGAGAGAGACATAATGTGCAGTGTTTGTGCTTGATACAATATTGTGTTCAGTAATACATAAAGGAGTGCTATATTTCACGAATCCCAGATGTCTCTGTCTAATGCAAAAAAAAAAGTGTCACAAATAAAAGGTTTTTCTTTACGGAAAATTAATAGTCTACTTATAAAAACAGCTTTGCCATGAAAAGCGTTTGGGCCCTAATAAAGTTTTGGAATAAACTGTGATCTTTAATTTTAGTATTTAGTTAGAACACAGGGTGTGACAGATATTAGATTTAATACAGGAACAGGACGACCTTCTTGCATTGTTAAATGTTATGAATGGGTCACACAGCCCGTACATACATTTCCCACCTGGATTGGCTGACAATTTAAATGGGCAATCACCTTCTGAGATACGTCCTGCATTTTAATGTAAGACATGGGTTTTTTTTGTTAACGTATGGACTTGTGATATCAATTTTAGTGTGTGTGTGTGTGTGTGTATATATATATATAAAAATACTCTTGGCACTCACCCATTAAAAACTTTTTTCTTTTTTCCTTGATATCTTTGCCTGGGTGCAAACCTCAGCGTGAATATATATATTTTTCATAGAAAAAAGGTGCACTCACAGGACTTCTTCCATCAGTGATTTTATTCTAAGTTGTGCATTACATTCGTAATCTTCAATCAACGTTTCGACCCCTAAAGGGTCTTTTTCAAGATCAATATAACAGTGAAATGAACATATATATATAGGTAGATAAATGAAATAATCACTTACCCAACAGGTGTGTGGAGATGAACTCCCGCCCGGCCGCCCGAAACCCGGAAGTGAGTAGGTGCGACCACGTGACTGAGCGTGATGACGCGTGTCGCAAGTGTCGTTGCTAAGCAACGTAAACAAATCCTTCGTGATTATTTATTTTACTACGAGCTCAAAGACAGCTCGAAGAGAGAACATCAAATTGTGTGCCAAGTGCCCAGTGAATTTAAAATAAGTCCTAAACCAAAAGGACACCCAAAAGTTTATAAACAATACCATGAAGAGGAATATATACAATATGGCCATCTGAGACTATAGACTGACAGCATACACCAGCTAAACTGTATACAGATGATACAGCAAGTGCTACTAATGTGCAAATTTATGTTAATCAAAAATAAACCTAATGCCAAATAACTCTGGAAATATAAACTGTCAGAACAAATATTCAATCTCATAGCACAATGAAATAATTATGTGAAAATCTATACACAACCACTATTATAGAGCAAGCTGAATGTCTATTTATGTTACTAAAAAACACATTATGCAGAAAATTACCATAAAATTAGTGCTGTTATTACTACTAAATTTATAGCAGAATCTAGCCTTAAACATTAGTGAGTAGCTTATATGGCAATATTATCCATATTCTTTAACAATAGAGCAACCTGTTATAATAAGGGACTAAAAATGTATTTTGGAAATCTATATTGTACCCAGACTAAACATTTGATACATCTATCCTCCAAATAAATACATAAGCAACATCGGAGATATAGTATCTACTACTAACGTGCACAAGTATAACATGCAATAATTGCCAATATATCAGATTCAATAACCAAACCATATAACGTTGTTTGATTAAATAACCTGCAGATCAGAATAAATCATATCTAAATCCAAGTAATCATGTCCAATTCATAAGAACATCGAATACGTATTATATTCATTCAAACCTCTGGGAGTAACTGTATCCAGAGAAAAAATCCAATATGCTTCCCTTTGGAGCAATGTTCTAGATCTGTCACCCCCTCGAGGTAAAGGGGGGACATGATCTATAGCCATGAATTTCAGTGTGGGAAGTCTGTGTGAAGCCGCCAGATAATGTTTGGCTACTGGTTTGTCCGTTTTTAAATCTCTAAAGGCTGTCATGATGCCAGATCTATGGCCTCGGATGCGATCACGAAGAGTGAGATCCGTCTTCCCTACATAGGATAACCCGCAAGGACAGGTAATAAGATAAATCACATGATCTGTAGTGCATGTGATATGATGTGAAATTTTCAGTTTCTCAGTCACGTGGTCGCACCTACTCACTTCCGGGTTTCGGGCGGCCGGGCGGGAGTTCATCTCCACACACCTGTTGGGTAAGTGACTATTTCATTTATCTACCTATATATATATGTTCATTTCACTGTTATATTGATCTTGAAAAAGACCCTTTAGGGGTCGAAACGTTGATTGAAGATTACGAATGTAATGCACAACTTAGAATAAAATCACTGATGGAAGAAGTCCTGTGAGTGCACCTTTTTTCTATGAAAAATAAATATATATATATATATATATATATATATAGTAATATGCCTTTATGGTAATATATATATATATATATATATATAGTCTCTGGGGCTCCTTCTACAAGTGAGTACTATACAAGCATGAGAGGCTGCTGGAGACACCAAATACTAAGGATTCCTTGTGTGTAGTCATAGTGAGGTCACTAAGACCTGCTATAAATGATTCCAGTACATGAGAAAGTTTGGGAGCTATATTATATGTCACCAAGCCTCTCAGATGCCCTTGTGAGGACGTCATTGTCCCCTTAAATATCTTTTATTTATCATACTCTAGAATGGAATTGATAGCCTAAAGCAGGGATAGGCAACCTATGACACTCCATATGTTGTGGACTACATCTCCCATAATGCTATTAAAGCCATAATGGGGAAGGTTGCCTGCTCCTGCCCTAGCAAGGATTCCTGTAGTAGGAAGATGCTGAGTGTCTCCTAATGGCAGCAACACCACAGTAGGGCACCAGTATATATCTACAAGGAGTGCTAATAATGGTTTCAGGAGATCTCTCCAGAATAGTATGACAGAGGTTTCAGGAGATCATGACAGTAGGACCAGGAGATCTATCCAAGAGATCATGACACTGGGTTCAGTAGATATCTCTTAAAGATCATGACAGTTGATCCACGAAATCTGTCCAGACACTGGGTACATGAGACCTCTCCAGAAGATCATAACAGTGCTTCCAGGAGATCTGTCCAGAATGCTATGACAGTGGTTCTAGGAGATCTGTCCAAAATATTTTGACAGTGGTTCCAGGATATCTCTCCAGAATATTATAACAGTGGTTCAAGGACATCTCTCTAGAATATTATAACAGTGGTTCCAGGAGATCTCACCAGAAGATCATGAAAGTAATTCCTGGAAAACTCTCCAGCAGTATGACAGTAGGTATTATCTTTACAACAACATCACAATAAGAATAATATAATAAAAAGACACATTTTCCAAAAGTCCATGTCAGTGCAGAGAACGTCATATGCGGATCAGACAGTTGGTAGTTGCAGGAGTGTTATGATAATTAAGCTTCATTCTGTAAAGCGGAAAAGAGAGAAAGGTTACCTCATTATGAAACCAAGGGTATTCCAAACAGATCAATCATCTTTTATTGTTACAGAAGGGTTATTCACTAAATAGCGAGCTGCGATTACTTGACAAATGAAACAAATTTAGATAAACAATAACTGGATAAATAATCCCACTCTGCTACTTTTGGCCTAAATATTACTAGTCATTGTGTAGTAGATGATTTACTGCAAACCAATAAGTTTGAATGACTATCTGTTCCTGTCCAAATTAAAGATAATAAAGTTGCGTGCACGCAGAAGTAAATTCACACTGAGACACAGGGTTCAGGTTAATGAAAGAACTTCGGAGAAGTTTAATGGCTTCTAACAGAAAATGGGTGCGCAGACCCTTTTAAAGGCATTATTACATCACTGAAGAATTCAAGATAACAGCAAATAGACACTATTGATTGGTCCAGGTGTTAAGTGGTTAGTTAGATACCCTCCTATCAAGAGGTGATGTCATCCTTGACACGGGAGTGGACACAAGATGTAGGCGCCATCTTGTTAGCACGAGGTGTTCACTCGATGGGAGGGGTGCTTTGGCAGCCATTTTGAGTAGTTGGTATTGTTAGTTTCAAGGTTCTTTTAGTAAATACACATTTTATTATAATTAGCTGACACGTACTTTATTAAGACCAACATGTGGCTCAGTTGCTACAATATTTCATTCAACAGAAACTCATTGTTCTGCTGACGCACATTTCTTCCTGCCAAAGTATTAGCTTAGATAATTTCAAGAATTCTATAATTCTACAACAGTCCCCCCTTAAAATGTTAGATAAACTTTATTTGTTAATACCAGAAGACTTGTTAGCCCAAAGACACAGAAACCCTATGGTCGCTAGCTTGGTGTTATTGCAAAGTGCATGTCTACCCCTATCTGACCCTAACAGGCTGCAGCTCATCCGTCAGTACGGCCCTCGAACACTTCACTCCGTGGGTAACCCGCAGCGGCTAGTCCACCACATCTCCCACAACAGACTAACCCATACAGACGGACGCTGTCCCTGCGCTGGTTCCCTTCCTAGAACATCTGCACTTTATCAGTATAAGGGAGAGTTTGTAGCGGAATACAGGGTGAGGTGAAATCTTGATCATCGATTGTCAGATGAGTGAAAGTTAGTGTCGCTTGGTCTGTAGTCTTCTGTAAGAATTTTCTAAGGCATGGGAGGACACAACAAACGAGAAGAGCGAGAACAAAAAGGAAAATTAGTAGAGCCATACCAATATGGACTAAAGCTTTCTGCCAACCTGACATCCAACCAAACCACCTTTCCCAGTGATCTGTTACCCCAGAATTCCTCTTCAACTCTTCTGAGAGTTTCTCTAACTTCGCTATGGCCACAGTGACTTTACCATTTGGACCTGTGTTTTCTGGGATATAAGTGCAACAAGTCATGGTGTCAGGTAGTATTTTACATACCCCCCCCTTTTTCAGCTAGAATCATGTCTAAGGCCATTCTGTTCTGGAAGGTCATCTGGGATGTGGCCTGCAACTGCTCGGCCAGGCCCTGGAGGGCATCCCTGGTGTAGTTGACGAAACGCTGTTGGTTGTAGTAAATGTAGTTAACCAATTAAGGTTTTTGTTGGCAGTGACTATGGTAAAAAGTGATTCAAAACCTACAGCGACTTCATCTCTAGCTTTAAATTCATTAGGCACCCCCCTAGGTACCCCAATGGCATCTATGTAAATGTGGGGGTCAAAACTGCGTTTCGTGCTTCACTCTGGCTGGTGTATGTGGAGGGTCGTATGTGTCATGATGATTATCAGAAATAATATGAATGGGCATGATAACTTTGTCCAGGGTACACTCACCCCACCACTCAGTTTCCAGCCTAGATCTTAACTGTAGATCCCCACATAACCAGTAAATATCCCCCAATGACCTGGTATGGTGTTGCAACAGGCGTATAGGAACAGTTCTGTAGGTGGCACAATAGCCATTGGAAAAGTTACCCAGGAATTTACCAATCCTGTCATAGTTAGCATAACAAGTGTAATTACCCTTGTAAATCGTGATTCCATCTGGGGGTTTGACATTTCCAATTAAGAGGGGGTACTCTGCCATCCATGCTTTGCAGAGGGATCTGTTGAAATTATAGCGGTAGGCAAAAAGACTGAGGAAGCAATTCTCTGTCTCCAAAGGGAGAGTTAGAGGAACGGTGCCAAGATGAGGTCGAGCACCACCGCACACATAGCATGCGGTTTTGTTATGTTTATTAGCATTATATTTCATCCACTCTAACCATAGATTGATATCATTGTAACCAGTTTCAGTGTCCATGGTGTCTTCGAAGGTGGGGTTAGCAATGGCCATCATGTCCTTAAAAGACTGGATATGTGGTTTCAGTGGATTCGGGACCATATGAACAGCCCCTTGCCACTCTGGAGAGTAGCACATATCTTTAAGATAGAAATGACCTAATTTGTTATAGGAACCACTTTTCCAATACATTCCCATTACATATTGGTCAGCATCCTTTGGACCAGGGTGCTCAATGTTTAACATTAATTTTATGGGCAGACCTCCTCCAGGCTTTCTTAAAGTCATTCTTTGAAAGAGGGATCTACCATGGTCATCTACTTTAGATAAGGCACTTTTGGGTTTGTAACCCCAGGCAGGCCCAGTATTCCATCCTGCAGCCCCCCAATGGTCACAGTTGTGTCCCCATTGCTTGTCAACTACACAAACATAGGGGTCCTTTGCGTGTGGTATATCTTTGTAAATGGTTTGAATCTGTGACTTGGGAAATGGGCAATCTACTATGTCACAGTAATCAAAGGTGAATGTAGCTATGCGGGTGCATGATGAATTATACCAGAATGTGTACCCACTAGCATCTTTGGTAATGGCCACTTGTTGGGCCTCAAGGAAACTAATCAAAGGGATGATGTACCAGAGGTACATGGTTGTGAGGAGTCTGCTTCCTCTGGGACAGGAACCTTTTTGCAATGGGAGGCATGGATCCAGTTGCTTTTCCCAGCCAACTTGACGGAGGTGGAGGTGATCAGTAGAACTTGGAATGGTCCGTCAAATCTTGGTTCCAGGGTGTGTTTCCGCACAAATTTCTTGACTAGGACCCAATCACCAGGGAGCAGACTGTGGTTGCCCGTATCAGAATCAGGATCTGGAATTGAAGAGAAAACTTGGGCATGGATTTTGTTTAAAGCATTTGCAAGTTCAGTTACACAATCTACTAAAACATCAGTTTGAAGTTGTAGTTGTTGGGGAAAATAGCAACCTAGCCTAGGTGCAGTCCCAAATAGAATCTCATATGGGGACAGTGAGGGTTTTCCTCTGGGTGTGTGTCTGACACTGAATAGAGCTATTGACAAGCTTTCTGGCCAGGGCATCTTTGTTTCTTGTGACATTTTTAACATTCTAGCTTTTAGGGTACTATTCATACTGTTGGGGATAAAATCAGCCTGAGCCCTTTGTGGATGATGGATATTTGCCAACTCATACAGAGCTCTGGAAATTGGAAATGAATAGCAGAGACATGTTCAATAACCAATTCAAATTTTAATTGATACATCAGTTATACTTATACCCCATTTTCATGTCGGTGGGGGTCATTGAGCATTGTGACATAGTTTATTTTTCACAAGTTGTTTTCAGTTATAATTCGATGTTACATAATGTATGCATATTGGATAAAACCCAGATGATTACAAATACAGAAATCTTGGACAATACACAAGGACATTCTAGAATCCATGTCATGTCATGTCATGTCATGTCAATATCTTTTTCCAGGAACATAACAAAATCATGTTTCAATAACATTTCTGAGAATTGGAGATACAATTCCAAATTTATTCTTGATTCAAATTAACCCTTACATGAACAGTTAGAATATAGAGCAAAATGGATATTCATATCCTACACATACGTTCCACTTTGCCACTGCTTTGTGGGTGATAAGGCGTGTGGAAAGCAAGGGTCACTCCTAGGGAAGTCCAAATCTCTTTAGTTACTGATGCTGTGAAAGCTGGGCCCTGGTCGCTTTCAATAACTTCTGGGAGTCCAAATCTACATACAATTTCTGTGAGTAGATGTTTTGCTGTTGTCTTGGCGGTAATGTTGACTACTGGATAGGCTTCTGGCCAGCCTGAGAACATGTCCACTATCACTAGTGCATATTCATAGTGACCACTCTTTGGCATCTGGATGTGGTCGATTTGAATCCTTTGAAATGGATACATGGGTTTAACCAGATATTTTGGAGGAACTTTGATTGTTTTTCCTGGATTGCATTTAGCACAAATAACACAGGCCTTGCAGTAGTTACTGGTTAGTGTAGTAATTCCGGGTGCTTCGTAGTATTTTTGTACAAGAGCATTCATTAGATCCTTTGATAAATGTGCAGGTCCGTGTGCCCATTGTACGACTGCTGGGTACAAATTCTTAGGGAGGCAGAACTTGAGGTTGTTGGAGTACACTCCATCCTTCAGAACTGCCCCTTTCTGTTTCCATCTTTGTATTTCTTCAGGAGCAACTGCAGCCTGTTGTTCCCGTAGGATTTTTAGATCAGTTGGAAGTGTCTGCAAGGTAAATGTGGGAGTTTCTTCGTTTCCGGACACACTTCTGTCCACTTCCTGTAGTTCTCTTGCAGCTTGTTTTGCAGCTTGATCAGCCAGATGGTTGCCCCTTGCTTCATCCGAATCCAACTTCCCATATGCCTTTACCTTCAGAATGGCCACTTCTTCTGGGAGTAGGAGGGCATCCATCAGCTCCTTGATTGCAGAACTGTGCTTGACTGGTGTACCGGCAGTGGTAAGAAATCCTCTTGTTTTCCAAATTAATCCGAAGTCATGAGCCACGCCCAGTGCGTATCTTGAATCTGTGTAGATATTGGCGCGCTTTCCTTCAGATATCTTGCATGCTGAAGTTAGGGCTTGTAATTCAGCTTCCTGCGCAGACATTGTTGATGGTAGAGATGATGACTTGATAATTTCATCTGTTGTGGTGACGGCATATCCTGTGTGATATTTTCCTTCTTCATCAGCATACCTTGAGCCGTCCACAAACAGGGTGAGGTCAGGATCTATTAGTGGATCCTCATACATGGTTGGCAAATGTGTTGTTTCCATTTTCATCTGTTCAAAACAGTTATGGGGCGTTTCTGGATCATAGTCGTGCTTTATGGCCAGATCTTCAAATTCTTCTTCCAGAAAGTACCGTGGCCATGCTTTTACATGTTCAGTTGTTGGGTACTTGACAACGCCCTTTTCTTGGAGCTGTAGTTCATCCATGGTGGCACATAGTTTTGCCATGGGCCCGAGATCACCACATGACTTTATCTTTGATTTGGTAACAGGGAAATGTGGAATGGCTCTGTCCCAATGGTGATATAGATGTTCAAGTCCAAATGGTAGTTGAACCAAAATCATACTGTTGCTTTCAGTATCGCAGTAA
>OW240914.1:24565357-24604722 GCA_933207985.1 Pelobates cultripes
AAATGATAGCTAAAAGAAACCAAAAACCAACCCCAAAGCATTTTTTAAGTACATAAATTCTAAAAAAGCCAAAAATAAAAAAGTGTAGGTACACTAAAAACTGAAACGGGGGTGTTAGTTAATGAAGACCAGGAAAAGGTAGAAATTTTAAATAACTATTTATCCTCCGTATATATTAAGGAAGAACCCATGGCAATAGATGTGCAAATGATTGCTACTAAAACTTGCAGAATAATTGTAATTGGTTAACTCAAGACAAGGTGCTGCAGCAACTAAAGAAAGTTAATATAAACAAAGCTCCAGGGCCTGACGGTATCCATCCACAAGTACTTAAGGAACTAAGTGTAGAAATAAGTGAACCTCTGTTTTTAATCTTTCAAAGATTCTTTTCTTTCAGGAAGTGTTTGAGAGTTGGAGGAAGGCAGATGTGGTTCCTATATTCCAAAAGGTTCAAAATCCTTGCCTGGAAATTATGAACCTGTGAGCTTAACTTCTGTGACTGGTAAAATATTTGAAGGGGCTATTGAGGGGATAATATTTAGAATTCATTTGGGAGAGGAGGAGGGCTTTGTTATTAGCAATAATCAGCATAGTGAAGCATAGGTCATATCCAAACTAACTAACTTGATTGCGTTCTACGAAGAAGTAAGTAGAAGTATAAATCAGGGTGTTGCCGTGGATGTGATCTATTTGGATTTTGCCAAGGCATTTGATACAGTTCCACACAATAGATTAGTGTTCAAACTCAAGGAAATCGGTCTAGATGAAAATGCTTGTTCTTGGGTAGAACATTGGCTTAAAAACAGAGTACAAAGAGTTGTCATTAATGGTAAATTTTCAAGCTGGACAGAGGTGGCAAGTGGTGTCCCTCAGGGGTCTGTTCTGGGACCCCTTCTATTTAACATGTTTATAAATGATCTTGAAGATAGCATTGAAAGTCATGTTTCAGTGTTTGCAGATGACACAAAACTTTGTAAAATAATACAATGTGAGCAAGATATTACTTTGCTGCAGAGGGATTTAGATAGACTGGGGAACTGGGCACTCAAATGGCAGATGAAATTTAATGTTGAAAAATGCAAAGTTATGCACTTTGGCATAAAGAATACACAAGCAACGTATACCCTTAATGGAAGCGAATTAGGGATAACAACACACGAAAAGGACTTGGGAATTGTTATAGACAACAAACTATGCAACATTGTGCAATGTCAATCAGCAGTGGCCAAGGCCAGTAAGTATTGTCATGCATGAAAAAGGGCATTCATTCTCGGGTCGAGAATATCATTTTGCCTCTTTATAAATCACTGGTAAGACCCCATATTGAATATGATGTGCAATTTTGGGCACCTGTTCTAAAGAGGGATATTATGGCACTTTAAAGGTATAAAAGGTTGTAACAAAATATATAAAACAAAATCCTTGCTCTTCTGAGCACTAACTAAACAAAATAATTAGCTAACTGGGTTGGATGGCTTATCCATCATTTTAACACAACACATTTCCCTGGGGCTAATTACACAAAGTAGGAACCTTGCAAAATCTGGGGAGGTATATAGATTCCCTCCAGCACAATTCCTTGCTTTCGGTCACAATATATATATATATTGTATTTATGGAGGCACTTAAATAGAAAGTGTATGTGTTAAAATAAAACACAAAGTTTATTCACTGGACTAACACATGCATTCCCCTATATAAAGATTAAATAATTGTTTGTGTGTGTGGCACTTTCCTTTCTTTATTCATCATGTTTATTTTGGATTGGAATGGTTTCTTTGTGTGTTTTAAAGGAACGCTATGGACACCGTAAATAACTTCTCTGAAATATAATTATTATGGTGCCAGGCAGCCGGGAGGAGCACAGAATCTCTCTTACCCGTATTTCTGTTTGCTGACAAGCTTTAAAATAAAAGATTATGCATGCTGATTGACGAGCCAGCGCCAGGGACCTCCTGGCACCATAACAACTCAATTTCGATAAAATGTTGATGGCGCCCAAACTGATCCTTTAAGGCTTCTGTTAAATGTCATATGCCTAATATGTATTTTTACTTATACAATATATAGAGAGGTTGTATTTAATTTTAATTTTGTCTATTTCCACCAAACAGAGGCTGGTTTTAATTTAATTTTCCTCCGTGGGTGCCATTGAAAGTCTCTCCAGGAATTCAGAGTCGCTCGTGATGAGAATTTGTGCTTCAGAGACAGCTGCATTAATTAACATTAGCAACAGATACTTTAGTGATTATTGGCAGGTTGGTAAAACGTACTGACAATTACACAAAAACAGAGCATCCCGTGAAAAAAAGATTAAAGGGCAAGTTATTTTTCCACATTTTGTTTGGTCTAATTTCTAGAAAAGTGATGATTTGCCTTTTAAAGGACATTGTAAGTACTGTAACTGCTTCCTCATTTTGAAGTGGTTATAGTGGAACCAAACATTTAACATTTCACTACACACAAAAGAAAATAAGACGCTTATAATGTAATATGATTCAAAACATATATTAGGGAAAGGGTCTAAAGATAACAGGTTTTTGGGTTTGTCCCCCCTCTAGGGGTATGTCCACTTAACGTTTATCTTCTGGAGCCAATATACTTGGTAAGGATAAACAGTCTGGAATAGTGCAATATTGTATGACACTATAACTGTAATATGCCAACTGCACTTACAGAGTTTCAGATAAAACAGACATATTACCAAATCTTCACGTTCCGGGACGCTATGTATCAGATGAATTAAGGGATGTACACATCAGCCACAGAAGATGAATAATAAAAGCAATGCCAAATAAATAATCCCAATGTGTTCCGTCTGTATAAAAAATTTCTTGTTTAGGCAGCACACGAGAGGCTCTATTGGTCACGTGTGTATACACAATACATTGTTCACTATTCAGGTGTATAATTAGTCTCTATTTTCAAGTTAGGTTTGGAGAAAGTGTAGCAACATAATAATGGTGTTCGGCAACAGTGGAACACAAGTCACCAGATGAAACAAGTTTAATAAGATTCTATCTTATATTGGTGCGAGACAAAATCTAATCATTACATTTTTCTTTTAAAATCATGATTTAAACTGGGACTTTGTACTTGACAGCAGCAGCGGGGTGGGGGGAGGGAGACACAAAACATCACAGCAGTGGAAACCGTGTCATTGGGGCTTTAACTTCCTTACTCTAATGCCTACCTGTTATCTGGTTTCCTGTACTCAGAGCTCACAACATTTATTATGACTCATACTCATCATACTCCATGAACTCCAGAACCTGGACGACATCCGCTTGGTTTATAGTTCTAATTAATTTTATTTTTATATGTGTATGGCTGTTTATCTTTGCTTACTCTAGTACTGTTCCTGTGCCTTGGCTGCAGAGAGCTTCTACATTGTTCCACTTATAGTGGAGATGGGCTACATTTTATTTCACTTTTTGTAAGTGCATATTACCATTAAATTCTTTGGTACATATTATATTGCACTATTTGTGGTCTCTCTTCTTATATACCAGATTTTTTATATACTTCAAGACTGAAGATGGGCTGAATGTATTTTCCTTCTCTGAATTGGTGAACCACCCTTACTTTGTGGAGCCAGGCCTGAATTTCCAGTTCCACCCAGTGTCTTTATTTCTGTACATATTACACTATTGTGTTTTTTTATTTTTTCTTGATTTATTTTGTATATCTTTGCAGGTTATACACATAATTTTATACATTTGGGGGGTGCATGTGTTTCTAAACTTTTAGAGTCCTCCTTTTGTTATCCGTCATTGTATATTTTTGTTGGCTTTTATAATATTTTTGGTGTTGGTGGGACACTTTTCAGAGACTCTTTACTTTATTTCTTTCTAAATAGTGTTTTGTTTTTGTCTGTGTATATCATCATAGTTTATAACTGAGACAAGGATCAGAAAGATACAAAGTCCATAAAATTCAACCTGTTAAATTACACTTGTTTAATAGCAAAGAACCCGGATAGCACTGAAACCGATGTGCACAAACTTTAAAAAAAACTGCAGACACCCTTCAATGTTTCTGTCAAACAATATCTGAACATTTACAAACATACACAATTAAGCCCTGCATTTAAGCTCCCACCACTGGATGGCAGCAATGACTGTTGTACATATCACCCCCAATCCAAAGAAAAAAGTTACTTGCACACTATTCCAAATCCCTATGCATATTTAAATGTTTTTTAGCGTCACTCCAATGGCCATTAAAGTGTAAGCTCACCTACCACGTCCAGGCAAAACCTCTTGTAGGTGAGTCCTACACTAACAATTCACTTTGCTGTCTTCAGCTAAAAGGTAATAAGACAAAGAGGGGTTTCGTACACCCCTATATGCTAGTTAATAAGGAGCACATGGGGTTGGAGGCAGCACTGTAACATGGCTGTGTGATACAAAAGTAAATACAAATATACAAAAACAATTCCTGCGCTTGGACAAAAAGTACTCCTGGGCGGCTATAATGACTAAAGTACACATCAGCCCCAATACATACAAAAAAATTAATTTATTGTGTGTATTGTGGATGATTTTTTACTAGAGTCATTGCTGCCGTCCAGGAGTAGTGGGAGTTAGAGCGAAGGGCTAATTTTGTACGTACATTTTATTTTTCTAAACATATATTTTAATTGTTACCGTATATACTCGAGTATAAGCCGACCCGAATATAAGCCGAGGCCCCTAATTTTACCCCCCAAAAAACTGGGAAAATGTATTGACTCGAGTATAAGACTAGGGTGGGAAATGCAGCAGCTACTGGTAAATTTCTAAATAAAATTAGATCCTAAAAAAATTATATTAATTGAATATTTATTTACAGTGTGTGTATATGATGAATGCAGTGTGTGAGTATGAGTGTGCAGTGTGTGTGTATGAATGCAGTGTGTGTGTGAATGCTGTGTGTGTATATGAGTGCAGTGTGTGTGTGAATGCAGTGTGTGTGTGAATGCAGTGTGTGTGTGATGAGTGTGTGTGTGAATGCAGTGTGTGTGTGAATGTGTGTGTGTGTGAGTGCAGTGTGTATATGAGTGCAGTGTGTGTGTGAATGCTGTGTGTGTATATGAGTGCAGTGTGTGTGTGATGCAGTGTGTGTTTGTGTTGCAGAGCCTTGGTGGGGGGGTGGGCATTTTTATAAAAAAAAATTTAATATTATTTTAATTTGTTTTGTTATATTATTATTTTTTTTTATTATTTATATTATTTTTATTATTATTTATATTATTTTTATTATTATTTATATATTATTAATTTATTTATTTTGTTGTCCCCCCTCCCTGCTTGATACATGGCAGGGAGGGGGGCTCTCCTTCCCTGGTGGTCCATTGGCAGTTCAGTGGGGGGAGGAGGGTGCTGGCAGAGCTGTTACTTACCTCTCCTGCAGCTCCTGTCAGCTCTCTCCTCCTCCGCGCCGGTCCGTGCAGCTCTTCTGTCAGCTCACACTGTAAGTCTCGCGAGACCCGCACTATGACCCCGCGGCTCTCGCGAGACTTACAATGTGAGCTGACCGAGGTGCTGCACGGACCGGCGCGGAGGAGGAGGGAGCTGACAGGAGCTGCAGGAGAGGTAAGCACTCGCTGCCAGCCCCCAGTCTGTATTATGGCAATATAAATTGCCATAATACAGACTGACTCGAGTATAAGCCGAGTTGGGGTTTTTCAGCACAAAAAATGTGCTGAAAAACTCGGCTTATACTCGAGTATATACGGTACTTTGTTTTTGTTTTACACAAAAGCACTTTGGGCTCCCAGTACTGGCTTTTGAACTTCCTCCTGTGTAGACAATCAGGTATTACAATTCATATAGCACTGCATATATCTGACAGCAGAGCCATATTTAAAGGAAAATTGTAGGCAACAAATTGAAGTGGTTCACCCCGGTGATAGCGGCTTGGGATCAGGATCTTCATGGCTGCTGCGTGGCACCCTCACGTATGACAGTGCCCCCTCCCCTAACTCCTCCCAAATGGTGGGAACCACCAGGTTTATCAGGATGCGCAGAATGAAAGAGGCCGATTATCGGTCTGGTCGATATTATCGGCCGATATTTGGTATTTTCGTCAATATCAGTATCAGCCAATAGAGATACAGATATTGCTGATAATACATACCAGGACCGCTGGTCCGGCAGTCCTGGGGGGGCCCGCAGCAAGCGCTTACTTACCTTCCCAGCAGCTCCCTTCAGCTCCCCGGTGTAAATCTTGCGAGTCCTGCGGCCGTCAGAGCGTTGCCAGTAAGCGCTTGCTGCGGGCCCCCTCTGTACTTTCCATGCCACCGGACCACAAGGGAATGCTATATCCCCCCTCCCTGGCCAGGTAACAAGCAGGGAGGGGGAACTAAAAAATAAAATAAAAATGATTAAATATAAAAAAAATGCCACCTCCCCTCCAAATTACATACCTACAGAAACACACACACACTGCATAATATACACACACTACACAAACACACACTGCATTATATACACATACTGCATTTACTATACACACACTACACAAACACACACTACACACACACTGCATTATATACACACACTGCACACACACTGCATTATATGCACACATTGCATTATATATACACATTGCATTCACTATACACACACTACACAAACACACATACACTCTGAATTCATTATATACACACACACTACACAAACACACTGCATTATATACACACACACAACACAAACACACACACTGCATTGTATACACACACTGCATTCACTATACACACACACTACACAAACACACTGCATTATATATACACACTACACAAACACACACTGCATTGTATACACACACTGCATTCACTATACACACACACTACACAAACACACTGCATTATATGCACACAGCATTGTATACACACACTGCATTATATACACACACAACACAAACACACACACTGCATTATATACACACACTGCATTATATACACACACTGTAGCCCATGGATCAGCACAGCTAAGAGGCATAGGCCTTGACAGAGCCAGGAGGTAGGCATAGCAGGAAGTTAGTGACAGCCAGCATGCTGGGTAGGGCGGAACCATAAGGGGAGTATTTATACCAGCCATTATATGAAGTGGCCATTTTAACTGAACCTAAGCTTACCTGTCAGTTGTCCCTCCCACCCTCCCTGTATTTGGTTAGGTTAGTTGATTTCCCATTTTTTCACAGCGGCGGGGAATGGCCTGGTTAAATCGGAGGGCAGATGGAGGAGAAAGTGGGCATCCTGAGGTTTAGTGTGGATTGGGCAGTGTTGCACGTGGTTGGTAGGTTCGAGCCCGTCGGTGGCTCCGAACCTGGGGGGTGTGGTGGTGTCTTGGTACACCCTACACTGGAACTGGTGGGTAGCGGTGTCTTGGTACACCCCTACAATGGATATGGTGGGTAGCGGTGTCTTGGTACCCCCCTACAATGGATATGGTGGGTAGCGGTGTCTTGGTACACCCCTACAATGGATATGGTGGGTAGCGGTGTCTTGGTACACCCCTACAATGTATATGGTGGGTAGCGGTGTCTTGGAACACCCCTACAATCGATATGGTGGGTAGCGGTGTCTTGGTACACCCCTACACTGGAACTGGTGAGTAGCGGTGTCTTGGTACACCCCTACAATCGATATGGTGGGTAGCGGTGTCTTGGTACACCCCTACACTGGAACTGGTGGGTAGTGGTGTCTTGGTACACCCCTACAATGGATATAGTGGGTAGCGGTGTCTTGGTACACCCCTACAATTGATATGGTGGGTATCGGTGTCTCGGTACATCCCTACAATTTAACCTGGTGGAAATGTGGTCATATTGGGCGGCCAGTTTCTGGATTAACATGTTATTTAGATTGTTATCTATTGTTATTATTGTGGGGTCATTGCTAGGGGTATGTTATATATATGGGGGGATGTTAACTTTAATAAGATTTGTTGGCAACGACCCCATTTGTTATTCCTTAATTATTTTATTAATAATTTAATAAAGCTGTGGACTAAATATTTCCACCAGTATAACCTGTGTCCGTGTTTTAATGGGGGTTTGGGTAAGGTTAGCGCATATGCCGGGCAAATCCGACTGTGCGCCTGTCATGCATTCACTAAACACACACTACACAAACACACACACACTCTGCATTCATTATATACACACATTACACAAACACACAGCATTCACTATACACACACTACACAAACACACACACTGCATTATATATACACACTGCATTCACTTTACGCACACTACACACACACTGCATTCACTTTACGCACTACACAAATACACACTGCATCCACTACACACATACTACACAAACACACACAGCTCCCCTGTCTAAACACACTGCATCCACTTCACATGGCATGTATATTTTGTGCATTTACTTTTAGAAATAGTTTTTTTTTTTTTAAATGGTAAATGTACAGAATATCGGTAAGTTATCGGCTATCAGCCTGAAAGTTCACAGATTATCGGTATCGGCTCTAAAAAAATCAATATCGGTCGATCCCTAAAAGAGGCGCAAAGAAACACACAATGCCCACCCAAGAACGCTCCTCAGGCCCACAGCCCTTCCAGTGGACCAGATACTGCAAAACAACCCCTAGAAAAACAGGAATCCAGAATACGCTCATACTCCTCCTCCCCATGGACCAGAGACGCAGGAGAATGAGCAAACCAGAGGCTTTAAAAGGGAAGCATGAAACACATTAGGTATACGAAGGTTGCAAGGCAAGTCAAGAGCAAAGGAGACAGGATTGCTTCTGTGCAAGATCCAAAAAGAGCCAATGTATCGAGGGGCCAATTTCATGGAGGGGACACGGAGACGTATGTTCCTGGAGGACAACCAGACCCTGTCCCCAACCTGATAGCTGGGAGCCTGGACCCTGTGGGGAAAGGAAGACTTCTCTAAAAACGCCTTAGCCCGTCCCCATAGATTAGTCAGGGCAGAGGGGTGATAACCATAAGTAGTGTAAAATGGACTGTGCCCCGAGGATTCATAAGTAGCATTGTTCCTGGCAAATTCAGCAGAAGGAAGCAGATCAGTCCAATTGTCTTGACTCTAAGAGACAAAACAACACAGGAATTGTTCCATGGACTGATTAGTACGTTCGGCAGCACCATTGGACTGTGGATGGAAAGCAGAAGAGAAAGCCAGCTGAATGCTCAGTACACAATTTACGCCAGAATCTGGATATGAATTGACTACCACGATCAGACACTATTTGGGTAGGAATACCTTGCAGTCTGATAACTTCTCTGGCAAAAGAATGGCTAATTCTGAGGAAGAAGGCAACTTGGGAAGTTGAACGAATTGACCCATTTTAGAGAATCTGTCTATTATGGTTAATATAGCAGTATTCCCTTTAGAGGGAGGTAAGTCAACCACAAAAACTATGGATATGTGAGACCATGGTCTATCCGGAATGGGCAAAGGATGCAAGAGACCTATTGGTAATTGATGGGATACTTTTGTTTGTGAACATATGTTCAATGGTACTAATAGTTGTAGCAATGATGTTATCGAATAGTAATATATAACTTTCGGTTACATCATACATACAAGAAAGAGCGTCTGCCTTGGCGTTACGGGAACCAGATCTGTATGTGATAAGATAGTTAAATCTAGACAAAACCAAAGACCATCTAGCTTGTCTAGGGTTCAACCTTTTAGCATCACCCATATAGGAGAGGGGGTTTGTAAACCCTCTAAGAGGTGTCTCCATTCTTTTAAGGCTAGAATTATAGTCAGCAATTCTCTAATACCTATGTCATAATTCTTCTCGGCAGAAGAACATTTTCGAGAGATGGATGAAGGGGTTTTGCAGGACTCTCTCTTTGAGATAGAACAGCTCATACTCCTACTTCTGAAGCATTCACCTCCAATATATATGGATAGGAAGGATTAGGATGTGTCAAAACAGGAGCCACAGAAAAGGAACATTTGAGTGCTTTGAATGAATTAAGTGCAGCTTGAGTCCAAACTTTAGGGACTCCCTTTTTTGTCAAGGCAGTGATAGGAGCAATAATGGAGGGAAAGTTGTGGATGAACCACCTATAATAGTTGGCAAAGCCAATAAATATCTGAATGGCTTTAATACCATAAGGAATGGGCCACTCGAGTATAGCCGAAACTTTCTCGGGATCCATTTGTAACCCTTTGGTAACCAAGGAATTGCACACTCCCTTGATCAAAGACACACTTTTTGAGCTTGCAATATAGACCATTTTCCAAAATCCTTGACAGTACTTTATGGATATGCATGTGATATGTCTTAATATCTGGTGAATGTATCAATATGTCATCCATACAGGGAGTGCAGAATTATTAGGCAAGTTGTATTTTTGAGGATTAATTTTATTATTGAACAACAACCATGTTCTCAATGAACCCAAAAAACTCATTAATATCAAAGCTGAATATTATTGGAAGTAGTTTTTAGTTTGTTTTTAGTTTTAGCTATGTTAGAGGGATATCTGTGTGTGCAGGTGACTATTACTGTGCATAATTATTAGGCAACTTAACAAAAAACAAATATATACCCATTTCAATTATTTATTATTACCAGTGAAACCAATATAACATCTCAACATTCACAAATATACATTTCTGACATTCAAAAACAAAACAAAAACAATCAGTGACCAATATAGCCACCTTTCTTTGCAAGGACACTCAAAAGCCTGCCATCCATGGATTCTGTCAGTGTTTTGATCTGTTCACCATCAACATTGCGTGCAGCAGCAACCACAGCCTCCCAGACACTGTTCAGAGAGGTGTACTGTTTTCCCTCCTTGTAATCTCACATTTGATGATGGACCACAGGTTCTCAATGGGGTTCAGATCAGGTGAACAAGGAGGCCATGTCATTAGATTTTCTTCTTTTATACCCTTTCTTGCCAGCCACGCTGTGGAGTACTTGGACGCGTGTGATGGAGCATTGTCCTGCATGAAAATCATGTTTTCTTGAAGGATGCAGACTTCTTCCTGTACCACTGCTTGAAGAAGGTGTCTTCCAGGAACTGGCAGTAGGACTGGGAGTTGAGCTTGACTCCATCCTCAACCGAAAAGGCCCCACAAGCTCATCTTTGATGATACCAGCCCAAACCAGTACTCCACCTCCACCTTGCTGGCGTCTGAGTCGGACTGGAGCTCTCTGCCCTTTACCAATTCAGCCACGGGCCCATCCATCTGGCCCATCAAGACTCCCTCTCATTTCATCAGTCCATAAAACCTTAGAAAAATCAGTCTTGAGATATTTCTTGGCCCAGTCTTGACGTTTCAGCTTGTGTGTCTTGTTCAGTGGTGGTCGTCTTTCAGCCTTTCTTACCTTGGCCATGTCTCTGAGTATTGCACACCTTGTGCTTTTGGGCACTCCAGTGATGTTGCAGCTCTGAAATATGGCCAAACTGGTGGCAAGTGGCATCGTGGCAGCTGCACGCTTGACTTTTCTCAGTTCATGGGCAGTTATTTTGCACCTTGGTTTTTCCACACGCTTCTTGCGACCCTGTTGACTATTTTGAATGAAACGCTTGATTGTTCGATGATCACGCTTCAGAAGCTTTGCAATTTTAAGAGTGCTGCATCCCTCTGCAAGATATCTCACTATTTTTGACTTTTCTGAGCCTGTCAAGTCCTTCTTTTGACCCATTTTGCCAAAGGAACGGAAGTTGCCTAATAATTATGCACACCTGATATAGGGTGTTGATGTCATTAGACCACACCCCTTCTCATTACAGAGATGCACATCACCTAATATGCTTAATTGGTAGTAGGCTTTCGAGCCAAACAGCTTGGAGTAAGACAACATGCATAAAGAGGATGATGTGGTCAAAATACTCATTTGCCTAATAATTCTGCACTCCCTGTATATACAAGAACAAAACTATTTAAGTAGTTTCTAAAGACATCATTTATAAGATCCTGGAAGACAGCCGGAGCATGACATAAGCCAAAGTGCATGACGATATATTCATAATAATAATAACAAAGTATTTAACCAGGAAAGGCACATTCAGATTACGCTGGTTTTCAAGTACATCCTGGGGATGTTACCTTAGCCCAACATCCAGGGGTTGTTACTATTATCCAATTCAATGGTACTGATTTTATCTACCTTAGATAAAAAACCTGCAACCCAAGGGTTGAACAAATTCTATTGATGATGCATTAGCCCACTGAGCAATCTCACTGGCATAATGGATGCTTCTGGTGTTATAGGTTGTCTTCCATTCATCCACTTGGCAAATTCTGACCAGATGATAAGCCCCCCTGAGATCTAGTTTGGTGAATAAGGTCCCCCTCTTTTTTTAGAGACAAAAAAGAAACCAGATTCAGCAGTTCTGATCGATTACATTACTACTGTTAAAGGCTTACTTGGATCAATATCAGTTCAAAGCATATATTTTACTTTGGAAATATTGGCTTTGGAGAGTAAATTCCAATGTGTGATAAATATCTCATTTGAATTTGACACCTAAAAGTTGTGTTATTGTCTATTTGACTACTGCGGTCTCGGAAGACTTGCTTGCTAGAGTGCGCTGATTGGTTGGCTTACAAGTAGTAGACATGCCACCACTTGCGTCATGGCAGTGGGCTAATTCTCCCACCCATGTAGCTGGCAATACCCTCAACCTCATTTTCTCTTATGCATGTACAGTATCTGTGAAATCTGTAAATTCTAAGTTTTTATAGTGACACTGATTGATAACTGGCAAAACATCACTTCACTTACTTCCTTGTTCTTCAGTGTGTCAATGTGTTACTTTATCACACTGTGACCATTTTTGCAAAGCATCATCACCTGAACTTTGTACCTTTAGCTGTGAATGTAAAGCCACCGGGAAGATACAACGCAAGACTTATTAACCTTCGATTTTTAGAATTTCTGATCTGTAGCTCACCAGCTGACAATGAAAGCTTACGCCACGTACACATTTAGGTGGACTTGATAAAGTCTCAGAGATGAACTGAAAAAATTGTCTCTACTTGCTTGTTTTAAAAAAAAGACTGCCATTAAGAAGAAACATCAGGTGTGCCTGGATATTTCTTTTCTTCCATTTGATGTCTTCAGGGATTGGCCCTCTCTTTCTGGAGCACCCTGCAGGAAGTATTCCCCCTTTTTTTGTGTGTGCAATACACTCTTGTTTTTTCTGCAAACAACTTTAGATTGACATGTGACACAGTTTAAAGAAGTCAAACAGAATATTTTCTTAAATAATATTATTCATTATTACAACTTTTGTAAACTCCAATTTTGAATGTTGATATTATACACTGGACTCGAGGTTATGAAACCCAATCTGAGCTCAGTGTGATATCTAGAGTAAACCAGTACTGTGTGTACACCATTTCAGACAGAATTCCGTCAGCACTGATTGCTGAATGCACACATCCTTCTGAGTCTGTCTCTTTAATACTATGTTGATCACAGGTTTAAAGGTTAAGCGCTTATCATATCCAGGAGGATTGTGAAAGAGAGCATTGATTGTCCCACAGACCACTTCTCCGGACGCTGCTGCACTTTGAGCATGGAAGAGTCACAGTGTTTGGACAGCTAATGCCCCTCTGTACGAGCCTCTTGGAGATGGGGTACCCCAGAATGATTTGCTTTGTTCTCCCCTTGTCCACGGTTTTCCTGTTTATATACCTGAGTGCCACAAAACTTCGTAAGTTTAAAAAACAAACAAAAATAACCTGAAGGTGAAATTTCTGTACATTTTCAATGAACTAGGAATATTATTGATTTTATTTTCGTAATTTGATTATGGTTTTATTGCTGAGAGCTATTCCCATTGAGAGTTTATTCATAAGATATGTTTAGAAATGACAAGGAAATTGCATATTAATGTTAAAATAGCTGATGTGAAAATATGTTGTTTTTTTCCAGAAAGACAATTTCTGCCTAAAGTGGGCAATTCCCTTGTCATCTGTTTACAATGACTGGCTTGTGAGGGTAGTGTGGGGGCAAACTAAAATGATGCAACGTATCTCCAGCCAGCGTCACTGCTAGGGGTGGACTTCAGGGGCTGAAGGCCAAATGTGGGGCTGTAAATCCCTGGATATTAAACTCTTAAGTTCGATTGTAAAGATTTAGACCTTCAGGGCCAAGGTCAGCCGCATTGTGCCACATTATTCATCTTTTATTAATTATTAAAATGAAACTCACCACCAACGGAGGACACCCAAAGATGTTTACCCACCTACCTCAAGTCCTCATAGATTGTAGACTTGTTCCAGCAGGACCTACGTCACCAGGATTCTGTTGGCGCTATGTAAATGCTAATAAAACCCCAAAAAGCAGTTGTTGTTTTTTGTTTGTTTGTATGTCCTAGCCTGCATTTCTCTTTGATTACATTTAGGGGGCAGTATTACACCAACTACAGACCAGCTACGGAAGCCAATAATCCCTTTAAAAATAAATAAGGGTCAATTCAAAAAAATAATTTGAAATCACAAGATTTAGTTTTTTTCCAAAGACCAAGATCTGTTTTAAATATCTGTTGTTTAACAATAAATGCAGTGTATTTGCTGATCACTAAAATGATCATAGGATGACAGTGATGATGTTTTTAGGATGTTGTATTGCAAGTAACCTAGCTGCTCGTGGAACTGAAAGTGTTAATAATACGTTGTGTATGTTTACATGTGGATGTTGCAGATTATAACGTGTGTTGTTTTTGTTTTTTTAATTTTACTTTTGTTACTAGTTGACTTTTTTCACAGTGTCGTGCAAACTCTTCCCTTACGCTGGGAAAAAAAAATGTATGTCTCAGCTGAGACACACCAGGGAGCGGGGACCAAGGAGAGGAGAGAGAGGGGCACTAAGGAACGGGGAACACTATGGGATGGGGTGGTAGAACACTATGGGACAGGGGGTGGGGGTGGTAAGGAACACTATGGGGGAGGGAGGTGGTAAGGTACACTATGGAGGAGTATAAAGTTCTCCCATTTCCTTTAGACTGTAAGCTCTTTTGACTATAGCGTTCTTAAAAGTCAAATTTGATGTATATTTTTTGTATATAATTTATAAATTCTGATAATAATTATATGTTAGACGCAATGAATTGATAGAAAATGTTTTCTGCAGCAGATATCCATGTGAACGAGTGCCCTGAGAATGGGAAACCATGCGTGGAGATCCAGAACGATGTGAATTTTAAACCGGTAATAAAGGCGAGTGCCTGATCTATGCACAGTACAACAATAATAATTATTATACACAAAAATAAGTCCTGCGCTCAGACTCCCACTACTCCTGGGCGGCATCAATGACCATATACAATAAAAAACAAAAGTGTTACTTGTGCACAACCCCAAATCTCTAAGCATATTTAAACGACTGAAGGTTTTACGTTCCACTCCAATGGCCGTTAGATTGTAAGCTCACTTGCCACGTCAAGGCATAGGGATTTTGGAAGAGCGAAGGAAACTTTTTTTATTTGGTTTTTATTGTATGTATTGGGGTTGATGTGTACCATGGTCATTGCTGCCGCCCAGGAGTGGTGGGAGTCTGAGTGCAGGACTTATTTTTGTGTATTTGTATTTTTTCTTTTTCTTAGTTTTTATTAAATAATAATTATTAACTTTTTAAAGGGACACTAAGCACCAGAGCAACTTTAGCTTAATGAAGTGGTTTTGGTGTAAAGATCATATAAATGTTTATATTCATTCTAGCCCCTTATTTTTTACTAGCACATAATACTTGTCAGTTCATTATTTATGTTCTTTACGCTACAGTTTTATATGATAACACAGATATCGTCTGGTAAAAAAACACCATATAAACGCAGTCTGCTCCAAGAAATCAGATCACTGAGCTGGCTTCAATAGTGAAAATTGCACATCTGTACCCACTGATGA
The DNA here is from genome assembly GCA_933207985.1 of Pelobates cultripes. Taxonomy (NCBI): domain Eukaryota; kingdom Metazoa; phylum Chordata; class Amphibia; order Anura; family Pelobatidae; genus Pelobates; species Pelobates cultripes. Next base: position 24,581,217 of record OW240914.1, read on the forward strand.
CTCTTAACCTTAAATAATGTTGGGTGCTGTCCTCAAAATATTTTGGAGGGTTTTAAGAAAAAATGGTGCTCTCCACAGCACCCACTATCCAACCCATCCACATTCATAATGTAGACACTTAAATTCTTAGTTGAAAATATTAATTTTAATTTCGAGAGACTGAGAGGGTAGCATATTTTAGTATAGGATACATTGTTGTAAGTAAAGATATTTTTATAATCTTGTTTCAGGCAGAAGGACCTCCGTCAGTAAGGGTTCATGAACAAGATAACATTGTAATAGAAAATACAATGAAAAGTTGCAAAAGAGATGGATTTCAGATTGGAAAGATGCTTAAATCCTTCCGCGCCAGTGTGACGGAAAACAATGAAATATTACTGGATGAATATCTCAATGGGTGGAGGGAGCTGATAAAGTAAGTGTTTAAAGGAACGTGACAGCGCTAGCAGGGCCGGCCCTAGGCCATTAGGCGCCTTGTGCGAAAAATCTTCACGGCTTCACGGCGCCTGCATTACAGAGGGGCAGACTAAGTATGTCACATAATACGGTGATGCACAGTTACAGGCAGACAGTCACACACACTCAGTTACCGGCAGACAATCACACACTCGGTTGCCTGTATACAGTCACACACACACAGTTACAGGCAGACAGTGACACATGCTCAGTTATAGGCAGTCACAGAGACAAACACACAGTTACAGGCAGACAGTCACACACAGTTACAGGCACACAGTCACACACACAGTTACAGGCAGACAGTCACACACACTCCGTTACAAGCAGACAGTCACACACACTCGGTAACATACAGGCAGACACTCACGCACGCAGGCAAATAGGCACACACACACTCGGTTAAAGGCAGACAGTCACACACACAGTTGAAGTCACACATACAGGCACACACAAAGGCAGAGCTACAGCCACACATACAGTTACAGCCACACACACAGACAGTCACACACACAGGCAGGCAGACAGTCACACACACACAGGCAGAAAGTCACACACAGACAGTCAGTGTCTCTTTTAGCTCCAACACCACCTAACCCCGCCTCTGCCACTCACAAGCTCCGCCCAACTATTGGTAAGCCCCATCCCTGTTGCCAGCCATGTGCAAGCTGTGAGGCTGCATGGCGTCCCCTGCATCATGGCGCCTCGTGCGGCATCACAGTTCGCACACCCCTAAGGCCGGCCCTGAGCACAAACATGTATTCCTAACGCTATAGTTTTAATATTGTAGGTGACCACTGTGCCTGTGAGGGTTGCAAATGCAAGTTTAAATTAAGTTTCAGCCCACACCGTGATTGTCTCTGTCCTGCTGCTTCGCCTCCTTGGCTGACATCATAAACATTGATGATCTCAGCCAATCCAATATTTCCCACTTGGGAAACATTAAGAGACTTGTGCTGATGTGCAGCAAAATGAAGTGCTGCACCACTCAAATACTCACTATGGGAACCTGGTCAAATGTGGACCATAATTACACCATGAACCACCAGTGTAGGATTTTTAAACGGACATGCAGGAATTCATCTTTTGATCTACCTTCTGGCTCAAGGGGGGACTGCTTAGAGCTCTAGGTTCAGTGGAGCCCATTGAGCCCTCAGCTGCCTAATGGTTAATCAGAATCTGACTGCTGGGTAACATGGTGACACAGACAGGGGGAGATAGGGCTGTACTGGGACAATTGAAAATCAAAGTGGCACAGTAAGAGGATGCCCAGAGAAGGGGATTATTGTGTCATCATCATTGACAAGTGCACGTCCCCCAAAAGTGAGCATTTCAGTTCAATGCTCTTCCAGGGTTCAGCTCTTGGATGCAGAAAATGTCCTTTTGAGAAGAAAAGGCAAATTTAAAGACACATGTTTGCTGCGTTTGCTGATGAATTGTCTTTGGTGTCTCCATAAGCTGGATACCAGAGGACAAAAGGGAAAAGTGGTTTGTGGGGTGTTTCCTCCACCTAAAAAAATGCATCTTCGCCTGTGTGTCCCTTAATCCCACTCTTGGATTTCTTACTCCTTTTGTGTTTCTTATCCTCTTCTTTGTGTTACACTCCGCTTTAGTATATCATATCCTCCCATTCTTCCCTTTGTGTGTCTCTTACTTCCCTCCAGCCCCTTTGTATGTCTCTTTCACCACCCAGCCAGTTTGTGTGTTTTTCTCCCCCATCCCTTTGGTGTGTTTCTCCCCTTCCCAGCATTTCTGTGTCTCTTTCTCATCTTCCCAGCCCCTTTACTCCTCTTTTTTTCCCTTACCCACCCCTTCTTTGTCTTTCTGATGCACAGCTTGTCTCTTTATCCCCACAACCCCCTCTATTTCTCTTTGCCCCCCTTGAGCCTTTGTTGGTGTCTGCCCCCAGCACATGTCTGACCCTCTGTGTCTTTTTGTACCTCCCCCAGCCACTCTGTGTCTTTCTCTCCACAGCCCCTTTTTGTGTCTCTTTGTCCCATTCCCAGCTCTCGTGTGTGTATCTTTCTCCAACACCTTTTCTCTTTGTCTCCAGTCTCTCTGTCTCATTGTGTTCCCTCCAGTCCTTCCATGTGTCTTATTCCCCCCAGCCCCTCCATGTGTCTGATATCTTCCCCCAGCCCCTCAATTCATGTGTCTCATTTAACATAACCCCCTGTGTCTCATTCCCCCTGTCCTCATGTATCTCGTTCCCTCTACCCTCCAATGTGCCTCATTGCCCTAGCCCCACTATGTGTCTCATTCCTCTTGCCCGCCCAAATATGTCTCATTCCCCCAGCTCCCCATTCCCTCAGTCCTCGCCTCCGTGTGTCTTACCCTCTTTCCTCCATTTGTCTCCTCACTTTACTGTCGCTCTGGGGTAGTGGTTACTGAAGCTTCTTTCCCGAGGTCCGCGACTTGGCTACACTACACAGTGACTTGCTGGAGGCGAGCACTGTGCTTCCCTCATGCTGGTAAGCAGCATCTTGCGCTTCAGGGTGACTGTGTGTATATGGTGCTGTAGAGATTGTGTGGGTAGGGAATTTGGTGTGAGGGGGATGTAATGTGTGATGGGGGAGGCATTTTAATAATTTTTTTATTGTTAAATTAAGTTCATTTACCCCTCCCTGATTCTTACCAGTGGCCAGGGAGGGGAGATATGCATTAGCCTGGTGGTGACAGACTGTAGTCTGGACCTCCGTTGAGTGCAGACTGACCGTACGCCTCTCACTTGCTCTGGCACTGTGATAGTATTGGAGCATTGCTGTGGTGACCCAGAAAAACGATCTCAATGGCTGGAGCCCGCAGGAGGAATATACCAATTCTGCACCTGGCGTAGGTGCAGACTAGAAACCTCATGAGCTCTAGCCACAATAAGGTACACAGGGCCAATGAGGGAGATCGTTGATGTCCCCATCAGCCCATCAAATAAACACCGCTCTCTGCATGGTCTATGGGGGAGATCTGGTCATCATGGCCCACTGGGATTTTGTCTGGGGTTTGCCAATGGCAATTCCAGGCCTTGGTGAAGCTATGAGTTTGTCCCTCTGCCTGCAGGGTGACACAGTGACACAGACAGAAGGAGCTATGAGTCTGTCCCTCCCCCTGCAGGGTGACACAGTGACACAGACAGAAGGAGCTATGAGTCTGTCCCTCCCCCTGCAGGGTGACACAGTGACACAGACAGAAGGAGCTATGAGTCTGTCCCTCCCCCTGCACTGTGACACAGTGACACAGACAGAAGGAGCTGTGAGTCTGTCCCTCCCCCTGCACTGTGACACAGTGACACAGACAGAAGGAGCTGTGAGTCTGCCCCTCCCCCTGCAGGGTGATACGGTGACACAGACAGAAGGAGCTATGAGTCTGTCCCTCCCCCTGCAGGGTGACACGGTGACACAGACAGAAGGAGCTATGAGTCTGTCCCTCCCCCTGCAGGGTGACACGGTGACACAGACAGAAGGAGCTATGAGTCTGTCCCTCCCCCCGCTGGGTGACACAGTGACACAGACAGAAGGAGCTATGAGTCTGTCCCTCCCCCTGCAGGGTGACACAGTGACACAGACAGAAGGAGCTATGAGTCTGTCCCTCCCCCTGTAGGGTGACACTGTGACACAGACAGAAGGAGCTATGAGTCTGTCCCTCCTCCTGCATGGTGACACAGTGACACAGACAGAAGGAGCTATGAGTCTGTCCCTCCCCCTGCAGGGTGACACTGTGACACAGACAGAAGGAGCTATGAGTCTGTCCCTCCCCCTGCAGGGTGATACGGTGACGCAGACAGAAGGAGCTATGAGCCTGTCCCTCCCCCTGCAGGGTGACACGGTGACACAGACAGAAGGAGCTATGAGTCTGTCCCTCCCCCTGCAGGGTGACACTGTGACACAGACAGAAGGAGCTATGAGTCTGTCCCTCCCCTGCAGGGTGACACGTGACACAGACAGAAGGAGCTATGAGTCTGTCCCTCCCCCTGCAGGGTGACACAGTGACACAGACAGAAGGAGCTATGAGTCTGTCGCAGGGTGACACCCAGACAGAAGGAGCTGAGTCTGTCAGGGTGACACAGTGACACAGACAGAAGGAGCTATGAGTCTGTCCCTCCCCTGCAGGGTGACACAGTGACACAGACAGAAGGAGCTATGAGTCTGTCCCTCCCCCTGCAGGGTGACACAGTGACACAGACAGAAGGAGCTATGAGTCTGTCCCTCCCCCTGCAGGGTGACACAGTGACACAGACAGAAGGAGCTATGAGTCTGTCCCTCCCCCTGCAGGGTGACACAGTGACACAGACAGAAGGAGCTATGAGTCTGTCCCTCCCCCTGCAGGGTGACACAGTGACACAGACAGAAGGAGCTATGAGTCTGTCCCCTCCCCCTGCAGGGTGACACAGTGACACAGACAGAAGGAGCTATGAGTCTTTCCCTCCCCCTGCAGGGTGACACACTGACACAGACAGACAGACAGAGAGCTATGAGTGACACAGTGACACAGACAGAAGCTCCCTCCCCTGCATGAGTCAGGGTGACACAGTGACACAGACAGAAGGAGCTATGAGTCTGTCCCTCCCCCTGCAGGGTGACACAGTGACACAGACAGAAGGAGCTGAGTCTGTCCCTCCCCCTGCAGGGTGACACGGTGACACAGACAGAAGGAGCTATGAGTCTGTCCCTCCCCTGCAGGGTGACACGGTGACACAGACAGAAGGAGCTATGAGTCTGTCCCTCCCCTGCAGGGTGACACAGTGACACAGACAGAAGGAGCTATGAGTCTGTCCCTCCCCCTGCAGGGTGACACAGTGACACAGACAGAAGGAGCTATGAGTCTGTCCCTCCCCCTGCAGGGTGACACGGTGACACAGACAGAAGGAGCTATGAGTCTGTCCCTCCCCCTGCAGGGTGACACAGACAGAAGGAGCTATGAGTCTGTCCCTCCCCCTGCAGGGTGACACAGTGACACAGACAGAAGGAGCTATGAGTCTGTCCCTCACCCTGCAGGGTGACACAGTGACACAGACAGAAGGAGCTATGAGTCTGTCCCTCCCCCTGCAGGGTGACACAGTGACACAGACAGAAGGAGCTATGAGTCTGTCCCTCCCCCTGCAGGGTGACACAGTGACACAGACAGAAGGAGCTAAGAATCTGTCCCTCCCTCTGCAGGGTGACACAGTAACATAGACAATCAGATTAAATGATAATTTTTCCATTTTTCCTTGCAGGTTCATGGATTCCATGGGCACAGTATTTACCTTCATTTCCCATGAAACTATTACCAAAATAAACATCCTTCAGGGGTATCTAAACGGAGAAAACGGCAAGAGCTACAGGACAATTTCATCCATGGTAAAATACGAGCTGGAAAATGAGGTGGTTAACTTCAAAGAACTTCCTAGTAACCGTGTTCCCTCAGGATGTCGGACTCTCCTACGTATGCACAGGGCACTCAAGTGGTTGGAGGACTTCCTATATAAGGTTGGCACCAGCTCTGAAAATCAGAAAACCTCAGAACTGTGTGCTGATTCATATCACAAGACATTAGCCCACCATCACAGTTGGTTCATCCGACAAGTGGCTGAGGTGGCGTTTTTAGCACTCCCTTCCCTCGAGGAAATGTATGAAGTGGTTTGTGTAAAGGACCATAATGAGGCCAGAGTTGTCCTTTTGACCACAGTAGATGCCATTGTTATAGTGTATAATATCACCCAAGAAATATACACAAATAACAAAATGCTTGACCTGCCATGAATATTGTGTTTTTGAAGATAAACACAGACAAATCAGTATTCTCACGTGGAGCAGAAGAATTACTAAGGAAATGTTGCATCTGATATAAGATATGTAGTTTCCTAAACGACATGCTAATATTCTTTATTTAATAAAGATAACTAAACCAATTTAAATTTGTATCAGACAAAGAATATCCTTAATGTTGTGCATCATTGATTTAATAATAAGAACAAGCCTTATTATTATTAATATTGGCTTGTAAATAAAATGAAAGATCATACAGCAAGGAATGTGGCTGTCTCATTATGTTATCTCCTATGTTTGGATGTCCTTTCCATTATCCGTAGTACCATCAGTTCTTAAGCATGAATGTCATTTTACATTATTCATTCCTCAGTTTAGACTTGTTTCTTCGCCATCGAGTGAAATAAACAAAATACATTTTAAAGCTAACTAGTAAAAAGGCCATCCTGAATTCATTAAGGTTGACCTTCAATATTCACTGAATGACTCCCGATGATTGGGGCTTGCCTCCAATAATGATGAATGACCTTCGTTATGGATGACTCTTCATAAGTGAGATTCCAGTGATAAATATTTGACTTCTGTGTTCAAGAGGTCCAGTATGAATGAATTATTTTTTCCAAATTATTTTGATTGGCCTACATGCATTACTTATTCAGTGAGAATGATCAAGAATTCAAATTTTAGACCACAATAGCTGAACTTGGAGATTTTTTCCCAAATATTTTTTTCTGAATTTTTGCCTTTACTTTGAAATCTCCTTTTAATTCCTCACTATTACCACATTAGTAAACAACCCTGAATGTTAACGATTTGTAGTTTATTGAATAGTTGACATTCAGAGAGTGATATCTGCCTCCAAGATACTATGAACAAATTAATCTTAATGACAGTCAACAATTTATATTAGTATAGAAACATAGAAACATAGAATGTGACGGCAGATAAGAACCATTTGGCCCATCTAGTCTTCCCAATTTTCTAAATACTTTCATTTGTGCATTATTTAGCCTTAGACATGTCCACCTGCTTGACATAAGCAGGGCTGGCCTCTAAAATTATACTCAGCTTTAAGTAGAGGGCGCCAAATGAGTGGGAATAGATGGCTTGGTAAAAACCAGGCTTCAGTATAAATGAATGACTCCCAAAGAATAGTGTTGAATTTATTGTAGCGCGGGGCTTCTGCGTGAACCATAACAAGCTGGATTGTACTTATAAGATGCATTACTCCCTAGTATCATGGTAGAGAATGAGTTCCCTAAATAAAGCAAAGCCTGATATCTGGACAAAAATAACAACACCAGGCGCTGAGTAAAAGTGGTTAGCAAGAAATCACTGGTCACCTTAAGATTAAAACACAATAAAGGAGCCAATGTGCCCATGTCATGCACTCCCATGACCTAAACACAGTTCTACGCTTGCACTCCCAGGAGCCAAAGTTTTCCTCCCAAAATTTAATCCCACTCCTGCACTCCCCAGGTCTATAGTATCCAAGACATGAAGACATGTCCACTTCCGCAGTAGCCAGAAATAAGGCATCCTTCACAGAATCCCAATACAGCCAAAAGCTGTACTATCACAAGCCAAGGTGTCCATCACAAAATCCCAAAGGAATCCCACCTGTACTCCAAATAATCAATGTACTCCTAAGTATGCACTCCTGGGAACCAAGATTATTGCGCTCATTTTAACAAAGATAGTACAACTCCTACACTCCTATTAACTCAGATTTTTTAATGAGGGACACAGGTGCACAAAGCTTAGTGACAAAAAAACATGGGGGGGACACAAAGCTAGGAGAAAAATGAATATGGTAAATATGGGGACAGAGCATTGGTGGACTAAGGGGGGATTCCGCCCCGGGTGCCACCTGGTATGGGGTGCCATGACAAAAATAACAACACCAGGCGCTGAGTAAAAGTGGTTAGCAAGAAATCACTGGTCACCTTAAGATTAAAACACAATAAAGGAGCCAATGTGCCCATGTCTGAGGTATAATGGGGGATGTGTCTGTGTCACACAGCTCACACGGAGACCAGCAAGCTTAACTGGCTGCACGGAAGGAAGAAGGGGGCGGAGCTACGGACATTTAGGGACGGAGCCTATCCGCGAGCGGGGGCGGGGCTTAACACAGCCCTCTCCACCTAACAGGCTCCAGCCAGGGAAGGACTTCAGGGAATCTACTCCTCCAGCCCACACTGTCTGTAAGTAAGAGTGTGTGTGTGTACGTCTGTCTGTAACTGTGTGTGTGTGTGACTGTCTGTCTTGTGTGTGTGTCTGTAACTGTGTGTGTGTGTATAACTATCTGCCTGTAAATATGTGTGTGTCTGTGTAACTGTCTTCCTGTAACTGTGTGTGTGTGTGTAACTGTCTACCTGTAACTCTGTGTGTGTGTGTGTGACTGTCTGTCTTGTGTGTGTGTCTGTAACTGTGTGTGTGTGTATAACTGTCTGCCTGTAAATAAGTGTGTGTGTGTGTGTGTAACGGTCTTCCTGTAACTGTGTGTGTGTGCGTAACTGTCTATCTGTAACTCTGTGTGTGTGTGTGTAACGGTCTGCCTGTAACTGTGTGTGTGCGCGTAACTGTCTACCTGTAACTGTGTGTGTGCGTAACTGTCTACCTGTAACTGTGTGTGTGTATGTGTGTGACTGCATGCCTGTAACTGTGTGTGACAGTCTGCCTGTGACTGTGTGATGCTGCCTGTAACTGTGTGTTACTGTCTGCTTGTGACTGTGTGTGTGTGTGAGACTGTCTGCATGTAACTGTGTGCGTGACTGCCTTTAACTGACTGTGTGTGTAACTGCCTGTAACTGTGTGTGTGGCTGTAACTATGTGTATGACTGTCTGCCTGTGACTGTATATGTGACTGTCTGCCTGTAACAGTGTGCGTGACTGTGTGTAACTGCTTGTAACTGACTGTGTGTGTGTAACTCTCTACCTGTAACTGTGTGTATGACTTCCTGTGACTATATGTGTGACTAACTGCATGTGACTGTGTGTGTGTGACTGTCTGCTTGTAACTGTGTGTGACTGTCTGCCGGTAACTGTATGTGAGGGAGTGCAGGGATTTTGTAGAAGGGGCAGGGGTTTTAAAGAGTTTACAAATTTGTTCAATGCATTTTTTTTTTTTTAAAGTAAAAAAAAAAAAGAATACATTTTAAAAATTTAGTAGATGTTTATTTGTTTTTGTTTTTTTGGAGAGGGGGAGGCGGGGGGTGCCACATGCTCTAGGTACGCCCCTGGGACAGAGGTATACAAAGCTAGGAGACAAAGAAACATGTGGGACACCGGTACACAAAGCTAGGAGACAAATAAAAAGGGAGAATACAGGTATATAAAGCAAGGAGACTAAGAAACATGGGGGACAGAGGCACACAAAGCAAGGAGACAAAGAAACATGGGGGGCAGGTACACAAAGCAAGGAGACAAAGAAACATGGGGGGCAGGTACACAAAGCTAGGAGACAAAGAAACACGGGGGTACACAGGTACACAAAGCTTGGAGACAAAAATCATGGCGGGACAAGGTTTTTGGACTCAGAAAGCTATGGAACACAAAGTTACGGAAATAGACATAGAAAGAAACAAATTAGTATGTTAGTTTAAAGCCCCTGCAGCGCATCCAGTGCTCTTGGATGGAGAAAATATCCTGGGTTTTTTTTCCGCACAACGCAAGCTTATGCATTTGCCAGTGACTGGTCTGTGGTGTCCTCAGTAGTGAGATACCAAAGGACAAGAGTGAAACAGCGCTTTTAACGTGTGTGGGGACACATACAATACCTTGTAGTATTGTATGTGTTTGGATGTTGTTTGTGTGACTGTTTATGCTGTAGTGTGTAAAGGGGTCTTTATGTGATGTACTAAGTGTAGCTAAAGGCTGTAGTGTGTAAAGGGCTCTGTTTGTGGTGTACTATGTGTGGCTAGGGGCAGTAGTGTGTGAATGTGTTTCTGGGCTGTATTTTATGTGTGTGTGTGTATATAGGGCCTTTTGAGTGTGAGCCTAGGGGGGTGTTGCGATTGCATGAAAGGGCTGTTCTGTGTGTATCTAGGGGCTGCAGGAGGTTGCATTGTAATATATGCATATAGAGGTCGTAGTGCTCATGTGTGTATACGTGTGGTAATGTGTGTAGAGGGGGTTTAGTGTGCATGTGTGTATAGGGAGTGTAGTGTGTATAGGGGTGTTGTTTGTGCATAGGTGTAGTGTGTGTTTATAGTGGTATAGAGTGTGTTTGTGTGTGTAAGTGCATGGGGTGTCACATGTGCATGTAGGGGTACAGAGGGTGTATAAATAAGTTCAGGTGGTGTATATAAGGAGGTATAGAGTGCGTGTAGTGTGTTTGTGTATAAGTGCACTGGTTGTAGCATGTATATAAGGTGGTTTAAAGTGAGTGTATGTAGTTTGTGCAAGGGTAGTGTAGGAGCTTAAATAATCAATTTAATAATTTCATTATTTAAAAAAATAACACACATTTACTCCCCATCCCCTTGTTACTTTTCAAGAGGAGATGGAGCGCGCTGATGATGACCCCAAGGGGTCCAATGGGTTAGTGAGGTGGCCTGTACCCCCACATGGTACAGACCACGTCTCTCTCTCACGAGAGCTGGAGTTTCAGAGCATTGCAGCATGTTACCACAGCAACGCTCTGAGATATCGGAGTGACAAAGGTTGCAGAGCATGCAGCACTTTCCCCCGGTAACCCAATTCCCTTCCAGCCCATCAGGGAAAAGCCTCTCAGACCTTCATTCTTACAGCTAGTGCTGCTTTGCTTGGGCCGGCAAGGGAGACCTTTTGATCTCCTCTTCCAGCCTCTGCCCAAGGTGGGCCAGTGTCAGGAAGGTCACCGCATTTGCCCGGTTTGTCTGATAGCCAGTCTAGGCCTTGTGGGGGACATGAAAACAAAAGTTAGTGGACACAGACACACAAACCTACAATATACAACCTGCAGTCACACATACTGCCCCACTACACAAACTATACAGTGTACACTTACAGTGCCACTTTGTATTCCCATATATTTGGTAAGCAATAGCACAAGACAAAAACCATAAATACTCCATGTCTTTACATTTGCATTATATTTGCTGTTACATATGTGTATTCACACCGTCTCTGCACACAAACAATTACCCGGTAATGAGAGAATTGCACATTTTAGTTGGGACAATAGCTGGAACACAATTTTTCAATTCATTCAATTTGATCTAAAATTTGAAATCCAATTTTTTTCGGTTCGCCCTGATTCACCATTTAGCGAATATTGTGTAAATTTGCCTGTATAAACCCATGTGGTTTGATGTATGCTTTCTCCATAAGGGGGAATCGGATCTTCCGAGAAAATTTCTGACGCTTTTCCAATGCCTGTGTTTTTTGGAGATTTATTATTAATTTTAAAAAAAATATTAATAATTTGATTAAAACAACAACAAAAAAACAATAAGAAAACGTATTCGCTGGCAATGTCATGTCTTATGACAATGTGTTGGTATTTTATAAACAAAAATAATTTCTACTCTCTTTACAGTTACGTGTGATAAAGATATCTTTCTCTCTCTATATATTTGTGTCTAGTTATCTTTATCTCTCTGCATGCATGTGTTGTGTAATCGTACAAGCAGGGATTAGACTACAACTCCCAGCATGCTCCAGACCAGGAAGGAAGCAGTGTGGACCATTGAATCAGCTGCTGCTGTCTGTAGGATGTGTGCTGACTGCAGCCTTCCTCTCCGATGTCTTTTTATAGGGGCTGGTGGGGGCAGGGAACCTCAGACAGGGCAGTGACACCCGATGCAAGCACAGAAAAGGCTCTGAGGATGTGAATAAGATGGGAGGGGGTTGCCGGATTAAGGATTGTGTCTATAGAATTCTGCAGGTGGCTAGTGTAACAAGCACAGCATTCCCGTTACAGACACTTCAAAGGTTGCGGGATATCTATGTGTGACCCGGCTTATTTCAAATCCTCCTCTGGATATTGTATTCGGGATATCCCCTGCTGATTTTGCTACAAGATTTTTACAACGCTCAATATGATCACCGATATCCACATGCACAGTATTACAGCATCCTGCACCGCGTCAGTCTCACCACAACTGCTGCTGGTTCCAGATGATAGAGTCTATATCCTTCGTGGAGGAAACCACAGTATATTTCTCCCATGTCGTACAGATGGGATAACCAATAGTGTTTTATATTGAAGGTGTTATATTTTTTAAACGGCTGTCTCATTCACCAATTGACTTTTGGAATTATCTCTCGGGAACTTCAGGTTTGGCGTTACAGGTTGTCATGACCTGTCACGATCGGATATAATTTTGCATTTTTTTCCCAGTTGAATTTCTAATATAAGTAAGTCTGCCTCTGATGGTGTTCAATGGAATTTTCAAAAATATACAACGTTCTGTTTCGTTACAGTAAAACTTCTTGCCCGATATAGAAAGACAATTGCACTATTTCTAATTCTGCAGAGATTTAAAGAACCTTTTTTTATGGGGTCTCAAATTTCATTGGCCATTACAATATATCTATAAAAAAACAAACAACAACTTTTTTTTGCACTCATCTTTTTCTAGTCATTTACAGGCCCTTTTGTAAATGTGAATGAATCTATATAGATCAGGTTTTATACAGTGGTTTTTGCTGTTACACCAAGTAGGCTGCGATAACAGCAGAGATGGACCGTCAGAGGGCGGAAATATTAATAAAGATTGCCCAAGCACGATTAGAGTGCGGTAGGCCTGCGGATGCCTTAAATTACTTATACCAAGCCCAGAGTCTGTATCCCACGCGGACTGCTGCAGGACTTATACAGGCCATTCGCGGAGGATGGTTTGAAGCTGAAAGTAGCCATTTTGGACACAGGAACAGTCGTTTTGAGCCAAGCAGTTACTGGGAGAGCCGTAACCACCATGCAGGCTGCGGAAGCTGTGGCACGCAGCCTTGGGAGGAAGAAGAAGATGAGCAGCAGGAAGAGGAGGGGGAGAGCCTGACCAGTAGGTTGGAGGATAGAGAGGACTACTATGCGATATTGGGCGTGAAGCGGGACACCAATGAGGAGACACTCAGGAAGGCGTACCATAAACTGGCCCTACGCTACCACCCAGATAAAAACAACTCTCCAGGCGCCACTGAAGCTTTCAAGGTGAATGAATAGGAGGTCATGATAATAATCGCACATGAACCTACCATTATATATGTTACGGAATAAATTATTGTATTTATTTTCAGGTTCTGAAGTAGCGCTTTATTACAGATTATGCAGAACTTAGTATATCAAATTGAACAAGGTGGAAAGAGACTCCGTTACAATTATATGGTATGAGGGTAGGCAGACAAGGGGGGAGGGTGATGGGTACTATCAAACGAAAAGGTAGGAATTAAGAGAGGAAGTAGTGAGATCAGATCCGTTGTACAAGTGAGGAGATCATTTAGGTTCAGAAAAGACATTGGTTAAAAGTGGATTTTCACAAGTTTGCAAAAAGTATTGATGAGTAGAGATGTCGCGAACCGTCCGCGAACTTCTCGCGAACGGTTCGCCACGGTTCGCCAAGACCTGTTCGCGGCGAACTCCGGTCAGCTGACACGTCCCGGGCCAATCTCCAGCAGAAACATGGATGCTGTCCAGGAAGTAGGAGAGTCTGGGAGGGAGGGTCTGCTGGAGATTGGCTGGGACGTGTCAGCTGACCGAGTTCGACGCGAACAGCTCGTGGCGAACCGTGGCGAACCGTTCGCGAGAAGTTCGCGGACGGTTCACGACATCTCTATTGATGAGTTGACTCCTAGTATTGAAAATGACCCAGTCTGCAAGACTTTTAAATAGATGTGCCTGGTTTTAGTCAGACAGCTATACTTACTGTATGAGGGCATATTGATGGTTGTTTTGGAAATGTACAATCCCCAAAATAACTGAATTTCCCTTACAAATACATTGATAAATAATTTGTTTTTCTTTATTTTATCAGGCCCGTTATCAGTTATTGAAAGATCTAGTAATAATTTTTAATACTTTATGCCAACTACTTTGCATTATGTATATTTCAATAATTTTGGCCTTACAGGTCTACTTGATGTTTATAATTATGATGGTGGAGTGCTAATAACTTTAAGGACCCCAGATAATCCTAAGGTCTCTGCAGCTCAGAGTCACATAAAACAGAATAAAGAAAGCAAATCATAGTGAAATACCATTAAACCAGGTATATTAGGTTAAAAAAAAATAACATAAATGTATTTAAACTAGACAAAGATCACTCCTATCTGCAGTTAAGATCAAGTAGCAGTACAGAACAATCAAAACAATAATAATAACAATGTAAAAAAGGGTTAAAATCAGCCTCTTACTGGATGTTTAATGCATTTTTGGGGCTGTAGTGTTTTTCCAGTTTTAAAATCTGCTTTAATTGAATGAAGTGCTCTAAACTAAGATTAATTATCTACATCAGTGGTTTCCAAACTTTTTAGGTTCAAGGCGCCATTAATATTCCAATATTTTTCCAAGGCGCCCCAATAATTTCTTAGGTTGTATATATATACAGCTTAGCAACATTTACTGGGCCCCTGTTTGGCAGAAATGCTTGCCGTTCAAGCGCAGATCTAGAACCTTAATCTAGGGAGGGGCACTGGTAGATTTTTTAAAGAAACTGATACCGGAGAAACTGACGGAAGCAAAGCACAGAGGGATGGACACAGGTTTCTTCAGGAAGGAAGAGATTCTTTATTGGATCACCGATCGGGACTCAGAGGGACTAATGTCACCAAAAATACAGCAAGTTCTGAGCCCTGAACAATAGTGCAGGCTCCCTATATAGGCACATAACTCCTCCCATATTAAGCTCCACCCGCACATTCTCTTGACCAATCATTACAAATAAGAATTAACTTCCTGCTTGACCGCATGGCTTGTCCAGCACAATGGAGGAGGGGAATACTACATCCTGTATTCTTGCACATGCTCCGTACACTACTGATCGTATCTTGCCTTGTGCAACCAACTGATCGATACGTCAGCATATGCACGTACACATGCCACGTGGTAATCTCGGCCTACTAAATTTATTTTTACCGAGATTCCACCACATTCCCCCCTTTGATGCCTCTTGATATTTTACAATTACTTGAGGCATCACTTAACCTTGGTTTGCATACACCACAAGTTACCTTTGAACCAGACCAGACTTATCCTATGATGTGAATCTTCAACACTCGTCTTCCTGCATTGGTTCTCCCTGATCTAGAGCCTTATATTTATAAATTGCCATTATCTGTGCAGCAGCCTTCCTCTCTGCTATATTTTCTATCAGGCTTTGCACAGACCTAACTACTAAGGGTATAAGACACGGCAGGAGTAGACACAACATTAAAATCAGTAGGACTCCACCTACCACTGCCTTAAGCCCTCCAAACCACTCATACCAGCTACCAAACCAACTACTTGGATTGTACCCTTTCCATACCTGAGTAGGCACATGCGCTAGTTTAACCATATGGCTAGTAAGCTCAGCTATTGCTTGCCCTTCGTCATCTATTTGAAGACAGCAATTGCTCAGGTTAAACTTCCCACATACACCTCCCTCTACTGCCAAAAGATAATCCAAGGCTAATCTATTTTGGTAAACTGCTGTCCTCATCCTGGTATTATGCTTCGCTAGAAGATTGAGCGCTTGTGATGTCTCGTTAGTAATGATCTCAACCACCGCCTGTAACCTTATAATGCGGTTGAGCATATAAATAGGGGTTCTATAACCAAAGGTACCATCCTCTGCCCACGTGGCTGGCCCATAATAATCTATAATACGCTGGGGAGGCCATTCATTATCTTCCCAGGCACCTATCTCTATGGGTCCCCTTTTCTTCCTATGATTCACATCATACACTTTAACACCTAAAGTCTCACCTGTTTCAATAGGCAACAAGAAGAAGGATGGTTTTAACATACCCAACACACATGCCCCTTCCCAGTCCTGTGGTAACTCCGAATAGGCCTTCTTACCACAGATCCAGTACAAATTCGCTGGGGCTCTCCAGTTAGATGTGATGGATAGGTCAAACCATACGTCCTTTAAATTGGCATATCTTGCAAACGGGTTAGATGGTTCTGAGACATTTGAAGCCGACCACCAAGTTGTATTCTTTGTATCCTCATCATAAGCTTTTTGCCCTAGACAAGTTAATTCTCCTACAGAAGTATTATACATCATTCCTTTCCTCGCTATGCAAACATAACCTATGATGGAGGTCTTCAATCTCCACTCAGATTTACCTCTAACACTCATATGATAGTCGGCTTGTGTAGATATTAATTGGTCAACTGCCTCAGAACCGGACATTACCTCCTTTGCTTCCCAAGGCCATTGGTCTCCCATGTTAGTACCTCCACACACATAGCAGTTGGTAACATTAAAGGACCACTATAGTGCCAGGAAAACATACTCGTTTTCCTGGCACTATAGTGCCCTGAGGGTGCCTCACCTTGGATTCCTCCCGCCTGCTCTGGAAGGGGAAAGGGTTAAAAACTTACCTTTTTCCAGCGCCAAGGGAGCTCTCCTCCTCCGCCGTTTCTTTCTGGGCTGAACACGCTACGCAAGAGGTGCGCAAGCATTCAGCTCAAGTTGCTGCTGTGAAAGCATGAATGCTTTTCTATGTGATCGCTATAAGCTCTCACTGTGAAAAATCACAGTGAGAAGTGATGTAGCAGTTTAGTAGTGGCTGTCAATGAGACAGCTATAATTAGAGGATAGGAAGGTTTAACTTATCTATAAACATAGCAGTTTCTCTGAAACTGCTATGTTTATAAAAAAATGGGTTAACCCTAGAAGGACCTGGCACCCAGACCACTTCATTAAGCTGAAGTGGTCTGGGTGCCTAGAGTGGTCCTTTAAGACTACCGGCAATACTCTCGGCTAAATCAATGAACAAGTTTTTAGCATTATGGGGGATCTTATTATCTATGCTCATCTCTTCATAAAAGGAATGGTATACTTGATGAGTTTGGGAGGTTACCGTATCAGTCTCTATCCCTATAAACAATATTGTCCCAGGGTCTAAACCCGCCCCATATATTTGAAACCCAAATAAATTACCATATTTATCTAAGAACTTGTCAGGGTTATTTATAAGTATATGGATTGGATTGCATTCCATAGACTTACAATATGGATTAGTAGGCAACTTAGTCACAATCATGTCCTTGTCTGCTGTCTGTCCTCAAGTCGCCCACCCCACACAAGACCAATATGGGCAGAAGTTATAATCTCTATTTGGGCATCTTGGACTTACATATTTATTTTTACTACTGGGACAAATATATTTATCGTTAGACCCATACGTCCTCTCCCATCTAAGATCCTCACATACATTCCACGGCTTTCTACCACTTGATATTGCTTTACACGCATCAAATAGCAGAGCACCTGAAGAATATACGGATTTTAATACCGTCTTATTAATTAGGGTCTCCTGAGAATCTCCATTTCTGAGAGTCAACCAAATTGTACGGGGTTGATACTCAGGACTGAAGCACTTAGGTTCTCCTACTCCTAAATGACACACACTATATTCTATATTTAAGTATCTACATCTTGATACATCTCCTTTACACTCATATTGCGAATGCCAAATTAGGGTCTGGGATATATGGTTACCTGTTCTTGTAGTCTTAATGCATACCTCACAGCTAGGAGTGTTGGTACCCCTACCTTCCTGAATATAAAAATACACATAAATAAACATTATTAAAAATACATCTTTCGTCGTCATCCTCAGTCTTCGTCCGTGCGAAGGCACCTCAGCTTCCAGGATGTAAGGACTGCAGGGAATGGAGTTCTGCTCGTCTTCACAGGGGTCCCCTCAAGACTTTCCCTGACTTATACACTCGCTGGTGAGTGGACAGGCTTTATTATGGCCTTCTCACTCACTTACCAAGTCTCTGAAACAATAAAATTTGTAATCTACAAGGTTCCTCGTCACTCCGACTGAGTCGTGCGTTTTAACCGAATCTTGCAGGGATTCTCTGGATTTGCTGTAACTTGCCAGGAATCGGCTGCTGCTGGTTTAACCCTGGAGTGATGTATCCACGGAGCCACTTCGGCTACTTTTTATCGCTGTAGGGGTAGACAGAAGAACAACATAAGGACCTCTCCACTTGGGCCCTAACGGCACATTATTCCACTCTTTAATCCACACTTGGTCGCCTGGGTGGTAACTATGAATTGGGGGATAAATATTCACAGGTAATCTATCTTGTACCCATTTCTGTACCTCCTCCATAGTCTTACCTAACTCTACAACCTGCTGCCGGGTAATTCCTTCTCCCAACTGACTCAAATCCCCCCTTAAGTTACCAAGCACGGGAGGTGGTCGCCCGTACATGATTTCAAAAGGAGAGAGGCCCATCCTTCTGGTAGGTGTACTACGGATTCGTAATAGAGCTATGGGCAAGAGAATGTTCCACTTAAGTTGGGTTTCCTGACACATTTTAGCCAACTGATTCTTAATAGTTCTATTCATTCTCTCTACCTTACCAGAACTCTGGGGTCTATATGCCGTATGAAGCTTCCACTTTATACCAAGCATATGAGTCAATTGTTGTAGGCACTGATGAACAAAAGCTGGACCATTGTCCGATCCTATAGAGCAGGGTAGTCCATATCGGGTATTATTTCTCGTAGCAGGAATCTCACGACTTCTCCTGCTTTCTCTGTACGAGTAGGACATGCTTCTACCCAGCCTGAATAGGTGCACACCACTACCAGCAGGTAGCGATGTCCACCTGATTTAGGCATCACTGTATAGTCAATTTGTAAATCGGACATGGGAAGTCCCCCCATAAACTGGACTCCTGGTGGCTTTACTGGTCCTTGTCTTGCATTATTTTAGCACACGTTACACATCTACGTACAATGGCCTGAGTCAAGTTGGACAATCTTGGTATGTAGAAATGTTTTCTGAGAGATTCTTCTGTACTGTCTCTCCCAGAATGTGTCCCGTTATGATAGTTTTGGACAATTTCTACCGCCAGTGATGCTGGAATAACTATTCTTCCATCTTCTAACTGATACCATTTGTTCTCCAAATACTTTCCAGGTTCAGTCCTTAACCACTCCTCTTCTTGAGCTGTATAAATTGGAGTCCATTGAGACAGTGGAGTTGGTATAAGAGCAGCTATATGCCCCACATATTCCTGTCTTCCTGATTCAGCAGCACGCTTAGCTGCACTATCTGCCATCCAATTCCCTTTGGTTACATCACCATCTCCTCTCAGATGCGCCCGACAATGTATAATACCGACTTCTTTCGGCTCCCACACTGCTTCCATTAGTTGTAGGATCTCAGCTGCGTATTTGATTTCTTTGCCTTCTGAATTCAATAGTCCTCTTTCTTTATACAAAGCTCCGTGGGCATGAGTGGTTAAAAACGCATACTTGGAGTCCGTGTAGATGTTCACTCTTAAACCTTCAGCCAATTGTAACGCTCGTGTCAGTGCTATCAATTCTGCCTTTTGTGCTGATGTTCCTTTTTGCCAGTGGCCGAGCTTCTATCACCTTGTCTATCGTTGTTACTGCATATCCTGCATAGCGGATCCCTTCTTTTACATAACTACTGCCGTCGGTGTAATATTGAACATCAGGGTTCTGGATGGGAAAATCACAAAGATCTGGTCTACTTGAAAATACTTCATCCATTACTTCCAAACAATCATGTTGACTTTCAGTAGGTTGTGGCAAAAGGGTAGCTGGATTTAAGGTATTTACAGTCTCTAAATGCACTCTTGGTTTTTCACACAACATTGCTTGATACTTGGTCATACGGCTGTTACTAAACCAATGATTTCCTTTGTAATCCAACAACGTCTGTACTGCATGTGGAACTCGTACATAAAGTTTTTGACCCAGAGTGAGTTTATCGGCTTCAGCTACTAGCAGGGCGGCTGCAGCTACAGCTCTTAGACAAGGTGGAAGTCCGCTGGCCACTGCATCCAGTTGCTTAGACATGTAGGCAACAGGTCTTTGCCATGATCCCAAGTACTGTGTCAATACTCCCACAGCCATTCTTCTCTGCTCATGTACATACAGGTAGAATGGCCGTGTGTGGTCAGGTAGACCTAATGCTGGGGCACTCATCAAAGCCCTCTTCACATCTTCGAATGCCGTTTGCTGTTCTTGAGTCCATAAGAAGGGGTCGTGCTCTGTACCTTTGATAGCTGCATACAGAGGTTTTGCCAGTATCGCGTAGCTGGGAATCCATATCCTACAGAAGCCTGCTGCCCCAAGAATTCTCGCACTTGTCTTCTATTCCTGGGTATCGGTATTTGGCACACAGCTTCTTTTCTCTCTGGCCCCATAATTCTTTGACCTTCAGAGATATGGAATCCCAGATATTTGACAGTTGGCAAACACAACTGAGTCTTCCTTCTTGACACCTTGTATCCTGCCTTCCAGAGAATGTGTAGTAGATCGTGCGTTGCTTGCTGACATACTTCCTTTGTAACTGCTGCTATCAACAAGTCATCTACATATTGTAATAATACACACTCTCCTGGGATAGACTCGAAATCTAGTAGATCTTGACTTAGAGCTGAACCAAATAGGGTAGGTGAATTTTTAAACCCTTGGGGCAATCTTGTCCAGGTCATTTGGCGTTTCGAGCCCGTTACAGCATTTTCCCATTGGAAAGCGAAGATACATTGGCTTTCTGCGGCAATTCGGAGGCAAAAGAAGGCATCTTTGAGATCTAAGACTGTAAAGTAAGTAGCCCCGCCCGGAATTAAAGCAAGTAGGTTATATGGATTGGGCACGACTGGATGTATACTAACAACCGCATCATTGACTGCTCTCAAGTCCTGCACAGGTCGATACTCATCTGTACCGGGCTTTTGAACAGGCAGCAATGGGGTGTTCCAGAGGGAAGTACAGAATTTTAGGATACCATACCGTATGAACTTATCCAGATAAGATTGGATGTTCTTCTTAGCCTTCTGCGGAATATGATATTGTCTCAGGCTTACTGGATAAACCCCAAGTTTTAGTTCGATTTTAATAGGTGGAATATTGCGGGCCAGTCCTGGTGGGTTGTTCTCTGCCCAAACTCCCGGTATGTTAAATAAGGATTCATCACTCCTCGGGTTTTGGCTAGTCAACACTGTATAAAGTCGCCACTCTTCTTCCTTTGGTACAGACAATGTCATAATACCTGAGGGTCCATTAAACTTTAAGGATGTTGTTCCATTTGGTAGGAACGTAATCTGCGCTTGTAATTTGGATAGCATATCACGCCCCAGCAATTGGACTGGACACTCAGGCATATAAAGGAATTGATGTTTTACTACGTGGCCTCCCAATGTACAGAGTCGACTTTTAAGAACCGGTTTTTCAGCACTTCTTCCAGTTGCTCCTATTACAGTAATAGTTCTTCCAGATGGAGGAGCAACCTGATTAGTCACCACCGAATGTTCAGCACCAGTGTCGATCATAAACGCACTCCTTTTTCCCCCTATTGATACATCGACCATAGGCTCCGCTCGACCAAGGGGGATGGAGCCCGGTCGGTATCAATAGTCCTCCATGACCGTGTCAGCCAATCCCACAAAGTCCCTACCTTCTCTATCGCGAGACCTTTGCGCTGCTGGATAGTACCTATCTTCCTTACACTTCCTCTGTTCCCATTACTCCCTCTATTACCATTACTCCCTCCGGGGCCTCCTCTACCTCTCGCTCTGCCTCTAAAGTTTCCGTAACCTGCCCTGGGTAAGTCTCTCTCATACTGCTCTCTTTGCGGACACTCGTTACTCCAATGCCCTTCTTCCTTACAGTACGCGCACTGATTCCTACTCAAAGGCTCCCTATTCCATCTACCATCACCTCTATCTGGGCCCCGTCTATCTACGCCTGCGATCGCTACCGCTAGCATATCTGCCTTTCTACGCATCTTGCGCTCTTCCTCTTTCTTACTTTCTGTTTCCCTATTCATATATACTTTGTTCGCTACCTCCATTAGTTGAGTGATAGACATACCTGCAAACCCTTCTAATTTCTGTAGTTTGCGCTTAATATCTCCGTAAGCTTGGCTGACAAAGGCGGAGTTTACCATTCGGGAATTATCAGCGTCTTCCGGATTAAAGGGGGTATACAAGCGGTATGCCTCCAATAATCGGTCATAAAAGACACTGGGCGCTTCATCACTTTTCTGAATCACCTCAACTGTCTTCGACATGTTAATAGCTTTCTTCCTCCGGCTTTCATGCCAGCAATTATAGCATCTCTATAGGCTTTAAGTTGAGCCATATCTGTGCCATTTACATTCCAGTCAGGATCGGTGTTAGGGTAATGTGTTGCGGCCCATGCTGCCGGATTGGCTTGATTTAAAGCACGGGCTCTCTCCTCTAGCGCCTTAATGGCCGCCTGGTTAATCCTTGTCCTTTCCTCATTATTGAACAATGTCATTAATAACTGCTGGCAATCAGCCCATGTCGGGTTATGTGTCTGAACTATCAAGGTGAACAGATCGGTCATAGCTTGTGGTTTCTCAGTGTACGAGGAATTGTGGGTCTTCCAATTCAAGAGATCGGTAGTCGTGAACGGGACATATACGAAGACTGGGTCAGCATGTGCCATTTGACCTGCGGCATCGATATAGGCTGACCCAGGATTCAGACGAAGAGGCATCTGATAATGTTTTAATTGTTGGGTACCGGCCAGTTGTCGGGTTAGTATGGGGCTACGTGGAGGGGCGTCAGTTAAAGGTTCCGGTCGAGAGGTAATAGGGCATGAGGATGTGGGAACTTGATTTTGGGAAAAGTTAGTGAATAGTATACTCCGAGCCAAGCTAGAAGAAGCTTGACCGGAAGTTTGAAGTGGCGCCAAATCAGGATATTCAAATCTAATGGGGGTTGGTCCTGGTTCCGGAAGGGGAGTTTTAATACGAGGGGGGGTGGATTCTGTACTGGAGTAGGAAGCGGAAGTGGATGGGGGCAATAGGGAAGGGGTGCAGAGCTTCCTGCATTCGCGTCACTTCCTCTTAAAGGAAAGTAAGGAGGCGGCAAAGGGATCTCGGACTCAGGGGGCGTGTCCAAAATGGGCCTAACACCAGTCCTAGTGGACAAACAAGTCCTGGCCACCATGAGGCGACATTGCTCCTCGTGGCATATCCAAATCCATTTTGGCGAGTCGTTTACGGCCTGCCCCCAACAATCAATGTATGGAAACTGTCCGTAAAGTTCAGGCCTACCTGACACAGCCACGTGTACACGCTGTACCAGGGTTGGATCCAAACTGCCACGCGGCGGCCATGCCGCAACCAAAATAGGCCACTCCCTAGTGCAC
>OW240914.1:24604822-24619049 GCA_933207985.1 Pelobates cultripes
GGTAAATGTACAGAATATCGGTAAGTTATCGGCTATCGGCCTGAAAGTTTACAGATTATCGGTATCGGCTCTAAAAAAATCAATAGCGGTCGATCCCTAAAAGAGGCGCAAAGAAACACACAATGCCCACCCAAGAACGCTCCTCAGGCCCACAGCCCTTCCAGTGGACCAGATACTGCAAAACAACCCCTAGAAAAACAGGAATCCAGAATGCGCTCATACTCCTCCTCCCCATGGAACAGAGATGGAGGAGAATGAGCAAACCAGAGGCTTTAAAAGGGAAGCATGAAACACATTAGGCATACGAAGGTTGCAAGGCAAGTCAAGAGCAAAGGAGACAGGATTGCTTCTGTGCAAGTTCCAAAAAGAGCCAATGTATCGAGGGGCCAATTTCATGGAGGGGACACGGAGGACAACCAGACCCTGTCCCCAACCTGATAGCTGGGAGCCTGGACCTTGTGGGGAAAGGAAGACTTCTCTAAAAACGCTTTAGCCCGTCCCCATAGATTAGTCAGGAAGGGCAGAGGGGTGATAACCATAAGTAGTGTAAAATGGACTGTGCCCCGAGGATTCATGAGTAGCATTGTTCCTGGCAAATTCAGCAGAAGGAAGCAGATCAGTCCAATTGTCTTGACTCTGAGAGACAAAACAACACAGGAATTGTTCCACTGATTAGTACGTTCGGCAGCACCATTGGACTGTGGATGGAAAGCAGAAGAGAAAGCCAGCTGAATGCCCATCTCAGTACACAATTTACACCAGAATCTGGATATGAATTGACTACCACGATCAGACACTATTTCGGTAGGAATACATTGCAGTCTGATAACTTCTCTGGCAAAAGAATGGCTAATTCTGAGGAAGAAGGCAACTCGGGAAGTTGAACAAATTGACCCATTTTAGAGAATCTGCCTATTATGGTTAATACAGCAGTATTCCCTTTAGAGGGAGGTAAGTCAACCACAAAATCTATGGATATATGAGACCATGATCTATCCGGAATGGGCAACGGATGCAAGAGACCTATCGGTTATTGATGGGATACTTTTGTTTGTGAACATATGGTGCAGGCAACAATGTAATCAGATAATCACGTTTCATGAAAGGCCGAGAAAATAATGGCAGAAGTAGTCTTCTTTACACCTGGATGACCTGCCATTTTAGTGTAGAAGTGTAGTAATTTTACACGATACGGTGGTGTGACATATAGTTTGCCCGGAGGTAACTTAGCAGGAGCTTATGTTTGAGTGGATTGGATAGATTCAACAAGCGTAGAAGACAGAGTGGTAGTAGTTGTAGCAATGATGTTATCGAATAGTAATATAGAGGAGCTCTCAGACTCTGAACTTTCGGTTACATCATACATACGAGAAAGAGCGTCTGCCTTGGCATTACGGGAACCAGATCTGTATGTGATAAGATAGTTAAAGCTAAACAAAACCAAAGACCATCTAGCTTGTCTAGGGTTCAACCTTTTAGCATCACCCATATAGAAGAGGTGTCTCCATTCTTTAATTCTTTAATACCTATGTCATAATTCTTCTCGGCAGAAGAAAATTTTCGAGAGATGGATGAAGGGGTTTTGCAGGACTCTCTTTTGAGATAGAACAGCCCATACTCCTACTTCTGAAGCATTCACCTCCAATATATATGGATAGAAAGGATTAGGATGTGTCAAAACAGGAATCACAGCAAAGGAACATTTGAGTGCTTTGAATGCATTAAGTGCAAATGAATTGAGTCCAAACTTTAGGGACTCCCTTTTTTGTCAAGGCACTGATAGGAGCAATAATGGAGGAAAAGTTGTGGATGAACCACCTATAATAGTTGGCAAAGCCAATAAATATCTGAATGGCTTTAATACCATAAGGAATGGGCCACTCGAGTATAGCCGAAACTTTCTTGGGATCCATTTGTAATCCTTTGGTAACCAAGGAATTGCACACTCCCTTGATCAAAGACACACTTTTTGAGCTTGCAATATAGACCATTTTCCAAAAGCCTTGACAGTACTTTATGGATATGCATGTGATATGTCTTAATATCTGGTGAATGTATCAATATGTCATCCATATATACAAGAACAAAACTATTTAAGTAGTTTCTAAAGACATCATTTATAAGATCCTGGAAGACAGCCGGAGCATGACATAAGCCAAAGTGCATGACAATATATTCATAATAATAATAACAAAGTATTTAACCAGGAAAGGCACATTCAGATTATGCTGGTTTTCAAGTACATCCTGGGTATGTTACCTTAGCCCAACATCCACGGGTTGTTACTATTATCCAATTCAATGGTACTAATTTTATCTACCTCAGATAAAAAACCTGCAACCCAAGGGTTGAACAAATTCTATTGATGATGCATTAGCCCACTGAGCAATCTCACTGTCATAATGGATGCTTCTGGTGTTATAGGTTGTCTTCCATTCATCGACATGGCAAATTATGATCAGATTATAAGCCCCCCTGAGATCTAGTTTGGTGAATAAGGTCCCCCTCTTTTTTTAGAGACAAAAAAGAAACCAGCTTCAGCAGGAGAGAATGACCTTCTGATAATCCAGCCAATGTTTCTGATCGATTACATTACCACTGTTATAGGCTTACTTGGATCAATATCAGTTCAAAGCATATATTTTACTTTGGAAATATTGGCTTTGGAGAGTAAATTCCAATGTCTGATAAATATCTGATTTGAATTTGACACCTAAAAGTTGTGTTATTGTCTATTTGACTACTGCGGTCTCGGAAGACTTCCTTGCTAGAGTGCGCTGATTGGATGCCACCACTTGCGTCATGGCAAATTAGGGGCATAATGGAGGTTTAAATACTCCCTATACTAATTTGGGGTACCACCTAATTAATCAAGAACTACTGCCAGGTGGTCCATCACACAGTCAGACACATATTTCAGTCCTAAAATGCACCTTTTGCTGATGCCAAGCATAATCCCTGCACCACCGTGCTCAGGAGAGAAAGGATTACAGGGTTTACGGGCTACCTGTCTCTTGTGTTAAGACACACTCCATTAAAAACAGAACTGGGGTACCTAGCAATGGTCTTCTTTAGTTCTCCTGAATGCTGTGTTGTTATACAGTCACTATCATGAGGTTTATTACTTAAATTCTAAGTTTTTATAGTGACGCTGATGGATAACTGGCAAAACATCACTTCACTTACTTCCTTGTTCTTCAGTGTGTCAATGTGTTACTTTATCACACTGTGACCATTTTTGCAAAGCATCATCATCTAAACTTTGTACCTTTAGCTGTGAATGTAAAGCCACCGGGAAGATACAACGCAAGACTTATTAACCTTCGATTTTCAGAATTTCTGATCTGTAGCTCACCAGCTGACAATGAAAGCTTACGCCACGTACACATTTAGGTGGACTTGATAAAGTCTCAGAGATGAACTGAAAAAATTGTCTCTACTTGCTTGTTTTAAAAAAAAGACTGCCATTAAGAAGAAACAACAGGTGTGCCTGGATATTTCTTTTCTTCCATTTGATGTCTTCAGGGATTGGCCCTCTCTTTCTGGAGCACCCTGCAGGAAGTATTCCCCCTTTTTTTGTGTGTGCAATACACTCTTGTTTTTTCTGCAAACAACTTTAGATTGACACGTGACACAGTTTAAAGAAGTCAAGCAGAATATTGTTTAAATAGTATTATTCATTATTACAACTTTTGTAAACTCCCATTTAGAATGTTGATGATATACACTCGACTCGAGGTTATGTAACCCAATCTGAACTCAGTATCTAAAGTAAACCAGTACTGTGTGTACACCATTTCAGACAGAATTCCGTCAGCACTGATTGCTGAATGCACACATCCTTCTGAGTCTGTCTCTTTAATACTATGTTGATCACAGGTTTAAAGGTTAAGCGCTTATCATATCCAGGAGGATTGTGAAAGAGAGCATTGATTGTCCCACAGACCACTTCTCCGGACGCTGCTGCACTTTGAGCATGGAAGAGTCACAGCGTTTGGACAACTAATGCCCCTCTGTACGAGCCTCTTGGAGATGGGGTACCCCAGAATGATTTGCTTTGTTCTCCCCTTGTCCACGGTTTTCCTGTTTATATACCTGAGTGCCACAAAACTTCGTAAGTTTAAAAAACAAACAAAAATAACCTGAAGGTGAAATTTCTGTACATTTTCAGTGAACTAGGAATATTATTGATTTTATTTTCGTAATTTGATTATGGTTTTATTGGTGAGAGCTATTCCCATTGAGAGTTTATTCATAAGATATGTTTAGAAATGACAAGGAAATTGCATATTAATGTTAAAATAGCTGATGTGAAAATATGTTGATTTTTCCAGAAAGACTATTTCTGCCTAAAGTGGGCATTTCCCTTGTCATCTGTTTACAATGACTGGCTTGTGAGGGTAGTGTGGGGGCAAACTAAAATGATGCAACGTATCTCCAGCCAGCGTCACTGTTAGGGGTGGACTTCAGGGGCTGAAGGCAAAATGTGGGGCTGTAAATCCCTGGATATTAAACTCTTAAGTTCGATTGTAAAGATTTAGACCTTCAGGGCCAAGGTCAGCCGCATTGTGCCACATTATTAATCTTTTATTAATTATTAAAATGAAACTCACCACCAACGGAGGACACCCAAAGATGTTTACCCACCTACCTCAAGTCCTCATAGATTGTAGACTTGTTTCAGCAGGACCTACGTCACCAGGATTCTGTTGGCGCTATGTAAATGCTAATAAAACCCCAAAAAGCAGTTGTTGTTTTTTGTTTGTTTGGATGTCCTAGCCTGCATTTCTCTTTGATTACATTTAGGGGGCAGTATTACACCAACTACAGACCAACTACGGAAGCCAATAATCCCTTTAAAAATAAATAAGGGTCAATTCAAAAAATAATTTGAAATCACAAGATTTTGTTTTTTTCCAAAGACCAAGATCTGCTTTAAATTTCTGTTGTTTAACAATAAATGCAGTGTATTTGCTGATCACTGAAATGATCATAGGATGACAGTGATGATGTTTTTAGGATTTTGTATTGCAAGTAACCTAGCTGCTCGTGGAACTGAAAGTGTTAATAATACCTTGTGTATGTATACATGTGGATGTTGCAGATTATACTGTGGTTTTTTTAATTTTACTTTTGTTACTATTTGACTTTTTTCACAGTGTCGTGCAAACCCTGCCCTTACGCTGGGAAAAAAAAATGTATGTCTCAGCTGAGTTTCACTCGGAATCAGTTACAGAGAATGTCGTGGATGTTTACACTGACACCTAACTATAACTGATATCAGCAGTGGCTGGTTTCCTTACACAGCTCAGTAAAGTGACGTGATAATGTTTACAGGGTGATTAATACCAGGGATCGACCGATTATCGGTTTTCCCGATATTATCGGCCGATATTCTGATTTTTTTGTAAGTATCGGTATAGGACAATAATCACTTGCAATACCGATAATGAATGAGTGTGCCGGCGTTTCCTGTACCCGGCCGGACTGAAAGGAAGTGCTCACTGAGAGAGCACTTCCTTTAAGTCCGGCCAGGTACAGGAGACTGAATCTCCTGTACGGCAGTGCACACTGCTCCACTCAGCAACGCTACCAGGAGACACACCAGGGAGCGGGGACCAAGGAGAGGAGAGAGAGAGGGGCACTAATGAACGGGGAACACTATGGGACGGGGGTGGTAGAACACTATGGGACAGGGGGTGGGGGTGGTAAGGAACACTATGGGGGAAGGAGGTGGTAAGGAACACTATGGAGGATTTATAAATTCTGATAATAATTATATGTTAGACGCAATGAATTGATAGAAAATGTTTTCTGCAGCAGATATCCATGTGAACGAGTGCCCTGAGAATGGGAAACCATGCGTGGAGATCCAGAACGATGTGAATTTTAAACCGGTAATAAAGGCGAGTGCCTGATCTATGCACAGTACAACAATAATAATTATTATACACAAAAATAAGTCCTGCGCTCAGACTCCCACTACTCCTGGGCGGCATCAATGACCATAGTACAATAAAAACCAAAACCAAAAGTGTTACTTGTGCACAACCCCAAATCTCTAAGCATATTTAAACGACTGAAGGTTTTACGTTCCACTCCAATGGCCGTTAGATTGTAAACTCACTTGCCACGTCAAGGCATAGGGATTTGGGAAGAGCGAAGGAAACTTTTTTTATTTGGTTTTTATTGTATGTATTGGGGTTGATGTGTACCATGGTCATTGCTGCCGCCCAGGAGTAGTGGGAGTCTGAGTGCAGGACTTATTTTCGTGTATTTGTATTTTTTTCTTTTTCTTAGTTTTTATTAAATAATAATTATTAACTTTTTAAAGGGACACTATAAGCACCGGAGCAACTTTAGCTTAATGAAGTGGTTTTGGTGTAAAGATCATATAAATGTTTATATTCATTCTATCCCCTTATTTTCTACTAGCACATAATACTTGTCAGTTCATTATTTATGTTCTTTACGCTACAGTTTTATATGAACTTCAGTTAAAACTTGAATTAACGCAGATATCGTCTGGTAAAAAAACACCATATAAACGCAGTCTGCTCCAAGAAATCAGAACACTGAGCTGGCTTCAATAGTGAAAATTGCACATCTGTACCCACTGATGACTCTTAACCTTAAATAATGTTGGGTGCTGTCCTTAAAATATTTTGGAGGGTTTTAAGAAAAAATGGTGCTCTGCACAGCACCCACTATCCAACGCATCCACATCCACACTCATAATGTAGACACTTAAATTCTTAGTTGAAAATATTAATTTTAATTTCGAGAGACTGAGAGGGTAGCATATTTTAGTATAGGATACATTGTTGTAAGTAAAGATATTTTTATAATCTTGTTTCAGGCAGAAGGACCTCCGTCAGTAAGGGCTCATGAACAAGATAACATTGTAATAGAAAATACAATGAAAAGTTGCAAAAGAGATGGATTTCAGATTGGAAAGATGCTTAAATCCTTCCGCGCCAGTGTGACGGAAAACAATGAAATATTACTGGATGAATATCTCAATGGGTGGAGGGAGCTGATAAAGTAAGTGTTTAAAGGAACGTGACAGCGCTAGCAGGGCCGGCCCAAAGCCATTAGGCGCCTTGTGCGAAAAATCTTCACGGCTTCACGGCGCCTGCATTACAGAGGGGCAGACTAAGTATGTCACATAATACTGTGATGCACAGTTACAGGCAGACAGTCACACATACTCAGTTACAGGCAGACAATCACACACTCGGTTGCCTGTATACAGTAACACACACAGTTACAGGCAGACAGTGACACATGCTCAGTTATAGGCAGACAGTCACAGAGACAAACACACAGTTACAGGCAGACAGTCACACACACTCCGTTACAAACAGACAGTCACACACACTCGGTAACATACAGGCAGACACTCACGCACGCAGGCAGATAGGCACACACACACAGTTGAAGTCTCACGTACAGGCACACACAAAGGCAGAGCTACAGCCACACATACAGTTACAGCCACACACACACAGACAGACAGTCACACACACACACACATACACAGACATTCACACACAGGCAGGCAGTCACACACACAGACAGTCACACACACAGGCAGGCAGACAGTCACACACACACAGGCAGACAGTCACACACAGACAGACAGTGTCTCTTTTAGCTCCACCACCACTTAACCCCGCCTCTGCCACTCACAAGCTCCGCCCAACTATTGGTAAGCCCCATCTCTGTTGCCAGCCATGTGCGAGCTGTGAGGCTGCATGGCGTCCCCTGCATCATGGCGCCTCGTGCGGCATCACAGTTCGCACACCCCTAAGGCCGGCCCTGAGCACAAACATGTATTCCTAACACTATAGTTAGGTTGCAAATGCAAGTTTTAATTAAGTTTCAGCCCACACTGTGATTGTCTCTGTCCTGCCGCTTCGCCTCCTTGGCTGACATCATAAACATTGATGATCTCAGCCAATCCAATATTTCCCATTAGGGAAACATTAAGAGACTTGTGCACATGTGCAGCAAAATGAAGCGCAGCACCACTCAAATACTCGCTATGGGAACCCTGTCAAATGTGGACTATAATTACACCATGAACCACCAGTGTAGGATTTTTAAACGGACATGCAGAAATTCATCTTTTGATCTACCTTCTGGCTCAAGGGGGGACTGCTTAGAGCTCTAGGCTCAGTGGAGCCCATTGAGCCCTCAGCTGCCTAATGGTTAATCAGAATCTGACTGCTGGGTAACATGGTGACACAGACAGGGGGAGATAGGGCTGTACTGGAACAATTGAAAATAAAAGTGGCACAGTAAGAGGATGCCCAGAGAAGGGGATTATTGTGTCATCATCAATGACAAGTGCACGTCCCCCAAAAGTGAGCATTTCAGTTCAATGCTCTTCCAGGGTAGCCCTGCACCGAGCCCTGCTGATGAGCTCTTGGATGCAGAAAATGTCCTTTTGAAAAGAAAAGGCAAATTTAAAGACACATGTTTGCTGCATTTGCTGATGAATTGTCTTTGGTGTCTCTATAAGCTGGATACCAGAGGACAAAAGGGAAAAGTGGTTTTTGGGGTGTTTCCTCCACCCAAAAAAATGCATCTTCACCTGTGTGTCCCTTAATCCCACTCCTTTTGTGTTTCTTATCCTCTCCTTTGTGTTACACTCCGCTTTAGTATATCATATCCTCACATTCTTCCCTTTGTGTGTCTCTTACTTCCCTCCAGCCCCTTTGTATGTCTCTTTCACCACCCCGCCAGTTTGTGTGTCTTTCTCCCCCATCCTTTTGGTGTGTTTCTCCCCTTCCCAGCATTTCTGTGTCTCTTTCTCATCTTCCCAGCCCCTTTATACCTCTTTTTTTCCATTACCCACCCCTTCTATGTATTTCTGATGCACAGCTTGTCTCTTTATCCCCACAACCCCCTCTTTGTCCCCCTTGAGCCTTTGTTGGTGTCTCCACCCAGCACGTCTGTCTCTTTTGCCCATCTGTGTCTTTTTGTACCTCCCCCAGCCACTCTGTGTGTCTTTCTATCCACAGCCCCTTTTTGTGTCTCTTTGTCCCATTCCCAGCTCTCGTGTGTGTATCTTTCTCCAACACCTTTTCTCTTTGTCCCCCAGTCTCGTTGTGTTCCCTCCAGTCCTTCCATGTGTCTTATTCCCCCCAGCCCCTCCATGTGTCTGATATCTTCCCCCAGCCCCTCAATTCATGTGTCTCATTTAACATAACCCCATGTGTCTCATTCCCCCTGTCCTCATGTATCTCATTCCCTCTACCCGCCAATGTGCCTCATTGCCCTAGCCCCACTATGTGTCTCATTCCTCTTGCCTGCCCAAATGTGTCTCATTCCCCCAGCTCCCCATGTGACCCATTCCCTCAGTCCTTGCCTCCATGTGTCTTACCCTCTTTCCTCCATTTGTCTCCTCGCCTTACTGTCGCTCTGGGGTAGTGGTTACTGAAGCTTCTTTCCCGAGGTCCGCGACTCGGCTACACTACACAGTGACTTGCTGGAGGCGAGCACTGTGCTTCCCTCATGCTGGTAAGCAGCATCTTGCGCTTCAGGGTGACTGTGTGTATATGGTGCTGTAGAGATTGTGTGGGTAGGGAATTTGGTGTGAGGGGGATGTAATGTGTGATGGGGGAGGCATTTTAATAATTTTTTTATTGTTAAATTAAGTTCATTTACCCCTCCCTCATTCTTACCAGTGGCCGGGGAGGGGAGAAAAGCATTAGCCTGGTGGTGACAGACTGTAGTATGGACCTCCGTTGAGTGCAGACTGACCGTACGCCTCTCACTTGCTCTGTCACTGTGATAGTATTGGAGCATTGCTGTGGTGACCCAGAAAAATGATCTCAATGGCTGGAGCCCGCAGGAGGAATATACCAATTCTGCACCTGGCGTAGGTGCAGACTAGAAACCTCATGAGCTCTAGTCACAATAAGATACACAGGGCCAATGAGGGAGATCGTTGATGTGCCCATCAGCCCATCAAATAAACACCGCTCTCTGCATGGTCTATGGGGGAGGTCTGGTCATCATGGCCCACTGGGATTTTGTCTGGGGTTTGCCAATGGCAATTCCAGGCCTTGGTGAAGCTATGAGTTTGTCCCTTTGCCTGCAGGGTGACACAGTGACACAGACAGAAGGAGCTAAGAATCTGTCCCTCCCTCTGCAGGGTGACACAGTAACATAGACAATCAGATTAAATTATAATTTTTCCATTTTTCCTTGCAGGTTCATGGATTCCATGGGCACAGTATTTACCTTCATTTCCCATGAAACTATTACCAAAATAAACATCCTTCAGGGGTATCTAAACGGAGAAAACGGCAAGAGCTACAGGACAATTTCATCCATGGTAAAATACGAGCTGGAAAATGAGGTGGTTAACTTCAAAGAACTTCCTAGTAACCGTGTTCCCTCAGGATGTCGGACTCTCCTACGTATGCACAGGGCACTCAAGTGGTTGGAGGACTTCCTCTATAAGGTTGGCACCAGCTCTGAAAATCAGAAAACCTCAGAACTGTGTGCTGATTCATATCACAAGACATTAGCCCACCATCACAGTTGGTTCATCCGACAAGTGGCTGAGGTGGCGTTTTTAGCACTCCCTTCCCTCGAGGAAATGTATGAAGTGGTTTGTGTAAAGGACCATAATGAGGCCAGAGTTGTCCTTTTGACCACAGTAGACGCCATTGTTATAGTGTATAATATCACCCAAGAAATATATACAATTAACAAAATGCTTGACCTGCCATGAATTTTGTGTTTTTGAAGATAACAGACAAATCAGTATTCTCACGTGGAGCAGAAGAATTACTAAGGAAATGTTGCATCTGATATAAGATATGTAGTTTCCTAAACGACATGCTAATATTCTTTATTTAATAAAGATAACTAAACCAATTTAAAATGTGTCAGACAAAGAATATCCTTAATCTTGTGCATCATTGATTTTTCCAAAGAAAGAGAACAAGCCTTATTATTATTATTAATATTGGCTTGTAAATAAAATGAAAATGAAAGATCATACAGTAAGGAATGTGGCTGTCTCCTATGTTTGGATGTCCTTCCCATTATCCGTAGTACCATCAGTTCTTAAGCATGAATGTCATTTTACATTATTCATTCCTCAATTTAGACTGACTTGTTTCTTCGCCATCGAGTGAAATAAACAAAATAAATTTTAAAGCTAACTAGTAAAAAGGCCATGCTGAATTCATTAAGGTTGACCTTCAATATTCACTGAATGACTCCCGATGATTGGGGCTTGCCTCCAATAATGATGAATGACCTTCGTTATGGATGACTCTTCATAAGTGAGATTCCAGTGATAACTATTTGACTTCTGTGTTCAAGAGGTCCAGTATGAATGAATAATCTTTTCCAAATTAATTTGATTGTCCTACATGCATTACTTATTCAGTGAGAATGATCAAGAATTAAATTTTTAGACCACAATAGCTGAACTTGAAGCATTGCTGACTTGGAGATTTTTTCCCAAATATTTTTTTCAGAATTTTTGCATTTAGTTTAAAATCTCCTTTTAATTCCTCACTATTACCACATTAGTAAACAACCCTGAATGTTAACGATTTGTAGTTTATTGAATAGTTGACATTCAGAGAGTGATATCTGCCTCCAAGATACTATGAACAAATTAATCTTAATGACAGTCAACAATTTATATTAGCATAGAAACATAGAATGTGACGGCAAATAAGAACCATTTGGCCCATATAGTCTGCCCAATTTTCTAATTACTTTCATTTGTGCATTATTTAGCCTTAGACA
The DNA here is from genome assembly GCA_933207985.1 of Pelobates cultripes. Taxonomy (NCBI): domain Eukaryota; kingdom Metazoa; phylum Chordata; class Amphibia; order Anura; family Pelobatidae; genus Pelobates; species Pelobates cultripes. The sequence continues at coordinate 24,616,607 of OW240914.1, forward strand.
TGTCCACCTGCTTGACATAAGCAGGGCTGGCCTCTAAAATTATACTCAGCTTTAAGTAGAGGGCGCCAAATGAGTGGGAATAGATGGCTTGGTAAAAACCAGGCTTCAGTATAAATGAATGACTCCCAAAGAATAGTGTTGAATTTATTGTAGCACTGGGCTTCTACTTGAACCATAACAAGCTGGATCGTACTTATAAGATGCATTACTCCCTAGTATCATGGTAGAAAATGAGTTTCCTAAATAAAGCAAAGCCTGATATCTGGACAAAAATAACACCAGGCGCTGAGTAAAAGTGGTTAGCAAGAAATCACTGGTCACCTTAAGATTAAAACACAATAAAGGAGCCAATGTGCCCATGTCATGCACTCCCATGACCTAAACACAGTTCCATGCTTGCACTCCCAGGAGCCAAAGTTTTCCTCCCAAAATTTAATCCCACTCCTGCACTCCCCAGGTCTATAGTATCCAAGACATGAAGACATGTCCACTTCCGCAGTAGCCAGAAATAAGGCATCCTTCACAGAATCCCAATACAGCCAAAAGCTGTACTATCACAAGCCAAGGTGTCCATCACAAAATCCCAAAGGAATCCCACCTGTACTCCAAATAATCAATGTACTCCTAAGTATGCACTCCTGGGAACCAAGATTATTGCGCTCATTTTAACAAAGATAGTACAACTCCTACATTCCTATTAACTCAGATTTTTTAATGAGGGACACAGGTGCACAAAGCTAGGAGAAAAATGAATATGGTAAATATGGGGACAGAGCAGTGGTGCACTAAGGGGGGATTCCGCCCCGGGTGCCACCTGCTATGGGGTGCCATGACAAAAATAACACCAGGCGCTGAGTAAAAGTGGTTAGCAAGAAATCACTGGTCACCTTAAGATTAAAACACAATAAAGGAGCCAATGTGCCCATGTCTGAGGGATAATGGGGGATGTGTCCATGTCACACAGCTCACACGCAGACCAGCAAGCTTAACTGGCCGCACGGAAGGAAGAAGGGGGCGGAGCTACGGACATTTAGGGACGGAGCCTATCCGCGAGCTTACAAGCTGCTGTTAATGCTGCACATGGTGGTGCAGCAAGGAGAAATCCTTGCCTCTCCACCTAACAGGTTCCAGCCAGGGAAGGACTTCAGGGAATCTACTCCTCCAGCCCACACTGTCTGCAAGTAAGAGTGTGTGTGTGTATGTCTGTCTGTAACTGTGTGTGTGTGTGTGACTGTCTGTCTTGTGTGTGTGTCTGTAACTGTGTGTGTGTGTATAACTGTCTGCCTGTAAATATGTGTGTGTCTGTGTAACTGTCTTCCTGTAACTGTGTGTGTGTGTGTGTGTAACTGTCTACCTGTAACTCTGTGTGTGTGTGTGTGACTGTCTGTCTTGTGTGTGTGTCTGTAACTGTGTGTGTGTGTATAACTGTCTGCCTGTAAATAAGTGTGTGTGTGTGTGTAACGGTCTTCCTGTAACTGTGTGTGTGTGCATAACTGTCTATCTGTAACTCTGTGTGTGTGTGTGTGTAACGGTCTGCCTGTAACTGTGTGTGTGCGCGTAACTGTCTACCTGTAACTGTGTGTGTGCGTAACTGTCTACCTGTAACTGTGTGTGTGTATGTGTGTGACTGCATGCCTGTAACTGTGTGTGACAGTCTGCCTGTGACTGTGTGATGCTGCCTGTAACTGTGTGTTACTGTCTGCTTGTGACTGTGTGTGTGTGTGAGACTGTCTGCATGTAACTGTGTGCGTGACTGCCTTTAACTGACTGTGTGTGTAACTGCCTGTAACTGTGTGTGTGGCTGTAACTATGTGTATGACTGTCTGCCTGTGACTGTATATGTGACTGTCTGCCTGTAACAGTGTGCGTGACTGTGTGTAACTGCTTGTAACTGACTGTGTGTGTGTAACTCTCTACCTGTAACTGTGTGTATGACTTCCTGTGACTATATGTGTGACTAACTGCATGTGACTGTGTGTGTGTGACTGTCTGCTTGTAACTGTGTGTGACTGTCTGCCGGTAACTGTATGTGAGGGAGTGCAGGGATTTTGTAGAAGGGGCAGGGGTTTTAAAGAGTTTACAAATTTGTTCAATGCATTTTTTTTTTTTTAAAGTAAAAAAAAAAAAGAATACATTTTAAAAATTTAGTAGATGTTTATTTGTTTTTGTTTTTTTGGAGAGGGGGAGGCGGGGGGTGCCACATGCTCTAGGTACGCCCCTGGGACAGAGGTATACAAAGCTAGGAGACAAAGAAACATGTGGGACACCGGTACACAAAGCTAGGAGACAAATAAAAAGGGAGAATACAGGTATATAAAGCAAGGAGACTAAGAAACATGGGGGACAGAGGCACACAAAGCAAGGAGACAAAGAAACATGGGGGGCAGGTACACAAAGCAAGGAGACAAAGAAACATGGGGGGCAGGTACACAAAGCTAGGAGA
>OW240914.1:24628173-24729063 GCA_933207985.1 Pelobates cultripes
CAAGTCCATACGTTAACAAAAAAAACCCATGTCTTACATTAAAATGCAGGACGTATCTCAGAAGGTGATTGCCCATTTAAATTGTCAGCCAATCCAGGTGGGAAAGGGATGTACGGGCTGTGTGACCCATTCATAACATTTAACAATGCAAGAAGGTCGTCCTGTTCCTGTATTAAATCTAATATCTGTCACACCCTGTGTTCTAACTAAATACTAAAATTAAAGATCACAGTTTATTCCAAAACTTTATTAGGGCCCAAACGCTTTTCATGGCAAAGCTGTTTTTATAAGTAGACTATTAATTTTCCGTAAAGAAAAACCTTTTATTTGTGACACTTTTTTTTTTGCATTAGACAGAGACATCTGGGATTCGTGAAATATAGCACTCCTTTATGTATTACTGAACACAATATTGTATCAAGCACAAACACTGCACATTATGTCTCTCTCTGTCTCTCCCAAACCTTTCTGAACTACACATTCAGAATCTTGCAAACCTACTCTTGCTCGTCTGTATAACTCAAATCCTCAGACCCAACCAGAGATCTTCATATTGATGAACATCTCTCTAGGACTGTGTAATCTTAGACGTAACTTCCAGCTATTGTAAAACTACATCAAAGCATCATGGGAGGTGTAGTTTTACACCAGATCGGGGCATTCATGTTGATCATGTCCCATGTTGAAATTATTTATGAAATCACACACATTTGTAATTATTTACAATGATTGTATTTGTTATGCCATTAATGAATATTGATTATTTGTATGCACAGTAGAATACTTTCTACTTCTGTCCATATTATTGCTAGCAGTAAACTGACTTCATTAAAAGAACTGTAGTATTGTGTCTGTTATTTGAGTTGTTTATTTTTTTTTATTTGATATATAAATGATGAAAGTGATAAATTAGTGAGTATTTAAATGGGTTAAGTGGAGTATCCATAGTAGCACTAAATTAATGGGAATGTAGGTTTAGAATTATTGAGCATTTGTACAAGGATTATTGAGGTCATTGTAACATTTCATTCCACATACACCGGGGAGGACAATGGGCATTGGACACACTCTGGAGAATGGCCAATGGTAGATGCTTGGAGAAGGTGGCCCGTGATCTGATGTTTACATAGATATATAAATAATATAACGTATTCCACATACACCGGGGAGGACAATGGGCAGTGGACACACTCTGGAGAATGGCCAATGGTAGATGCTTGGAGAAGGTGGCCCGTGATCTGATGTTTACATAGATATATAAATAATGTAACATTGTATTCCACATACACCGGGGAGGACAATGGGCATTGGACACACTCTGGAGAATGCCCAATGGTAGATGCTTGGAGAAGGTGGCCCGTGATCTGATGTTTACATAGATATATAAATAATATAACGTATTCCACATACACCGGGGAGGACAATGGGCAGTGGACAAACTCTGGAGAACGACCAATGGTAGATGCCTGGAGAAGGTGGCCCGTGATCTGATGTTTACACATAGATATATAAATAGAATTAATTGTCCTTCATCATCTCAATATCACCAGTTTTCTCTGATAAGTGGATTCACGATGTGGGTTCCTGTGTTTTTCGTGTTTATTCTTTTTTTGTCTGTCTGCAATATAAAGGGAAATCAACTAATAAAGGATAACAAAGACCAAAAAAAATATCAATCACCATTTCTGTAACTAATGGTGGAGGTGCTGGGATATGGGGACCCCTAGACGTTTGTCCAAAAAATACCAGTGCCAGGGGGATCTCTGTAAAGGTATAGTATATACATATTATTTTTTACTTTTTAAATTTATGGCATTTTTAGAGGTCAGCATAGTAGGGTATTAATTCTATGTTTTATTGAATGAAGATTAAATATGATTATACAAATTTTATTACAATGTATTACACAATACTATACTGGGTGTTAGCTAATTTTACCTGAAAAGTATATCTTTGGTTGATAATACAGAGTTAGGAAGCCTGTTCTGGGACTTCTTAAAACATACGTGTCTTATTAACTCAAGTCAAAGCTGTTCCAAGTAAAGAAAAGAAAAAAATATTAAACATTTTTAACACTTTTAATTTTAACCTCTAATCTAACATTAGAATATTCACCTGTATTCTTCTCTGAATGCAGGTAGAGAAATATCAGTATATAGGAGATGATACGGCACTAAATGGCATCAGAATCTACTGCGAGAGGAAAGACGGCACTTCTGGTAATAACCCAAGACAATCAGCAAATGGAAGGTTAGAGAAACTGTCTCATTGGGTGGATTTTAATTTTTGAAAACGCTTACTCTAGATTCCACGTGCCGCAACTTGCATGAAAATAGTATTAAGCTTCTTTGTTTTATTGGGCATAGATTTGAGGAAGGTGTCGTAGAAAATGTTTTTGTCAGAACTGCATGGTGTCAGAATGAGGGACCATCTTTTTGGTGCAATTGTATGTACGCCTTGATTATTAGCACACATCAGAATATTGCGTGTAGTTAAAACATCTTAATTTGGTATCATTACTGCCCTACCATATCCCTAAAATTATTATTACTAAGGTTTTTGTTGTAATGACCCTTAATTTAATATTTTAGGGATAGGGGTAATTTTAATGTTAAGGTTATATTTTCCTTAATCCTAATCTACCACGCCCAACAAAGGTTACCCTAAACTAGCACCTGCTCCTTCTATAATTCTGCATTTTTAAATAGAATGTATATCCTGGCTTCCTATGCTTAACTCTTGTCTCTTAAATATTTCCTCCTAACCCTAACTTTGAATTCTTAAATAGATTATTACAAGCTTAGAATCGCGATTCACCATTCTAAATTTTTAGATTTCTTCCTAATTCTAGCTTGACGGTACTCAGAAGCAAGCACACACTAACTGTAAATTTACATTTGGTGCTAAGAGGAGAGACATTATAAAAATGAAAATCCAGCGCACTCACCTATCCACTAAACAGCAACTTCGGTGCTTTGAAAGTTTGTTCGTTTTTAAAAAACACCTTAAAAACACCTAATCTAGGCAAAAAATAATGGGGGTCTAGTTACATTATATGACCATACATTGCATAAGCCTGCCACAATGTCAGTGTACCACAGCTTTGGCAGGTCCTACTCTAACAGCCTAATGTCTGCTTCATGAGCTACTTACTTGGGGGAAAATTCCATCTGAGGCTCCCTGCAGTACAAGGCTAAATAGGGCACTGGGATGAAGCACCTGTGACTAACACAATCTGTCAGCACCGAAGTTTCTGTTTAGTGGATAAGGGTGTGCGCTGGATTTTCTTTTTTATTGTATAAATTGGCTCCCAGCAGCACCCTATTTATACATGTTAAGGTGAGTGCAGCCAGCCTCCTGTTTTCTCATATATATATTTGGGAGTTTAGCCAACTCCTTGGTTTTGCACCATGGGCATCCATGGGGGGTGGGGGGAACGCAAGTGTGGGTACTTGCCCCCCCGGGTATTTCAGCTTGTTCTGCTATTTTTCGTGTGATTGAAGTAAGAGAAGGAGCAGAAAGGAGAAGGAACAGAAAAGAGCAGGAAGGGACATCAAGGAGCTGGAAGGGACAGCAAGGAGCATTAACATAAAGCAGCACAAAGGTAAAGTAGAAGGAGCAGAAAGGATCAGCAATGAGCCGAAAATGGCAGCAAGGAGCAGGAAGGGTCTGCAAGGGGCAGCAAGGAGTAGGAAGGGTCTGCAAGGAGAGGGAAGGGTCTGCAAAGAGCAGAAAGGGACAGAAGGAGCACAAAGGTAAAGGAGCAGAAAGAATCAGAAGGAGCACAAAGGTAAAGTAGGAGAAGGAGCAGAAAGGGATCAGAAAGAGAAAGGAGCAGAAGGGGGGGAACAATAAGCAGAAAGTAGCAGAAAGGTAAAGGAGCAGAAGGAGCAAAGGAGGAGAGAAGACAGTGTCAGAAGAAAAAGAAGACCGTGTCAAATGAAGGAGAAGAAAAGGAGATTGGAGCAGGAAGAACAAGTGAAGTGAACCCTCCACTTTATTCTGGACACCACATCATAAGGCTTTGGAACCAGACAGGGAAATTTTGGACCTTCTCATATCCCCAGGTAAAAAAACAATATCAGTGTTAATGTGTTCACTTTTATTTACTGAGTGTCAGGAAGCACAGAGTGCCGCTGGGGAGGGGTGTCGCTGATTGGCTAGAGCGGTCAGCTGGCACTCTAAGTCAGTCAGTAGCTCCCCATTCATAAAAAAGTAAAACATTTTTATTAACCGGGAACTAGTGATTGGCTTAGAGCGTCAACTGACCACTCTAGCCAATCTGCAGCACCCATGAGTGACGTCAATCTGCACTTCCTGACACTCCGTTTCAGAAGCTGAATACCACTGAGCGACCTGTAGATCTGGAGCTGGAGGAAGCCTTTGGGGGTTAACCATTTGAGAGCAATTTAACCCCTTAAAGGAAAGAGAGCACCCAGGGGCTTCCTGGCATCATAGCATTTTAATTTAGATGAAGTTGTTATGGTGACCAGAATGTTTCTTTAATTTGCTTAAAGGAACACTATAGTGTCAGGAATACAAACATATATTCCTGACACCATAGTTGTGAAAACGCTATTCACCCTGGCTTTGTGTGATAATGACTATGCTCCTCTCCTTCATGACACTGTCAAAAAGGGATCAAGCATGGATGTCATTACAATTGTGCCCTCTTTGGAAAAATTCCTACGGACGCCCATGTTTTGCACCCCTCCCTGTCACAGGTGCCTCATCTCAGGACCCTATTTAGCCTTGTACCGCAGAGAACTCGAGATGGAAGGATTTCCCCAAGTAAGTAGCTAATGTAGCATACATTTGGCTGTTAGAGTAGGACCTGCCAAAGATGGGGTAAAGAGAAGATAGAGGAAACATGATAAAATGTTGGTGAAGAACCACACCGTTTTAATGCACAATTAGTCTTAGAGTAGGACCTGCCAAAGATGGGGTAAAGAGAAGATACAGGAAACATGATAAAATGTTGGTGAAGAACCGCACCGTTTTAATGCACAATTAGTCTTAGAGTAGGACCTGCCAAAGATGGGGTACATTGATGTTGTGACAGGCTTATGCAATGTATGATGATATAATGTAACTAAACCCCCATTATTTTTTATTATTTAAAAAAACGAACAAAATCTGTCAGCACCAAAGTTGCTGTTTAGTGGATAAGGGAGTGCGCTGGATTTTTTTTATTGTATAAATTGGCTCCCAGCAGCACCCTATTTATGCATGTTCAGGTGAGTGCAGCCAGCCCCCTGTATATATTTGGGAGTCTAGCCAACTCCTTGGTTTTGCACCCCTCCCTGTCACAAGTGCTTCATCCCAGGGCCCTATTTAGCCTTGTACTGCAGAGAACTCGAGGTGGAATTTTTCCCCCAAGTAAGTAGCTCATGAAGCTGCAATATATCTTTATAATTAGGTCTTTTATAACTGTTTTAGTCATTCATTTCTCAGGTTAGAGAGGCTAAGGAATGAGTATTTTAAAATTGCTGCCCAACTCTAACCTGTTATTGTCTTCTACAGCTGGGGAGAATGGGAATCCATCCATTGGTGTCTACGGGGTTTCATAGTGGCATTTACTCTAAGAGTTGAAGAATACAAAACTGTGGGTGATAACACAGCGGCGAACAACATCAATGTTATGTGTTCGGAAGGAGAGTATTTGGAAGGAGAAGGGATGATATGGGGCTCTTATGGTGCATGGAGTAATCGTTGTCACAATGGAATCTGCGGGATACAGACCAAGGTTCAGGAAAATCAAGGTCTTTTAGCCGATGATACAGCTCTGAATGACGTCCGCTTTTTATGTTGCTAACGTGAAAAGATTCAGTGCCATTCTTCCCAACAGGGTCTTTGATGGTTTTTGGGATATCTGATTTCTAAGGTAACTTGGCACATCCGCTGAAGATCGGGAAACGTGTTTAGTGGCAGCAGTAGGAAATGTAAATCTTCACACAAATAGCACCTTGAATCTACACAGCATCGAATCTGAGTTTAATCTGAAAAAGGGCAGGCTAAATTTAAAGGAACACATCGGAACTGACACACTGCTAATCAGTGTAACTGGACTGTATAAATGTTTGCTTAGAACATAATTCTCTCCTATACACAATTTCTAATAGTTATCCAATTTATCAATCATGTAAAATTAATAAGCTCTAGTAATATCTAGCGTTGAAATCTTGCAGATACTTAGAAGGGCTGCATTAAAATCAATTGTCTTATCGTGACATCTAACAGGTACTTTCGGTGTGCATTCATTATATTGTTACATTTTGAATTTGAATGTTGAGATTAAAAAAGTGGAATGTTTGTTTCTGTTTTTGAGGGCTGATCCAATCGTAGATTTCATAAAGAAATAAAATGGGGTAATGACACTTTAAAAGCATTTAATTGTAGTGGTTATGGTGCCAGGCCCAGTATACCAGAGACACCTAGCTTTAGATGATGGGAGTACCCCAGCTTTTGTAAACCACTGAAACATGATATAACACTAACTTGAGACAACACCTGAAGACCTATTATACCACAAGCATTGCAGTTATTTGTAGTGGTTATGGTGCATAGATTGCTCTTTTAGCTAAGAAGGTTCAGAAGGAAGAATGACCCGATTAGGGGAGATTTCAAACTGGTCTTGTTTGATAAGTAGAGGTGTCCATATTATGTCAAACAAAAATAAATATTCTGACAAAGTTGGAGAAACAAAATAATCACAGCTTTTCTACAAGCTACAATGTCAAAGCTTTTAATAAAGATATTGATTAATACCAGTTTTAAGATCTTGTGTGTCTCAGAGCTTTAAGTGAACCACGTAGAAGAGATCCATATAATCATATAACCACGTGGCATTAAATTCCCAGATTTTACTATTAACATGACGTAAAGTCATGATTTTATTAAAGACACGGAGGCGAGTATTATGCATAACTCTTTCTTTATTTCCTCAGCAGCAAAGATAGAGGAATATAAATATTGTCAAAAATGAAAGAAAAACTGTATAGATACACAGGCAACCAATCACATAACAGAGGAAGTGACTATAAAAGGCCTGTGTCTCCCACAATCCCCCTCTTTCTTGCGGAAACCGAAGACCAGATAAGACAAACGAAATCCAACTTGTCCATAACAGGAAAAGGCAACGAACCGAAAACTTCAAGCTAAAAGAGAGAGAGAAATATGGTAATACCCAGACTCCAAACTGTAGACTTACCAAAACAAACTGTTGGTTACTCAACGACAGATAATATAGGGAGCAAAGCAAGTATTAGCAGTTCCATGAAAAAACGAAATCTGAAAAACATAAAAGAAATAATTAGTTGACGTGATACAATAAGTGAGTCACATACCCAAAGCGCCATCAGAAAACATACCGACATGAAAAAAAAAAACGTACCTGAAGAGCCCAATAGCATCTCATCCCCATACCCTCATGGGAGGGTGGGAGGGAATAATACTCGCCTCCGTGTCTTTAATAAAATCATGACTTTACGTCATGTTAATAGTAAAATCTGGGAATTTTATTAAAGACACGGAGGCTCATATTATGCAAGTTTAAAGCTGTGTGATCACCTGAGATGCGATATGCTCAATAGGTCTGAAATAGAAGTCACGGAAGGTCGATTCTCTAGACCAGTCCGCAGCTCGCATGATGTCCTCTAGTCGACAGCCGACCGTGGATGCCTTCGAAGCCATAGCACCCCGAACCGAGTGAGGTGTAAAGACCGAAGTGTCAATACCCGCTGAGGCTAATAGCCAGCGCACCCAACGTGCCAGAGTCGGAGTTGAAACAGGTCTATGAGGTGTCCTAAAAGACACGAACAGAGGATGTAAGTCCAAGGAACGAAAAGGTCGAGTAGCATCCAGATAAGTCTTCAGACATTCAACCGGACACAATGCTGGAGAGCCTGGGAACCTAGGATACGTGAACGACTTGGATGCCGACTTTGTCCTTCTGGATATGTTGAAAGTAACACCCTCCGGGGTGAATACAATGGCGTCCCAGTCAAGGGCCCTAACATCAGACACCCGCTTACATGAAATCAAACAGAGTAGCATCACTAGTTTGGAGGATAACTGTTTGAGGCTCAGTTCGTGGTTAGGATACCAAGATGATAGGAATCGTAGCATGACGTTGACGTCCCAGAAGGCAGAGAAACGAGGTCTAGGAGGGCGAGCGAGGCGGATGCCTTTGAGAAGGCGGCACACAAAAGGGTGTCTGCCGACCGGTGATCCATCCAAACCATTATGCCCGGCCGAAATCGACGAGCGGTAAAGGTTGACGGTGCGGTATGCCTTGCCCGCCTCGAACAGTGTCGTGAGAAACTCTAGGATCAGATGGAGAGGGGCAGATACGGGATCCACAGACCGTCCCATGCACCAATCAGACCATGAATTCCATGAAGCACGGTAGGCTGATCTCGTACCGGGGGCCCAGGCGTTATCGAGGAGCAGGAGAGTTGATCGCGGAACATTTGGGACAGCCCAGGTTCCCCTGAAAGGAGCCACGCCACAAGAGGCAACTGTCGTTGATGCACCAGATCGTGAGAGTTCCCATCCGGATCCAGAAGGAGGTCCTGGAAGCACGGGATCAACCGGGGATAGTCTATTGACAACTCCAACAGACGAGGGAACCATGGTCTGGATCTCCACAGGGGGGTGATCAAAACCAGGCGGCACTCGTGACGAGTCATCTTCGATATCGTGCGGGCGATCATGTTGAACGGGGGAAAGGCATAAAGGCAGCCCGGTGGCCATTCCTGGAGAAAGGCGTCCGTCGCGACCGCTGCCGGGTCCGGCCTCCAGCTGTAAAATTCCGGTAGTTGGGCGTTCAGACGGGACGCGAACAGATCCATCCTGAACCGCCCCCATAGTCTGTCCAGGCCTTGGAACACCGAAACGTGCAAACGCCAGTCTCCCGAGTCTCTCAAATGTCTGGAATTCCAATCCGCGTCCGAATTGTCCAGCCCCGGAATGTGTTCCGCTGTCACGGACACATTGTTGAAAAGGCAAAATTGCCAAAAATCTTTCGCTAGCAGGGCCAACATCCTGGACTTGGTGCCTCCAAGGTGGTTGATATAACGTACGGCCGACACGTTGTCCATCTTGAGAAGAACGCAGCAGTTCGTCCGCCCTGGGGTAAGGCTGCGAATCGCGAATGCCCCTGCCAGGAGCTCCAGGCAATTGATGTGCAGGGATCTCTCTGTCTCGGACCATCTGCCTCCTGTGGAAACGTTGCCACAACGAGCCCCCCAGCCGTGTAAGCTGGCATCTGATTCTATTACCACGTCCGGGATGGAACCGAAGATGGCCCTCCCGTTCCAGGCTTCCATGTGGGCTAACCACCACACCAGTTCGTCTCTGGACTCCACGTCCAGCTGTACACGGGATTCGTAGGAATGACCTGATCGGAGGTGAGAACCCTTGAGCCTTTGGAGGGCACGATAATGGAGTGGGCCCGGGAATATCGCCTGAATGGAGGCCGCAAGGAGACCGATAATGCGTGCCAATTGCCTGATGGATAGATCTTGTACACGCAGAGCCCTTCGAAGCTCCTTTCGGATGGCTCTGATCTTTGAATCCGGCAAGTATAGGAATTGGCGGATGGAATCCACCTGGAAACCTAGGAACTCCATCGACTGTGAGGGGTCCAGGATCGACTTGTCCCAGTTGATCAAGAACCCCAGGTCTTGTAGAAGATCGATCGTCCATCCCAAATGTATGAGAAGCTGGTCTCTGGACTGGGACATGATTAAGATGTCGTCCAGGTAAATGATTAAACGCACCCCGCGGGTCCGGAGGAACTCCACTGGAGGCTTCATGACCTTGGTGAAGCACCATGGCGCCGAGGAAAGGCCGAAAGGCAGACAGGTAAAGCGCCAGCGTCTCCCATGCCAGGTGAAGTGCAGGTAATCCCTGTACTCCATCGCTATCGGGACCGTGAAATACGCGTCCTTCAGATCCAACTTGGCCATCCAGTCTGACTGACGGAGGAGGTCCCTGAGGCAGTGTATACCCTCCATCTGAAAGTGCTGGTACTGAAGGAACGCGTTGAGGGGACGGAGATTTATCACCGGGCGGACACCGCCCCCTTTCTTGGGGACTAGGAAGAGGTTGCTTGTAAAGCCTTGCGCGGCGAACGGCAACTCTTCTATAGCGCCTTTCGACAGCATCTCCTCGACCTCCGCCGAGATCATCTCGTCCTGGTCTAGCGGGAGAGACAATTCCCTGGGGACATGAAATTGGACAGGGGGAGAAACAAACTCCAGGCGATAGCCCTTTACACACTGTAGAACCCAAGCGTCCGAAGTAATATTTGCCCACTCTAGGTGGAATAGAGCCAGCCTGCCCGCTACCCGCACCCGAGTAATACGGGAAGAAGGGGTACTTACCATACGGGCGTCTTCCCGAAGCGGCACCGCGGGGGTATCTGGAGCCCCAAGGCCTCCCTCTGGCTGGGAAGAAAGGAGGTGTCCTTGGATCCTGGAATCCCCGGGATGGAAAGAAGGAACCTCTTTGGGCACGTGAGGAGCCACGGAAACCACGGCCGGGTGGACGGTTCCTGCTACGCCCGGCCCCTCCAAAAACCTTGGGCGCGAACATGCGTTTCATATTTGCCTGCGCCTTGTCAATGGCCGTAAAGGTCTTGACATACAACCCCAAGTCCTTCACAAAGGAGGCACCGAACAGCATTCCCTCTTCGGAAGGGCCAGGCTCCGCCACAGTCATGGCAGCCAATTTCGGATCGAGCTTGAGGAGAATCGCCTTACGCCTCTCAGAGGACATGGCAGTGTTAGCATTCCCCAAAAGACAGATAGCTCTCTGGACCCATCCTATGGCAACATCCACATCAAGCATGGAAGTACCTGCCCGAGCGCCGTCCAGGAGCTCGTATAACTTGGACAGAGGGCCCAGGGTGTCCAAGAGCTTGTCCTGGCACCCTTTGAGCGAATAGTCCAATCCCTTCTTGGGCTTCCAGCCCGACTTGTTCATGAATTGAGCAATCTGGGGGTCAATGTCAGGGGTTTTGCAGGCTGCCCCTGGCAGAGAGGGTCTGGGGCATTCCGCCAGCAACTTATTACGACCCTCCTTGGAAAGGGGGGTGTGCATGCGCCGTGCCACATACTGGGCGATATGGTCCGGGGGAACCCACTCCGCGGACCTAGGGTGACGAAGATCGTCAGGGTCAAATAATGGGTTGCCCTGAGGGTCAACCAGTGCCTTGGTATCCCCAGTGGGGTTTAATGATTGACTACGGGCAGTAGCGGGTGCCCCAGAAGGGGTAACACCCGCAAGCGGTAAGTCCTCACCCGACTCACCCTCATCAAAGGAGTCATACTCCAGAACGTCTGAGTCATCCTCCACACTCCGGTCGGAATCCGACCCATCATCCAGGGCTTTAGCCCGTTTCCACAACCTAGCCTTTTTAGCCCGGCCAGGGGCTCTTTTGCGCGTGGGAGGCGCGCTGTCTGTGACCGCCTCAAGCGTGTCAATCATGGCAGGTAGAACCTGCATCGAGGAGTGGGAGTCGACGTGTTTAGACTTCTCCTTAGCCTTACGGGCTCCCGGCACAGTCGGGGTAGGAGAGGGCAGTCCCATGCCCAGGAGGGCGGGAGTCGCCATGGAAGGCAGCAGGAGAGAATGTAGTGATTGAGAAAATGAGGATGATACAGCCCCCATGGCTGAGGCAAAAGCTTTCTGCAGGGAAGAGGCCATAGTGGCATCCAGCAGGGCTTGAAATTCCTGGGAAGCAGTAGCCCCCACAGGATTATCTGGGTTAAAATCAGTGGGGAGGCCCTCAGGCCCATCCTCTCTCTCCTGCATATTGAAAATAATATATCAGGTAAAAACCCAACAGAAATAGCTTATAAAACCAAACAGACAGTAAACAGAGATTAAAGGGTTGATTAACCCTGCAGAGGAAGGTAAGAAGGAAAAAACCTGAGCACTGGTGCACCCCAGGGACCCAGGAGCAAGGCAGAGCGCACGGCAGCAGAGTGGAGCGACCGGGAATAAGGCCCGCCCCCAAGATGGCCGCCGCACGTGTAGGGAACGCTCGTGGTCTGAAACCCGGCGGGGGAAGGGGCGCGCACCCCTCCCCGCGCGGGCAGCAGCGAGCGAGCCGGAGAAACACGCTGGCAGCCGCGGCAGTACTAGGGAGAGCCGCGGCTGACAGCCGACCTGGGACAGAAGGCGCCCGCCGGCCGAAAGCGGTCGCGGCGGGCGGAGAGAGGGAGGGGTGGGCGGGGGGCACCAGCGCAGGGGATAGAACAGGAGCTGCAGAAGCAGCTACAGAAAGAAGGCAAAGAGATAAAAACGCCTAATAAACAAGGGTAGTAAACAAACAGTAAACCCAAACAAACATCAGAAAAAAGTACCATAACAGTACAGCATCACATGCAAATAGGCATATAAATACAGTGGACCAAGTAAAGTACTTAGCTGTCTGAGGAAGCAGCAAAGAAAGAGGGGGATTGTGGGAGACACAGGCCTTTTATAGTCACTTCCTCTGTTATGTGATTGGTTGCCTGTGTATCTATACAGTTTTTTCTTTCATTTTTGACAATATTTATATTCCTCTATCTTTGCTGCTGAGGAAATAAAGAAAGAGTTATGCATAATATGAGCCTCCGTGTCTTTAATAAAATCAGTAACACCCTTCACTAACTGGAAGCCTTGCCATAGTATGAATAACAGAAGTCCAAATGTTTATATTGTATACCTTACAGAAATGTCAGCTGAGCGATGTGCACTCCTATGGCCACGCACACACCGCATCTACACTTTTACAATTTCATTAAATCTGGAATGTATTTTTTATTGGATAAAGGGTTGGCAAGATGGGAGACATGGGAACGCAATAGTGGTCAAAAAAATGGTTCTACGCAGATCCTTTTTATGTGCAGAGAATGGCCCGTTGTTAAATGTATCAAAATTAAAATGAGTCTTCAGCCGGTAATGTTTTTCCAATGTAAATACAGTCAATGAAAAAACGAGGTAACCGAGCAATCTGCTTGTGACTGTAGGTACTGCCCTTTGGAGTTTGCTGTTTACAGCGCACAGTATTTTTTTTTTTTTTAAAGCTGACTATTTGAGTGAAAGCAAGAAACTGGTGGAGAAGGACTAGAAGTATAGCTCCGGATGGAATTGATAAGCTGAGAGTGTTGGGGGTAGGAGCACGCAATATATTCAGAAACTTATTGAAATTTGAATATGCCAAGAAATTAGCTTATCAAAAATACTGTATAAATATACATTATCTGTTCATATAATCCATGAAAGCATACATTTATAACAGCTCTTAGCCCTGACAGCTTTGAAATTTATTTACTTATTTATTTATAAAATATTTTACCAGGAAAGATACATTGAGATTTCCATCGTTTTCAAGTATGTCCTGAGTCCACAAACATTGCATTGTTACATTAGGGTACAATAAAATACAAAAACAATATTAATACACAATATATACAAAATGTAACATAGAACAGGTAGGAAATATATAATCAACCACGACAGGTGCATTCTGTTTTGAGGTATGTAGAGAGGGATCTCTTAAAGGACTTTAGGCTTGGGGAAGATTTTAAAGTGTGCGGGAGGTCGTTCCATAATTTCAGTGCTCTGTAGGAGAAGGAGGATCGGGCTGCTTTCTTATTGTATTGAGGCAGACTAAATAAAGTGCTGGTACTGGATCGTAGGTTATAGGAAGTGGGAACAGCTGGTAAAAGCATTTTGTTCAGGTAGGGTGGGAGCTTCCCAGAAAAGCTCTTAAACACAAGGCAGGAAAGATGAAGGGTGCGTCTGGATTCCAGCGACAGCCAGTTTAACTCTTTTAGCATGTCACAATGGGGGGTCTTGTAATAACATTGAAGCACAAATTGGCAGAACGAGTTATACAATGTGTTGAGTTTATTAATGTGGGATTGCGGTGCAGATGCATATACTACATCCCCATAATCAATGATTGGCATCAGCATTTGCTGTACAATCTTTTCCTTTACTGTAGGGCTCAGGCAGGATTTGTTTCTGTACAGGGCACCTAGTTTTGGATAAAGTTTAGATGCAAGTTTTTCTATATGGAGGCCAAAAGATAGATTGGGGTCTAACAAAATACCCAGGTATTTGAAAGTGTGGACTGCGGTCAGTTTGCTATTTGGTTTTGTTTTGATGGACAGGTGGGAATTGTGTAATTTAGGTACTATTCGAAAGACCATTGTGACAGTTCTGTCAGTGTTTTTTAAGAGATTGTTATTTGCGATCCACTTTTCTACCTCTGTAAACTGGTCTTGGAGCACAGCGGTAGAAATACTTTTTTAGAAGGACAGTTGTAATGTCAACTGGGAGCAGTGTGGCCCCGTGGCTTGGAACATTTTATCCCACCCACCCAACCTAGTATTGACTACTGATTGCCACTGGCTATACACCACCTTTTCACTACACTTTGTTTTTGTCATTGTTGGCCAAAGATCTAATACAGGCATAGGCAACCTTTGGCACACCAGATGTTTTGGACTACACCTCCCATGATGCTTTTGCCAGCATTATGGGTGTAAGAGCATTATGGGGTATGTAGTCCACAACATCTGCAGTGCCAAAGGTTGCCCATCCCTGATCTAATATCTCAATCTAAAAGCCAGGGGAAAAAATCACAGCGTGCAGGACATGCACGAAGGAGCCTACTTTGCCTACTGAAAAATCTGAGCACATAGATCAAGTTGATACACCAAAAATTGAGCCACATTCTCACAGCCGAGATTCTCTGTCCTACATATTTGCCGATATGGGTTGTAAAGCCAATTACTCACCCTGACTACCACACAAGTATTTAATTTATGTTATAACGAGACTATGCACAGAGAGTTATTCACCAAAGTCTAAATGTCCCAGTCTGGCTTATCAAATCTAGGCCTTGAATTAATATGTTTGGATATGTTTCACAAATGATTTAATATTTTTGGATAAACTTTTAAAATATTTTATATTTGTATATTTTTTCTTTGACATTGATACATGTTTTTAAATGTGATATATGTTTTGAGATTTTAATGTTTTGTAAAAAATAAATAATTTAAAACGTTTATAAAAAGAAAATATATAAAATCATTTAATGAGTTTATCCAAAAATTTTAACCTAGAGATGTGCCCAATAATGGCTTTTCATCTGAAATCGCTTATAGTACATTTGAGAATTGCAAATGGTTTTGGAATTGTTTTCATTTTATCCAAAATTTGCTATCAGTAATTTAAATTGTTGTGAAAAACCCCAGTGCAATGATAACGTTGAACTTACACTTCTGTATAATGGCTGTCAGTTTCATCCCACCTAGATGACATTGATGGACTGAGAATGCTGTGAGTGGGTTAGTTATACTGGTTAGTTGTTATTTGCATTCTCTGTATGTGTCAGTAGATGGCAGTATTCACACTGACCACTCAAACTGGCCACTTCATCTCCATGTAACGGTCTGGGTGCAGTCATTTAATCCTGTTTTTCAGAAAGTGCATGTTTTACATTGCAGGGTTAACTCCACCTCTAGTGGCTTTGATACAGCTATTAGAGGCGTTTACGCGGCTCTGACTGAGTAAAACTCATTATAGTATGTATGGACATACAATAGGGTGCATAGAGTACTAGCGTACAAAGAAGGGTGGTGTAACGGCCACCCAGAGTGGAGAGGGGTATTTGCTGTTGGGGATGTCCTTTCTCCGGGCCAGGTGCTTGGCTGAAGTGAGGAGGCGAAGTCCCATCAGTTGGATCCCTGGAGCAGTAGATCCCTTAGATAAGCATTTAACACAATTAACAAGAACACATTTTTCCCCGAATTTTGGATGTACCCCAAATATCTGGGGTACCCTCATAAATCCGGTATCCCCTGATAGCCCTAATCTGGGTGAGCAACATATTTAAAAATCACCAAGATCGGGCCAGGGGTTCGGGAGTTATGGGGGTTTAAAGGTTTGACAGACCGCACAGGCACAGTAGCCGAAAACAGTTCCATAAGTTTTGGCCTTGCGGTCGGTCTCTGTTCGTGTAATAAAAGGTCCTGAACGGCTTGCCATCCGTGGGGATCCTGGCATTTGTATCAATCCCCATGATTAACTTAGTCTTTAGTTTCGGCACGAATTTATGGAAGTCTGGAGGTCTCAAGGGTGTTTGCCTAGTCGAGTGTCCGATTTTAGTTCCAGACACTCGATGGCAAAACACCGCTGTTCAGGAGTTTAAGGTGGCCGCCGCTCCCTCCCACAACAAAGAGGGGACCTGCAGTGCCAGGAAAACAATTTGTTTTTCTGGCACTGGAGTGTCCCTCTAAAGAAACAGGGAAGGAAAAAAAAAAAATATGGTCTTGATTTAATATTTTCGGATTTACTTTTCAAATTATTTGTCTGCAAACATTCCTGTAGACTTTTAATGGTGACTTTTTTGAAAAGTTAATCTAAAAATATTAAGTCAAGGCCTATGTTACCTATCTGGTGACGAGTTATAAAATGTATGTATACGCCAGCCATGGACCTACACTTTATGAAAACAAGACTTATTGGGCTGAAACAGAGCAGTTAATGTGTCCATTATTAAATAATCATCAATTGTTAATTCCATTTTGGCACAAGTTGTAGGATCCCCATTCCACCAATGGGCAGCGAGAGCTCAACGAGCTGTTGAGACAATTGTGGACGTTAGTTTATTCTGTGCTTCAAATATAGCATTTACAGGATGGGACTATAACTAGGGCCTTGGATCTTTTGTTTCTATCACACTTTTTTGTTTTTACAATTATTGCTCTTTCTTGCACTTCTATGAGCAAAACCAGGAATAATTAACTGGTATCTGAATGCTATGGGCAATATCTAAAAAGACAAAAGTGGGATAATTCTGGCACAAAATGGTAAATTTTGAGCAATCACCATGTAAATTTGTGTCTGTATACATTATGTTCATTAAAGGACCACTAAAGTCACCCAGGCCATCTCAGTTCAATGACGTGGCTTGGGTGCAGTATTCCTGTCATTTTAACTCTCAAATGTAAAACAATGCGTGTTTTTTTAGAAATGGCAATGCTTACATTGCTGGGTTTGTGGCGGCCACTCAAGTGTCCCACGAGTCTCGCCGCCAAGAATGTTGTTTCCCCTTCCCAGGATCTCAGTCAGCTCCGTCTTCAGTGATTATAGCAGGATAGACTGATATAGCTTTCCCCCCCAGACATTAGCGAGACTTAATATTGGGAGTTGACTGGTTTATTCAAGGCAAGATACACTTAATATATACACAAACCCGCAGCATGGGGTCTCCATACAAAGAAATACAAACCCTTCCCAGTTATCCCTGTGTCTGAGAGATAATTGAGTCAAAGACCAAGTCAAAGACCAAGACACAGAAAATACCCCAAAACCATATTCAATTTCCACATGAACCTCACAAGTCTTATATCCCCAGATAGCCCGGATTCGAGCGCCCAAGTTGTCCAAATAGCACTCGGAACTGTTTAATGGGACGGAATCTCCATCCGGGTACATTTTTGACCTGTCGACCACGAGGTTGTAGCCCAACACAGTTCCATGATGAAATAGACTGTGGCCAGTCCACTTTCGGGAGTTCCTGTGCTCATAAAACTAAATTATTCCTCTGGCTTGTGGGAACGAATGTTCCTCTTGTTTGTAAAAGTAATTTTCCCGAAAAGTGCTCTCATGGCTTATTGGGGGAGGGGGAGCAGACGGCGGTACAAATTCAGCGGTGTTCGAGAGGTAGTGTGTCCGATTTCAGTTCCATGCAGTAAAACGGGTTTTCGTTTGGTAACCGAACAACCATGGTAATAACTGAAATGGAAAGTTTAATAAGTGACAAGGTGTTCTGTCACAGGGTTTAAACCACCTCTAGTGGTTGTCGTACTGAGGCAGAATCCCACATATGAATCCATTGATTCAATACTTTCCTATGGCTAAGGTTCCATGCATGCCCAGCACATGCACATTAGCTCTCCAATACACCTCTATGAGAACCATTGATTAGACCACACCGAAAGACAATGCCTTCACCATGATGTCACGGGAAACAGAGAGGTGAGCATCACTTTTATTTGATTATTTTTATTGCACACGCTGGGGAGGGAGGCCACTGAAGTGTTAGTAATAAAGGTATCTAGAGATTGACTATCATTTTTTCAGAGCTAATACCAATACCAATTATCGGTTGCCTTTTGTGCAGATTGCAGATAACTGATAATTGAACCACACTTTTTTTAAATAAAAAAATAAAAAATAGGCAAAGGTAACACTGCACACACTTGATCTGCATAGAATAGAATTTAGCAGATTGATCAATGAATTATGCATTGATATATTAATTTATATCAATACATATTTCATTGCTAATTCTGCTTTAAAGTTTTAATCTATGTGCAATTTGTGCATTGTTTCCATTGCCTGAAATTAAATATTATTATTAGTCACAAAAACAACCTTAGCTTAATGATCCAGTTCTTGAGTATAGATGAGGGTGTTCTATTTTTTTTCTTCCATTTTGCAAGAAGTGCAGACTTCTATAGAAATTGCCACTTTTATAAACTAACCTTGTTACATCCCTTTGGCTGGCCACATTGGCTGGCGGCTGGACGCAGAAGAAGCCATGTTGTGAAGGTAAGTATATTATCGACAATATCAGTAACTATGGAGACTGATTCCAATTATTAGAAAAATGTTAAAGTGTTACTTTAAACAGCGAGTCGTACTGAGCTGTACAATGACTAGTAATATTTAGGCCAAAAGTAGCAGAGTGGGATTATTTATCCAGTTAATATAATTCTACATCACTGTTAGTGTTTATCTAAAAAAAATTAATTTGTCAAGTAATCGCAGCTTGCTATTTAGTGAATAACCCTTCTGTAACAATAAAAGATGATTGATCTGTTTGGAATACCCTTGGTTTCATAATGAGGTAACATTTCTCTCTTTCACGCTTTACAGAATGAAGCTTAGTTATCATAACACTCCTGCAACTACCAACTGTCTGATCCGCATATGACGTTCTCTGCACTGACACGGACTTTTGGAAAATGTCCTGGAACCACTGTCAAAATATTTTGGACAGATCTCCTAGAACCACTGTCATAGCATTCTGGAGAGATCTTCTGGACAGATCTCCTGGAAGCATTGTTATTATCTTCTGGAGAGGTCTCCTGGACACAGTGTCTGGAGAGATCTCCTGGATCAACTGTCATGATCTTTAAGAGATATCTACTGAACCCAGTGTCATGATCTTTTGGATAGATCTCCTGGTCCTACTGTCATGACCTCCAGCTACTGGTAAATTTCTAAATAAAATTAGATCCCCAAAAAATTATATTAATTGAATATTTATTTACAGTGTGTGTATATAATGAATGTAGTGTGTTTGTATGAATGCAGTGTGTGTGTGTGTATATGACTGCAGTGTGTGTGTGTGTGTGTGTGTATATATGAGTGCAATGTGTGTATGTGATGTAGAGCCTTGGTGGGGGGGTGGGCATTTTTATTATTTTTAAAAATTATTATTTTTTTTTATATATATATCTATATATATAGATATATATAGATATATATATATATAATTTTTTTTTTAATTTTAATATTATTTAATTTTTTATTTATATTTATTTTCGTCCCCCCTCCCTGCTTGTTAGCTGGCCAGGGATGGGTGCTCACATTCCCTGGTAGTCCAGTGGATGGGCTGTGTAGGAGGGGGGCTGGCAGAGAGCTGTTACTTACCTTTCCTGCAGCTCCTGTCAGCTCCCTTCCCTCTCCTCCGTTCCAGTCAGCTCCCTTCTCCTCCACTGTAAGTCTCGTGGCCACGTGGAGCGTTCCCGTGGCTCTCGTGAGATTTACAGTGGGAGCTGACAGAGCAGCTGACTGGAACGGAGGAGAGAGAAGGGAGTTGACAGGAGCTGCAGGAAAGGTAAGTTACAGCTCACTGCCAGCCCCCAACAGGACCGCTGGGCTTGTAATGAGCCCGACGGTCCTGGTCTGTATTATGGCAATGTAAGTTGCCGTAATACAGACATTAACTCGAGTATAAGTTGAGTGGGGGTTTTTCAGCACAAAAAATGTGCTGAAAAATTCGACTTATACTCGAGTATACAGTATATATACTAAAATTGATATCACAAGTCCATACGTTTAAAAAAAAAAAACATGTCTTACATTAAAATGCAGGACGTATCTCAGAAGGTGATTGCCCATTTAAATTGTCAGCCAATCCAGGTGGGAAAGGGATTTACGGGCTGTGTGACCCATTCATAACATTTAACAATGCAAGAAGGTCGTCCTGTTCCTGTATTAAATCTAATATCTGTCACACCCTGTGTTCTAACTAAATACTAAAATTGAAGATCACAGTTTATTCCAACACTTTATTAGGGCCCAAACGCTTTTCATGGCAAAGCTGTTTTTATTAGTAGACTATTAATTTTCCGTAAAAAAAGCAAACATAAAAAAAAACTATTATTTGTGACACTTGTTTTTTTGCATTAGACAGAGACATCTGGTATTCGTGAAATATAGTACTCCTTTATGTATTACTGACAGGGCCGGACTGGCCCACCGGGATACCGGGAAATTTCCCGGTGGGCTGCGGCACCTGGGGGGCTGGAGAGAGTGAGGGAGCCCTGCTCCCTATATTTTAATAATATCGCGGCCGCATGTCGGTCCCGCGGGGTGGCCGGTCCGGCGGCACACTCTGAGGTGTTTACTCACCTTGCGGCCGGCGGCCCCATCTCCTGTGCTGGCAGCTATGCTGCTGTCAGTATCAGTGAGTGTGCCGGGCGGCCGCCTAAGCGATCTGGCGGCACACTCACTGATACTGACAGCAGCATAGCTGTCAGCACAGGAGGACTGAGGGAGGGGACGGAGCTAATTACCATGCTCCCACGCGGTTCCCATGATTCCCAACATCTACACATCATGGAGTAATCACTACTCTATGAATTGTCCATGCTGGGAATTATGGGAACCGCGTGGGAGCGTGGTAGTTAGCTCCGTCCCCTCCCTCAGTCCTCCTGTGACAAGGTCAGCAGGCACACACACAAATAGGGGAAGGGGGAAAGGGGTAGGAGGACAGAGGGGTAAGGGAGGGACAAAAGAGGTGAAGGGGCAAATAGAGGGTAATAGAAACACACAGGGCAAGGGGACCGCGGAGACTGAGGGGGGTAATAGAGACGCTTGAGTTGGGGGGCGGCTTGACAGAGGGGTAATAAGAGACATAGGGCAAGAGGGTAATAGAGACAGAGGGATGGGGGACAAAGAGAGGGTAATAGAGACACCAGGGAAGGGTGGGACAAAGAGACAGAAGGAGTAATAGAGACGCCGGGGTTGGGGACAAAGAGAGGAGTAATAAAGAGGGAACCCATGGAGAAAGAGACACAGAGACAGAGGGGTAATAGAGACACCAGGTAAGAGAGGACAAAGAGACAGAGAGAATAGAACACAGGGAAGAGGACAAAGAGACAGAGGGGTAATAGAGAGACAGAGGATGGGGGTACAAAGAGACAGAGGGGTAAAAGAGACACAGGGAGGAGATGGGGAAGAGAGACACAGGGAGAAGATGGGGAAGAGAGACACAGGGAGGAGAGGGGAGAAAGAGACACACAGAAGGTTTGTTGGGGGGACAAAGAGACATACAGTAGGGAAGGGGAACAAAGTGACACAAGATTTGTGGGAGGCGATGCTGGGCTGGGGAAAAAGAGACAGAGAGTGACTGGGAGAAGAGAAAGGCACAGAGTCTGGAGTTAGAAAGAGACACACAGATGAGATTTGGAAGGGGAGAAAGAGACAAAGTGGCTGGGGCTAAGAACAACACAAAAGGGGCTGGGGGAAAGAGAAATACAGAGGCTGGAGAAGGGTAAAAAGAAACACACAGGGACAGGGATGAAGTAAAAGATGCACAAGGGTCGCTGTAAGAGAAAAAAGGAGACAATTGGAGACAAGATACACTAAACGAGGTAAAGGTAATAGACGTAAATTGATGTGATCCTGACAGTAATGTAGCCCATGGATCAGCGCAGCTAAGAGGAATAGGCCTTGACAGAGCCAGGAGGTAGGCATAGCAGCCACAGGAATTTAGTGACAGCCAGCATGCTGGGTAGGACGGAGCCATAAGGGGAGTATTTATACCAGCCATTATAGGAAGTGGCCATTTTAACTGAACCTAAGCTTACCTGTCAGTTGTGAAAGCTGCCTGCCCTGGAGGGAGAAGGCAGCAGCATGGAGGCAGCATAGCAGAACAGGCAGCACGAAGAACAGGCAGCATGGAGATATAGGAGAGGCTGAAGTGAGCTGCTACTACATGATCACTCCCATCAGCAGCATGGAGAACAGGCAGTACTGAGACAGGAGACAGCATGGAGGTACAGGAGAGGCTGGAGTGAGCTGCTACTACATGATCACTCCCATCAGCAGCATGGAGGCAGCATGAAGAACAGGCAGCATGGAGGCAGCATGAAGAACAGGCAGTACTGAGACAGGAGGCAGCATGGAGGTACAGGAGAGGCTGGAGTGAGCTGCTGCTGCTGCATGCTCACTCCCATCAGCAGCATGGAGGCAGCATAGAAGAACAGGCAGTACTGAGACAGGAGGCAGCATGGAGATATAGGAGAGGCTGAAGTGAGCTGCTACTACATGATCACTCCCATCAGCAGCATGGAGAACAGGCAGTACTGAGACAGGAGACAGCATGGAGGTACAGGAGAGGCTGGAGTGAGCTGCTGCTACTGCATGCTCACTCCCATCAGCAGCATGGAGAACAGGCAGTACTGAGACAGGAGACAGCATGGAGGTACAGGAGAGGCTGGAGTGAGCTGCTACTACATGATCACTCCCATCAGCAGCATGGAGAACAGGCAGTACTGAGACAGGAGACAGCATGGAGGTACAGGAGAGGCTGGAGTGAGCTGCTGCTGCTACTGCATGCTCACTCCCATCTGCAGCATGGAGGCAGCATAGAAGAACAGGCAGTACTGAGACAGGAGACAGCATGGAGATACAGGAGAGGCTGGAGTGAGCTGCTGCTGCTGCATGCTCACTCCCACTCAGCATGGAGGCAGCATAGAAGAACAGGCAGTACTGAGACAGGAGGCAGCATGGAGGTACAGGAGAGGCTGGAGTGAGCTGCTACTACATGATCACTCCCATCAGCAGCATGGAGAACAGGCAGTACTGAGACAGGAGGCAGCATGGAGGTACAGGAGAGGCTGGAGTGAGCTGCTACTACTGCATGCTCACTCCCATCAGCAGCATGAAGAACAGGCAGTACTGAGACAGGAGACAGCATGGAGATACAGGAGAGGCTGGAGTGAGCTGCTACTACATGATCACTCCCATCAGCAGCATGGAGGCAGCATAGAAGAACAGGCAGTACTGAGACAGGAGACAGCATGGAGATACAGGAGAGGCTGGAGTGAGCTGCTACTACATGATCACTCCCATCAGCAGCATGGAGGCAGCATAGAAGAACAGGCAGTACTGAGACAGGAGGCAGCATGGAGGTACAGGAGAGGCTGGAGTGAGCTGCTGCTGCTGCATGCTCACTCCCATCAGCAGCATGGAGGCAGCATAGAAGAACAGGCAGTACTGAGACAGGAGGCAGCATGGAGATATAGGAGAGGCTGGAGTGAGCTGCTACTACATGATCACTCCCATCAGCAGCATGGAGGCAGCATAGAAGAACAGAGGCAGCATGGAGGTACAGGAGAGGCTGGAGTGAGCTGCTGCTGCTGCATGCTCACTCCCATCAGCCTCAGACAGAACTTCAAGCAAGCCACCATCCTGGTCACAAAGGTTGTGGCAGAATCGGGGCTGGTGGCTGCAGGAGCAGCTGGGGGGCCCCGAGCACGTCTGCTACCCCCCCCCACGCGGCGGTGGAACAGAGGCCAGCAAGGAGAGCGAGGACGCCCCAGCGGCAGCCTGTGAGTGACATCGTTAGTTCGGCAGCCCGTGAGCCTGTCAGGAGGCGGCAAGGGGAAGGCTGAAAATGAGGTCGGAAAGCAGGCAGGAGTTGGAGGGCGGCTGGCGCCGTATGTTCGACGCGGCGCCGGTCAGGCAAGACGGCAGGTCAGGATGAGGCCGCACAGGAAGAGCGCCCCCTGCAATAAGGCGGGGGGGCGGGAAAGCACAAAGGACAGCGGAATCCAGCATGACATGATGGCCGCCAGGCAGGGAGAACGGCAAGAGGCGTCCTGGTGAGTCTGCCCCTGGTGGCATACCTGAGTGACAGGGGGAATGATGCAAGGGCCCAGCAGTGTAAAAGCGGTCCCCCCCCCCAATGGGCAGGCGGGGGGGTCCAGGTCGGCGGGACACAGATGGAGGGTCTGAGGTGAAGGAAGGGGATAGTGAAAGCAGCAGGCGGAGTCTTCACAGGCACAGCAGAGCAGCTATGGAGGGGAAGGCCAGCAACCAGGATTAATTAAAGGGGCCACAAGTGGATGAGGCGGCCTGGGAGAGGCCAGGTACTGCAAGCAGAGGGCAGAAGAGAGGACATGGACGGGTGGAAATGGACGTAAGGCACAGAGGCAAGCGGGAGCCCCCTGGGGGGGCGTTCTCAGGAGCAGGAACACAGGAGAAGCATCAGCAGGTGTGAGTACGGCAGGGAGTAGCGCAACGACAATGACAGGCACAGCAGCAGCGGGAGGTCGGATGAGGGATGGAGAAGCAGGTCGAGGAGTGTTACTTCTACGGGCTTGAGGCTGGACCAGTGCGGACAGGAGTCGGCATCCACCGGATACTCCAGAGCCTGGCAAGGTGGATGGAAGGACAGCGCAAACGGGGGTTCGGGCGGTGAGTCAAAAAACACACCACACTTTTTTTAAAAATTGCATAAATCATTTTAGAGTCATGATCAAGGAAAAAAGGGTCCGTCCCCGCGGTGCCGAAGGGTGGGGTCACCAGAGCGCAGTCGGGAGGCCGAAGTAAGGGTGGTGGTGACGGCGTGCCGGGTAAGGGAAGGGGAATACGGTGTACCGGTACCGGGGACATCTGACGGGGCAGGAGAACAGTTAGATGTGTGGCAATATTCCAGGCGTGGCACAACAAAATGGGCACGTGTCCTTCTTCCTAATGATAGTGCAGGAAATGCGCTCTTTCCGGGGGCTGACGGCGCACCCCCAGGAGGTGCTGTGCTGGCGGGACAGAAGAAAGGTCAGTGCAACTGGGGACCGTCGGGTAGGCTTCGATATGGGTGTTCCAGAGGCGGTGGGAGTCACGGTGTCAACTGATGCGTCAAAAAAGGAAAACCTAAGGCAGGAAGGGTACTCGGCAGGGCTTCAGCCCCGCGGTTGCGGCTCGGAGCGGCACCAGTGATGATCAGTGCTGCTGTGGCTAAGGCAGTAAGCCTCCCATGAATGCGCTAGTTTTATGGCTGAGATTGTTGAGGGGGTTTACGCTATTCCATTCAAAGTCGGGGGACCAGGAAAAGTGGTGGGCGTATATCAAGTCCATGGGGGAACTTCCGCGCCATTAGCGGACCTGTGGGTGTCTCCATGGGGGGTGGTCCCCTAGAAATGGGCGGGCAAATTCTGTCCAATACAAAACTTATCGCACCCAAAAGGGGCATCGGTAAATGAGGACATCGCCGCGGAACTGTTCTGTATCGTTGGCATCATTCGGCCTTGCCATCGAGTTGGTTTGGGGGAACAGGACGCGTTCGATTATTGGCGACCCTTCCATCTTTTGGGTTGCATATTTGCAGGTTCCTATTGGTAACCTCTACTACTGGGAGTGGGAGGTGAAAAAGGAATCAGAAAGGGGTTCCTTAGTACATTATCTGTAAGATAGCTTGCTGTGTGGGCTCGGCTGGGCCGGGCCGTTGTGGACATACCTTACGGTCACAGGAATCCTACCGCACATCTTTGCTTGGGCTGGAAATTGTTTAGGTGGTAGGAGAGTGTCGATTGCCTGGGGTTCAGTTGACTGCACTTCGGGAGTTCAGGCTGAAGGTTCGCAGGTCCAAGAAGGTCACTGAGAAATCGCAGTTGTTCATAAGGCAGTTTCAAGTTGCATGTCGGGTTAGTCGCGAGGACTGGGTTGGTAGCCATTTCATGGCGAAGGCTACTTGTGGAGCCTTTGCGGGTGGTATCGAGTTGTTCACAGATACCTCTGGGAACATAGATTCCGGGGCATACCTGGAAGGCAGGTGGTGCGTAGAGCGGTGGTGGGAGGCATGAAAGATAAGTCCTCTTATTCGAAGTTGGCATCTTTTTAGTTATTTCCATTGGGAGTGGCTGTGGCTCTAAAAGGTGAAGGATTAAGGGATGAAAAGTCATAATTCACGCACAATACGGCAGGGTTCATGTGGTTTACCATCCAGCCGGGTCCTCGGTTCAGGAGGTACGCCGATGACGGCGATTCGTATCACTGTTCAGGTATCGGGTGCAGGCACGCCACGTGCCTGGTTGGCGGAAGGTAGGGGCTGGTTACTTGGCTCGCGCACAAGGGGACAAGCTGCGAATGGCGGCCCCAGGGGGCGCGGGAGGAGGGACTGTCCAGTCTGGAGGAAATGTGGTAGCTCGAGACGCCATGCTTGGAGGATCGATACAGAATCCTATGGCACCGGGCACAGGGACTGCCTATGTGAACGTTTGAGATATGTGGGACAAGGCGGTTGGTTTCACTGTGGGGGCCCAGTCAAAGGAGGGTCGAAGGGATACCTTGCTGTGGTTCCTAAGCCGTTTGTTCGTTCAGCGTTAGCTCCATCAGCAAGGGACAGGAGCATGGTGGCATTGTCCTTAGGGTTTAAACTGACTGATTGGGAGCAAGTGACGGAACGTTGTCACGTCCGTCAGGCATCGCAGGTCTTACGGAGAGGTATGAAATATGTCGGTGCCGGGCGGCGGGTTTCCTTGGGTAACGCAACGCCTGGTGGTGTATTACTCTACTTTTGCAGTGAGTTTGCTTGCGGTGGCCTTCTCGGAGGCTTGGGGCAATTTGGATTGGGGAACTGGTGAGTGCCTTCGGGCAGGTGTTGGGGAGTTCTACACTCGGTTGTCTAACCTTAGTCGGTTAAGGTAACGATTCAGTAGGGTTGTTCAAGAACGAATGTGTCTGGTAAAGGAGGTTTGGTAAAGCTATATTCCCTGCCGGGGTCAGGGGTACGCCCGGTGTTAAGCGCATCATGCTACTTGGAGCTTTGCCCGGACATCCCGGGTGGCTTACTGGTAAAAGGGGACAGATCGGTGCCGTCACGATTCAATTCCCGCAGGTGTTTGTTCGAAGGGGTTTGACAATGTTGGGTTTGGATCCCGGGCACTTGGGGACCCATTCTTCCCAGGTGATGGCGGTAACAGAGGCACCCCACCTGGTTTTAAGTGAGGACCTAAGGAAACGTTTAGGCAGGTGGGAGTCAGTACGGTCTAAGTCCTGTTTCAGGCCAGTCTATTTGGTTTAATGGCTATGGCTTGTCGCTAATTACTTTCGTTTCAGGTTTGGTGACATGGTTGAAGGGTCATTCTTATATCTAAGGGGCACAGATGGGAGCCGCGTTTCAGTTCAAACGTAACTGGGCTTTCCTTTGAAATTGGTGGAGCAGGAGTGGTTTTGTTTTTCGGGGATTTTGGTGGCAAGACATTAGGGGAGAAATTTTTCCGGGAGGTAACAAGGGGTACTGTCCAGGACATTCTGGATATTGGCATGGTCCTGGAAAAGGAATTGATCAGGTGGAGGCAGAGGGAGGTGGACCAGCTATGGTAGCTGGCCACGGGTGTGGTGGTGGTGCGGTCCGAGATGGTTCCTTGGTTACATTGGAGACATACTACGTACCCGGCCGTGGTAGCTCGGTGTCGAGGACGACTTAATAAAAAATTGATGGCGGTATTTATCAGATGTGGGGGCGGTGTAACAGTGAGACACAACGAATTGGGAGGAAAGCTCCCTGGGTACTCCAGGTGGGATGGGGTACATTTTCGGATGTAAGGTGTGATCTGTTTAAATTGGGCCTTCAGGAAGGCATTCAACAGGCCTTATTCCGGTGTGGTGGGGGTCGCTCAGGAGCTTTAGGTGTCAAGTCCTGAGCTGTGGCGGGGAATGGCCTGGTTAAATCGGAGGGTAGATGGAGGAGAAAGTGGGCATCCTGAGGTTTAGTGTGGATTGGGCAGTGTTGCACGTGATTGGTAGGTTCGAGCCCGTCGGTGGCTCCGAACCTGGGGGTGTGGTGGTGTCTTGGTACACCCTACACTGGAACTGGTGGGTAGCGGTGTCTTGGTACACCCCTACAATGGATATGGTGGGTAGCGGTGTCTTGGTACACCCCTACAATGGATATGGTGGGTAGCGGTGTCTTGGTACACCCCTACAATGGATATGGTGGGTAGCGGTGTCTTGGTACACCCCTACAATGGATATGGTGGGTAGCGGTGTCTCGGTACACCCCTACTATTTAACCTGGTGGAAATGTGGTCAAATTGGACGGCCAGTTTCTGTGTTAACATGTTATTTAGATTGTTATCTATTGTTATTATTGTGGGGTCATTGCTAGGGGTATGTTATGTATATGGGGGAGGTTAACATTATTAAGATTTGTTGGCAACGACCCCATTTGTTATTCCTTAATTATTTATTAATAATTTAATAAAGCTGTGGACAAATTATTTCCAACAGTATAACCTGTGTCCGTGTTTTAATGGGGGTTTGGGTAAGGTTAGCGCATATGCCGGCAAATCCGACTGTGCGCCTGTCATGTAGCCCATGGATCAGCGCAGCTAAGAGGAATAGGCCTTGACAGAGCCAGGAGGTAGGCATAGCAGCCACAGGGAGTTAGTGACAGCTAGCATGCTGAGTAGGGCGGAGCCATAAGGGGAGTATTTATACCAGCCATTATATGAAGTGGCCATTTTAACTGAACCTAAGCTTACCTGTCAGTTGTCCCTCCCACCCTCCCTGTATTTGGTTAGGTTAGTTGATTTCCCGTTTTTTCACAGCGGCGGGGAATGGCCTGGTTAAATCGGAGGGTAGATGGAGGAGAAAGTGGGCATCCTGAGGTTTAGTGTGGATTGGGCAGTGTTGCACGTGGTTGGTAGGTTCGAGCCCGTCGGTGGCTCCGAACCTGGGGGTGTGGTGGTGTCTTGGTACACCCTACACTGGAACTGGTGGGTAGCAGTGTCTTGGTACACCCCTACAATTGATATGGTGGGTAGCAGTGTCTCGGTACACCCCTACAATGGATATGGTGGGTAGCGGTGTCTTGGTACACCCCTACAATGGATATGGTGGGTAGCGGTGTCTTGGTACACCCCTACAATGGATATGGTGGGTAGCGGTGTCTTGGTACACCCCTACAATCGATATGGTGGGTAGCGGTGTCTCGGTACACCCCTACAATTTAACCTGGTGGAAATGTGGTCAAATTGGACGGCCAGTTTCTGTGTTAACATGTTATTTAGATTGTTATCTATTGTTATTATTGTGGGGTCATTGCTAGGGGTATGTTATGTATATGGGGGAGGTTAACATTATTAAGATTTGTTGGCAATGACCCCATTTTTTATTCCTTAATTATTTATTAATAATTTAATAAAGCTGTGGACAAATTATTTCCAACAGTATAACCTGTGTCCGTGTTTTAATGGGGGTTTGGGTAAGGTTAGCGCATATGCCGGCAAATCCGACTGTGCGACTGTCATGCACACATATATATATGCATGTATATTGATGTGTGTATTAGTAACATATAATTATGCCTATAATATTTACACATATAGTAATATACATTTATATACGCATAATACACACAGAAATGTCATTAATATATATATATATATGTAATGAGCACGTATTGGCCCAGTCTTGTTGCTAGTTGCATTCTCATGCACAATAACATATTCAAAGTGAAGAGCGCACCCATAGAACTTCAAAATTAACCAGATCACTTTTTGTTTTAGTTGTGCAACTGCAGACATTCAGCATTTCAGTACCATTACTAAAATGTCCTTAATAGGCCAAAGTAGTTGTAGGGAAACATTGATTACATGC
Source organism: Pelobates cultripes (assembly GCA_933207985.1). Classification (NCBI taxonomy): domain Eukaryota; kingdom Metazoa; phylum Chordata; class Amphibia; order Anura; family Pelobatidae; genus Pelobates; species Pelobates cultripes. The sequence goes on from OW240914.1 coordinate 24,658,150, forward strand.
AAACGTACATCTACTTAACCCCTTAACGACGGAAGGAGTACTATTACGTCCTATTTTAAGCAGCTCTAACGCCGCTGGGCGTAATAGTACACCCCCCCACAGCACATCCGACCCCATGGCAGCCCCCCGGCCATGTGAGAGTGAGGTCCTTGCGAGGACCTCACAATCACATGGCCGGCTTAGCTGGCTTCTGTATTGCCATCAGGGGGACTGCCTGTAATGACAGGTGGTCCCCCTGCTGGAAATAAAATAAAATGAAATTAAAAGTGTAAAAATAAATAAATTATATACTTAGATCCAGGGCCGGACTGGCCCACCGGGATACTGGGAAATTTCCCGGTGGGCCGCGGCACCTGGGGGCCGGCCGCATTCCTGGCTGGAGCCGCCGGGCCGGGTGGCAGCTTCCCCGGTCCGGCAGCCACAGCAGTGACAGGAGCAGTCTGGGCGGGCGGCCGGCGCGCGAGGGAGCACTCTCTGCGTGCTTCTTCTTCAGCTCCCTCGCGCACCGCACTGATGCCGGAGCCGGAAGATGACATCATCTTCCGGCTCCGGCATCCCTATGCGGTGCGCGAGGGAGCTGAAGAAGAAGCACACAGAGAGTGCTCCCTCGCGCGCCGGCCGGCCGCCTGCCCAGTGACCGGCTGCCCGCCCAGACAGCCGGCCGCCCAGGAGCCCAGCAGCACCACTGGACCTCAGGGAATCCCCCCAGCACTCCAAAAGGTAAGGAGGCTGGGGGGATTACATTTAAAAAAAAAATGTGTTAGTGTGTGTGTGTTAGTGTGTGTGTGTGTTAGTGTGTGTGTCTGCTAGTGAGTGTGTTACTGTGTGTGTCTGTTACTGAGTGTGTTTGATGTCTGATAGTGTGTGTTTGTCAGTGAAAGTGTATGTTTTGTAAGTGAGTGTGTATGTATGTCTGTCGCTGAGTGTGTCTCTGTCAGTAAATGTGTGTGTCTGTTAGCTAGTGTGTATGCGTCTGTTCGTGAGAGTGTGTGTCTTCAGCATTTACCTTTTTCCAGCGCCGTGGACTCCCCAGTGTCCACACTGGACGCACATGCGCCGCAAGAGGCTGCAAGAATCACCATAGGAAAGCATTACTCAATGCTTTCCTATGGACGTCAAGGAAGCCTCTAGCGGCTGTCAATGAGACAGCCACCAGAGGCTGGATTAATCCTCAGTGAAACATAGCCGTTTCTCTGAAACGGCTATGTTTTCAGCTGCAGGGTTAAAACTAGAGGGACATGGCACCCAGACCACTTCATTGAGCTGATGTGATCTGGGTGTCTGTAGTGGTCCTTTAAGTGTGTGTGCATACCGCGGTCATGGGGTCGCAGCCCTGCAACCCCTGCAACCAGGTGCCCGCCGCCATATGTTGCGGCCCTGACCCGCGCCAAATAAGCGCGGGGGGGGGCCCATGGATCAATTTTCACACCGGGGCCCCATGGGTCATGTGTACGCCACTGCACACACACACACACCATACACATTCACACACTGCCCCCACACACACACCATACACATTTACACACTGCCCATCCACACACTGAACCTTTCACACACATTGCACCACTCCTATACCCTACTACAGCCCCATATCCCAGCAGACTCCAGGTAAGTTGTCAAACTGTTCTTAAACGGTTTGAAGACTTACTCTGGGAGGGGGTGCCGACGCTCCTGGCACCATAACCACTACACAGAGGAGTAGTGGTTATTGTGCATGGAATATTTCTTTAAACAATCTACAAGTGCCCCTCTCAGGCTCAGGCTCTGGATCCGCCACTAGTATATGACATGTATATTAATGTGTGTATTAGTTATATATATATATATATATATATATATATTATATTTACACATATTAATGTACATTTATAAATGCATAATACACAGAGAAATTTCATTAATATGTACCATATGTAATGAGCAGATATTGGCGCAGTCTTGTTGCTTGGTGCATACTCCAGCACAATAACATATTTAAAGTAAAGAGCACACCCACAGGACTTCAAAATAAAAAAATTTCAGTTGTGCCCTACATACATTCACCATTTCAGTCCCATTAACAAGCTTTCCTTAATATGTCAAGGTAGTTGGACTGAAACATTGATTACATGCAAAGGCACGTCTGCTTAAAATAAATCTGCACTTTTGTTTATTTTTAAGCCTATGAGTGCGCTTTTTACGTTGAAGTACTTTTTCATTTTAAGTTATCTGTTCTAACTCTGTATCCGCACACTATGCTGGCGCGACGCATTATGGGGCTGGTAAATATTTTTTTTCCAGGGCTGCTTTTAATTCCCAGTCCAGCCCTGCTTAGATCATATATATATATGATCTAAGTACATATATATATATACACATATACATACACACACATACACTGTCTAGGTGTATTTTACTATTAATATATATATAATTTTATATATATATATTAATATCAAATTACACGTAGACTGATACTGATTAAATATATATATATATTGTAACGGATCACCTGGCACCCCGACTGGGTACCTCCGTTGAAGGATGCTCCTAGCACTTCCTGAGGACTCCAAGCACTGCAGCAGACACCAAAACCACCGAACCGTAGGAGCATGTGAATGCTCTCAAACATATGAATGCTGTAGACAGTTGAATAGGAACCATACGAATAGGTTTACTCTCCTAGCAGTCAAACTGGAACAGTATACAATAAATCCATCCCCCAATAATGAGACGACACTTCACTTTGAGGGTTAAAACAGGAACTTTCTGTACTGTCACATACAGTCTCTTTTATTCCCAATCCACAAACATAGTACAGCCCACAGGGCATTACAAAACAGCCAATCAATCCATACAATACACCCAGACACTCCCACACAAAATCCTCCCCTCTGGCTGTGATATGATTACTGAACACAATGGGTAATCTAATTATCACAGCCAGAGAAATACAGTTTCATAAAACACATCACAGGGACCCCAAAACATGCAATAACCCCATAATATATCCTTGGAACTGGGGGATCTGGGTGAACCACATATCCAAAATTCACCCAGATCCGTTCAGTACTTTGGAAAATACAGTTTAATGCAGATTCTGCAGAACATATACAGGCTAAATAAAAAACAATCACTGTATAATGTGTCCCCTGCTGTATAGTCCAAAACCACTGCACGATGTCTCTGTGCACCAAATACTGGCGAGATGGCACCGTGTTGAAAAGTCCAAACAGTGTCTGTGAGTTAAAATGGCCGCCATCCATTGTTCTCACCATGTGCTTCTGATACAGGAAATGGTGGCCACCCAGTAACTCCACAGTATGTCCCCAGATGGTTCTTAAAGGGCCAGCAGCAGCACAACACAAATCCATTATGCCCAAATCATGTCTTTAAAGGGCAATACATCCCAGGGGCCATAGTCACATGGCAGGAGGCTGGCAACCAGGCTTCTCCAGTGCATAGTGGCGAGGTTGGTTCCGCCACATATATATATAATTATTGTTATATATATTTATATATAATATTAAAAAAAATGTAAATACGTAAAAAAATAAAATTAAAAAAATAATTAAAAATAAATAATTAAAAAATATATAGATGTGTGTTATTTTGTTCTAACTGTATTGTGATATTAATATATATATTTATATAAAAATACATGTAGAACGAAATAATATATATATCTATTGTGACGAGACCAATCTCGCCACATTGCATTGGAGAAGCCTGGTTGCTCGCCTGCTGCCTTTGGACTATGGCCCCCATGTTAAAAGACTTTGTTTCGCCTGCAGAAAAGCTTTATTCGTGCTTTTCTGCTGGTGTTCGGTAGATTTAATCTACCGAACAACCGCACGAATGACTGGACCACCTGGGAGCTGGAGTGTGCCGGCAATTAGCCTCCCTGAAGCTGCAGTTAACCGCAGCTTAATTGACGAATGCTGGGTGTCCGCCATTCGTATCACGAACACGAGGTCGCGGCCATTTTAAACATGCGAATGCACAGCGGTGTTCGACGCTTAATTCATGGAACTGAAATCGGACACAGTTTTGCGCAAACACCGCTGAAGCCGCCGACCTCCCTTCTTGGTCGGTGAAAGTGCACGAACGGCACGGCGTTCGGTAGTTTTACTGGAATATGTTATACCTCAGATAGGAATCCCATGAAGCCCATTCACATGAAACTGACTGTGTAAAGACTTTAGCTCCATGGCGATTAAACTGTATTTGTGTGGTCTGAGCGCCATTCGCTTAATAATGTGCGCTCAGACCTGAGCTATCTGGGGACATGTTAAATATATAAGGTTATTGTAATGTGTCTTACATAGTGTATTTTAACAGTAATTCGTGTTTTAGTATCCCCACGTGCATAATGGCGATTTGCCTTTGTCTTGGGAGATAATTGAATTACTTCTCAATTATCTCCAAGGCAGAGGGGAGGAAGCCAGGATGCAATGTGGGAATATAATGTGACTGTGTGTCCTATTTGTCAACTTGTCTGTCTTTTGTCACAGTCTCCCATTTGGTCCCCTAGGGGAGTGTCCACCAGGTGGGGGACCTGCATAAATACTGGGCAGGTAGCCCTCATTAAACAGACCACTGCTTGACCCTCAACACGGAGCCTTGTCTCGTCTTTGGGGGGGGATTTACTGAATGCTGATAGAGACTGATTGCTAGGAGTGTAAGCCGCTTGGATGCTTTTCTTATTCGTCTGCTAGCAGTGATTCGTAGGGTTCCTGTTCGTGTGTTTGGAGTGCTATATTGGATGCTGTTCGGGAGTTTGGAGCATTCACTTATTGGCGGTTCGTGTGTTTGGTGTTCTACAATAGCTGTGCCTGCATCTCTCTGGAAAGTGGGACGATCGCCTAAACGGTTTTTACCCCTTGTGTGCAAAACGGTCCGTTACATCTATATACATAAATATATACGTATATATCACTATATAAATACCTAAATATAAATAAAAATATTTTAAAAAAATTATATATATATATATATATATATATATATACATATATATTTATGTAATATTTTTACATAATTAGGTATCTTAATTAATTACAATTAGCGGGACCTGCCTGACAACCCATGCCAAAAGTAAAGGGAATTTAATTTGCTAGCACTATATTTAACCCTATAACTTTCCAAGACACCATAAAACCTGTACATGGGGGTACTGTTCTATTCGGAGACTGAACACAAATATTAGTGTTTCAAAACAGTAAAATGTATTACAACGAATGATATCGCCAGTAAAAGTGACTTTTTTTGCATTTTTCACGCACAAACAGCACTTACACGGACGATATTATTGCTGTGATACTTTTTACTGTTTTGAAACACAAATATTTGTGTTCAGCGTAGTCTCCCGAGTACAACAGTACCCCTCATGTACAGGTTTTATGGTGTTTTCAAAAGTTACAGCGTCAAATATAAGGCTTGTGTTTCATTTTTTTCACATTAAAATTCGCCAGATTGGTTATGTTGCCTTTGAGACCCTATGGTAGCCCAAGAATGAAAATTACCCCTATGATGGCATGCCATTTGCAATAGTAGACAACCCAAGGTACTGCAAACAGGGTATGTCCAGTCTTTTTTAGTAGCCACTTAGTCACAAACACTGGCCAAAATTGGCGTTTTTTGCATTTTTCACACACAAACAAATACTAACGCTAACTTTGGCTAGTGTTTGTGACCAAATGGCTACTAAAAAAGACTGGACGTACCCCATTTGCAATACCTTGGGTTGGTTACTATTGCAAATGGTATGCCATTATGTGTGTAAATTTCATTCCGAATTTCAATTTCAAATGTAACGTGTTATATTTGACCAAAACGCCATAAAACATGTACATAGGGGGTACTGTCTTACACGTGAGACTTTGCTGAATACAAATATGTGTATTTTATTGCAGTAAAAGCAAACAGTATTATGACATTGACAGTTAAAATGTCATGTAGAACTAAAAAAATTAAAAAAAATATTTTCTCCCATTTTTTTCATAATTAATTATGCTTCATAGCTAAATATTTGATATTAAATGAAAGCTCTGTTTCCCCTGAATAAAATGATATATAATAAGGGTGGGTGCATTTAATATGAAAGTGGTGAATTATGGTTGGACAGACATGTAGCGCAAATGGCTGGTTTTGTTTACATTTTGTTTTGTTCACAACGTGTACATTTGGCTCCGTCCTTAAGGGGTTAAAATGAAGGCGCTCTTTTGTTTATTTTGAAGCCCTATATGCGTTCTTTCATTGGAGTAAGAGTTTTCAATTTCAAGTTATTTTTTTCACCCTCTACAGGGAGTGCAGAATTATTAGGCAAATGAGTATTTTGACCACATCATCCTCTTTATGCATGTTGTCTTACTCCAAGCTGTATAGGCTCGAAAGCCTACTACCAATTAAGCATATTAGGTGATGTGCATCTCTGTAATGAGAAGGGTGTGGTCTAATGACATCAACACCCTATATCAGGTGTGCATAATTATTAGGCAACTTCCTTTCCTTTGGCAAAATGGGTCAAAAGAAGGACTTGACAGGCTCAGAAAAGTCAAAAATAGTGAGATATCTTGCAGAGGGATGCAGCACTCTTAAAATTGCAAAGCTTCTGAAGCGTGATCATCGAACAATCAAGCGTTTCATTCAAAATAGTCAACAGGGTCGCAAGAAGCGTGTGGAAAAACCAAGGCGCAAAATAACTGCCCATGAACTGAGAAAAGTCAAGCGTGCAGCTGCCACGATGCCACTTGCCACCAGTTTGGCCATATTTCAGAGCTGCAACATCACTGGAGTGCCCAAAAGCACAAGGTGTGCAATACTCAGAGACATGGCCAAGGTAAGAAAGGCTGAAAGACGACCACCACTGAACAAGACACACAAGCTGAAACGTCAAGACTGGGCCAAGAAATATCTCAAGACTGATTTTTCTAAGGTTTTATGGACTGATGAAATGAGAGTGAGTCTTGATGGGCCAGATGGATGGGCCCGTGGCTGGATTGGTAAAGGGCAGAGAGCTCCAGTCCGACTCAGACGCCAGCAAGGTGGAGGTGGAGTACTGGTTTGGGCTGGTATCATCAAAGATGAGCTTGTGGGGCCTTTTCGGGTTGAGGATGGAGTCAAGCTCAACTCCCAGTCCTACTGCCAGTTCCTGGAAGACACCTTCTTCAAGCAGTGGTACAGGAAGAAGTCTGCATCCTTCAAGAAAACATGATTTTCATGCAGGACAATGCTCCATCACACGCGTCCAAGTACTCCACAGCGTGGCTGGCAAGAAAGGGTATAAAAGAAGGAAATCTAATGACATGGCCTCTTTGTTCACCTGATCTGAACCCCATTGAGAACCTGTGGTCCATCATCAAATGTGAGATTTACAAGGAGGGAAAACAGTACACCTCTCTGAACAGTGTCTGGGAGGCTGTGGTTGCTGCTGCACGCAATGTTGATGGTGAACAGATCAAAACACTGACAGAATCCATGGATGGCAGGCTTTTGAGTGTCCTTGCAAAGAAAGGTGGCTATATTGGTCACTGATTTGTTTTGTTTTGTTTTTGAATGTCAGAAATGTATATTTGTGAATGTTGAGATGTTATATTGGTTTCACTGGTAATAATAAATAATTGAAATGGGTATATATTTGTTTTTTGTTAAGATGCCTAATAATTATGCACAGTAATAGTCACCTGCACACACAGATATCCCCCTAACATAGCTATAACTAAAAACAAACTAAAAACTACTTCCAAAAATATTCAGCTTTGATATTAATGAGTTTTTTGGGTTCATTGAGAACATGGTTGTTGTTCAATAATAAAATTAATCCTCAAAAATACAACTTGCCTAATAATTCTGCACTCCCTGTATATCAGCACACTATGCTGGCGCGACGCATTATTGGGCTGGTATAGAATTTTTTTCCAGGGCTGCTTTTAGTTCCCAGTCCGGCCCTGATTACTGAACACAATATTGTATCAAGCACAAACACTGCACATTATGTCTCTCTCTGTCTCTCCCAAACCCAGGGCCGGACTGGGAATTAAAAGCAGCTCTGGAAAAAAAATATTTACCAGCCCCATAATGCGTCGCGCCAGCATAGTGTGCAGATACAGAGTTAGAAAAGAGAACTTAAAATTAAAAATTATTACTCGAACGTAAAAAAAAAAGCACTCATAGGCTTCAAAATAAACAAAAGTGCAGATTTATTTTAAGCAGACGTTCTTTGCATGTAATCAATGTTTCAGTCCAACTACCTTGACATATTAAGGAAAGCTTGTTAATGGGACTGAAATGGTGAATGTATGTAGGGCACAACTGTAAAAAAATAACGTTATTTTGTTTATTTTGAAGTCCTGTGGGTGCGCTCTTCACTTTAAATATGTTATTGTGCTGGAGTATGCACCTAGCAACAAGACTGGGCCAATATCTGCTCATTACATATAGTACATATTAATGACGTTTCTCTGTGTATTATGCATATATAAATGTACATTAATATATGTGTAAATATAATATATATATAAATAAAACTAATACACATTAATATACATGTCATATACCAGTGGTGGATCCAGAGCCTGATCCCGGGAGGGGCACTTGTAGATTATTTAAAGAAATAATCCATGCACAATAACCACTACTGCTCTGTGTAGTGGTTATGGTGCAAGGAGTGCCGGGACCCCCTCCCAGAGTAAGTAGTCAAACCGTTTAAGAACAGTTTGACAACTTATCTGGGGTCTGCTAGGATATGGGGCTGTAGTAGGGTATAGGAGCAGTGGCGCAATGTGTGAGGGGTGCAGTGTGTGTGAAGAGTTCAGTGTATGTGTGTGAGGGGGTGTAGTGTGTGAATGTGTAGGGTGTGTGGGGCAATGTGTGTATAGGGGGCTGTGTATGTGTGTGTGTGTTGGGGGCTCTGTATGTGTGCGGGGGCAGTGTGTGTGTGTATGGGGCAATGTGTGTATGGGGGGCAGTGTGTGAATATGTATGGTGTGTGTATGGGGGGCAGTGTGTGCCGCACGGTGCCTGTGGAACGGGGAGGGAGATCGGCTGGCAGGGGAGAGCCTCGTGGGGGGGGAGTTGCCCTGTTGCCTCCCCCCCAATCCACCAGTGATATATACAGCCCCTATGTGTGTCTCTTTATCTCCAGCCCCCCTGTGTGCCTTTTTGTCTCCCCCAGTCACACTGTATGTTTCTTTCTCCCCCTCACTGCTCTTCTGTGTCCATGTCTCCCCTCTCCTTTCCAGTCTCTCTATTCCCCCTCTGCCTCTTTCTCCCCCTCCCCTTGTGCGTCTCTTTCCTTTCCCCCTCTGCCTCTTTCTTCCCCTCCCCTTGTGCGTCTCTCTCATTTCTCCCTCCTCTCTCTTCCCCTTCTGCCTCTTTCTCCCCCTCCCCTGTGTCTCTCCCCCTCCCCATCTCTCTCCCTCCCCCTTTCCCTGTGTCTCTCCCTCTCCCCTCTCTTCTCCCCTTTCCCTGTCTCTCCCTCTGTCTCTTTCCCTCTATTTTATTTCCCCCCTCCCCTTGTGTCTCTTTATTCCTATCTTCCCCCTCCCATTTACCAGAGAGGAGTCAGGGGGGCCGGCTGCATTCCACTCTGGAGCCGCCGCTCTGGTGGCACTCCTGTCACTGCTGTGGCTGAGGACGGAGTGAAGGAGGAGGAGGGAGGAGCATGTCTCTGTACTATGCTCCCTCGCGGTTCCTATGCTGGGGATTGTGGGAGCCGCAAGGGAGCATGGTACAGAGACATGCTCCTCCCTCCTCCTCCTTCACTCCTCAGCCACAGCAGTGACAGGAGTGCCACCGGACCGGGGGCTCCAGAGTGGAATGCAGCCGCCAGCCCACCGGGCCCCTCAGAGTGTGTGCCACCGGACCGGACACCCGGTGGCACATACATACTCAGCGCAGCCCCCAGATGCCTCAGCCCACCGGGAAATTTCCCGGTATCCCGGTGGGCCAGTCCGGCCCTGCCCAAGCCTTTCTGAACTACACATTCAGAATCTTGCAAACCAACTCTTGCTCGTCTGTATAACTCAAATCCTCAGAACCAACCAGAGAACTTCATATTGATGAACATCTCTCTAGGACTGTGTAATCTTAGACGTAACTTCCAGCTATTGTAAAACTACATCAAAGCATCATGGGAGGTGTAGTTTTACACCAGATCGGGGCATTCATGTTGACCCTGCCCCATGCTGAAATTATTTATGAAATCACACACATTTGTAATTATTTACAATGATTGTATTTGTTATGCCATTAATGAATATTGATTATTTGTATGCACATGACATGTGCATAGTCGCCTTGTCGGCATATGCATAATCCCCACCATTACCAATTTTCCAATAAAACACTGACACCATAGTTTTTGGCAAAATTTATATCACAGCTTTATTGATTCTTAACAGAAAATATAAAGGTCATTGTCAACAGCAGGCCAACGTTGGCTTGCACAATTATCATCCTGCATTTTACAATTTAAACCCCCTGACAATGACCCACTCCCACATAACATAATACCCAAAACATTGTAACATTTAACTTAACATTGAAACATGACCATTGCCACCAATGGGCACCATCCATTGCCACCAAAGGGCACCACAAGTGTAGAGGCATACCGAGACACCCTTACACACCCCGGTTCGGAGCTACCTACGAGCTCGAACCCACCAAACCAGTCCAAAGGCCTACCTATTAGCCCTGAACTCCTGATTTTTACCCAATCTCACTCTTTTCTTCCCCCAATTTTACTCTCCATCCCCCACCACAGCTCAGAGCTTGACTCCTCAAGCTCCTGAGCGACACCCACCTCCCAGGGAAAAGATTGCCCTCTGGAGGCCCTCCCAAACCTTGCCCTCCCAAACTCCTTCTGAAAAACCCTGAGGAACTGGAACTTCGATGGCGAAGAGCCGTCCACATGCTTAAAATATGAACCCCCGCCTTCGCCCGTTCCTCCTGGAAGGCTGCTGCGCACCTAACCGGACACGTTTTCCCACCCGGGAGCTCCCACAACATAACCAACGTCCCTTTTCTCAGTACATTCGTTTTGGACTGCCTCAGGTTGATCACTACCCTGTTACTCCACACTTCCACATCCACCACCTGAAGCCCCCCGGCTCCTTGGCGATTGCTGCTGACCAGCTCGCTGACACGAAATGCCCAGAAAAAAGAAAAACTAAAAACCACGGAGAACAGTGTGACTTCATACCCCGAAAAACACACCTCGGCCAGCACCTGGACCACCCGCTGAAGCAACTCGAACGACACCGGCCTCCTGGAATCCACCGACACCTTTCCCCGCCTGAAATCTTTCAATGCCTGCCTAACGGGAAAATGTTTCGTGACATCCTCCCATCCATTAAACTTGAACAAAAAGGCTAACGCTGCTAGCTTACGCCTGACTACCGCTGCCGAGGCCCCTGAGGTGAATGACCTACACAAGAGCCACAACATCACGTCCAACCGGGCCTCCTTTGAGAGCTGACCCCCCATATGCTGCACCAGCTCGTCCCATTCCCCCTACACCTTACTGTACGCCGTCCAGGTAGCGGGTGCCATGGAGTCCCTGATCAGTCCGCCAAGCATGATGTCTTGAGCTGCCACATCTCGTCCGGGCAAGACATCCCTTTTGCCTGCGCGCCAGGCGCCACCTGCCGGAACCTCTCCCACTGCGAATGAGATAACGCATCAGCAATTACATTCAACAGTCCAGGCACGTGGCGTGCCCGAAAAACAATATTAAAACGCATACAGAACAAAACAAAACGGCGAAGAAGTCGCACCACCGGGATAGAGGACGCTGAAAGCCCATTTACTGCATCTACCACCGCCATACTGTCCGAAAAGAATACAACCTTCTTATCCCTCAACTGTGGGCCCCATAGGGACAGTGCTACGACTAACGGGAACAACTCCAAGTATGCCAATTTGCAGATCAGCGGGCTGGCCTACCACACCTCTGGACAAGTTCCCGCGCACCATTGACCCGAGAAGTAAGCCCCGAAATTGATACTCCGAGACGCATCCGTAAACAGCTCCAAATCCGAGGAAGATGCCGCTGGCTCCCGAAAGAGCACCTTCCCATTAAAATCCCGTAAGAATTCCCCCAGACGTCCAGATCGGCCTTCATAGCCGCTGAGACCCGAATAAGGTGGTGCGCCCTAGCTAGGAACCTGTTAAAGACCTTCTCGACCGGAATCACCCGACAGGCGACGTTTAGCCGACCTAGCAGTGACTGAAGCGCCCGGAGTGTGACTTTCTTAGCTCCCCGCACCTCCGCCACTGCCTTCTGGAGTGCCAGCAACTTGTCCTGTGGCAGCCTACACTTCCCTTTGATCGAGTCTATCTCCAAGCCCAAGAAACTCAAGCATGTCGTAGGCCCCACCGTTTTGTCTCCCGCCAAGGGGACTCCAAAAACGTGCGCCACCCATTCCAATGTCCTCAGTCCCATGAGGCATTCCTCCGATCCGGGATGCCCGACACATAGGAAATCATGCAGGTAATGAACCACCATCTTAGTGCCCTCTTCCAGTTTCAATACCCCTTCCAGAAACGTGCTAAATTTTTCAAAGAATGTGCACCCCAACCTTAACTGGCGTTGCCCCAAATTGCTGTCTGGGGAGACTCTGGGGCGCTCCTTGCCCTAGCAGTCCCCCGCCTGCCCCCTACCACCCTGTCGTCACAACCATGCTAACACCAGGACCCACCACCGGGGTAACCCGTGGCCCAGCAACTGGAGGGGCAATGGTGTGAGAGGTCGAATCACCTGGGCGATGGGCCGCAGCTGTCCCCAGCGTTCCCAGGACCTGCTGCCAAGCCTGCCGTACCGCTCCTCCTTTTTCCACTGGATGCTGCCTGTAATGGCCACTTTCCCGAACTCCTGTCACTTCTTCTTCATTCCTTGTAATAGAGGACACAAAAACCGAACGTTCGGCAGTTTTTCTGCCTCCCCGTTCGGCAGCCGAATGGTCGGCAGTGTGGCTACCTCCCCGTTCAACTCCCGAACGTTAGGCAGTTTTCTTACCTCCCCGTTCGGGAAACGAACAGTTGGCAGTATCAGTACCTCCACGTTCGTCTCCCGAACGTTCGGCAGTTTCAGCCCATTCACCAGTTCTCCAACCTCCACGAACGTTCGGCAGTTTCGGATTCGGTTCCCGAACCAGCAGCCTGCAACTCCAGCCTCGCCTGACGACTTGTCCGTGCGGCTGCACTGCGACGCCTCCCGCGACCTCCTCCACTCTTACAAGAGCTTAGTAGGGATTTAGCAAGGGAGTATGACAATCATAACAATCCCTTGTAGCAGATTCCCCCAATAAGAGACGGCACTCCAAATTGAGGGTGAAGTAGAACTGAGGTTTTAAATGACACACACTCTGCTTTTATGCCAATTCAACAAACATAGTACCGCCCACAGGGTTTTGAAGTACAACCAATCAATACATACAATACACTCAAACACTCCCACACAAAATCCTCCCCTCTGAATGTGATATAATTACTGAACACAATGGGCTAACTTAATTATCACAGGCAGGAAAATACACAGTTTTGCACAATATTCATAACTCCAAAAGTATACATCACATTCACATAAAACGTAAACGTAAAAAGTTACATCGAAGTCCTTTGTGACCAAATGAAGCATGGCTTTTCTGCCCAAAACCGGTTTCACAGAGTCTTCTTTCCTGGAGATAATTGGGAAGTAATCCAATTATCTCCAAGGACAGAGGCAAAACTCCATTAGCCACATGGTAGCAAAAGACAATAAAATACATAAATATATATAACTGTGCAGCTATTGCATAAAACAGGTACATTCAACAAATCCCCAGATAGCTTAGATCTGAATTATTACTGAATGGCGCTCAGATCACATACATACAGTTCAATTGCTATGGAGCCAAAGTCTTTCACATAGTCTTTCGTTATACGAATGGGCTCCATGGCATAGCTAACTGGGGCATCACTGTTCAAATGGGAAAGTACCGAATGACCCGGCTTTCGGGTCTTTGCAGGGGAAAATCAAGCATTTCAACATGGGGCCATAGTCACAGGTCAGGAGGCTGGCAATCAGTCTTCTCCAAAGCCTTGTGGCGAGGCTGGTTCCACCACAGGAATGTAGGTTTAGAATTATTAAGGATTTGTAAAAGTATAATTGAGGTCATTGTAACATTGTATTCCACATACACCGGGGAGGACAATGGGCATTGGACACACCCTGGAGAACGGCCAATGGTAGATGCCTGGAGAAGATGGCTCGTGATCTGATGTTTACACTGTTACGCTACTTGGTGTGATTTGGATTGGAACTCAACTGCAGCTTGTAAACTCCCTAATTACAATTGTGAAGAAACGTAGAATCTTTAGAGTAACAATACTGTAGCTTTAAGAAAATAGAGAATCACTGGTAACTTGATTCAACCGAAGTTTTAATAAGTGTTAAACTTAAATGAATTGCATTTAGGCAATAATCCAATAAGAAGAAGTGCAAGTAATAAACAACACAAAGTTCATTATTAAGTATTTCCTCAGAGATGCATTACGTAACATTCTTTGGTTAATTAGAATAATCTTCCATAGAAACAATAAGCAAGTAGCTAAGAATATTTGCAAAGCAAGAACAGTTCATAGTGAATAAGCATGATGGGAGTTGTCCTCCATATAATTAGTAGCTTGAAGCAGTGAAGATTTGAGTAAGCAAGCATTAGTTCATTATTAAATGATATTGTAGACAAATAGCTGAAAGATATACTTAAGGTTAATATGTGTAGTCCTCCATTAGTTCAGAGATATGGTCCACTTGTAAAGTAGCAAAGTATCCGTTCTCCAGTAATCCTTTTATGGCATGCAGCAATCCTTGCATTGGCTCAAAGGCTGGAACGGCTTGTCTGAGCTTGTGGAGAGGTAAGTCTGATGGAAGTAGCTCCCAGTATCACCAAGCACCCTCTCTCTGGCACAGTCTCCCTAAATACCGTCAGAGCTGTGTCAGAGGGGGGCGGGGTCCGGCCCCTCACAGCTGGGTGCCGAACCCGGAAGTGTTACTCCATGACATACACATAGATTTATAAATAATGTAACATTGTATTCCACATACACCGGGGAGGACAATGGGCATTGGACACACTCTAGAGAACGGCCAATGGTAGATGCCTGGAGAAGGTGGCTTGTGATCTGATGTTTACACATAGATTTATGAATAATGTAACATTGGCAATCAGTCTTCTCCAAAGCCTTGTGGCGAGGCTGGTTCCACCACAGGAATGTAGGTTTAGAATTATTAAGTATTTGTAAAAGTATAATTGAGGTCATTGTAACATTGTATTCCACATACACCAGGGAGGACAATGGGCATTGGACACACTCTGGAGAATGGGTGGCCCGTGATCTGATGTTTACACATAGATATATAAATAATGTAACATTGTATTCCACATACACCGGGGAGGACAATGGGCATTGGACACACTCTGGAGAACGGCCAATGGTAGATGCCTGGAGAAGGTGGCTCGTGATCTGATGTTTACACATAGATTTATAAATAATGTAACATTGTATTCCACATACACCAGGGTAGGACAATGGGTATTGGACACACCCTGGAGAACGGCCAATGGTGGATGCCTGGAGAAGGTGGCTCGTGATCTGATGTTTACACATAGATATATAAATAATGTAACATTGTATTCCACATACACCGGGGAGGACAATGGGCATTGGGCACACCCTGGAGAACGGCCAATGGTAGATGGCTGGAGAAGGTGGCTCGTGATCTGATGTTTACACATAGATATATAAATAATGTAACATTGTTTTCCACATTCACCGGGGAGGACAATGGGCATTGGACACACCCTGGAGAACGGCCAATGGTAGATGGTTGGAGAAGGTGGCTCGTGATCTGATGTTTACACATAGATATATAAATAATGTAACATTGTATTCCACATACACCAGGGAGGAGAATGGGCATTGGACACACCCTGGAGAACTGCCAATGGTAGATGCCTGGAGAGGTGGCCCGTGATCTGATGTTTACACATAGATATATAAATAATGTAACATTTTATTCCACGTACACCGGGGAGGAGAATGGGAATTGGACACACCCTGGAGAACGGCCAATGGTAGATGGCTGGAGAGGTGGCCCGTGATCTGATGTTTACACATAGATATATAAATATAATTAATTGTCCTTCATCATCTCAATGTTACCAGTTTTCTCCGATAAGTGGATTCACGATGTGGGTTCCTGTGTTTTTCGTGTTTATTCTTTTTTTCTCTGTCTGCAATATAAAGGGAAATCAACTAATAAAGGATAACAAAGACCAAGAAAACATATCAATCACCATTTCTGTACCTAATGGTGGAGGTGCTGGGATATGGGGACCCCTAGAAGTTTGTCCAAAAAATACCAGTGCCAGGGGGATCTCTGTAAAGGTATAGTATATACATATTATTTTTTACTTTTTAAATTTATGGCATTTTTAGAGGTCAGCATAGTAGGGTATTAATTCCATGTTTTATTGAATTATACAAATGTTGTTACAATGTAATACACAATACTTTGTTAGTTAGACATCTGAAAAGTATAGCTTTGGATGATAATACAGAGTTAGGAAGCCTGTTCTGGGACTTCTTAAAACAGATGTGTCTTATTAACTCAAGTCAAAGCTGTTCCAAGTAAAGAAAAATAAATAATTATTCAACATTTTTAACACTTTTCATTTTAACCTCTAATCTAACATAAGAATATTCACCTGTATTCTTCTCTGAATGCAGGTAGAGAAAAATCAGTATATAGGAGATGATACGGCACTAAATGGCATCAGAATCTACTGCGAGAGGAAAGACGGCACTTCTGGTAATAACCCAAGACAATCAGCAAATGGAAGGTTAGAGGAACTGGCTCAGGGGTGGATTTTTATTTTCGAAAAGGCTTACTCTAGATTCCACGTGCCGCAACTTGCATGAAAATAGTATTAAGCTTCTTTGTTGTACTGGGGATAAATTTGAAGAAAGTATCGTAGAAAATGTTTTTGTCAGAACTGCATGGTGTCAGAATGAGGGACCATCTTTTTGGTGCAATTGTATGTACACCATGATTATTAGTACACATCAGAATATTGCGTGTAGTTAAAACATCTTAATTTGGTATCATTACTGCCCTACCATATCCCTAAAATTATTATTAATAAGGTTTTTGTTGTAATGACCCTTAATTTAATATTTTAGGGATAGGGGTAATTTTAATGTTAAAGGACCACTATAGTGCCAGGAAAACATACTCGTTTTCCTGGCACTATAGTGCCCTGAGGGTGCCCCCACCCTCAGGGTCCCCCTCCCGCCGGGCTCTGGGGAGAGGAAGGGGTTAAAATCTTACCTTTCTCCAGCGCCAGGCGGGGAGCTTTCCTCCTCCTCTCCTTCTTCCTAGCGACGTCATCGGCTGAATGCGCATGCGCAGCAAGAGCCGCGCGCGCATTCAGCCAGTTCATAGGAAAGCATTTACAATCCTTTCCTATGGATGCTGGCGTCTTCTCACTGTGATTTTCACAGTGAGAAGCACGCAAGTGCCTCTAGCGGCTGTCAATGAGACAGCCACTAGAGGCTCTAGAAGCTGGCTTAAAGGACCACTCTAGGCACCCAGACCACTTCAGCTTAATGAAGTGGTCTGGGTGCCAGGTCCCTCTAGGATAACCCTTTTTTTAATAAACATAGAAGTTTCAGAGAAACTGCTATGTTTATGAATGGGTTAAGCCTTCCCCTATTTCCTCTAGTGGCTGTCTCATTGACAGCCGCTAGAGGCGCTTGCGTGCTTCACACTGTGATTTTCACAGAGAGACGTTAGCGTCCATAGGAAAGCATTGATAATGCTTTCCTATGCGACCGGCTGAATGCGCGCGCAGCTCTTGACGTGTGTGCGCATTCAGCCGACGGGGAGGAGAGAAGGAGGATCGGCGGAGGAGAGCTCCCAGCCCAGCGCTGGAAAAAGGTAAGTTTTAACCCCTTTCCCCTTTCCAGAGCTGGGCGGCAGGGCCAGATTAAGAGCCCAGTGGGCCTGGTGCTAACAATAATGACGGGCCTAATTACAGAATCATATCAACCAAAAGCAGTAAAACACTCCCAAGCGTCATGTATCTGATGGAGATGGTGCTGGAGAGAACGTAAACAGCATCTATAAGAAAACACATACCCTAGGCTAATCTCTCTCTAATTTATGCTTTCAAGTAAATCCATAACCCCTAACAGCAGTGTCCAGTCAGGCAGGAAGTCAATGGGCACGGTAAAAGGTTGTGCCACTGACACAAATCACGTTACCTGCCAAAAGGGGCGAACATGCCCAAAAAGAGGACATGCCTGCCCAAAGAATTAGAAGGCCAGCCTGGCACTAATGCATGTCAGGCTGCCTGCCAATCATGCAGCTGGCCAACTAAGGGCATACTAAAAAATGACTTAGTTTGATTCTGCTGTATAGATGGATTCCTCCCAGTGCCCCCATGTCTCCCAGTGCCCTCATAACTCAGTGCCCCCATGTGTCGATTACTCCTGGTCTCAGTGTCCCATGTCTCCCAGTGTCCCCTAGTGTCGTGTCCCCAGGTCTCCCAGTGATCCTATGTATCACAGTGTCTCAATGCCCCATGTCTCCCTGTGTCCCCATGTATTCCAGGGTCCCCATGTCACTAGGACACTAGGAAGACAGGGAGACCTAGGGACACGGAGACACCAGTGACACTGGGAGACTAGGGGACTCTGGCTGGGACACATGTGGACAATGGGAAAATAGGGGACACTTGAAGACATTGGGACACAAACACTAGAGACACTGGCATAGGGGCACTGGGAGACATGGGGACACTGAGACACCAGGGCCACAGACACTAGCTTGGAGACATGGGGACATTGTGACACTTGAGGCAATGAGAGACATGGAGGCACTAGGAGACATGGGGACAGTGAGACACTGGCAGACTGGGGGCACTGGGAGACTAGGGGGCACTGAGACACCAGGGACACTGGCTGGGAGACATGGGGACACTGTGTCCCTATGTGTCTGTGTCATAATATCTCTCAATGTCCCTTAGTGTCTCAGTGTCTGCCATAATGTCTCCCAATGTCTACCATAATGTCTCCCAGTGCCCCTTAGTGTAAAAAAAAAAATCTTTTTTTTTTTTTTAAATCAATGGGCCTATTCAATGGGCCTGGGCCTGGGCCTGGAGCTGCAGCTCCATCAGCCCCTATGTTAATCCGGCCCTGCTGGGCGGGAGGGGGTCCCTGAGGGTGGGGGCACCCTCAGGGCACTATAATGCCAAGAAAACGAGTATGTTTTCCTGGCACTATAGTGGTCCTTTAAGCTGAAGTGGTCTGGGTGCCTATAGTGGTCTTTTAAGGTTATATTTTCCTTAACCCTAAGCTACCATGCACAACACAGGTTTACCCTAAACTAGCACCTGCTCCTTCTATAATTCTGCATTTTTAAATAGAATGTATATCCTAGCTTCCTATGCTTAACTCTTGTCTCTTAAATATTTCCTGCTAACCCTAACTTTGAATTCTTCAATAGATTATTACAAGCTTTGAATCGCGATTCACTAAATTTTTAGATTTCTTCCTAATTCTAGCTTGACGGTACTCAGAAGCAAGCACACACTAACTGTAAATTTACATTTGGTGCTAAGAGGAGAGACATTATAAAAATGAAAATCCAGCGCACTCACCTATCCACTAAACAGCAACTTCGCTGCTTTAAAATTTTGTCCGTTTTTTTAAAAACACCTTAAAAACACCTAATCTAGGCAAAAAATAATGGGGGTCTAGTTACGTTATATGATCAAACATTGGTTTTGCTCCCCTCCCTGTCACAGGTGCTTCATCCCAGGGCCCTATGTAGCCTTGTACTGCAGAGAACTCCAGATGGATTTTTTTCCCCAAATAAATAGCTCATGAAGCAGAAATTAGGCTGGTAGAGTGGGACCTGCCAAAGATTGGGTAAAGAGAAGAGACATTAAACATGATGAAAAGTTGGTGAAGAACCTCACCGTTTTAATGAACGCAATATATATTTATAATTAGGTCTTTTATAACTGTTTTAGTCATTCATTTCTCAGGTTAGAGAGGAATAAGTACATTAAAATTGCTGCCCAACTCTAACCTGTTATTGTCTTCTACAGCTGGGGGGAATGGAAACCCATTCGTTGGTGTCTACGGGGTTTCATAGTGGCATTTACTCTAAGAGTTGAAGAACACAAAACTGTGGGTGATAACACAGCGGCAAACAACATCAATGTTATGTGTTCGGAAGGAGAGTATTTGGAAGGAGAAGGGCTGAGTCGGGGCTCTTATGGTGCATGGAGTAATAGTTGTGACAATGAAATCTGCGGGATACGAACCAGGGTTCTAGAAAATCAAGGTCTTTTACGCGATGACACAGGTCTGAATGACGTCCAGTTTTCATGTTGCTAACGTGAAAAGATTCAGTGCCATTCTTCCCAACAGGGTCTTTGATGGTTTTTGGGATATGTGATTTCTAAGGTAACTTGGCACATCCGCTGAAGATCGGGAAACGTGTTTAGTGGCAGCAGTAGGAAATGTAAATCTTCACACAAATAGCAAGTTGAATCTACACAGTATCGAATCTGAGCTTCATCTGAAAAAGGGCAGGCTAAATTTAAAGGAACACATCGGAACTGACACACTGCTAATCAGTGTAACTGGACTGTATGAATGTTTGCTTAGAACATAATTCTCTCCTATACACAATTTCTAATAGTTATCCAATTTATCAATCATGTAAAATTAATAAGCTCTAGTAATATCTAGCGTTGAAATCTTGCAGATACTTAGAAGGGCTGCATTAAAATAAATTGTCTTATCGTGACATCTAACAGGTACTTTCGGTGTGCATTCATTATATTGTTACATTTTGAATATGAATGTTGAGATTGAAAAGGGGGAATGTTTGTTTCTGTTTTTAAGGGGTTAATCCAATTGTAGATTTCATAAAGAAATAAAATGGGGTAATGACACTTTAAAAGCATTTGATATTAGTGGTTATGGTGCCAGGCCCAGTATACCAGAGACACCTAGCTTTAGATGATGGGAGTACCCCAGCTTTTGTAAATCACTGAAACATGATATAACACTAACTTGAGACAGCACCTGAAGACCTTTTATACCACAAGCATTGCAGTTATTTGTAGTGGTTATGGTGCATAGATTGCTCTTTTAGCTAAGAAGGTTCAGAAGGAAGAATGACCCGATTAGGGGAGATTTCAAACTGATCTTGGTTGATAAGTAAAGGTGTCCATATTATGTCAAACGCAAAAAAACAAAAATAAATATTCTGACAAAGTTGGAGAAAAAAATATTAAACGGAAACAAAATAATCACAGCTTTTCTACAAGCTAAAACGTCAAAGCTTTTAATAAAGATATTGATTAATACCAGTTTTAAGATCTTGTGTGTCTCAGAGCTTTAAGTGAACCACGTAGAAGAGATCCATATAATCATATAACCACGTGGCATTAAGCATGTATTCCTAACCCTATAGTGTTAAACCTACCATCTAGCCCCCCTGGACCCCTCATGCCTACATAAATATAGTAAAAATCTTAATGTATTCAAGCCTGAAGCTGTAAATCTGCATGCTGTTAGACTCAGAAAAACAAGCAGTCTGCTGACATGTGGTAGCCTGATCCAATCACAGAGCTTCCCCATAGGATTGACTGAGACTGACAAAGAGGCAGATCAGGGGCAGAGCCAGCATGATTCAAACATAGCCCTGGCCAATCAGCATCTCCTCATACAGATGAATTGAATCAATGAATCTCTATGAGGAAAGTTCAGTGTCTGCATGCAGAGGGAGGAGATACTGAATCACAGGATGCTGTGCACAGTGCTGCCCTGTGCTCTGCTGACAGCAGATCTGAGTGGATGGAGGCATATGCCTCCATCAACTCCAAAGTCCCTCTGGTTCATTCTGAGTGACTGCAACTGGAGGTGTTCCTAGCTTTCAATGTTAACACTGTATTTTCTTAGAAAATACAGTGTTTACATGAGAAAGGCTGCAGGGAGCTATAGTTCTCACCTGAACAACCTCATTAAGCTGAAGTTGTTCAGGTGACTATAGTGTCCCTTTAATTATCACAGGCAGGAAAATATATAGTTTTACACAATATTAATAACTTCCAAACTATACATGCAATTCACATAAAACATACATATTCTGAACCAGCATAAACAGTGTACAAACATGTGAAAATCATCCAAATTGGTCCAGTCGTTCAAAAGTTAGATGGAAGTCCTATTTGACCGACCGCAAGCATGGCTTTCCTGCCCAAAAGAGTTTTGGGCTGTGCGATCGGTCTATTTCACACAGAAAAACGACTAAGTCCCATTTGAATGCACGAACGGCGCCCGTTATAACGTGGCATTCGAATCGTCAAACGCACTTCGATTTACATCGAAATGGAGGAGAAGGTAAGGTTCAGCGGTGTTCGTGCTGTCATGTAGTCGATTTCAGTTCCATGAGTTCGACGGCAAAACACAGCTGACCGTGTTCGACTAACAAAGATGGCTGCCGCCACGTGTTTGACTGTACGAACTGTGGCCACCCAGCGGTCGGCAATTAACCTGCGGTTTACCACCAGCCTGGGAGGTAAATTGGCGGCACACTTCCACTTGTGTGTGGTCTGCCTGTTTGTTAATTTGTTCGGTAAGCCCCATTTACCGAAACCATATAGGAAATAGACACGAATAAAGTATTTTCACAGTCTGGGGACATTAAAGGGGCATTGTTCCCAAAAGTCTCAATATGCCCAAATAATAGTTTTAAAGGGCCATACACCCCAAGGCCATAATCCTGAGACAAAAGGCGAGCAAACAGGCCCCTCCAGAACCCAGTGGCAAGGTTATTTTCGCCACAGCAATATTGGTCAAAAAAATGGTTCTACGCAGATCCTTTCTATGTGCAGAGAATGACCCTTTGTTAAATGTATCAAAATTAAAATGAGTCTTCAGCCGGTAATGTTTTTCCAATGTAAATACAGTCAATGAAAAAACGAGGTAACCGAGAAATCTGCTTGTGACTGTAGGTACTGCCCTTTGGAGTTTGCTGTTTACTGCGCACAGTATTTTTTTTTTTTAAAGCTGACTATTTGAGTGAAAGCAAGAAACTGGTGGAGAAGGACTAGAAGTATAGCTCCGGACAGCACTGATAAGCTGAGAGTGTTGGGGGTAGGAGCAAGCAATATATTCAGAAACTTATTGAAACTTGAATATGCCAAGAAATTAGCTTATCAAAAATACTGTATAAATATACATTATCTGTTCATATAATCCATGAAAGCATACATTTATAACAGCTCTTAGCCCTGACCGCTTTGCAATGTATTTATTTAGTTATTTATAAAATATTTTACCAGGGAAGATACATTGAGATTTATCTCCTTTTCAAGTATGTCCTGGGTCCACAAACATTGCATTGTTACAATAAGGTACAATAAAATACAAAAACAATATTAATACACAATATATACAAAATGTAACATAGAACAGGCAGGAAATATATAATCAACCATGACACGTGCATTCTGTTTTGAGGTATGTAGAGAGGGATCTCTTAAAGGACTTTTAAAGTGTGCAGAAGTTCGTACCACAATTGCGGCGCTCTGTAGTAAAACGAGGATCGGGCTGATTTCTTTTTGTATTGAGGTAGACTAAATAAAGTGCTGGTACTGGATCGGAGGTTATAGGAGGTGGGAACAGCCGGGGAGAGCATTCTGTTCAGGTAGGGTGGGAGCTTCCCAGAAAAGGCTGGAAAGATAAAGGGTGCGTTTGGATTCCAGCGACAGCCAGTTTAGTTATTTTAGCATGTCACAATGGTGAGTCCTGTAATTACATTGTAGCACAAAGCGGCAGAACGAGTTTTACAATGTATTGAGTTTATTAAGGTGGGTTTGTGGTGCAGGTGCATATACTATACTTGTATTACTTGTATTATTACAGCTATTTGTATAATATTAACTTATTTTATTAAAAGAAAAAAAAAGGGCACTCTTAGAATTCAAATTGAGCACCACTATTCTGAATACATTTTTGGGGAAAAAAAGAGTTGAACGCAGAACCTGAATGTATACTGCCTTGTGCCCCATGTAGGAAGACATATTGGAACCACCTCATACAGTCCTGGGCTCTGTATCTGTGAGTGTTGTGTGTGGTAGCTGAGTGTTCTATGTATGTGTGTGTGGAAGACTGAGTGTTGTGCTTGTGTCAGATGGCATGTAGCGGATGAAGGCTAAGTCTGCCTGTGTGTGCTGTTTAAGTGTTGTGTGTTTGGTGGCTGGATTTTGTGGGTAAAAGAGTCTGAGTGTTTTGTATGTGTATAGGGGAGCCTGAGTGTGGATGAGTGTTGTGTGTGTAATCTCTGTGTGTATGTGTGCGTGTGTTTGTTTCCCTTCTACATTCCTTTCCCTCATGCTCCTGATCAAGATCCTTGGTGATTTGGTGGGGGAGCATTGTAGTCTACATTTTAAGAGCTATCTTGCAGTTCGGGAGCTCAGTCAATGACTCAAAGTGCTGGCTGAGGTCCTCTGATTCATCAAGAGGGAGCTCATAAACTGGTCTGCACCCAGTAGAGATGCTCCCAGTATGAAATGAGGGTCACAGGGCTGACTAGGGAGATTATTCAGAGATTTGTTTTGGGGTGGAGGGATTATTTGAAATTCCTTGGTAATTCTTAACATTTAACAGAATAAGTTCATGCATTTCTTTGTTTTAATCTTCTCAGCCACCACTTCCCTGTATATTAGTCGTTGTGTTTTACATCAATTGTTTAGTTACTGGTAAGCTTCAAAATGCATTTCTTGATTGTATTTGTCTGACATCTCCCCTATATTTATTGAATATTCACATCTGCATACAAAGGTCCACACAGACACTAAAAAAAAACAAAAACACATAACTCATACTATCATAGCAACCTACTTTTCAACCCTACTCTTACCTTTTGTGTCACTATACCCCACTCCCTCTAGCATGTGAGCTCATTGAGCAGGACCCTCAATCCCATCTGTTCCTGTGCGTCCAACGTGTCTGGTTACAAATACTTGTCTGTTAGTCCACCCATTGTACAGTGCTACTGAACTTGTTGGAGCTTTATAAATAATAATAATAACTCAACACACAACAGCTACTACTCAAGAGTCATGAGTTGTTTGATTCCCAGTAAAGTCAACTTTCTTCTATCATTCCAAATTTGATAAAATTAATTCAATTAAATTCAGCAATGGTAATAGCTAGACCCCAGGACATGGCTGAAACTAGCAACAAGCTAAGTTCACTTATTATTATTAATAATAATTATATTATAGATTATATAATCTCCCCAAACATAATCTCCGTCTCACCATTACTTAATTCGAGGTACGTTGAAGGTTAAAAGATCGCTCTGACTCAATGTCATTTTACCAGATGATAAGAGTGTTTAACAAGCTGGACACTCCATGTACTGGTTGGCTAATAATTACCCATAATATGGTGTAATTTAACGTATTAATAATCATTGAAATACACTATAAATATAACAATTTGGTGGATGCACTGGGTTTAGATCACCTTGTCCGTTCCTCTATATGAGTAAGACATCGATAAGAATATGATGGTCCTCACTCTTCTATCTTTCATCCTTGTCCTTGCTGGACAGACAGCGGGAACAGTTATCAAAAAAACATGTACAATTCATTTCGGTCCGAATGTGAATTCGGACGAATTTCCGGCAATTTGGACATTCGGGTACTTCCGAATGTCCGCATAGATGAATTGCCGAAGTCCCGAATTTGAGAATGCCGAACCGAAAATTTTCCCCATGCACATGCCTGTCCAGCCCTGCCCAACCCTTTCTGAACTACACATTCAGAAACTTGCAAACCAACTCTTGCTCGTCTGTATAACTCAAATCCTGAGACCCAACCAGAGAACTTCATATTGATGAACATCTCTCTAGGACTGTGTAATCTTAGACCTAACTTCCAGCTATTGTAAAACTACATCAAAGCATCATGGGAGGTGTAGTTTTACACCAGATCGGGGCATTCATGTTGACCCTGCCCCATGATGAAATTATTTATGAAATCACACACATTTGTAATTATTTAGAATTATTGTATTTGTTATGCCATTAATGAATATTGATTATTTGTATGCACATGACATGTGCATAGTCGCCTTGTCGGCATATGCCTAATCCCCCCCATTACCCATTTTCCAATAAAACACTGACACCATAGTTTTTGGCAAAATTTATATCACAGCTTTATTGTCAACAGCAGGCCAACGTTGGCTTGCACAATTACCATCCTGCATTTTACAATTTAAACCCCCTGACAATGACCCACTCCCACATAACATAATACCCAAAACATTGTAACATTTAACTTAACATTGAAACATGACCATTGCCACCAATGGGCACCATCCATTGCCACCAAAGGGCACCACAAGTGTAGTGGCATACCGAGACACCCTTACACACCCCGGTTCAGAGCTACCCACCAAACCAGTCCAATTAGCCCTGAACTCCAGATTTTTACCCAATCTCACTCTTTTCTTCCCCCAATTTTACTCTCCATCCCCCACCACAGCTCAGAGCTTGACTCCTCAAGCTCCTGAGCGACACCCACCTCCCAGGGAAAAGATTGCTCTCTGGAGGCCCTCCTGAAAACCCAACAATAGAAAATCCAAACCCACTTCGGAGAGATGGACCCCATCGCGCCTATAATAACCTGGACGCATGTCTTCCAACTCCCTGTGCCGAATTACAACCCCTCCCAACCGCTTCACATACGCTGCCATCACCTTGTTGACTTTTCCCTTAATTTTTGCCACTGCGGAGGGATTCCACGCGTGTCGCCAGTAAAACCTCAGAACCATTTCCGACCATATGACCATAACCCCCAGCTTGTCCACATCCCTCTTCATACATTCAATCAATTCCTTTTGAGGTAACAACCCCACACCATTGCCCTCTGCGTGAAGCACCACTATGTCCGGAAACTGTCCCAAAAGAATTTTGTTAAACATTTCAACACAAATTGCATTCCAACCCCATCCTCTGTAACCAAACCACTGAAGCTGAACCACGGAACATGGAAAGCCCAGCTGTAAACCACGATGTCGAACTGCAGCTCTCCGATGTGCCCAGTATATGTATGAGTGGCCGACCACCCATGCCATCCGACCTGTAAGACATAATGCAAGCATAGACAAACACGAAAGCAAACCGCGAAACCAAAATTCCCCATCAACCACCCTTAGGATTTATACCAACTTGTCTGGCCTGACGTAAGATCTGAACCTCACCGACTCCCACCTGCAAATCTTCTTCACCCGCTCATCCCCAAGCCCAGTCTTGCCGCTTCAGTAGCTGCGCAAATCCAAAAGGAATGAGTCCCGAATTGGCCAGAGTCCACCCTCGGGTCTTTGCAGGGGAAAATCAAGCATTTCAACATGGGGCCATAGTCACAGGTCAGGAGGCTGGCAATCAGTCTTCTCCAATGCCTTGTGGCGAGTCTGGTTCCACCACAGGAATGTAGGTTTAGAATTATTAAGGATTTATAAACGTATAATTGAGGTCATTGTAACATTGTATTTCACATACACCGGGGAGGACAATGGGCATTGGACACACTCTGGAGAACGGCCAATGGGTGATGCCTGGAGAATGTGGCTCGTGATCTGATGTTTACACATAGATTTATAAATAATGTAACATTGTATTCCACATACACCGGGGTGGACAATGGGCATTGGACACACCCTGGAGAATGGCCAATGGTAGATGCCTGGAGAAGGTGGTTCGTGATCTGATGTTTACACATAGATTTATAAATAATGTAACATTGTATTCCACATACACCGGGGTGGACAATGGGCATTGGACACACCCTGGAGAACGGCCAATGGTGGATGCCTGGAGAAGGTGGCTCGTGATCTGATGTTTACACATAGATTTATAAATAATGTAACATTGTATTCCACATACACCGGGGAGGACAATGGGCACTGGACACACTCTGGAGAACGGTCAATGGTAGATGCCTGGAGAAGGTGGCTCGTGATCTGATGTTTACACATAGATATATAAATAATGTAACATTGTATTCCACATACACCATGGAGGACAATGGGCATTGGACACACCCTGGAGAACGGTCAATGGTAGATACCTGGAGAAGGTCGCTTGTGATCTGATGTTTACACATAGATTTATGAATAATGTAACATTGTAATCCACATACACTGGGGAGGACAATGGGCATTGGACACACTCTGGAGAACAGCCAATGGTAGATGCCTGGAGAAGGTGGCTCGTGATCTGATGTTTACACATAGATTTATAAATAATGTAACATTGTATTCCACATACACCGGGGAGGACAATGGGCATTGGACACACCCTGGAGAACGGCCAATGGTAGATGCCTGGAGAAGGTGGCTCGTGATCTGATGTTTACACATAGATTTATAAATAATGTAACATTGTATTCCACATACACCGGGGAGGACAATGGGCATTGGACAAACCCTGGAGAACGGCCATTGTTAGATGCCTGGAGAAGTGATCTGATGTTTACACATAGATTTATAAATAATATAACATTGTATTCCACATACACTGGGGAGGACAATGGGCACTGGACACAGTCTGGAAAACGGCCAATGGTAGATGCCTGGAGAAGGTGGCTCATGATCTGATGTTTACACATAGATATATAAATAATGTAACATTGTATTCCACATACACCGGGGAGGACAATGGGCATTGGACACACCCTGGAGAACAGCCAATGGTTGATGCCTGGAGAATGTGGCTCGTGATCTGATGTTTACACATAGATTTATAAATAATGTAACATTGTATTCCACATACACCGGGGAGGACAATGGGCATTGGACACACCCTGGAGAATGGCCAATGGTAGATGCCTGGAGAAGGTGGCTCATGATCTGTTGTTTACACATAGATATATAAATAATGTAACATTGTATTCCACATACACCGGGGAGGAGAATGGGCATTAGACACACCCTGGAGAACGGCCAATAGTAGATGCCTGGAGAGGTGGCCCGTGATCTGATGTTTACACATAGATATATAAATAGAATTAATTGTCCTTCATCATCTCAATATCACCAGTTTTCTCTGATAAGTGGATTCACGATGTGGGTTCCTGTGTTTTTCGTGTTTATTCTTTTTTTGTCTGTCTGCAATATAAAGGGAAATCAACTAATAAAGGATAACAAAGACCAAGAAAACATACCAATCACCATCTCTGTACCTAATGGTGGTGGTGCTGGGATATGGGGACCCCTAGAAGTTTGTCCAAAAAATACCAGTGCCAGGGGGATCTCTGTAAAGGTATAGTATATACATATTATTTTTAGCTTTTTTTAATTTATGGCATTTTAGGGTATTAATTCCATGTTTTATTGAATTATACAAATGTTGTTACAATGTAATACACAATACTTTGTTAGTTAGACTTATCTGAAAAGTATAGCTTTGGATGATAATACAGAGTTAGGAAGCCTGTTCTGGGACTTCTTAAAACAGATGTGTCTTATTAACTCAAGTCAAAGCTGTTCCAAGTAAAGAAAAATAAATAATTATTAAACATTTTTAACACTTTTCATTTTAACCTCTAATCTAACATTAGAATATTCATCTGTATTCTTCTCTGAATGCAGGTAGAGAAAAATCAGTATATAGGAGATGATACGGCACTAAATGGCATCAGAATCTACTGCGAGAGGAAAGACGGCACTTCTGGTAATAACCCAAGACAATCAGCAAATGGAAGGTTAGAGAAACTGGCTCAGGGGTGGATTTTTAGTTTTGAAAACGCTTACTCTAGATTCCACGTGCCGCAAATTGCATGAAAATAGTATTAAGCTTCTTTGTTTTATTGGGGATAAATTTGAAGAAAGTATCGTAGAAAATGTTTTTGTCAGAACTGCATGGTGTCAGAATGAGGGACCATCTTTTTGGTACAATTGTATGTACGCCATGATTATTAGTACACATCAGAATGTTGTGTGTAGTTAAAACATCTTAATTTGGTGTCATTACTGCCCTACCATATCCCTAAAATTATTATTACTAAGGTTTTTGTTGTAATGACCCTTAATTTAATATTTTAGGGATAGGGGTAATTTTAATGTTAAAGGACCACTATAGTGCCAGGAAAACATACTCGTTTTCCTGGCACTATAGTGCCCTGAGGGTGCCCCCACCCTCAGGGACCCCCTCCCACCGGGCTCTGGGGAGAGGAAGGGGCTAAAATCTTACCTCTCTCCAGCACCAGGCGGGGAGCTTTCCTCCTCCTCTCCTTCTTCCTAGCGACGTCATCGGCTGAATGCGCATGCGCGGCAGGAGCCGCACGCGCATTCAGCCAGTTCATAGGAAAGCATTTACAATCCTTTCCTATGGATGCTGGTGTCTTCTCACTGTGATTTTCACAGTGAGAAGCACACAAGCGCCTCTAGCGGCTGTCAATGAGAAAGCCACTAGAGGCTCTAGAGGCTGGATTAACCCTCAATGTAAACATAGCAGTTTCTTTGAAACTGCTATGTTTATTAAAAAAAGGGTTAACCCTAGCTGGACCAGGCACCCAGACCACTTCATTAAGCTGAAGTGGTCTGGGTGCCTATAGTGGTCCTTTAAGGTTATATTTTCCTTAACCCTAATCTACCATGCACAACACAGGTTTACCCTAAATTAGCACCTGCTCCTTCTATAATTCTGCATTTTTAAATAGAATGTATATCCTGGCTTCCTAGGCTTAACTCTTGTCTCTTAAATATTTCCTCCTAACCCTAACTTTGAATTCTTAAATAGATTATTACAAGCTTAGAATCGCGATTCACTAAATTTTTAGATTTCTTCCTAATTCTAGCTTGACGGTACTCTGAAGCAAGCACACACTAACTGTAAATTTACATTTGGTGCTAAGAGGAGAGACATTATAAAAAAGAAAATCTAGCGCACTCCCTTATCCACTAAACAGCAACTTCGCTGCTTTAAAATTTTGTCCGTTTTTTTAAAAACACCTAATCTAGGCAAAAAATAATGGGGGTCTAGTTACGTTATATGATCATACATTGGTTTTGCTCCCCTCCCTGTCACAGGTGCTTCATCCCAGGGCCCCATGTAGCCTTGTAATGCAGAGAACTCCAGATGGAATTTTTTCCCCAAATAAATAGCTCATGAAGCAGAAATTAGGCTGGTAGAGTGGGACCTGCCAAAGATGGGGTAAAGAGAAGAGACATTAAACATGCCGAAAAGTTGGTGAAGAACCTCACCGTTTTAATGCACAATTAGTCTTGCTGCAATATATCTTTATAATTATGTCTTTTATAACTGTTTTAGTCATTCATTTCTCAGGTTAGAGAGGAATAAGTACTTTAAAATTGCTGCCCAACTCTAACCTGTTACTGTCTTCTACAGCTGGGGGGAATGGAAACCCATTCGTTGGTGTCTACGGGGTTTCATAGTGGCATTTACTCTAAGAGTTGAAGAATACAAAACTGTGGGTGATAACACAGCGGCGAACAACATCAATGTTATGTGTTCGGAAGGAGAGTATTTGGAAGGAGAAGGGCTGAGTTGGGGTTCTTATGGTGCATGGAGTAATAGTTGTGACAATGAAATCTGCGGGATAAAAACCAAAATTCAAGAAAATCAAGGTCTTTTACACGATGACACAGGTCTGAATGACGTCCAATTTTCATGTTGCTAACGTGAAAAGATTCAGTGCCATTCTTCCCAACAGGGTCTTTGATGGTTTTTGGGATATCTGATTTCTAAGGTAACTTGGCACATCCGCTGAAGATCGAGAAACGTGTTTAGTGGCAGCAGTAGGAAATGTAAATCTTCACACAAATAACACCTTGAATCTACACAGTATCGAATCTGAGCTTCATCTGAAAAAGGGCAGGCTAAATTTAAAGGAACACATCGGAACTGACACACTGCTAATCAGTGTAACTGGACTGTATGAATGTTTGCTTAGACCATAATTCTCTCCTATACACAATTTAACATTTCTAATAGTTATCCAATTTATCAATCATGTAAAATTAATAAGCTCTAGTAATATCTAGTGTTGAAATCTTGCAGATACTTAGAAGGGCTGCATTAAAATCAATTGTCTTATCGTGACATCTAACAGGTACTTTCGGTGTGCATTCATTATATTGATACATTTTGAATATGAATGTTGAGATTGAAAAAGTGGAATGTTTGTTTCTGTTTTTGAGGGCTGATTTAATCGTAGATTTCATAAAGAAATAAAATGAGGCAATGACACTTTAAAAGCATTTAATTGTAGTGGTTATGGTGCCAGGCCAAGTATACCAGAGACACCTAGCTTTAGATGATGGGAGTACCCCAGCTTTTGTAAACCACTGAAACATGATATAACACTAACTTGAGACAGCACCTGAAGACCTATTATACCACAAGCATTGCAGTTATTTGTAGTGGTTATGGTGCATAGATTGCTCTTTTAGCTAAGAAGGTTCAGAAGGAAGAATGACCCGATTAGGGGAGATTTCAAACTGGTCTTGTTTGATAAGTAGAGGTGTCCATATTATGTCAAACGCAAAAAAACAAAAATAAATATTCTGACAAAGTTAGAGAAAAAAATATTAAAAGGAAACAAAATAATCACAGCTTTTCTACAAGTTACGTCAAAGCTTTTAATAAAGATATTGATTAATACCAGTTTTAAGATCTTGTGTGTCTCAGAGCTTTAAGTGAACCACGTAGAAGAGATCCATATAATCATATAACCACGTGGCATTAAATCAGTAACACCCTTGACTAACTGGAAGCCTTGCCATAGTATGAATAACAGAAATCCAAATGTTTATATTTTATACCTTACAGAAATGTCAGCTGAGCAATGTGCACTCCTATGGCCACGCACACCGCATCTACACTTTTACAATTTCATTAAATCTGGAATGTATTTTTTATTGGATAAAGGGTTGGCAAGATGGGAGACATGGGAACGCAATTGTAACGGATCACCTGGCACCCCGACTGGGTACCTCCGTTGATGGATGCTCCTAGTGCTTCCCGAGGGCTCCAAGCACTCCACTTGACACCATAAGCACTGCGGACTGAACCGCTCTTCCTTCAGAGAGCGAAGCAGGAACAAGCTCTTTAACAGAGCTTAGTGATTATAGCCAGGGGAGTATACAGAGTATAGCAATCCCCCAGTGTAGATGCAGCCTTTCCCCCCACACATGAGACGAGGCTATATGTTGAGGGTAAAACAGGAACTCAGCAGTCTGAGGGTTTATTGGCACTTATATACAGGTTTTCCCACAAGGTTACCACCCACGTTGACCTTGTGGGATACAGGAAAAAAAGATGTTAAAGCCAATCAAAACATGACAGTAGAGTCAGACAATCCCAGCCAAGGCACACAAACACTCCCCTCTGCCTGTGATATAATTACTGTACACAATGGGTTAACTTAAAGGATCACTATAGGGTCAGGAACACAAGCATGTATTCCTAACCCTATAGTGTTAAACCTACCATCTAGCCCCCTGGACCCCTCATGCCTACATAAATATAGTAAAAATCTTAATGTATTCAAGCCTGAAGCTGTAAATCTGCATGCTGTTAGACTCAGAAAAACAAGCAGTCTGCTGACATGTGGTAGCCTGATCCAATCACAGAGCTTCCCCATAGGATTGACTGAGACTGACAAAGAGGCAAATCAAATCAGGGGCAGAGCCAGCATGATTCTAACACAGCCCTGGCCAATCAGCATCTCCTCATACAGATGAATTGAATCAATGAATCTCTATGAGGAAAGTTCAGTGTCTGCATGCAGAGGGAGGAGATACTGAATCACAGGATGCTGTGCACAGTGCTGCCCTGTGCTCTGCTGACAGCAGATCTGAGTGGATGGAGGCATATGCCTCCATCAACTCCGAAGTCCCTCTGGTTCATTCTGAGTGACTGCAACTGGAGGTGTTCCTAGCTTTCAATGTTAACACTGTATTTTCTTAGAAAATACAGTGTTTACATGAGATAGGCTGCAGGGAGCTATAGTTCTCACTTGAACAACCTCATTAAGCTGAAGTTGTTCAGGTGACTATAGTGTCCCTTTAATTATCACAGGCAGGAAAATATATAGTTTTACACAATATTAATAACTTCCAAACTATACATGCAATTCACATACAACATACATATTCTGAACGAGCATAAACAGTGTACAAACATATGTGAAAATCATCCAAATTGGTCCAGTCGTTCAAAAGTTAGATGGAAGTCCTATTTGACCGACCGCAAGCATGGCTTTCCTGCCCAAAAGAGTTTTGGGCTGTGCGATCGGTCTATTTCACACAGAAAAACGACTAAGTCCCACTTGAATGCACGAATGGCGCCCGTTATAACGTGGCATTCGAATCGTCAAACGCACTTCGATTTACGTTGAAGTGGAGGAGAAGGTAAGGTTCAGAGGTGTTCGTGCTGTCATCTAGCCGATTTCAGTTCCATGAGTTCGACGGCAAAACACAGCTGACCTTGTTTGACTAACAAAGATGGCTGCCGCCACGTGTTTGACTGTACGAACGGTGGCCACCCAGTGGTCGGCAATTAACCTGCGGTTAACCACCAGCCTGGGAGGTAAATTGGCGGCACACTTCCACTTGTGTGTGGTCTGCCTGTTTGTTAATTTGTTCGGTAAGCCCCATTTACCAAAACCATATAGGAAATAGACACGAATAAAGTATTTTCACAGTCTGGGGACACAGTTTTAAAGGGGCATTGTTCCCAAAAGTCTCAATATGCCCAAATAATAGTTTTAAAGGGCCATACACCCCAAGGCCATAATCCTGAGACAAAAGGCGAGCAAACAGGCCTCTCCAGAACCCAGTGGCAAGGTTATTTTCGCCACAGCAATATTGGTCAAAAAAATGGTTCTACGCAGATCCTTTCTATGTGCAGAGAATGGCCCGTTGTTAAATGTATCAAAATTAAAATGAGTCTTCAGCCGGTAATGTTTTTCCAATGTAAATACAGTCAATGAAAAAACGAGGTAACCGAGAAATCTGCTTGTGACTGTAGGTACTGCCCTTTGGAGTTTGCTGTTTACTGCGCACAGTATTTTTTTTTTTTAAAGCTGACTATTTGAGTGAAAGCAAGAAACTGGTGGAGAAGGACTAGAAGTATAGCTCCGGACAGCACTGATAAGCTGAGAGTGTTGGGGGTAGGAGCACGCAATATATTCAGAAACTTATTGAAACTTGAATATGCCAAGAAATTATCTTATCAAAAATACTGTATAAATATACATTATCTGTTCATATAATCCATGAAAGCATACATTTATAACAACTCTTAGCCCTGACAGCTTTGAAATGTATTTATTTAGTTATTTATAAAATATTTTACCAGGAAAGATACATTGAGATTTCCATCGTTTTCAAGTATGTCCTGAGTCCACAAATCATTGCATTGTTACATTAGGGTACAATAAAATACAAAAACAATATTAATACACAATATATACAAAATGTAACATAGAACAGGTAGGAAATATATAATCAACCATGGCAGGTGCATTCTGTTTTGAGGTATGTAGAGAGGGATCTCTTAAAGGACTTTTAAAGTGTGCAGAAGTTCGTTCCACAATTGCGGCGCTCTGTAGTAAAACGAGGATCGGGCTGATTTCTTTTTGTATTGAGGTAGACTAAATAAAGTGCTGGTACTGGATCGGAGGTTATAGGAGGTGGGAACAGCCGGGGAGAGCATTCTGTTCAGGTAGGGTGGGAGCTTCCCAGAAAAGGCTGGAAAGATAAAGGGTGCGTTTGGATTCCAGCGACAGCTAGTTTAGTTATTTTAGCATGTCACAATGGTGAGTCCTGTAATTACATTGTAGCACAAAGCGGCAGAACGAGTTTTACAATGTATTGAGTTTATTAAGGTGGGTTTGTGGTGCAGGTGCATATACTATACTTGTATTACTTGTATTATTACAGCTATTTGTATAATATTAACTTATTTTATTAAAAGAAAAAAAAAGGGCACTCTTAGAATTCAAATTGAGCACCACTATTCTGAATACATTTTTTGGGGAAAAAAGAGTTGAACGCAGAGCCTGAATGTATACTGCCTAGTGCCCCATGTAGGAAGACATATTGGAACCACCTCATACAGTCCTGGGCTCTGTATCTGTGAGTGTTGTGTGTGGTAGCTGAGTGTTCTGTGTATGTGTGTGTGGAAGACTGAGTGTTGTGCTTGTGTCAGATGGCATGTAGCAGATGAAGGCTAAGTCTGCCTGTGTGTGCTGTTTAAGTGTTGTGTGTTTGGTGGCTGGATTTTGTGGGTAAAAGAGTCTGAGTGTTTTGTATGTGTATAGGGGAGCCTGAGTGTGGATGAGTGTTGTGTGTGTAATCTCTGTGTGTATGTGTGCGTGTGTTTGTTTCCCTTCTACATTCCTTTCCCTCATGCTCCTGATCAAGATCCTTGGTGGTTTGGTGGGGGAGCATTGTAGTCTACATTTTAAGAGCTATCTTGCAGTTCGGGAGCTCAGTCAATGACTCAAAGTGCTGGCTGAGGTCCTCTGATTCATCAAGAGGGAGCTCATAAACTGGTCTGCACCCAGTAGAGATGCTCCCAGTATGAAATGAGGGTCACAGGGCTGACTAGGGAGATTATTCAGAGATTTGTTTTGGGGTGGAGGGATTATTTGAAATTCCTTGGTAATTCTTAACATTTAACAGAATAAGTTCATGCATTTCTTTGTTTTATTCTTCTCAGCCACCACTTCCCTGTATATTAGTCGTTGTGTTTTACATCAATTGTTTAGTTACTGGTAAGCTTCAAAATGCATTTCTTGATTGTATTTGTCTGACATCTCCCCTATATTTATTGAATATTCACATCTGCATACAAAGGTCCACACAGACACTAAAAAAAAACAAAAACACATAACTCATACTATCATAGCAACCTACTTTTCAACCCTACTCTTACCTTTTGTTTCACTATACCCCACTCCCTCTAGCATGTAAGCTCATTGAGCAGGACCCTCAATCCCATCTGTTCCTGTGCGTCCAACGTGTCTGGTTACAAATACTTGTCTGTTAGTCCACCCATTGTACAGTGCTACTGAACTTGTTGGAGCTTTATAAATAATAATAATAACTCAACACACAACAGCTACTACTCAAGAGTCATGAGTTGTTTGATTCCCAGCAAAGTCAACTTTCTTCTATCATTCCAAATTTGATAAAATTAGTTCAATTAAATTCAGCAATGGTAATAGCTAGACCCCAGGACATGGCTGAAACTAGCAACAAGCTAAGTTCACTTATTATTATTAATAATAATTATATTATAGATTATATAATCTCCCCAAACATAATCTCCGTCTCACCATTACTTAATTCGAGTTACGTTAAAGGTTAAAAGATCGCTCTGACTCAATGTCATTTTACCAGATGATAAGAGTGTTTAACAAGCTGGACACTCCATGTACTGGTTGGCTAATAATTACCCATAATATGGTGTAATTTAACGTATTAATAATCATTGAAATACACTATAAATATAACAATTTGGTGTGTGCACTGGGTTTAGATCACCTTGTCCGTTCCTCTATGTGAGTAAGACATCGATAAGAATATGATGGTCCTCACTCTTCTGTCTTTCATCCTTGTCCTTGCTGGACAGACAGCGGGAACAGTTATCAAAAAAACATGGACAATTTATTTCGGTCCGAATGTGAATTCGGACAAATTTCCGGCAATTTGGACATTCGGGTACTTCCGAATGTCCGCATAGATGAATTGCCGAAGTCCCGAATTTCAGAATGCCGAACCGAAAATTTTCCCCATGCACATGCCTATTATCAAAGTTCCGAATGGAGGTCAGTGGGGTACATGGGGTAAACTGGATAAATGTGCTCCTGGGACCGTGGCAAAAGGCTTCACCCTGAAGGTAAGATCAGCTTTCAGCTCATAGGATGATTGAAGGGAAAAAAAAGGGTAACTTGGAAGTAAATCATCATTAACATGGTTGTAGATAGGGGAAGTGTGACAGTATTTTAAAAAGGTCCCGAAGCAACAGGAAGAACATGCAATTTAGGTTTCAACATGTTTTTGAAAAAGCTTTTCAAAATAGTTAATGATTTGATATTATTGATATATTTTTAATATATCATATATTT
Organism: Pelobates cultripes; assembly: GCA_933207985.1. Classification (NCBI taxonomy): domain Eukaryota; kingdom Metazoa; phylum Chordata; class Amphibia; order Anura; family Pelobatidae; genus Pelobates; species Pelobates cultripes. Next base: position 24,696,375 of record OW240914.1, read on the forward strand.
CTAAAATGGTAATATTAAGTTAAAGGGACACTATAGTCACCAAGACCACTTCAGCTCAATAAAGTCCCCCTAGTTTTAACCTTGCAGCTGAAAACATAGCAGTTTCAGAGAGTGGCTGTCTCCCCAACTGTCACTATAGGCGCTTCCGCGATTCTCAGTGTGAAAATCACAGTGAGAAGACGCTGGACGTCCATAGGAAAGCATTTAGTAATACTTTCCTATGGGGTGTTTGAATGCGTGCGCGCATGCGCATTCTGCACTGACGTCGGCAGAAGGAGGAGAGGTCACCAGCGCTGAGGGAGCCCAGTGCTGGAGAAAGGTAAGTGGCTGAAGAGGTTTTAACGAGTTTGTTTTCCTCTCACTATAGTGCTCCTTTAAGTTTTTCCAAAAATATTAAATGATTTGAGAAGCTTACTCAAAATATTTAATAGAGGCCTTAATCTTCTGTTTTCTACTGAGAATAAAACATGCAAGCTACAGGCACTTGGTTATGCTGAAGTTTAATGAAGAGTTTAATGGAGAGCAACATTCTGAAACAGAAGTTTATGAACCCCTTTCCCTTATGTTGTGTACAATTGTAACATATTGTAACTTATTCATCCTCATCTGCAGTAATTGCCTTCCTGACAAATGTGGAAGTGCCGTTCAGCGGCCATGCATCAATATGTCTGACTCCTGCAGGATGTTGGAAGATGCCGGCCGCTGCGGATCCATACCAATTTGTTACCCCACGTCCGCCCACGGTAGTGACGAAGTCCGCGTGCATCCGTGCGTGCGAGTAGGGCATTCTATTTTATAGAGATTGGCTAATGCTAAATGAGTAGGGCAATCATTTGACAAACCCCCCAAAAAGATTTGTTGGCCTATTCAACTGAGGTGGTCAGCCGCCTATGAGTGAAGTGCATGGGCATGTGGTAGGTCGGCTGGCTGCCCAGCTAAATGGATAGCATTTGCTTTCGGCCTGCTGGCCAGCCAGCTGATGGAGAGTGTGGGCGTGTGGTCAGTCATCCTGCTTAGGGAGAGTGTGCGGTGTGCGCACATGCGGGATGCTCCTAGAAGATTGACGCAGACTGGCAGGCGGGTGAGGGAGCTGTAACCTCCCTCCTTGCTCTGCTCCCTCGTGCACCATTCAGTGATGCTGGGAGCCAGAATATGATGTCAGTCCGGCCCTGGAATCACTAAACAGCGCTCTCTGGAGCAGAGCAGGGAGATGACTGAAGCCCCACTGGACCCCAGGGAAAGCTGTACCACTCCAGCTCCAGTTACGGACACTGGGTGATCACCTTAATGTGTGTTATTGCAGTGACAGAGAATGTGAGTGTGTGTGTCAGTGAGTTTGTGTGTGTGTGTCAGTGAGTGAGTGTGTGTGTGTGTCAGAGAGTTTGTGTGTGTGTCAGTGAGTGAGTGTGTGTTTAGCTGACCGGTCCCCCTCCAATCACATGGGTAGGGGTTTTTACCCACCTTTCCCCCCCCCCCATGCTGAGCTGGTCTTGCCGAAGCTGGCCCTGTCTCCATGACTGCGATCATCTATCTTGATGATCTCAGCCAATCCAATGCTCTCTAATAGGAAAGCGTTGGGAGACTATTGCGCATGTGTGGCAAAATGCCACGCTGCACCAATCAGCATCTCCTCATAGAGATGAAATGAATGAATGCATCTCCATGGGGAACAAAGAAACACAGAAACATAGAATGTGACGGCAGATAAGAACCATTCGGCCCATCTAGTCTGCCCAATTTTCTAAATACTTTCATTAGTCCCTAGTCTTATCTTATAGTTAGGATAGCCTTATGCCTATCCTACGCATGCTTAAACTCCTTTACTGTGTTAACCTCTACCACTTCAGCTGGAAGGCTATTCCATGCATCCACTACCCTCTCAGTAAAGTAATACTTTCTGATATTATTTTTAAACTTTTGTCCCTCTAATTTAACACCCTCTTGTTGTGGTAGTTTTTCTTCTTTTAAATATAGTCTCCTACTTTACGGTGTTGATTCCCTTTATATATTTAAATGTTTCTATCATATCCCCCATGTCCCGTCTTTCCTCCAAGCTATACATGTTAAGATCCTTTAACCTTTCCTGGTAAGTTTTATCCTGCAATCCATGAACCAGTTTAGTAGCCCTTCTCTGAACTCTCTCTAAAGCAGTGGTAGTCAACCTTTTTCTATCTACCGCCCACTAATGCATCTTTCTTGATGGAAAAATGTCCTTACCGCCCACCAGTTTTCGCACAAGTGCAGAATATTTTTTAGAAAGAAGGGTGTTTTAAAAAAATAAATAAATTTACGTACATTTATCTTTTTATTTCTACTTAATGCATGTTTCATAAGGAACAAACGAAGGTCTCCTCTTTTGGTGATATTCAGACGATTTCTCTGTTTGCGCATAATATGATTTCTCATCTGTGCGTCAGCTCCCCTCCTCTCCCTCCTCAATTCCCCTCCCCACCTTTTTTTTCTTCCTTTTTTCTATGTTTTTAACCTTACTTATAGCAATGTCCAGTAGGAAGGCCCACTTACTATTATTAGACAACAACAATTCTCTCCTTTTCCTTTTTATTTTCATTCTTTCTCCTTTTTTACAAGTACTCTACTCCTTCTTTCTCCTATTCTACAAGTACTCTGCGCCTTCTTTCTCCCTTTTACAAATACTCTGCTCCTTCTTTCTTCTATTCTACAATTACTCTGCTCACAGACAAACACACACACACACTCACACATACACTTACAGACAAACACACACACATATACTTACAGACACACACACTCACACATACACTTACAGACACACACACACTCACAGAGAAACACATACACACTCATACACTTACAGACACTCACACATACACTTAAAGACACACACACATATACTTACAGACACACACATACACACATATACTTACAGACACACACACATATACTTACAGACACACACATACACACATATACTTACAGACACACATACACACATACACTTACACACACATACACACATACACTTACAGACACACACACAGACATATACACTTACAGACACACACATACACATATATACTTACAGACACACACATACACTTACAGACACACATATACACTTACATACACACAAATTATTAAGATTAAATGTCCACCCAGCCTCCCTACCTGGAGAGCTGATGTGGATCTGTCCCTGGGGTCCAGTGAGGCTTCACTTCAGCGGGCAGCAGAGTTCAAATCCAAGGGGGCGAGGGAGCTCTAACTTCTCTGCTCTGCTCCCTCACGGGCAGTCTACTGATGCCGGAATATAACATAATATTCCGGCTCCCACAGCATCAGAAAACATTACGCGAGGAAGCAGAACAGAGAAGTTAGAGCTCCCTCGCCACATCTGATCTTACTACTGCCGCACGCCATTCCGGGGGGTCCAGAAGGTGGCCTGGCAGGAGGGAGCACTTCCCTCCTGCCGGTCACTTAAATCTTGCGCCCGCATAGCCACTCGTGCGCGCCCGCCTAAAAGGAGAAATCCTCAAAAAAAGAGGATTTAGCCGCTGAAATCGATACCACACACCTGGAATCCTGAAACGCCCACTATTGGGCAGTAGGGACCAGGTTAACGACCCATACTCTTAAGTATCAATATCCTTCTGAAGATACAGTCTCCAGTACTGCGTACAATACTCCAAGTGAGGTCTCACCAGTGTTCTGTACAATGGCATGAGCACTTCCCTCTTTCTACTGCTAATACCTCTCCCTATACAACCAAGCATTCTGCTAGCATTTCCTGCTGCTCTATTACATCATCTGGCTTATCAAATATAGGCCTCAAATTAATATTTTTGGATATGTTTTACAAATGAATTAATATTTTTTGGATAAACTTTTAAAATATTTGATATTTGTACATTTTTTTACATATTGATACATGTTTTTAAATGTGATATATGTTTTGAGATTTTAATGTTTTGAAAAAAATAAATAATTTAAAACTTTATAAAAAAAAATATATAAAATCATTTAAAGAGTTTGTCCAAAAATTTTAACCTAGAGATGTGCCCAATAATGGCTTTTCATCTGAAATTGCTTATAGTACATTTGAGAATTGCAAATGGCTTTGGAATTTTTTTCATTTTATCCAAAATTTGCTATCAGTGATTTAAATTGTTGTGAAAAACCCCTATTGCAATGATAATGTCAAATTTACACTTCTGTATAATGGCTGTCAGTTTCATCCCACCTAGATGACATTGAGGGACTGAGAATGCTGTGAGTGGGTTAGCTATACTGGTTAGTTGTTATTTGCATTCTCTGTATGTGTCAGTAGATGGCAGTATTCACACTGACCACTCAAACTGGCCACGTCATCTCCATGTAACGGTCTGGGTGCAGTCATTTAATCCTGTTTTTCAGAAAGTGCATGTTTTACATTGCAGGGTTAACTCCACCTCTAGTGGCTTTGATACAGCTATTGGAGGAGTTTCAGTGGCTCTGACTGAGTAAAACTCACTATAGTATGTATGGACATACAATAGGGTGCATAGAGTACTATAGTACAAAGAAGGGTGGGGTCAGACAATAGCAAGGGCTTATGGGAGATTGAGGAGGGACAGGGTGACCAAAACACAAAAGGAATCTGGGGATCCACACTTCTTCCTGTCTGTCTTCCATCCTCAGTGATGGTGACTACCATCACAAATCCCCCAAAGGTAGACTAACCAGGTACCAGACCTCCAATCGGTCTGTGCCTGAGTTAGCCATGTAACAAGTCCTAAAAAGTCAATCCATCCTGGCAGCCTCCTCAAAAAATTTCCACATAGTTTGCAAGTTTGTCCTGTTCTGGCGCATGAAGTCCTCATAGACGATCAGTCTGTGGAAGTCTGGTTTGGGCAGGCCAGACTGGGCTCCCAGTTACCCTGTGCCCCTAATAAGCACAGGGTGACTTAGACATAAGAGGGGACTTGGAAGTGGAGAAAGGGAGTTCCCAGTAAATGTGATCTTCATTATTTGCTTAACTGAGGCATGAGCAGTGTTTAGAAGATTCACAAGAGGGACGGACAGAAAGTCCCTTCTGTCATCCTTGAACGTATCTCCCCAAGGACGTTTTAGCCGCGAGGCAAACAAGGCATTTGCCTTGGGCGGCATTTTCCAGGGGGCGGCAAAAAAAGCCGCCCCCAAATGCCCAGGGCAAATGCCTTGTTAGCCTTGCGGCTAACTGACATGCCAGACGGGCTGCTGGGCGGGCGGCGCTGGCGGGCAGCTGGCAAGGGAGCACGTCCCCTGAGCTGTCTGCTCAGCTCCCTCGCGCGCCACCCGCAGAGTGAGGTTGGGAGCCGGAATATGACTAGGGCAGCACAAAACTAGGATATACCACTGTATCTCCCAACTAGGAGGTATGTTTGCAGGGCGGTGGTGCTGGGCGAGCCTACATGACAAGAGACATGTGTGACTTACAGTTGCTCTGGTTATCCCCACTCAGGGCTGCCAATGTACTGAACTCTACTGAAGCTCTGTCACGTGTGCTCAGTGCCCACAATGTTTAACGAGGTGTTCCTGCTGCCCTTTCTGTGGAGTTGGTCTCTGGTGTCTCCAGATCTGGGATACTAAAGGGTTAGGAGCACAAAATGGTGGCTATCATGTCATGTTGGGAAGCGGGGAGGGGGGGTGGAGTGATGTATCGCGTCCTCTCTCCTGCTTTCCCATTATATACCATGTCATGTCATCTTGGAATGACTGCAAAGAACCCAAAAATATAGCCCTGTGGAACATCACCCTGTTCTCCATCCTCCTTGCTTTGGGGTGCTTGGAATTCCTCTTGTGCGCCATCCAAATCGTCAATGCCCTGTTTGGTGTGATCTGTGGCGATTGCAGGAGGAAAGGAAAGGTAAGTTATATTAAATCACTAATGTCACTTTAACGGCCTATCACTTACCTGTAACTTTATTTTCAGTTTTTATATATTCATTTAGCTTTGCATGGCTTACTCTCATTCCTTTTCAATCAGTTTGTAAGCTTCATCAGGAATCGTGAAGAATAAATCAGACTATTGCAAATGTTCCATTCTGAATTAATAGCTGAGTTGGGCGATTTTCCCAATTTGACCTTTTTCTTTGCAAATTTGCATTCTTCTGGCTAAATCTCCTTAATTCCATGTGAATTATCCCCTCCGTGTTATGTATATTTAACCCTTTGAGTGCACAATAAGCACCAAAAATTGATGAGAGAATATGAGGGGAATAACAGATTAGACTATTAATATCTATTTACTTTATGTTAATTTATACATTAGTGCAATCAATATTTTTGTATTTTAATATCTATTTCTCTGAATTATTTTTAGAATGTAAATGATATGCATCAATATACTAATTATTGGCTTTTGTGTAACGCCAACAAATTCCACTTTACAGTATTATAAATGGAGAAATATAAAAACAAATTATACAAACTATTGCCAAGAGAGGCAGTGTAGAGAGAAAACAGAAGGGGACTGAGGACAGAGCCTTGGGGGATTCCAACTGAGACAGGATGAGTTGAGGCGGTTTTACCAGAAATGGAGACCCAGGCTGGTCATTTAATTAATTTTGGGTAGACAGTTCCAATATTGCATCAGTGTCCTTCCATCAAGCGTGACCTCTCTGGAGAAGGCTTACCACAAACTGCAACACTTGCGTATCATTAGACGTACTCATGCGCTGCAGAGCAAATTTAGGACTCTTCTGCCCATTAGAGCAGCTTATCAAATCCTCGCAACTACCAACGGTATGATAACAGTATCATCCATATCAAAACATCTGGTTACAGGAGACCCTACATAATGTACAAACATCGTTTTGCTAAACTGATTTTTGATTGTTATTTCTTAATAATAAAGTTTTTTATTTGAAAACCTGAGGCAACATAAGTGAGACACTACACAAAATATGACACACTTTATTGTTTTTAAAAATAATAAAATTATGTAAAAATTAATGGGACACTCCAGGCACCCAGACCACTTCTGCCCATTGGAGTGGTCTGGGTGCCAACTCCCACTACCCTTAACCCTGCAACTGTAAATATTGCAGTTTTCAGAAACTGCAATATTTACCTTGCAGGGTTAACGCCTCCTATAGTGGCTGTCTACTAGACAGCCAAAAGAGGGCACTTCCTGGTCTATAGCACAGGTTTTCTGTGCTAGAGCGTCGCTGGACGTCCTCACGCTATGTGAGGACCTCCAGCGTCGCTAAAATCCCCATAGGAAAGCATTGAAAGCATTTTAAATGCTTTCCTATGGGGAGGCCTAATGCACGTGCGCTGCATTGCCGCGCGTGCGCATTAGGTCTCTTTTCCGCCGGTGGCCGCACATACTGACTTTGGTGGGGGAGGAGCGTGCGCGGACCCTAAACCACTTCCGAGGGACATCGGCGGTGGTCTCAGGTAAGTCACTGAAGGGGTTTTTACCCCTTCAGCAACATGGGATGGGGGGTGGGAGGGAGAGGGGACCTGCAGTGCCAGGAAAACAATTTGTTTTTCTGGCATTGTAGTGCCTCTTTAAAGAAACAGGGAAGAAAGAAAAATAAATATGGTCTTGATTTAATATTTTCGGATTTACTTTTCAAATTATTTGTCTGCAAACATTCCTGTCCACTTGTAATGGTGACCTTTTTGAAAAGTTAATCTAAAAATATTAAGTCAAGGCCTATGTTACCTATCTGGTGACGAGTTATAAAATGTATGTATACGCCAGCCATGGACCTACACTTTATGAAAACAGGACTTATTGGGCTGAAACAGAGCAGTTAATGTGTCCATTATTAAATAATCATCAATTGTTAATTCCATTTTGGCACAAGTTGTAGGATCCCCATTCCACCAATGGGAACGTACGTAGCGGGGAATTACGATGCTACATAAACATAGATAACCCCAATAAACCCCCCCCCCAATAACGACAGACAACTTAGTATGGATGAACAGGCCACAGCATTTATTATAACATAAATAAATTACTGCATAACACATCCATAACTTTATTTATTAAACTCTTCTTTCTGTTAGAAATAAATAATCATAAATTAACATATATACATATAATAACTAAAACATAGTGCTATGCAGAGACCCAACCGTCCTTGCCAATAAACATCCAGTGGTTCCTAATCACCACTTCCTCTCACCTCCCCCTTCGTCATAAAAATCCTTCCAATGCCGGCCATCAGCCGACCTTATCCACGCTCGATGGGCACGATACCTCAGGCAACCTAATGTTTAACCTTTTGAAGCAGGGGAGGTTGAGGCCTGCAAAACATAAAAACTTACTCCATCCTTAAACATAACCCCTCAAACTTAATTGGCAAGGACATACCCCCACCACCAGACCCGCTGCTTTACCCCTAAATCAGCGGGGAGCCCCACCAAAACCTCTCATGGCCTGTTCCACCGCTTCTTAAAGGGCGAGATTGAAAAGGTCGAGCCCGACCTCCGCTAGGTGTACCCCATCCCCCTGAAAAAATTGAGCCACCTCCCGCTCAAAAACCCTGAACCCCCAAAACAAACTGGGAAACCCGCCTGTTGCGTCTGCAATGCTCCATCGCACTCTGGCTCCTGGCGCCACGCCAATAGTTACGGGCAATGACTTCAGACCACACTAAGCGCACGCTGGGAAACAAATTCAAAACGCGGGCTAAGTCCAGATCAAATTCAGATCAAATTCAAAATGCGGGCAAATCCAGATCATTCCCCCCCAGGTGGATCACCAGGACACTCGGCGCCCCCAGGAGATGGGACAACTGCACCAACTCGGCTAGGAGCCGGGACCACCTCATACCCCTTGCCCCGAGCCATCGAACCTCTGCATCGGAAAGGCGTGAAACCCAACCTTTCGCCTCCAGGTCGAACCGCCTCCTGTGGGGATATTTATGGGATAATAATAGTAACAGTGAGAATTGCCCACTAATTCAATTCTCAGATCCCAAAGAACGTTTATCGTGTTAAGTGAGAAGTATATCATATAAATAATATTACAATTTTATTATAAAAATAGATTTTATTTATAATAACAAATTAATTAATAATAATATGTAACATGCGTGATAATAATCAATGAATATTCAGTATAAAATGATATGCAATACAAAGGAATGGGTATTACGTTTCAATGGATAAATAGCATTATCTGTCAAGACTTTTGACGATTTATGAGGTATCCTTAACACAGACTAAAAGTGAAACTTTTCACAGCGAAGAACAGAATTCCTCAGAGTGCAGCGTAAGGTCGTTAAGTTTAGCTGACAGTTAGAATAACCCTTTCAATGCTGGCTAAATCTCCTAGGTAGTTAAGATCTATTCTTATGTAATTTCAAATAAAATAACATTTAAACCAGTTCATTAGTCATTTCCTGGAACCATCCAATAAGAGAATCTACCATATTATATAAGCAGAGTTTTAATTCGCCTAAAAGATATCTATCTTATATTAGAGCAAATCAATACACCTGGATAAAAACAGCGGTATGCTAACACGTGATAATATCACATTAATATATAATTATTCTTAATTCCACCTGCAGAATGGAATGTTTATAACTATATATTCTTTAGTTAACTAAGATTTCTTAATATGGAAATCTGACCGTGCTTTATCCAGTCATATATAATGCTATTAATAAACTTTGATTAATTTAATTAATTAAATGAAACCAGTATAATTACCAGTTGAGTAGATATTTCATCCGATTGGTAGATAGTCTCAGGAACTTATTTGGATGTCTCTCTGCATGGAGGTGTTGGTTAGAAAGTCAGTAAATTCTAAGTGTTAGAGTTTTAGGAATAGAGTGTTAGTCTCAGATGTTGTCCGAGTTGGAATCCCCAAACTTCCAATTCCTCTCTCCTCTCCTTTGCATCTGCCTTTGTATATATCTATCTTCCCTTTGTCCTAACTTTTAAAGGGCCAGACTCTCTGTACGTCATCAGTTGATAACCCAATAGAAGCACTAGAGGTGTGGTTATCTTCCAGATCGCAATTTAGGTATTTAGTCTATAGAGGGCAGTCTTGTCCCACTAAACATACCTATCCAGGAAAGAGTTAACTTTTCCTGGTGGCTATTTTGACGTCATTTTGGCCTATCTAGATAGTGGCCATAACTTACGTATCCTTCACAGATCAAAGGGGTTCTTTAAGTTTTGTCCAGACTATGTGTCTGGCAAATTCTGAGTTTTGACCCGTAACTTACAATGGGACCTTACATATAGACAGTTAAATTTTATTACTTAATCTTCTCTGTCACAATTGTCTGGGTTTAGATTTGATTATATTCTTCTTATCACTTGTTTATACTATGCTATGCATTCCTTAGCTCTGGCAAAGTGGCTAGTCTTACAGAAAGAAATCTTGTGTCTTTTTGTTAACTTGAAAATAACAAAATGGAGTCTGGTCTGTTCAGAGTGACTCAGAATATACACTTTTAATTTCTATCATAGCACAAAATGTCTGCCGATATAAATACCCTGACAGCACGCTGCCCAGCCCAGTAAACATAAGAGTGCCCAATGATCCAGATCCTGGGGGGAAACAAAACTGCGGAAAGAAATCATGTCAATAAACCGGCCGGACGAACATAGGAAACATAACGTCTCGAGTCCCACCTACCAATCCTTTGAACCACCTGTGCCGGCATGCCAAGCCTAGAGGCCTCGGTAGCTGCCCCAATACGGAATGAATGGCCCCCTAACTCCCTGCTATCCAATCCTACGGCTTCCAGCCCCAAACAAAACACTCTAATAAACTGGAAATGGGAAAGGAAACTACCATCCCCGTGCACCAGGAGTGGCAGCGCGGGGGAAGGGCGCAGAGCACAATATTCCCCAAAGGACCAAACAGGACAGATGCCGGAACTTGGCACGGACCCCAACCGGACCCACTTACCCCTCCCCAAGACATCCGTCTTAGAGCGGCGGATCCTGAACGAGATCCGGTCAGCGGTGCATGAAACGTCCCCAAACAGCACCCCCCCACTTGCTGCCTGCTGGGGCACACCAGCTCCCCAATCCGCATTGCCCCAAAAAATGCCAAGGAAAAGGCCAGGCGAAAGAGCCGAACCTCAAAATCCGAATGGCAAACCCTGTGCAACGCCTCACACAAAGTAGTTAGGAGCGTGCCCGAGACAGGACGCCTCGAGTCTCGCGTAGACACCCTCCCCCGCCTCAAACCCTTCAGCGCCTGCCGTATAATTAACGCCTTGGTAGCGTCGTCCCAACCCCGCAACTTAAACAGGAAGCTGAGCCCCGCTAAGCGCGCCGAAATGGCCGAGGGAGACAACCCCGCAGCCTCCCAATCCCTATAGAGAAGAACCAAACTCTGCAGGCGAGCGGAGGAGTCCCTGAAACCCCTGTGGGACCTCTCCCACCCGTCCCATTCCCTCCAAATGTTGTTATATCGGTCCCATGTGGCCGCAGCCACCGACCCACGGACCAACTCCATTAGTCTGTCAGACCCAAGGACCACATCTCTGTCGGACACGGGACACCCACCAATTCGGCCTGCGGAGCCACCGCCCGAAACACGTCCCACTGTGAACGAGAGAGAGCATCGGCCATCACATTACGAACACCCGGGATGTGCACAGCCCTACAATATACATTCAGCTCTAGACAGTGCAGAACTAGGCGCCGCAGCAAGCGAACCATGGGGGGAGAGGAAGCAGACAGCTGGTTGATCGCCTGCACCACTCTTAAGTTGTCACAATGGAAGACCACCCGTCTATCCACCAGCATGGAGCCCCACACTTCCAAAGCCACCAAAATAGGGAAGAGCTCCAGAAAAGCCAAGTTTTGAGTGAGCTCTGTCCCCTACCAGGCTTCCGGCCAAGAGTCAGCGCACCATTTGGCGCCCAGAATGGCCCCAAAGCCAACCGAGCCCGCCGCATCGGTGAACAAATGGAGGTCGGCGTTAGAGACCTCCGGGGCCTGCCAGTAGGACCTGCCATTATAGGAAGCCAAAAAGGAATCCCAAATGGCCAAGTCAGCCCGCAAGGGCCGGGTAAGCCGGATAAAATGCCGCGGGTGAATGACCGCTGACGTTGCTGCCGCCAGGCGCCGATTAAAGATGCGCCCCATATTCGACAGGCAAAACTGAACTTCCCAAGCAGAGACTGCAGGCAGTGCAGCTGTATCTTACGCCGCTCCAAGGCCCGGGACACCACCAGGCGCAGGTCCAAAACCTTATCCTGTGGCAGCCGACATTCCCCTGCCATCGAATCAATTTCGATGCCCAGAAAGCTCAGACACGTGACCGGGCCCACCGTCTTGTCGTGAGCCAACGGGACTCTGAAACGCTGAAACACCTCCCCGAGAACCCACAGCAGGAGGGCACAGATGTGTGATCCCGCTGGATCTACACACAGGAAATCATCTAGGTAGTGCAGGAGGGAGGCGACCCCAGCTTCCCTCTGCACCACCCATTCCAGAAAAGTGCTAAAGCACTCAAAATAGAAACAGGACAGCGAGCAACCCATAGGAAGGCACATGTCCATGAAAAACTGTCCCTCAAAGGCGCACCCCAAAAGATGATGGCACTCCGGATGCACCGGCAGCAGCCGGAAAGCGGATTCCTCATGATATTTCTGCCATACTTAACCAGGTCCAACTCAAACATGTCACCCCTGCCAGGCATCTTCGTCTCCAATGTCATCTCCTGTTACCTGACAATGTTACCCTTCAAAGATGTCAGGTTCTGAATCCGTCCACTCTTCTGCCACTCCCTGAGAGGGGTAGCTACTATGGATTTATCATGGATAAAGGCTATGTCCTACTTCTTACCCACACTATTAAAACAATGCACCTCAATTTACCCTTCTGTGACGGGCCAGAATATGCCTTCTGCACCATGTGTTACAAGCCAACCATCAACCCTGACCCTCATTATGAAGATGAACTTTATCAATTAGTTGAGGTAAAACTCATTCTACAAGATTTTTACTGCGATACTGAAAGCAACAGTATGATTTTGGTTCAACTACCACTTGGACTTGAACATCTATATCACCATTGGGACAGAGCCATTCCACATGTCCCTGTTACCAAATCAAAGATAAAGTCATGGGGTGATCTCGGGCCCATGGCAAAACTATGGGCCACCATGGATGAACTACAGCTCCAAGAAAAGGGCGTTGTCAAGTACCCAACAACTGAACATGTAAAAGCATGGCCACGGTACTTTCTGGAAGAAGAATTTGAAGATCTGGCCATAAAGCACGACTATGATCCAGAAACGCCCCATAACTGTTTTGAACAGATGAAAATGGAAACAACACATTTGCCAACCATGTATGAGGATCCACTAATAGATCCTGACCTCACCCTGTTTGTGGACGGCTCAAGGTATGCTGATGAAGAAGGAAAATATCACACAGGATATGCCGTCACCACAACAGATGAAATTATCAAGTCATCATCTCTACCATCAACAATGTCTGCGCAGGAAGCTGAATTACAAGCCCTAACTTCAGCATGCAAGATATCTGAAGGAAAGCGCGCCAATATCTACACAGATTCAAGATACGCACTGGGCGTGGCTCATGACTTCGGATTAATTTGGAAAACAAGAGGATTTCTTACCACTGCCGGTACACCAGTCAAGCACAGTTCTGCAATCAAGGAGCTGATGGATGCCCTCCTACTCCCAGAAGAAGTGGCCATTCTGAAGGTAAAGGCATATGGGAAGTTGGATTCGGATGAAGCAAGGGGCAACCATCTGGCTGATCAAGCTGCAAAACAAGCTGCAAGAGAACTACAGGAAGTGGACAGAAGTGTGTCCGGAAACGAAGAAACTCCCACATTTACCTTGCAGACACTTCCAACTGATCTAAAAATCCTACGGGAACAACAGGCTGCAGTTGCTCCTGAAGAAATACAAAGATGGAAACAGAAAGGGGCAGTTCTGAAGGATGGAGTGTACTCCAACAACCTCAAGTTCTGCCTCCCTAAGAATTTGTACCCAGCAGTCGTACAATGGGCACACAGACCTGCACATTTATCAAAGGATCTAATGAATGCTCTTGTACAAAAATACTACGAAGCACCCGGAATTACTACACTAACCAGTAACTACTGCAAGGCCTGTGTTATTTGTGCTAAATGCAATCCAGGAAAAACAATCAAAGTTCCTCCAAAATATCTGGTTAAACCCATGTATCCATTTCAAAGGATTCAAATCGACCACATCCAGATGCCAAAGAGTGGTCACTATGAATATGCACTAGTGATAGTGGACATGTTCTCAGGCTGGCCAGAAGCCTATCCAGTAGTCAACATTACCGCCAAACAACAGCAAAACGTCTACTCACAGAAATTGTATGTAGATTTGGACTCCCAGAAGTTATTGAAAGCGACCAGGGCCCAGCTTTCACAGCATCAGTAACTAAAGAGATTTGGACTTCCCTAGGTCCAAACGCTTTATCACCCACAAAGCAGTGGCAAAGTGGAACGTATGTGTAGGATATGAATATCCATTTTGCTCTATATCCTAACTGTTCATGTAAGGGTTAATTTGAATCAAGAATAAATTTGGAATTGTATCTCCAATTCTCAGAAATGTTATTGAAACATGATTTTGTTATGTTCCTGGAAAAAGATATTGACATGACATGACATGACATGACATGGATTCTAGAATGTCCTTGTGTATTGTCCAATATTTCTGTATTTGTAATCATCTGGGTTTTATCCAATATGCATACATTATGTAACATCGAATTATAACTGAAAACAACTTGTGAAAAATAAACTATGTCACAATGCTCAATGACCCCCACCGACATGAAAATGGGGTATAAGTATAACTGATGTATCAATTAAAATTTGAATTGGTTATTGAACACGTCTCTGCTATTCATTTCCAATTTCCAGAGCTCTGTATGAGTTGGCAAATATCCATCATCCACAAAGGGCCCAGGCTGATTTTATCCCCAACAAACTGGTGTCAGAAGTTTTTGGGTGCAATTGGACGGAACGGAGATGACAGGTAAGAGGATCTTTAAAGTCCTTCTTTACCTGCTTCTCCCATCCCCCACACATTGCATTTGTAATGGGGTTTTTCACTATTTAAAATTTTAAAGGGGATTTTCACAGGATAATGTCTTTGGTAGACATAATATTTATAAGTCTTAGGTAGACTTCTATTACTCCACGGGTTGGAGCATTGCCTTTGGTAGGCAGTAGCAGTTATGTGCACATTTCCTCTTTGGTAAGAGGTTCACCTTTGGCCAGGTGTTAAAAATAATTTTAGGCCTTTGGTAGGCTGTGATGTACCTGTGATGTACATTTACATATGGGAGACGTCCCTAGATCCCTCTTTGGTAGAGGTTGCCTTTGGTAGGTTGTAAAACAGATTTCCAGTCTTTGGTGGACTGTGGTATTTATTTAACGTAGATGTAAATTTTGCAGACTAAAATGGTATAAAGAAAAAAAAAGGGGGGTTAAAAGGTATGATGGATGTTTGGCATTACTCCGGCTTGCTAATTTATGTGCTATTTTATGATGTGCAACGCTGATTTTAAGTATAAAGTCTTAATTGAGGGAATGTAAAAAGTACATGTAAAAGGTGATGAAGAAAGAAAAAATTAGAGGTTATTTAAGGGGGGCTACAAATTCTAGAACTAACATGATTTCTCTGCATGAATGTTTGTTTGCATAATGAGCCCTTTATTTTTATACTTGGACATAAGTACTATAAGCCCACTACACTTTTTCATGAGAGTGGGATGTATGATTGTTTATATGATGAGCCCTTTATTTTCATATTGGGACAAAAAGTCACTTCATTCAAAACGTCAAACACCACATTCTTTCTGCCCTGAGTGTTTGTTGCAGAGAACTTATGTTGTAAATTTAGATGATTATAAATTAGAGAGCAAAATGTATATTTTCAGCGTTCCAACACATGCTTCATATTGTGCTGTAAGCTAACTTGTAGTATTCCAGTACGTCACATGTTGTATGTGCTTTAAATTGTATGTATTCTGTAAATTATTGTATGGGGTTGCTGAGATTTTATTGCTTGCGACCCAAACTGTGAAGAAGTGGGTTTGAAATTTTGGTCATGGAATGTAGGATCAGAAAACCATGGACAAAGGTTTTTACCTGTGTTGATATGACTTTTGGAAACTCAAATTGACCGGTCAAAGTTTTGCCATGCCTTTAACATGGAGTAGTATAAATATTTTGAGTCTTTGAGAGTTCTGACAAATGCAGGTGATACCATGTCTGTGTGATCCAAATGTTCTATAAGCGTATAAGAGAGAAATTCCATTGACAGGGTACATATGTTGCAACTGGTTAATGCAAGTGTTATACAAATGTTTAAGTCAAACGCGTTATATGGCCGTACGGGATCCCTTCTTTAAAAAAAAAAAAGAAAAAATAAACCCTTTGGTACCAGAACTCTTAAATAAATCTGATACAAACTAAAATTGGTATACCTTACAATAATATGTTCTAAATACAGCTGTTAGAAGTTTATTCTGTGTGAATGGTGATTGTGATAAATGTGTGTTTTGGGTACTCATTTTGAAGTATGCAGTTTAATTGTCATGTATGTTAATGGGTATTTTGCTGTGTTATTTTAAATTATATTTGAATAAGTTTGTCTCAGTATTGATACAGATGGAAATGGCAGCGAAATAATCTATTAAATAACTGATTTATTATTGAATACTTGTCCAAGAGCAATATGAGTTGTAGTTTTAAGAAAGAAAAAAAAAAGAGAGAGTCTGTTTTTGTAAATTTTAGCTGATTTCCAAAATTCTGTTGCAATAATGGACTTCCTGCCAAAATTCGACTTTCCTGTCCAGTTGCCAGGTGCTCTGATCTAACCTTAAAATAGTACTGCTTGCATAGTTTGCAGACATGCATAATGCACAAACATGAGAACCTATATTATCTCTGTCACAGAGTGTGACATTTATTAATTTATATTGGATTGAGTTAATTGCCTGTCCATGAATATGCTTTTTGTATTGGCATGTCTGCTGGATATCTGCTAATTTTGTTGTGTTCTGTGTTATAAGACATGTGTGATATTACAATGAGTATGAAGAATATTTAAAGAATATTTGCATGTCATTAACGCAAGCCTTTAGTGTCTTTTTACTACAGATTTAAAAAAATGCTGACAAGAAATGCCAACAAGAAAGGGGCCCCTGGGAAAGAAAAAGAAAAAAATATATAATTTGCTTTTCAAAATCGTGGATCCACGTTTCAGTATAATTAGGGGAGTATTTAGAGTTAACGCTACTTTTAAAGTGCATTGCATTATTTAAGAAAAGAAAATTTTGTTATCTTTAACATAAACAATTGTTATGTTATATGGTTATATAACAAGAAAAAAATTATGGATGTATAGGATAGGTTTTTTTCCAAGATTAAGATTAATCTAGTATGCCTCATTGATTATAGCAAAATGATGAAATGGTATTTTTAATAGATCAGATAATTTCTTTTGAGGCAATTCTAAACTACTGTATTATATTTGTATTGGTATATTGAAAGCATGTTACAGACCCAGAAGAGAATAAATAATATAATAATTATAAAAGGAACCATACTATGGGAAGAGGTCACCCTATTAAATTGCTAAGGGGTTAAACTCATTTTGATAAGCATATAAAATTTAGTTTTTGTGGTAAGAATTTTTGATACTCAATTTGAACTCAATTGAAGTATTACAACCATATCCTTGCAGGTATAGGAAACAGCTGCAATATGATTTTAATATTTGCAATATATTAGTGTTTTCAATGTATTCTGACAATGGAAAAGTACCTAACCACATGTCTGCATTACACCTATGACCCAGACTGTCAGTATTGCAAACCCTATGTGAAGACTCTGCTTTCACTGTTTATGTATACACCCCTAGACAACCGTGCTATACATGCACAATAAATCTTCAAAAGCTTATTAATATTAAATCTGTGTGGTACACAAAGAGGTGTACACAAAGAGGGGGTGTGAGTTAGGTCATCTCGACCTTCATATGGAATATGCTTCCTCCTTGTTCACTTTTGGTCAAACTGTTGGTCTGTGACTGGCCCTCTTTGACCCCAACTGAATTTCTTGGGAAGATTCATGAGAAAGATACAGCAGGTTGTTTTGATATAAAGAAAGAGGGAAAAGTATGTTGTATCGGTCACAAAGGATTGTGATCTTAAGCAGGCGAGACAAAGAAAGTTTGGAGGTGATAGATTGAATCAGAAAAGTTTTAGAGGCAGAGGTAGAGAATTTGATCAAAGGATTTAACTTTTGTAGAGATGGTAACTTCAGCACTGTTTTAATTGTGGATAGCAGGGATTCACCCCAAGGTGCTTGTAGTGAACCCGGTTCTCACGGTCAAGCTGGCCCCACTGGTATTGATGGCCCCAAGGGTTCCCCTGGACCTAAGGTTAACAATGGTGAACCTGGTGCTCAAGGAGACAAAGGAGAACCCAGTGCTAAGGGAGAACCTGGCCCAGCTGGTGTTCAAGGACTCCCACCCTGGCAGGTTCCTCAATACCAACCACAACTTTCAAGCTATACCCACACCCAACAACCTCAGCCTAATACAAAGATGGTTCATGTTTTTAATACTTTATATATAGTTTTTAGTGATAAAACAGTATTAATGCTCTTAGAGGATGTACAAGCTGAAGTTGGGACCTAGACATTGTTTGCATAGGCAACGCAATGTGAAATAACTAAAATAAAATAGGATAATAAGTATGCTTAGTCAATTTGTAAAGTGGTATAATAGAGGCATCTGCAATAAAATAAGTGTGTTTCCAAGACCTGACAAGTGAAGGCAACTTAATAACATATGTTTACAGTTTGCTGTCCCTTCCTTATCAGAGGCCACTTGCAACACAGCAAGACAACTCTTCCGAAACCTGTATTAAACAAAGCACTTTAGAACAATAGTAATTTATTTTGTTTCTCCTATTTCATTCCTAGTTGTTCTGAAAAAAAATATATTGTTTAAGTGGGATAACTGTATGGAGGTTCCAACATGTATTAAAACATGATCACACACCGACAGAACTGGTGGCTTTTTGGACATCGGGATCTATAAAAGGTTTCGGTTTCCAAAGATGTTATCAGGGTCCACAAAACTGACAGACTTCAGCATTCCAATGTTATTAATGTAATTAATTGAGATTATCAAATCAAGGTTTAAGTTTAAGAACAGCATTTTATTGGGAATTATACCAATATGTATATGTTAGTGTTTTAGTACTCAACAAGCATTTATATAGAATGAGTGCTTCTCTCATCCATACAAGGCATTCTAAAGGGAAATTTTGTATTAAAATTTTATAAAGGGGGGGCGGGGCCGGACCGCCAAGCAGAGCAGACGCATGGCACAACAGCTCCTGCCATTCTCAGGCAAATTGGTCCCAAAATCGCAACTTCTGGCGCTGAGTCACGACAGACGACTGCACTATGAAGTGCTAGTACTGGGGAGCAGTCAGTGAACCGATTCTGAGCCCCCCTTTTGGGGAGAACGTGGAGCTCTAAGACCGAGGCCTAGTCAAGCCTGTCCGGGTGGTGAGTAGGGTGGACGGCCGCCGCCCTGCTATCCTGCCTGGCTGCAACATGGGGGTCCCCTAACTCAGTGGGGTGATGGCCCTGCTTCCCCCCCTCTGGGCCGGTGGGGGTCATCCCGGCCTACCCTGGGGCTCTAACCCAATCGGAGACTTCACTGCGGAAACATCATTTAAGATGGCGGCTGGGCCTGACCGGAGAGAGAGGCCCCTCCTTGGGGCTCTTGGCGCTCACAGCGGACTACTCAGGTAGAAATCATCTGAGCAACCTACCTATCCTGAGACCCGGCCTGGAGTGCTCCAATCGACACCGAGGACCTTGAGTGGAGACGAGCTGACTGGCAAAGCGGACCGAAAGGTATTCATGCTGCAAGCTGACACGATCCTCTGAAGCCAAGCCACATGCACGACGGCAGCAGAGCACTATGAAGACCTCACACATATCCAGCTCCCAACTGCGGCCGGCTGATACCGACCGACACGCTACACCACAGCTTCAATATACACAGAAGGAGCAGAGAAACACAGAACTGTGACCTGCCAGTGATGGGAGTTGGCTGCTCTCTGCACAGGGACTGGGGCTGCCTACTTTCTGTCTCCTGAACAACGTTCAGGATCACGTCCACCTCTCATGAGGGAGAGGAGTCTCTGTACAGGGACCCAGGGTTCTTTAACCACGGTGGCATGAATTTTTTTTCCTTTTTCTTTTTTATGCAACACTAACCATGCCATCTTGCCTAGCAAACCTGTCTCTTTCACACAATCTATTTTAACTATGAGTTTAATTTTAGCCTGCACTTCCATCTCTCCACCCTGTTAATTTAGCTAATATGTTTAAACAGATTTACAATTAACCTACTCAGGCAAATATAACTGTACTGCACGTATGCAATCTGTTAGCCCCTGATGCAGCACGGTAATAATATGCTCAGATAATGCAGTGATGTAACCTTATGTACCAAGCAAATCTCAGCTATGTTCAGCTAGCATGTTAATCCCCATAGGCTGCATGATTGACCAGTTTACTCTTTTACTAAATATCAAGACAGGCAGATCTTCTATGCAACCATGATTCAATGTTTAACCTCTAACATGTTTCCTATCTTGAATATAAAGAAAAATGTGCTATGTATTTCAATGCCATACCTATGTTAATGTATGTTTCCGTACTTGCTTGCACCAGCTATCGCGGCAGTGCAAACATGATTGTTCACGCTAAGCACAAATAAAATAAAGAATTAAAAAAAAAAAAAAAAAATTTTTTATAAAGGACAAATTCAATGAATTATAAGCAAAACTGAGAGAAGTACATGTTACACTAGTTAAGAGTTTAACTTTAGTTTCTAATTTGAGTTTAGCCTCGATAATTAATTTATTGACGTCGTACTGATCCTTGTGTTTGAATGATTATAGAGATCGTACTGGAGTATTTGTGCCGCCTGATATTTGGGACTACACACCAATCTCTCTGGCTGACCTATCTTTTTTTTGCAATTAAATCTGCTTGGTCAAAATCCATGCTGGCTGAAGAAACTGAGATGCTTACTTATGAGGACATAGACTAACTTGGAAAGTCCTGAAGATGCAGTGCTGTCTAATGCCGCTATTTCTGTATTACCCTTTCAACAATAGGGGTGTTGCACAGAGTATTGTGGTGAACATCCAGCAAACAGAAGAATTAAGAACTATGTGGAAGACATTGTCTTGTTGTCAGCCATATTGCTACCCTTAGCTATGTTATGGTGTCTAAGATTATGGATCAAAGTTTATGGTGTCTAAGATTCTTTATACTCCTTGAAAGACTTATAATATTTTTCTGGACTATGCTGGACTATTGAACTATTTTGTTATTTTTATTTTTGTAGAGTTAGCCGGAGAGAGAGGAAGTGTTAGCTTACTCAGGCATGGATGTACTATGTGTGTCATTGATGTATGTTGAGTGTACCAAGGATGGATTCCAATGTATTAAGTGTGGATATGACTGGACTATCGAAATAGGGATTTGATTAGGAGGCATAGGACGCAAGGTCATGATTGGGATTATTAGCTAGAATTGCAAACTGATTAGAAATGATCTCATGATTTAATATGTAAATGGTTCTTTTGAAACTAATCAAGAAGTGTTTCCCAATCCCGATACCTGAGCTATTTACTTACAAGTGCAGGTTTTATAAGTCACTAATGCTGTCAACGTGAGGGGATGACATGTCTACACAGTCATGGCCCTCACTTAGAATTTACCCAGATGTGCTTTTTTCCTCAATTATGAGTTTTTGCCACTGGGTTTTTTGACCTGGCCCAAGTTCACTGGGTGGACTGGTCCAAAGAGGGGAAATAGATTTTATTCCCATTTTTGATTATATGTGTTTACATTGTGAATTATAATAATAATATTCTCGTTGTTGGGAATAATACACTTTGCCTGTTTTGATCCAAGGCTCAAGTTGCAGATAACATGATGTGCAGTCTGTTTAAAATTGGTTAAGATGTCAGCTGTTTGAAATATTTAACTTGTACACTTAAAAGATGTGTACAACAGATGATTACAGAAGCTGAAAATCGACAGCTCGATCTCCTCTTAAAGGGAAAACCTACGGCATAGAGCAAATGGGGGAAATCGAGGTGAAGAAATAAGGAAAGTCCCGCAGACGTGATTAGCACGTCTGAATATACCTCCTTTCGTTTCTCTGCCGCAGGCCTCCCATGGATATTCCATAAGGTAGATCACGATATGATCTAAAGAGAGGAATTGTAGGATATGAATATCCATTTTGCTCTATATTCTAACTGTTCATGTAAGGGTTAATTTGAATCAAGAATAAATTTGGAATTGTATCTCCAATTCTCAGAAATGTTATTGAAACATGATTTTGTTATGTTCCTGGAAAAAGATATTGACATGACATGACATGACATGACATGGATTCTAGAATGTCCTTGTGTATTGTCCAAGATTTCTGTATTTGTAATCATCTGGGTTTTATCCAATATGCATACATTATGTAACATCGAATTATAACTGAAAACAACTTGTGAAAAATAAACTATGTCACAATGCTCAATGACCCCCACCGACATGAAAATGGGGTATAAGTATAACTGATGTATCAATTAAAATTTGAATTGGTTATTGAACACGTCTCTGCTATTCATTTCCAATTTCCAGAGCTCTGTATGAGTTGGCAAATATCCATCATCCACAAAGGGCTCAGGCTGATTTTATCCCCAACAGTATGAATAGTACCCTAAAAGCTAGAATGTTAAAAATGTCACAAGAAACAAAGATGCCCTGGCCAGAAAGCTTGTCAATAGCTCTATTCAGTGTCAGACACACACCCAGAGGAAAACCCTCAATGTCCCCATATGAGATTCTATTTGGGACTGCACCTAGGCTAGGTTGCTATTTTCCCCAACAACTACAACTTCAAACTGATATTTTAGTAGATTGTGTAACTGAACTTGCAAATGCTTTAAACAAAATCCAATCCCAAGTTTTCTCTTCAATTCCAGATCCTGATTCTGATACGGGCAACCACAGTCTGCTCCCTGGTGATTGGGTCCTAGTCAAGAAATTTTTGCGGAAACACACCCTGGAACCAAGATTTGACGGACCATTCCAAGTTCTACTGATCACCTCCACCTCCGTCAAGTTGGCTGGGAAAAGCAACTGGATCCACGCCTTCCATTGCAAAAAGGTTCCGGTCCCAGAGGAAGCAGACTCCTCACAACCATGTACCTCTGGTACATCATCCCTTTGATTAGTTTCCTTGAGGCCCAACAAGTGGCCATTACCAAAGATGCTAGTGGGTACACATTCTGGTATAATTCATCATGCACCCGCGTAGCTACATTCACCTTTGATTACTGTGACATAGTAGATTGCCCATTTCCCAAGTCACAGATTCAAACCATTTACAAAGATATACCACACGCAAAGGACCCCTATGTTTGTGTAGTTGACAAGCAATGGGGACACAACTGTGACCATTGGGGGGCTGCAGGATGGAATACTGGGCCTGCCTGGGGTTACAAACCCAAAAGTGCCTTATCTAAAGTAGATGACCATGGTAGATCCCTCCTTCAAAGAATGACTTTAAGAAAGCCTGGAGGAGGTCTGCCCATAAAATTAATGTTAAACATTGAGCACCCTGGTCCAAAGGATGCTGACCAATATGTAATGGGAATGTATTGGAAAAGTGGTTCCTATAACAAATTAGGTCATTTCTATCTTAAAGATATGTGCTACTCTCCAGAGTGGCAAGGTGCTGTTCATATGGTCCCGAATCCACTGAAACCACATATCCAGTCTTTTAAGGACATGATGGCCATTGCTAACCCCACCTTCGAAGACACCATGGCCACTGAAACTGGTTACAATGATATCAATCTATGGTTAGAGTGGATGAAATATAATGCTAATAAACATAACAAAACCGCATGCTATGTGTGCGGTGGTGCTCGATCTCATCTTGGCACCGTTCCTCTAACTCTCCCTTTGGAGACAGAGAATTGCTTCCTCAGTCTTTTTGCCTACCGCTATAATTTCAACAGATCCCTCTGCAAAGCATGGATGGCAGAGTACCCCCTCTTAATTGGAAATGTCAAACCCCCAGATGGAATCACGATTTACAAGGGTAATTACACTTGTTATGCTAACTATGACAGGATTGGTAAATTCCTGGGTAACTTTTCCAATGGCTATTGTGCCACCTACAGAACTGTTCCTATACGCCTGTTGCAACACCATACCAGGTCATTGGGGGATATTTACTGGTTATGTGGGGATCTACAGTTAAGATCTAGGCTGGAAACTGAGTGGTGGGGTGAGTGTACCCTGGACAAAGTTATCATGCCCATTCATATTATTTCTGATAATCATCATGACACATACGACCCTCCACATACACCAGCCAGAGTGAAGCACGAAACGCAGTTTTGACCCCCACATTTACATAGATGCCATTGGGGTACCTAGGGGGGTGCCTAATGAATTTAAAGCTAGAGATGAAGTCGCTGTAGGTTTTGAATCACTTTTTACCATAGTCACTGCCAACAAAAACCTTAATTGGATTAACTACATTTACTACAACCAACAGCGTTTCGTCAACTACACCAGGGATGCCCTCCAGGGCCTGGCCGAGCAGTTGCAGGCCACATCCCAGATGACCTTCCAGAACAGAATGGCCTTAGACATGATTCTAGCTGAAAAGGGGGGTGTATGTAAAATACTACCTGACACCATGACTTGTTGCACTTATATCCCAGAAAACACAGGTCCAAATGGTAAAGTCACTATGGCCATAGCGAAGTTAGAGAAACTCTCAGAAGAGTTGAAGAGGAATTCTGGGGTAACAGATCCCTGGGAAAGGTGGTTTGGTTGGATGTCAGGTTGGCAGAAAGCTTTAGTCCATATTGGTATGGCTCTACTAATTTTCCTTTTTGTTCTCGCTCTTCTCGTTTGTTGTGTCCTCCCATGCCTTAGAAAATTCTTACAGAAGACTACAGACCAAGCGACACTAACTTTCACTCATCTGACAATCGATGATCAAGATTTCACCTCACCCTGTATTCCGCTACAAACTCTCCCTTATACTGATAAAGTGCAGATGTTCTAGGAAGGGAACCAGCGCAGGGACAGCGTCCGTCTGTATGGGTTAGTCTGTTGTGGGAGATGTGGTGGACTAGCCGCTGCGGGTTACCCACGGAGTGAAGTGTTCGAGGGCCGTACTGACGGATGAGCTGCAGCCTGTTGGGGTCAGATAGGGGTAGACATGCACTTTGCAATAACACCAAGCTAGCGACCATAGGGTTTCTGTGTCTTTGGGCTAACAAGTCTTCTGGTATTAACAAATAAAGTTTATCTAACATTTTAAGGGGGGACTGTTGTAGAATTATAGAATTCTTGAAATTATCTAAGCTAATACTTTGGCAGGAAGAAATGTGCGTCAGCAGAACAATGAGTTTCTGTTGAATGAAATATTGTAGCAACTGAGCCACATGTTGGTCTTAATAAAGTACGTGTCAGCTGAATAATAAAATGTGTATTTACTAAAAGAACCTTGAAACTAACAATACCAACTACTCAAAATGGCTGCCAAAGCACCCCTCCCATCGAGTGAACACCTCGTGCTAACATGATGGCGCCTACATCTTGTGTCCACTCCCGTGTCAAGGATGACATCACCTCTTGATAGGAGGGTATCTAACTAACCACTTAACACCTGGACCAATCAATAGTGTCTATTTGCTGTTATCTTGAATTCTTCAGTGATGTAATAATGCCTTTAAAAGGGTCTGCGCACCCATTTTCTGTTAGAAGCCATTAAACTTTTCCGAAGTTCTTTCATTAACCTGAACCCTGTGTCTCAGTGTGAATTTACTTCTGCGTGCACGCAACTTTATTATCTTTAATTTGGACAGGAACAGATAGTCATTCAAACTTATTGGTTTGCAGTAAATCATCTACTACACAATGACTAGTAATATTTAGGCCAAAAGTAGCAGAGTGGGATTATTTATCCAGTTATTGTTTATCTAAATTTGTTTCATTTGTCAAGTAATCGCAGCTCGCTATTTAGTGAATAACCCTTCTGTAACAATAAAAGATGATTGATCTGTTTGGAATACCCTTGGTTTCATAATGAGGTAACCTTTCTCTCTTTTCCGCTTTACAGAATGAAGCTTAATTATCATAACACTCTTGCAACTACCAACTGTCTGATCCGCATATGACGTTCTCTGCACTGACATGGACTTTTGGAAAATGTGTCTTTTTATTATATTATTCTTATTGTGATGTTGTTGTAAAGATAATACCTACTGTCATACTGCTGGAGAGTTTTCCAGGAATTACTTTCATGATCTTCTGGTGAGATCTCCTGGAACCACTGTTATAATATTCTAGAGAGATGTCCTTGAACCACTGTTATAATATTCTGGAGAGATATCCTGGAACCACTGTCAAAATATTTTGGACAGATCTCCTAGAACCACTGTCATAGCATTCTGGACAGATCTCCTGGAAGCACTGTTATGATCTTCTGGAGAGGTCTCATGTACCCAGTGTCTGGACAGATCTCGTGGATCAACTGTCATGATCTTTAAGAGATATCTACTGAACCCAGTGTCATGATCTCTTGGATAGATCTCCTGGTCCTACTGTCATGATCTCCTGAAACCTCTGTCATACTATTCTGGAGAGATCTCCTGAAACCATTATTAGCACTCCTTGTAGATATATACTGGTGCCCTACTGTGGTGTTGCTGCCATTATTTACTGAGGAGACACTCAGCATCTTCCTACTACAGGAATCCTTGCTAGGGCAGGAGCAGGCAACCTTCCCCATTATGGCTTTAATAGCATTATGGGAGATGTAGTCCACAACATATGGAGTGTCATAGGTTGCCTATCCCTGCTTTAAGCTCTCAATTCCATTCTAGAGTAGGATAAATAAAAGATATTTAAGGGGACAATGACGTCCTCACAAGGGCATCTGAGAGGCTTGGTGACATATAATATAGCTCCCAAACTTTCTCATGTACTGGAATCATTTATAGCAGGTCTTAGTGACCTCACTATGGCTACACACAAGGAATCCTTAGTATTTGGTGTCTCCAGCAGCCTCTCATGTTTGCATAGTGCTCACTTGTAGAAGGAGCCCCAGATATATATATATATATATATATATATATATATATATTACCATAAAGGCATATTACTATATATATATATATATATACACACACACACACACACACACACTAAAATTGATATCACAAGTACATACGTTTACAAAAAACAACCCCATGTCTTACATTATAATGCAGGACGGATCTCAGAAGGCGATTGCCCATTTAAATTGTCAGCCAATCCAGGTGGGAAAGTGAGGTACGGGCTGTGTGACACATTCATAACTTTTAACAATGCAAGAAGGTCGTCCTGTTCCGGTATTTAATCTAATATCTGTCACACCCTGTGTTCTAACTAAATACTAAAATTAAAGATCACAGTTTATTCCAACACTTTATTAGGGCCCAAACGCTTTTCATGGCAAAGCTGTTTTTATTAGTAGGCTATTAATTTTCCGTAAAAAAAGCAAACATAAAAAAAACTATTATTTGTGACACTTGTTTTTTTTTTTGCATAGACAGAAACATCTGGGATTCGTGAAATATAGCATTCCTTTATGTATTACTGAACACAATATTGTATCAAGCACAAACACTGCACATTATGTCTCTCTCTGTCTCTCCCAAACCTTTCTGAACTACACATTCAGAATCTTGAAAACCTACTCTTGCTCGTCTGTATAACTCAAATCCTCAGACCCAACCAGAGAACTTCATATTGATGAACATATCTCTAGGACTGTGTAATCTTAGACGTAACTTCCAGCTATTGTAAAACTACATCAAAGCATCATGGGAGGTGTAGTTTTACACCAGATCGGGGCATTCATGTTGACCATGTCCCATGTTGAAATTATTTATGAAATCACACACATTTGTAATTATTTACAATGATTGTATTTGTTATGCCATTAATGAATATTGATTATTTGTATGCACAGTAGAATACTTTCTACTTCTGTCCATATTATTGCTAGCAGTAAACTGACTTCATTAAAAGAACTGTAGTATTGTGTCTGTTATTTGAGTTGTTTATTTTTTTTTATTTGATATATAAATGATGAAAGTGATAAATTAGTGAGTATTTAAATGGGTTAAGTGGAGTATCCATAGTAGCACTAAATTAATGGGAATGTAGGTTTAGAATTATTGAGCATTTGTACAAGGATTATTGAGGTCATTGTAACATTTCATTCCACATACACCGGGGAGGACAATGGGCATTGGACACACTCTGGAGAATGGCCAATGGTAGATGCTTGGAGAAGGTGGCCCGTGATCTGATGTTTACATAGATATATAAATAATATAACGTATTCCACATACACCGGGGAGGACAATGGGCAGTGGACACACTCTGGAGAATGGCCAATGGTAGATGCTTGGAGAAGGTGGCCCGTGATCTGATGTTTACATAGATATATAAATAATGTAACATTGTATTCCACATACACCGGGGAGGACAATGGGCATTGGACACACTCTGGAGAATGCCCAATGGTAGATGCTTGGAGAAGGTGGCCCGTGATCTGATGTTTACATAGATATATAAATAATATAACGTATTCCACATACACCGGGGAGGACAATGGGCAGTGGACACACTCTGGAGAACGACCAATGGTAGATGCCTGGAGAAGGTGGCCCGTGATCTGATGTTTACACATAGATATATAAATAGAATTAATTGTCCTTCATCATCTCAATATCACCAGTTTTCTCTGATAAGTGGATTCACGATGTGGGTTCCTGTGTTTTTCGTGTTTATTCTTTTTTTGTCTGTCTGCAATATAAAGGGAAATCAACTAATAAAGGATAACAAAGACCAAAAAAAATATCAATCACCATTTCTGTAACTAATGGTGGAGGTGCTGGGATATGGGGACCCCTAGACGTTTGTCCAAAAAATACCAGTGCCAGGGGGATCTCTGTAAAGGTATAGTATATACATATTATTTTTTACTTTTTAAATTTATGGCATTTTTAGAGGTCAGCATAGTAGGGTATTAATTCTATGTTTTATTGAATGAAGATTAAATATGATTATACAAATTTTATTACAATGTATTACACAATACTATACTGGGTGTTAGCTAATTTTACCTGAAAAGTATATCTTTGGTTGATAATACAGAGTTAGGAAGCCTGTTCTGGGACTTCTTAAAACATACGTGTCTTATTAACTCAAGTCAAAGCTGTTCCAAGTAAAGAAAAGAAAAAAATATTAAACATTTTTAACACTTTTAATTTTAACCTCTAATCTAACATTAGAATATTCACCTGTATTCTTCTCTGAATGCAGGTAGAGAAATATCAGTATATAGGAGATGATACGGCACTAAATGGCATCAGAATCTACTGCGAGAGGAAAGACGGCACTTCTGGTAATAACCCAAGACAATCAGCAAATGGAAGGTTAGAGAAACTGTCTCATTGGGTGGATTTTAATTTTTGAAAACGCTTACTCTAGATTCCACGTGCCGCAACTTGCATGAAAATAGTATTAAGCTTCTTTGTTTTATTGGGCATAGATTTGAGGAAGGTGTCGTAGAAAATGTTTTTGTCAGAACTGCATGGTGTCAGAATGAGGGACCATCTTTTTGGTGCAATTGTATGTACGCCTTGATTATTAGCACACATCAGAATATTGCGTGTAGTTAAAACATCTTAATTTGGTATCATTACTGCCCTACCATATCCCTAAAATTATTATTACTAAGGTTTTTGTTGTAATGACCCTTAATTTAATATTTTAGGGATAGGGGTAATTTTAATGTTAAGGTTATATTTTCCTTAATCCTAATCTACCACGCCCAACAAAGGTTACCCTAAACTAGCACCTGCTCCTTCTATAATTCTGCATTTTTAAATAGAATGTATATCCTGGCTTCCTATGCTTAACTCTTGTCTCTTAAATATTTCCTCCTAACCCTAACTTTGAATTCTTAAATAGATTATTACAAGCTTAGAATCGCGATTCACCATTCTAAATTTTTAGATTTCTTCCTAATTCTAGCTTGACGGTACTCAGAAGCAAGCACACACTAACTGTAAATTTACATTTGGTGCTAAGAGGAGAGACATTATAAAAATGAAAATCCAGCGCACTCACCTATCCACTAAACAGCAACTTCGGTGCTTTGAAAGTTTGTTCGTTTTTAAAAAACACCTTAAAAACACCTAATCTAGGCAAAAAATAATGGGGGTCTAGTTACATTATATGACCATACATTGCATAAGCCTGCCACAATGTCAGTGTACCACAGCTTTGGCAGGTCCTACTCTAACAGCCTAATGTCTGCTTCATGAGCTACTTACTTGGGGGAAAATTCCATCTGAGGCTCCCTGCAGTACAAGGCTAAATAGGGCACTGGGATGAAGCACCTGTGACTAACACAATCTGTCAGCACCGAAGTTTCTGTTTAGTGGATAAGGGTGTGCGCTGGATTTTCTTTTTTATTGTATAAATTGGCTCCCAGCAGCACCCTATTTATACATGTTAAGGTGAGTGCAGCCAGCCTCCTGTTTTCTCATATATATATTTGGGAGTTTAGCCAACTCCTTGGTTTTGCACCATGGGCATCCATGGGGGGTGGGGGGAACGCAAGTGTGGGTACTTGCCCCCCCGGGTATTTCAGCTTGTTCTGCTATTTTTCGTGTGATTGAAGTAAGAGAAGGAGCAGAAAGGAGAAGGAACAGAAAAGAGCAGGAAGGGACATCAAGGAGCTGGAAGGGACAGCAAGGAGCATTAACATAAAGCAGCACAAAGGTAAAGTAGAAGGAGCAGAAAGGATCAGCAATGAGCCGAAAATGGCAGCAAGGAGCAGGAAGGGTCTGCAAGGGGCAGCAAGGAGTAGGAAGGGTCTGCAAGGAGAGGGAAGGGTCTGCAAAGAGCAGAAAGGGACAGAAGGAGCACAAAGGTAAAGGAGCAGAAAGAATCAGAAGGAGCACAAAGGTAAAGTAGGAGAAGGAGCAGAAAGGGATCAGAAAGAGAAAGGAGCAGAAGGGGGGGAACAATAAGCAGAAAGTAGCAGAAAGGTAAAGGAGCAGAAGGAGCAAAGGAGGAGAGAAGACAGTGTCAGAAGAAAAAGAAGACCGTGTCAAATGAAGGAGAAGAAAAGGAGATTGGAGCAGGAAGAACAAGTGAAGTGAACCCTCCACTTTATTCTGGACACCACATCATAAGGCTTTGGAACCAGACAGGGAAATTTTGGACCTTCTCATATCCCCAGGTAAAAAAACAATATCAGTGTTAATGTGTTCACTTTTATTTACTGAGTGTCAGGAAGCACAGAGTGCCGCTGGGGAGGGGTGTCGCTGATTGGCTAGAGCGGTCAGCTGGCACTCTAAGTCAGTCAGTAGCTCCCCATTCATAAAAAAGTAAAACATTTTTATTAACCGGGAACTAGTGATTGGCTTAGAGCGTCAACTGACCACTCTAGCCAATCTGCAGCACCCATGAGTGACGTCAATCTGCACTTCCTGACACTCCGTTTCAGAAGCTGAATACCACTGAGCGACCTGTAGATCTGGAGCTGGAGGAAGCCTTTGGGGGTTAACCATTTGAGAGCAATTTAACCCCTTAAAGGAAAGAGAGCACCCAGGGGCTTCCTGGCATCATAGCATTTTAATTTAGATGAAGTTGTTATGGTGACCAGAATGTTTCTTTAATTTGCTTAAAGGAACACTATAGTGTCAGGAATACAAACATATATTCCTGACACCATAGTTGTGAAAACGCTATTCACCCTGGCTTTGTGTGATAATGACTATGCTCCTCTCCTTCATGACACTGTCAAAAAGGGATCAAGCATGGATGTCATTACAATTGTGCCCTCTTTGGAAAAATTCCTACGGACGCCCATGTTTTGCACCCCTCCCTGTCACAGGTGCCTCATCTCAGGACCCTATTTAGCCTTGTACCGCAGAGAACTCGAGATGGAAGGATTTCCCCAAGTAAGTAGCTAATGTAGCATACATTTGGCTGTTAGAGTAGGACCTGCCAAAGATGGGGTAAAGAGAAGATAGAGGAAACATGATAAAATGTTGGTGAAGAACCACACCGTTTTAATGCACAATTAGTCTTAGAGTAGGACCTGCCAAAGATGGGGTAAAGAGAAGATACAGGAAACATGATAAAATGTTGGTGAAGAACCGCACCGTTTTAATGCACAATTAGTCTTAGAGTAGGACCTGCCAAAGATGGGGTACATTGATGTTGTGACAGGCTTATGCAATGTATGATGATATAATGTAACTAAACCCCCATTATTTTTTATTATTTAAAAAACGAACAAAATCTGTCAGCACCAAAGTTGCTGTTTAGTGGATAAGGGAGTGCGCTGGATTTTTTTTATTGTATAAATTGGCTCCCAGCAGCACCCTATTTATGCATGTTCAGGTGAGTGCAGCCAGCCCCCTGTATATATTTGGGAGTCTAGCCAACTCCTTGGTTTTGCACCCCTCCCTGTCACAGGTGCTTCATCCCAGGGCCCTATTTAGCCTTGTACTGCAGAGAACTCGAGGTGGAA
>OW240914.1:24729163-24751014 GCA_933207985.1 Pelobates cultripes
ACCCTAACATTGACACATCACCCTAACACCAGCATCCTAACATTGACACATCACCCTAACACACACACAGCACCGTAGCACTCACACAGCACCCTAACACACACACAGCACCCTAACATACACACAGCACCGTAGCACTCACACAGCACCCTAACACCAGCACCCTAACATTGACACATCACCCTAACACACACACAGCACCCTAGCACTCACACAGCACCCTAGCACACACACAGCACCCTAACATACACACAGCACCCTAACACTCACACAGCACCCTAACACCAGCACCCTAACATAGACACATCACCCTAACACACACACAGCACCCTAGCACTCACACAGCACCCTAGCACTCACACAGCACCCTAACACACACACAGCACCCTAACACATACAGCAACCTAGCACACACACACATCACCCCAACACACACAGCACCCCAACACACACAGCACCCCAACACACACATCACCCTCACTCACACAGCACCCTCAAATGCACAGCGCCCTCACACACAGCGCCCTCACACAGCACCCTCACACACACATACTGCACCCCCTCACACATATACTGCACCCTCCCACACACATACTGCACCCCCTCACACACACAGCACCCTCCCACACACACTATACTCCTCACAAATGCACACTACACCCCTCATACACACAGCACCCCCCAAACACACTGCACCACTCACACACTCACTAGATCCCCTACACACAGATGCTGCACCACTTACACACACACTACATTTCTGACATACACACTCAGGATCCCCTATGAACACACTAGATACCCTTTAAGCAAACACATAGTGTCTCCATAAATGGGATACAGTGAGTATTCCAATTATGGAAACCCCTGAGACAAGTTTCAAGCAAACACAATGCAAGCATGTTATTAAATTTGCTTGCGCTGTGCAGATCAAATACAGGGCCCTTTTCTCATGCCCTGGAAGAGCATTGAACCAACATGCTCACTTTGAGATGGGGCATGCTTGTCATTGGGGATGACAAAACACACCCTATCTGGCCCCGCCCCCTTTTCAGTGGGCCGCTGTAATTAAAAATGCCCGGGCCGAATTTTTTCCTCAGTCCGGCCCTGCTTGGGCGCCTCTGTAGTGCGTGCCTTGGAGAGTGCCTTCTCCACCGAAGCAGCGACATCTGCATTGATCATTGCTTGGAAGTCCACAGGGATGTTCTGGGAGTCTTCCATGGTAAGGGTAGGCTTATGTAAATCATGGATAGGCACAGTATAAATGGGGCACCCAGGTCTTAAATGTATAGGCGTAGGGTCAGTTGACGTGGCACCTGTGGTGGGTAACACTCCACCCAGTATAAAAAACCCCAGCAGGGTATAGTTGGTGACCTTATAAAAACTGTTAGAGAGAACTGCAACAGCTAGTCTCCCAATAAGCAGCGTGGTACACAAGTACGTATAATGGGGGCTCACCCCGGTTGCACAGGGTTGGTACCCTTAAGTGCAGGTCACAATAATAAGCAGGCAGCAGCACTGACCTGACTGACCCAGCCACAGAGTATATTATCAGTGTAGGTAATCCTGGTACTCACAGTGATGAAGTTCACAGCCACAGATTATAGGCATGCAGTGTAGATAATCCTGTCACTTGCAGTGATGAAATTCACATTCACAGAGTATAGGCATGCAGTGTAAGTAATCCTGTCACTCACAGTGATGAAACTCACAGTCACAGAGTATAGGCTGCAGGAATTCACACTAGGGCTTCAGTCCAGCACAAAAGCAGGTGGTAGGCAGCTAATACAGCAAGCACTGAGTCCCCAGAGAGATCCACGCGGAAAAACAAGATGGCCGCGTGAATCTCGCGGTATCCGCGATCCAAAATGGCGGCCGCGAGTGTAGGCCGCAAGCCGGGGACTAAATTTAAGGCCGGCCGGCGCAAAAAAGATCGCGATAAATTCCGGTCGCGAGTAGGGGGCCCAGGAGGGCACCCCAAGGTAGGAAAACCGGAGGGAAACCTGAGGGAAGCCCAGGGGGGAGCCCAGGGAGTCCCAGGGCCGGCAGAGGGGCAGGGAGGGAGAAGCTAAAAAGGGCTAACCCTACCCACAGCCCTAGAATGGCAATATATAAATATAAATATACACACAGGCAAAAACAGAAACTAATTAAAGGCAAAGTAATTAAATAAGTAAAACAGACTAATACAGAATAATGCAAAAAGGCTCTGGAGGAGCCAAATAGTCTGACCTGTCTGCGTGGAGCAGTAAAGAAAGAGGAAGTGTACAGGCAGCATGACCCTTTTATATACTATGCTGCTCAGTGATTTAATGTTACTTTTTACGTTTTTCTTTACTGCTGTGGAGTTTAGTAAAGAGAGTTAATGCAAAATAGGAAGCCTCCTGTCATGTTAGAAAATTTACACTTCTGTATAATGGCTGTCAGTTTCATCCCACCTATATGACATTGATGGACTGAGAATGCTGTGAGTGGGTTAGTTATACTGGTTAGTTGTTATTTGCATTCTCTGTATGTGTCAGTAGATGGCAGTATTCACACTGACCACTCAAACTGGCCACTTCATCTCCATGTAACGGTCTGGGTGCAGTCATTTAATCCTGTTTTTCAGAAAGTGCTTGTTTTACATTGCAGGGTTAAAACCACCTCTAGTGGCTTTGATACAGCTATTGGAGGAGTTTCAGCGGCTCTGACTGAGTAAAACTCACTATAGTATGTATGGACATACAATAGGGTGCATAGAGTACTATAGTACAAAGAAGGGTGGGGTCAGACAATAGCAAGGGCTTATGGGAAA
The DNA here is from genome assembly GCA_933207985.1 of Pelobates cultripes. NCBI lineage: Eukaryota > Metazoa > Chordata > Amphibia > Anura > Pelobatidae > Pelobates > Pelobates cultripes. The sequence continues at coordinate 24,731,961 of OW240914.1, forward strand.
TTGAGGAGGGACAAGGTGACCAAAACACAAAAGGAATCTGGGGACCCACACTTAGTGTCTGTCTTCCATCCTCAGTGATGGTGACTACCATCACAAATCCCACCCCCCCAAAGGTAGACTAACCAGGTACCAGACCTCCAAGCGGTCTGTGCCTGAGTTAGCCATGTAACAAGTCCTAAAAAGTCAATCCATCCTGGCAGCCTCCTCAAAAAATATAGTTTGTAAGTTTGTCCTGTTCGGGCGCATGAAGTCCTCATAGACGATCAGTCTGTGGAAGTCTGGTTTGGGCAGGCCAGACTGGGCTCCCAGTTACCCTGTGCCCCTAATAAGCACAGGGTGACTTAGACATAAGATTGGACTTGGAAGTGGAGAAAGGAAAAGTGGTCTTCATTATTTGCTTAACTGAGGCATGAGCAGTGTTTAGAAGATTCACAAGAGGGACGGACAGAAAGTCCCTTCTGTCATCCTTGAACGTATCTCCCCAGGGACGTTTTAGCCGCGAGGCAAATAAGGCATTTGCCTTGGGCGGTATTTTCCAGGGGGCGGCAAAAAAAGCCGCCCCCAAATGCCCAGGGCAAATGCCTTGTTAGCCTTGCGGCTAACTGACATGCCAGACGGGCTGCTGGTGCGCCGCCCGCAGAGTGAGGTTGGGAGCCGGAATATGACTAGGGCAGCACAAAACCAGGATACACCACTGTATCTCCCAACTAGGAGGTATGTTTGCAGGGCGGTGGTGCTGGGCGAGCCTACATGACAAGAGACATGTGTGACTTACAGTTCCTCTGGTTATCCCCACTCAGGGCTGCCAATGTACTGAACTCTACTGAAGCTCTGTCACGTGTGCTCAGTGCCCACAATGTTTAACGAGGTGTTCCTGCTGCCCTTTCTGTGGAGTTGGTCTCTGGTGTCTCCAGATCTGGGATACTAAAGGGTTAGGAGCACAAAATGGTGGCTATCATGTCATGTTGGGAAGCGGGGAGGGGGGGTGGAGTGATGTATCGCATCCTCTCTCCTGCTTTCCCATTATATACCATTTCTCTCCTGTCTCTGACAGCACAAGTTATCTTTCAAATCAGACATCTTGGAATGACTGCAAAGAACCCAAAAATATAGCCCTGTGGAACACCACCCTGTTCTCCATCCTCCTTGCTTTGGGGTGCTTGGAATTCCTCTTGTGCGCCATCCAAATCGTCAATGCCCTGTTTGGTGTGATCTGTGGCGATTGCAGGAAGAAAGGAAAGGTAAGTTATATTAAATCACTAATATCACTTTTATCGGCCTATCACTTACCTGTAACTTTATTTTCAGTTTTTATATATTAATTCAGCTTTGCATGGCTTACTCTCATTCCTTTTCAATCAGTTTGTAAGCTTCATCAGGAATCGTGAAGAATAAATCAGACTATTGCAAATGTTCCATTCTGGATTAATAGCTGAGTTGGGCGATTTTCCCAATTGGACCTTTTTCTTTGCAAATTTGAATTCATCTGGCTAAATATCCTTAATTCCATGTGAATTATCCCCTCCGTGTTATGTATATTTAACCCTTTGAGTGCACAATAAGCACCAAAAATTGATGAGAGAATATGAGGGGAATAACAGATTAGACTATTAATATCTATAATATATATAAATATATATATATTTACTTTATGTTAATTTATACATTAGTACAATCAATATTTTTGTATTTTAATATCTATTTCTCTGAATTATTTTTAGAATGTAAATGATATGCATCAATATACTAATTATTGGCTTTTGTGTAACGCCAACAAATTCCACTTTACAGTATTATAAATGGAGAAATATAAAAACAAATTATACAAACTATTGCCAAGAGAGGCAGTGTAGAGAGAAAACAGAAGGGGACTGAGGACAGAGCCTTGGGGGATTCCAACTGAGACAGGATGAGTTGAGGCGGTTTTACCAGAAATGGAGACCCAGGCTGGTCATTTAATTAATTTTGGGTAGACAGTTCCAATATTGCATCAGTGTCCTTCCATCAAGCGTGACCTCTCTGGAGAAGGCTTACCACAAACTGCAACACTTGCGTATCATTAGACGTACTCATGCGCTGCAGAGCAAATTTAGGACTCTTCTGCCCATTAGAGCAGCTTATCAAATCCTCGCAACTACCAACGGTATGATAACAGTATCATCCATATCAAAACATCTGGTTACAGGAGACCCTACATAATGTACAAACATCGTTTTGCTAAACTGATTTTTGATTGTTATTTCTTAATAATAAAGTTTTTTATTTGAAAACCTGAGGCAACATAAGTGAGACACTACACAAAATATGACACACTTTATTGTTTTTAAAAATAATAAAATTATGTAAAAATTAATGGGACACTCCAGGCACCCAGACCACTTCTGCCCATTGGAGTGGTCTGGGTGCCAACTCCCACTACCCTTAACCCTGCAACTGTAAATATTGCAGTTTTCAGAAACTGCAATATTTACCTTGCAGGGTTAACGCCTCCTATAGTGGCTGTCTACTAGACAGCCAAAAGAGGGCACTTCCTGGTCTATAGCACAGGTTTTCTGTGCTAGAGCGTCGCTGGACGTCCTCACGCTATGTGAGGACCTCCAGCGTCGCTAAAATCCCCATAGGAAAGCATTGAAAGCATTTTAAATGCTTTCCTATGGGGAGGCCTAATGCACGTGCGCTGCATTGCCGCGCGTGCGCATTAGGTCTCTTTTCCGCCGGTGGCCGCACATACTGACTTTGGTGGGGGAGGAGCGTGCGCGGACCCTAAACCACTTCCGAGGGACATCGGCGGTGGTCTCAGGTAAGTCACTGAAGGGGTTTTTACCCCTTCAGCAACATGGGATGGGGGGTGGGAGGGAGAGGGGACCTGCAGTGCCAGGAAAACAATTTGTTTTTCTGGCATTGTAGTGCCTCTTTAAAGAAACAGGGAAGAAAGAAAAATAAATATGGTCTTGATTTAATATTTTCGGATTTACTTTTCAAATTATTTGTCTGCAAACATTCCTGTAGACTTGTAATGGTGACCTTTTTGAAAAGTTAATCTAAAAATATTAAGTCAAGGCCTATGTTACCTATCTGGTGACGAGTTATAAAATGTATGTATACGCCAGCCATGGACCTACACTTTATGAAAACAGGACTTATTGGGCTGAAACAGAGCAGTTAATGTGTCCATTATTAAATAATCATCAATTGTTAATTCCATTTTGGCACAAGTTGTAGGATCCCCATTCCACCAATGGGAACGTACGTAGCGGGGAATTACGATGCTACATAAACATAGATAACCCCAATAAACCCCCCCCCCAATAACGACAGACAACTTAGTATGGATGAACAGGCCACAGCATTTATTATAACATAAATAAATTACTGCATAACACATCCATAACTTTATTTATTAAACTCTTCTTTCTGTTAGAAATAAATAATCATAAATTAACATATATACATATAATAACTAAAACATAGTGCTATGCAGAGACCCAACCGTCCTTGCCAATAAACATCCATTGGTTCCTAATCACCATTTCCTCTCACCTCCCCCCTCGTCATAAAAATCCTTCCAATGCCGGCCATCAGCCGACCTTATCCACGCTCGATGGGCACGATACCTCAGGCAACCTAATGTTTAACCTTTTGAAGCAGGGGAGGTTGAGGCCTGGAAAACATAAAAACTTACTCCATCCTTAAACATAACCCCTCAAACTTAATTGGCAAGGACATACCCCCACCACCAGACCCGCTGCTTTACCCCTAAATCAGCGGGTAGCCCCACCAAAACCTCTCATGGCCTGTTCCACCGCTTCTTAAAGGGCGAGATTGAAAAGGTCGAGCCCGACCTCCGCTAGGTGTACCCCATCCCCCTGAAAAAATTGAGCCACCTCCCGCTCAAAAACCCTGAACCCCCAAAACAAACTGGGAAACCCGCCTGTTGCGTCTGCAATGCTCCATCGCATTCTGGCTCCTGGCGCCACGCCAATAGTTACGGGCAATGACTTCAGACCACACTAAGCGCACGCTGGGAAACAAATTCAAAACGCGGGCTAAGTCCAGATCAAATTCAGATCAAATTCAAAATGCGGGCAAATCCAGATCATTCCCCCCCAGGTGGATCACCAGGACACTCGGCACCCCCAGGAGATGGGACAACTGCACCAACTCGGCTAGGAGCCGGGACCACCTCATACCCCTTGCCCCGAGCCATCGAACCTCTGCTTCGGAAAGGCGTGAAACCCAACCTTTCGCCTCCAGGTTGAACCGCCGCACTGTGGGGATATTTATGGGATAATAATAGTAACAGTGAGAATTGCCCACTAATTCAATTCTCAGATCCCAAAGAACGTTTATCGTGTTAAGTGAGAAGTATATCATATAAATAATATTACAATTTTATTATAAAAATAGATTTTATTTATAATAACAAATTAATTAATAATAATATGTAACATGCGTGATAATAATCAATGAATATTCAGTATAAAATGATATGCAATACAAAGGAATGGGTATTACGTTTCAATGGCTAAATAGCATTATCTGTCAAGACTTTTGACGATTTATGAGGTATCCTTAACACAGACTTAAAGTGAAACTTTTCACAGCGAAGAACAGAATTCCTCAGAGTGCAGCGTAAGGTCGTTAAGTTTAGCTGACAGTTAGAATAACCCTTTCAATGCTGGCTAAATCTCCTAGGTAGTTAAGATCTATTCTTATGTAATTTCAAATAAAATAACATTTAAACCAGTTCATTAGTCATTTCCTGGAACCATCCAATAAGAGAATCTACCATATTATATAAGCAGAGTTTTAATTCGCCTAAAAGATATCTATCTTATATTAGAGCAAATCAATACACCTGGATAAAAACATCGGTATGCTAACACGTGATAATATCACATTAATATATAATTATTCTTAATTCCACCTGCAGAATGGAATGTTATAACTATATATTCTTTAGTTAACTAAGATTTCTTAATATGGAAATCTGACCGTGCTTTATCCAGTCATATATAATGCTATTAATAAACTTTGATTAATTTAATTAATTAAATGAAACCAGTATAATCACCAGTTGAGTAGATATTTCATCCGATTGGTAGATAGTCTCAGGAACTTATTTGGATGTCTCTCTGCATGGAGGTGTTGGTTAGAAAGTCAGTAAATTCTAAGTGTTAGAGTTTTAGGAGTAGAGTGTTAGTCTCAGATGTTGTCCGAGTTGGAATCCCCAAACTTCAATTCCTCTCTCCTCTCCTTTGCATCTGCCTTTGTATATATCTATCTTCCCTTTGTCCTAACTTTTAAAGGGCCAGACTCTCTGTACGTCATCAGTTGATAACCCAATAGAAGCACTAGAGGTGTGGTTATCTTCCAGATCGCAATTTAGGTATTTAGTCTATAGAGGGCAGTCTTGTCCCACTAAACATACCTATCCAGGAAAGAGTTAACTTTTCCTGGTGGCTATTTTGACGTCATTTTGGCCTATCTAGATAGTGGCCATAACTTACGTATCCTTCACAGATCAAAGGGGTTCTTTAAGTTTTGTCCAGACTATGTGTCTGGCAAATTCTGAGTTTTGACCCGTAACTTACAATGGGACCTTACATATAGACAGTTAAATTTTATTACTTAATCTTCTCTGTCACAATTGTCTGGGTTTAGATTTGATTATATTCTTCTTATCACTTGTTTATACTATGCTATGCATTCCTTAGCTCTGGCAAAGTGGCTAGTCTTACAGAAAGAAATCTTGTGTCTTTTTGTTAACTTGAAAATAACAAAATGGAGTCTGGTCTGTTCAGAGTGACTCAGAATATACACTTTTAGTTTCTATCATAGCACAAGATGTCTGCCGATATAAATACCCTGACATAACCCCCCTTTAGTGCATTTCATAGCCAAAATTAATTTAGCTTATGAATAAGCACTATAGAAGTTACCAGACATATTGTGCAATCACATCATTTCTAACATAGGCCCGTGCGTGGAATGAACATTTTTGTATATATTTGTACCTGTAAAAGTTTTGAACTTTACACTTAGTACAATCAACCATAATATCATTATTATCATAGCACACCCAATAACAATCTTAACATGGATGAACCAGTCAACACGAGCAATAAGGTCAGATCTAACTCAGAGTATTTAAATGTATCCACAGAAATGTTATCTTTTCTGATTGACATTTGGATAGTGTGGTTGGGCTTGTGGTCCAGCAAGAACTTTAGATTAGGATCTAGAGGGATATCTAGATTCTGGAAGGGATCCACCATCTCAATAGCACTTTCGATGACGTCAGTGTACACTGGGTATAGCGTAACGTCACCGATGGTGATACGAGAGTCGTGGGGTACCTTGATCAGTGAGACAGGTGCTGGTAAGGCAATTACTTTATTAGTCACCTGGTCCCTGCGAAAAACACTTATGTTTTTAAGACACGTGCTTACCAACCATTTATCTTTTACTAAGATAGCATGTACTAACGCATTACTGTCGGTTTTGACATAGTTACTTGACATGTTTCAGAGCCATGTTTAAGGTACTCGATCCCACACAAAGCATTGGTAGAATCGTACACAAAAGGTTTTCCATCACATTGGAAATTATTGTCTTTGAATTTCTCACAGTCATTCAAAATGGGTATAGAATACCAATCTGGTACCCATGGTTGAAAAGCCAAAACATCTGGGGTTTGGACTTTTACGTGGATATTTTCCTTCCATGTACCGACATTGTAGATTGTTTTCATTTGAAAAATGTTTTTGGGAGTTACATATGGTATGGCCAATAAAAAGCAAATCTCCATACGTTCCGGATCAATTAAGAGAGGTATAGCGCTCCCCATCTCAAAGGCCAGATTTAATTGCATAGGCTCAATTGTCTCTCCATCCACATTGGCAAGCATCGTATGAACAATATCCTTGGATACAAAATACAGAGGTATGCGTCCCCCTGCCAATTTGATCATTCCAGTTTGCACTTTGTCGAGAAAAGCAAGTGTGTGGAACAATATTGGGTCATGCAGAAATAGAAGTTCACGCTTAAATAAGTCATGACTTTGGTGCAACTCAGTGGATTTGGCAATTAACTCCGAATGCAAATTTGTTGTAACAACTGTGTCTTCCACAATAGTTAACACGTCTTGGAGAAGTGTTCTTTGCTGTTGTATCACCTGATGAATATCGTTAATGTGTTGCTTTAGCGCATAGATTTCCATATCCAGCTTTTGGACAGTAATAGAGTTGGCTGCAGACATTCCAGTTGCGACAACTGCACCGACAGTGGCACAAACTAATGCAACAATTATAGCGGTGAGGAACCTTTTGGGTCGGTTGCTCATCGGAATAGAACTGGATACAAATGGTTTCCGGGCTTGCTCCAAGATGTTTCGCACACGGTCTTGTGCTCTTTGGAGGTGCATCTGGTACCAAGTCTGTAACTCAGGAAGCTGCATCGATGAAATGTTGTATGCCTTCTCGATGGAAATCTTGGGGTCCAAGCTGACAAACACACGTCGGGTCAGGATCCTCTTCTCCGTTAAGATGAACCCTGGTGTCTCTTGAATCAGCTTTCGTTTAACACCTAGAATGTTCCACATCTTAGCCATTACTTCACTGGTAAAGTGACTACCTCTGTCTGACTCAATTCTTTGAGGCAGACCGAACCTGGAAAAGACATGGTTAATCAATAAAGTGGCACACACGGTACTCGTGTTCTCTTTACAAGGCAAACATTCTATCCACTTTGTGTACATACATGTAACGGTTAACATGTATTTGTTACCTCTTGAAGATCTTGTTACAGGACCTATAAAGTCAATTTGAATATCAGACCAGGGTAATGACACCCCCCTCTTCTGAAGTGGTGCACGATGGGTTGGACCATGGGGTTGATATTGCGGACAAATCAAGCATCCCTGACAGTATGTCTTAACATCCCTTAACATGTGTGGCCAATATGCATAATCACGCAATATCTCATATGTGATCTTATCACCACGATGCCCAGATGTAGGTGCATCATGTGCGTGTTGGAGCATTAACCCTCTGTATACAGTTGGGACTACTCATTGTTGTATACCATGTTTAGAAGTCCTGACCAGTAACCCATCCATGATACTAAATTGGACTTTATATCTCATCAAGATTCGTAAATCTTCATTATCTTTGCAATCCTCATCTGTGATGGGATTGGCAGTAGGGTCTTCTATATGTCTATAGAATATGCCTATGACGGGATCGTTCTTTTGACTAGTAATCAAGTCCTCACTAGGAGCTTCTTGACTCCATTGCACGACGTTTAAGTCGGCATTATCTCTAGTCTGTCGTCTAGTTATGGCGTCAACATGAATTGAACCCATAAGATCATCAATGTTTAGGGTTTCCCCATTGATGGCAGCTTGTTTTGCCAGTGAATCAGCTAAGTCATTACCATCCTTGTCAATACCTTCTATTTTAGAATGGCCTTTGGTTTTCTTCCATTATATGGTTAAACCATTTTCCTTAACCAACTCATCGATTTTACAAAACAATTTCCCATGTTTAACAGGTTTGTTATTGCTTTTCAGCATTTGGTTACGTTTCCAGCTAGGCAGATATTCGACGAAACTGTTGCGAACATAGTTGGAATCAGTTATGATAACAAATTCTTTGATACCATATTCTATTGCCATTTGAATGGTCTTATATACTGCACAGAGTTCGGCTATCTGACTGCTTTTGGGACCAATATTGTATCCTATAGATACATTGGGATAATCACCTATCCAGGCGATTCCGATACCTGCAACTAACTTCCGTTCAGCACCAACGACGTGGTGATATGAACAACCATCAATGTATACCCACGGTAGTGGTCGACAGTATTCCTCGTCATAAACTTTATAAGGAGATAGCAATTGCTCTTCTAGGAAGTCATCTCCGGTGTCATTATCATCCAGAGATGGAGCAGTACAGTCATGTAATTCTGCTAAACCTTGGGCAACTGGGCTTCTCTTATTATGTTTATAACGGACTTCTAATGGCCATCCCTGTAAGGATAGAGTCCATGCAGTAATCCGACTGTTAGAGAGATTACCGTCTCTAATTCTTTCACTCTGCAGATACTGTAGAGGTTGGTGAGTGTTTCTACAATTATTTTCTCACCTTGGATATAGCTACGAAAATTTTGTAGTGCCCAGACAGTCGACAATAACGCCTTCTCACACGTGTTGAATTTAACTTCAACAGGTGACAAAGTCTTGCTAGCATATGCAATAACTTTGTTTAAACTGTCCTGCTTCTGATACAGAACAGCACTTATGCTTAAATCGGTATATCCTGTCTCCAGATAGAAGGGTTTACCCCCCTCTGGGTATGCTAAACAGGGTGCCTGAGTGAGCTTCCTCCTCAGTTCACTTACCGCTTGGTCCTGAGGCTCCCCCCAGTTCCAGGTAGTTTCCTTTTTAAGCAGGTGTAAGAGTGGTTTAGTTATTTCTGCATAGTTATCTATAAACTTACGGGAGTAATTAGTCATACCAAGGAACGATCTTAATTCCCTGATGTTTGAAGGTGTTTTAGCCTTAATTACAGCTTCAACCTTCTTCCTCTGGGGATTTAATCCTTCAGAAGTTACCTCATGTCCGAGGAAATTGACATGGGTGCGACACCATTGTGCCTTTTGTAAAGACAGTTTAATCCCTGCCTCTCTTAACTGAGTGAGAACATGTCTAATCTCTAAGATATGCTTATCAAAGGAAGTGCTTTTCAGCAAGACATCGTCGACATATGATAACGTTCCTCTCTCGAGTGCGTCAGGCATAGCTTTATGCATGAACACAGCGAATTCATGACCAGAGTTTATGTAACCGAAAGGCATACGGGTCCAGGTATACTGCTGCTTTCCAAATGTGAAGGCCAATTTGTATTGGTCTTCATTATGGACTGGTACAGTCCAATATCCCTGCGCACAGTCAATGGCAGTGAATATTTTGGATCCCTGCATTTGTACCAAACATTGGTCTATGTATGGCGTTGGCCAACCAGACATATAGACGCGTTTATTTAGCTGTCGTAAGTCAGCGCATAAACGCCATTGTCCATTAGGTTTCAGAATCCCCAAGATCGGATTATTATACGAACTGTGCACTGGACGTATAATGCCCCTTTCCTTTAAATTCTGAATGATGTCTTGTAGACCATCATATGACGCTAATGGGAGTCTATATTGTTTGATAAATACAGGTGGTAAATTTGGATCAGTTTGTATTCTGGCTACGTGGAGGTTAGTTAACCCACAGTCGTAGGAATCTTTGGCAAAAATATCTTGGAATTCCATTAGGATTTCCTTTAGCTGTTGCCGCTCAGCATCGTTGGAGCAACCGTCAGCTAAAGATATTTGCTCTTCTAGCCTTTCCTGAAATCCTGGAAAGATTTCAGGCTGGCCTATCTCATAAGCTTCTTCAAGCCTAGAAGTTAGGTCAGTTCGGTGTTGACTTACCTTTTCTCTTTGGTCGTGATACTCTTGTGATTCCTGCTCATTGAGCGGATGATCGAAGGTGATAGATGCTTCTTCGATTTTACACGAGCCTTCTTCAACGTTGAAGGGATATACAGATAGGATAGTGAATAATCCTTCTGGGGAGGAATGGAATATTTGATCGACAATTTCGTCCTCAGTTAAGTATTCTTCAGGGATGAGGCCTATAATTTGGTTTTGGAAACCAAATGTATAGTACTCAGCATCCAATGCTAGACCTAATGATGTTCCTTTTGGTAAAGTAACACTATTGGGTGTAACATTGTTGACCATGATATAGGTGGGATTCTTACCAATACTTACCATTGGTGTATGTGTTACCACCATCCCTAATTGTTGTATCCTGTTGGATAAACAGATTAGGGCATCAGAGTTTTCTAATCTCTGACCCTCCTTGACCTGTAGGGGTAAAAGAAAGTTACTTGTCCCTTGGGGAATGGTTATGTTATCAGGTACTTGGATACTTACCGCATATGGGAGTATTTGTCCTGATTTCAGGGCGTTTTCCTCGTGTAGGTATCCACAAGGATTACCTTTTAACCTTGTCCACAAGTTGGAATTAATCAGGTCAAGGTGTATGGCAAAGCGATGTATGACATCATTGCCAGCGTAAACCTGATAGCGAGGTTCGTCTATCACTAGGAATAAATGTTTAACTGTCTTATTTCCGATGGAAATAGATAGTAAACATTTTGCTATCACATTGTGACTCTCTGATTCGCCATCCAGATTCTGGATCCACCTGTCATGTGGGGAAGTGTACCTGATCATTTTAGGATTAGCGATCTGCTTTAACAGACTTCTGCTAATATAGCTGTTCTCACTCTTTAAGTCCAGCTTTGCATTCCTACTTCTTCCTAAGTCATTTATTTGCATAGGAAAGAATAAGTTGTTATTAACCCTTTCAATTCTGGCAAGGAATTGAGCATGACCTGCCAGATCTACAGATTCAACATAGTCCCTGTGGAGAGAAATGGTTAAAACATCACCTTCCAGAGAGACATTCTGGATCCTCTCTGGAGCAATTCTTACGGAATGCTCATCTACAGGTGCAATTGCATCATTCACCTGCAGGACAGTCACGTCAGGTGACTGACTATTTCTAATATGTACCTCTATCGAGTCAGGTCTTTCTTCTATCAAATGGCAGTTACGATCAGATTGAACATGTGATTTCTCATAGGTTATGGGAACCTTAGCTTGTGACCATACAATTCCAATCACACAGTCAATAATTGTGTTAAGTCTTCTGAGTATGTCTATACCCAGAATCAGTCGGTCATAGGGGAGATCTACCACTATCACCGGGTGTCTAAAGGTTTTGTTACCTATTTTAAACTTTAACCAGGTATTGCCAATAACATGAAGGGCATTTCCTCCTACACTCAACAGAGCATTGGGGAAATCTCTTAGCTTCGGCTTATCCGTTGCTAAGTCCATTACCTGCTGGAAGTAGGTATTGGATAAGATAGTGGCTTGTGAACCAGTATCTATTAACCCTTTAAAAGGCTGGGGTAACGAATCCTGTATTTCTACAGACATGTAGTACCTTCCTTCATGTTCTTCTAATTCACATAAGAATTTAGAATGTGTCAACATATTACTCGTTTTCCATACATTACCGGTCACAGCAGTAGTTTCTACCTGTACTGAGGAATGCTCAGTCTTACCCACAGGCCCATCCTTTTTAGGAATAACTTGAACTGTCAAGCGGGAACTAGTGGTCGGCATCTCATCAGTTAACCCTTTCAGGTCTGGATCCTGGAAACTAGTGGTTGCTGGGGCTACTTTAGCCTTTGGCTGAAATGAAAAAACAGAGGAACACGTTGCACCTCCTTCACCCGGACGTGAAGGAGTATAGGCAATAGGTTTCCTAGCACAACTATTATTTGTTTGACTATTATTACCTGGAAAGGAAACAGGGTTAGGCATTACATCTACTGATAACCTAGCCTGTTTAGTCACAGTGGCTATTATTGCTGCGGCACCTGTTGTTGTTGCTGCGGTTGCACAGGTAGTTCTGCAATTGGAGCTATCCCTAAAAAAGGATTTCTGGCAAAGACTTCGTTAATCTTTGTCATTCCCTCCATTAATTTGCCCATCTGGTCCGTCAATTGACCAACCTGACGACGCAAATTATTTCCCCATTGCCGTTTTGTCTTTGCCCATTAGAATTTGGTTGGGATGGCTGAGACTGTTGGGAGTTATTGGAAGCAGATTGGTTGTTTCTGTTTCCGTATCTCCTATTTCCCTGAGGATTCCTTCTCCATTGGGAATTGCCTTGGTTCTTATTAACCCAGGGGCGTTTATTCCCATTGGCATTGGACATTTCAGAGTTATTTTCAGAGGAATTTGCAGAATAGCTTCTTGCGTTTTCCTGTTTCTGAGGTTTTGGTGTTTTCAAAACCTCGGAATAGGTCCTCTTTTTCTGTTGGGTTTCTAAACCTAACTGAATTTTAGTCTCTGACACCATTTTATCACCAGGTTTCTTAACCTTTGGCTGATTTTCGTCATGTGCATGGTGTATAGTATACAATTTCATGCACTGACTGACTAGCCATTCTAATGGTAACTTACAATCGTAATCTCTTGCGAGATTCATTTGTATGTTTACCGGCATGGCATGAAAATACAGATCTTTGATGTCTGTGCTTTCATACCTGGGTTTTCTTTGGGCCACGGAGTATGCATTTTTAAGAATTATTAAAAATTCTCTGGGGCTTTGATCTGGACGGCACTTTAAATTATAAAGCGCCTTCTTTGCAGAGGCAATGGTTTTATACTTACCATATTCCATGATTATTTCATATTTCATCTTGGACCAGGACATTAACTGTATAGCTTGAAGACTTTCTAGATAAACACGGCACATTGAATCAAAGGTCCATGTAATGAACCATTTCTTATGAATGTCATCATACATGCCCAATGAATTCATTGCTCTATCATAATTTTCCAGATGTTCAGATATGTTTCCTGAACCTCTAGAAAATTGTGGGACAGTCTCTCTAAGGAATTTGATGACCTTTGGCGTTTCATAAACAGGCGTCGTTGATTTACGACCTCTGTTTCTGTGTTTGGGTAAACGTCTATGCGATCTGTCTGCTGAAGAGGAATTAGACCCGTACAACAGTGCAGATGGCATATCAGTTACATGGCCTTCAGAGTGGATAGTGCAATCACTTTCACTCCCATCACTCTGAGCTTCTTGTTCACTGTCACAATTCTGATCAGCATCAGAATCCTGCCAGTGTACAGAACCATGTCTGTTTTCATTCCTATCACCTTGAATCTGATTCCTTCTGTCAAGCTTGGCCAGGACAGTCTTTTCAAACTGTTCTGCCCAAGATTGCCAAGAACCTACAGGTGTTTTCTCAGAATTACTCACCTCTTTTCTTAGAGACTGTTTTATGAAAATCTGGTCTGGTGTGTGAATATCAGGGAATTGAGAAGAATCACCTGGGTCTTTTCCCAGTAATTTTTCACTTCCCTTTTGATATTCATCTAGCTGCATCTGTATCTGTTTTATCTGTTGATCATAATCATCCACCATTTTGCTCATTCTTTCCAGTTTATTAAAAAGGTCAGAGTTTAGAGCCCGAAGGAGATTATTTTCATCAGACAAAGTGTTGAACCTTCCTTGTTCGAGCACCAGGTCTTTCTGACACTCGTCCAATTTACGTTCTATCTCATTATGCTTTTTTAACATAATAGAATAACCCAATATGAAAAACGGGCATGATTTGGTAACAGATCGCATTGTAGACTCTTCATCTATATGGCTAAGATATTTAACCATAGGTGAATCAGCCGATCTATCGTGAATCGAATCATCAACCTGTTTTTTTATTTGGAGTATCCACTCTGGATAATCAACTTTAATATTTAGATACTGATATAAGATGCTTAAGGGAAAACCTTGCATTTCCGCTAACTTCTTCCCATTCTCTGATTGAGATGAAGCGCTAGATTCAGCCATATTTCTATACAGTGATTTAATCTCAATACAAAACTCTTTTCTATATCAAGATTAAATTGCATGAATTACACCAATATTATTATATATTAAATATAATTTCAACTTAAACGATCTCAGCAGTGCCTCCAATATGTGGGGATATTTATGGGATAATAATAGTAACAGTGAGAATTGCCCACTAATTCAATTCTCAGATCCCAAAGAACGTTTATCGTGTTAAGTGAGAAGTATATCATATAAATAATATTACAATTTTATTATAAAAATAGATTTTATTTATAATAACAAATTAATTAATAATAATATGTAACATGCGTGATAATAATCAATGAATATTCAGTATAAAATGATATGCAATACAAAGGAATGGGTATTACGTTTCAATGGCTAAATAGCATTATCTGTCAAGACTTTTGACGATTTATGAGGTATCCTTAACACAGACTTAAAGTGAAACTTTTCACAGCGAAGAACAGAATTCCTCAGAGTGCAGCGTAAGGTCGTTAAGTTTAGCTGACAGTTAGAATAACCCTTTCAATGCTGGCTAAATCTCCTAGGTAGTTAAGATCTATTCTTATGTAATTTCAAATAAAATAACATTTAAACCAGTTCATTAGTCATTTCCTGGAACCATCCAATAAGAGAATCTACCATATTATATAAGCAGAGTTTTAATTCGCCTAAAAGATATCTATCTTATATTAGAGCAAATCAATACACCTGGATAAAAACATCGGTATGCTAACACGTGATAATATCACATTAATATATAATTATTCTTAATTCCACCTGCAGAATGGAATGTTATAACTATATATTCTTTAGTTAACTAAGATTTCTTAATATGGAAATCTGACCGTGCTTTATCCAGTCATATATAATGCTATTAATAAACTTTGATTAATTTAATTAATTAAATGAAACCAGTATAATCACCAGTTGAGTAGATATTTCATCCGATTGGTAGATAGTCTCAGGAACTTATTTGGATGTCTCTCTGCATGGAGGTGTTGGTTAGAAAGTCAGTAAATTCTAAGTGTTAGAGTTTTAGGAGTAGAGTGTTAGTCTCAGATGTTGTCCGAGTTGGAATCCCCAAACTTCAATTCCTCTCTCCTCTCCTTTGCATCTGCCTTTGTATATATCTATCTTCCCTTTGTCCTAACTTTTAAAGGGCCAGACTCTCTGTACGTCATCAGTTGATAACCCAATAGAAGCACTAGAGGTGTGGTTATCTTCCAGATCGCAATTTAGGTATTTAGTCTATAGAGGGCAGTCTTGTCCCACTAAACATACCTATCCAGGAAAGAGTTAACTTTTCCTGGTGGCTATTTTGACGTCATTTTGGCCTATCTAGATAGTGGCCATAACTTACGTATCCTTCACAGATCAAAGGGGTTCTTTAAGTTTTGTCCAGACTATGTGTCTGGCAAATTCTGAGTTTTGACCCGTAACTTACAATGGGACCTTACATATAGACAGTTAAATTTTATTACTTAATCTTCTCTGTCACAATTGTCTGGGTTTAGATTTGATTATATTCTTCTTATCACTTGTTTATACTATGCTATGCATTCCTTAGCTCTGGCAAAGTGGCTAGTCTTACAGAAAGAAATCTTGTGTCTTTTTGTTAACTTGAAAATAACAAAATGGAGTCTGGTCTGTTCAGAGTGACTCAGAATATACACTTTTAATTTCTATCATAGCACAAAATGTCTGCCGATATAAATACCCTGACAGCACGCTGCCCAGCCCAGTAAACATAAGAGTGCCCAATGATCCAGATCCTGGGGGGAAACAAAACTGCGGAAAGAAATCATGTCAATAAACCGGCCGGACGAACATAGGAAACATAACGTCTCGAGTCCCACCTACCAATCCTTTGAACCACCTGTGCCGGCATGCCAAGCCTAGAGGCCTCGGTAGCTGCCCCAATACGGAATGAATGGCCCCCGAACTCCCTGCTATCCAATCCTACGGCTTCCAGCCCCAAACAAAACACTCTAATAAACTGGAAATGGGAAAGGAAACTACCATCCCCGTGCACCAGGAGTGGCAGCGCGGGGGAAGGGCGCAGAGCACAATATTCCCCAAAGGACCAAACAGGACAGATGCCGGAACTTGGCACGGACCCCAACCGGACCCACTTACCCCTCCCCAAGACATCCGTCTTAGAGCGGCGGATCCTGAACGAGATCCGGTCAGCGGTGCATGAAACGTCCCCGAACAGCACCCCCCCACTTTCTGCCTGCTGGGGCACACCAGCTCCCCAATCCGCATTGCCCCAAAAAATGCCAAGGAAAAGGCCAGGCGAAAGAGCCGAACCTCAAAATCCGAATGGCAAACCCTGTGCAACGCCTCACACAAAGTAGTTAGGAGCGTGCCCGAGACAGGACGCCTCGAGTCTCGCGTAGACACCCTCCCCTGCCTCAAACCCTTCAGCGCCTGGCGTATAATGAACGCCTTGGTAGCGTCGTCCCAACCCCGCAACTTAAACAGGAAGCTGAGCCCCGTTAAGCGCGCCGAAATGGCCGAGGGAGACAACCCCGCAGCCTCCCAATCCCTATAGAGAAGAACCAAACTCTGCAGGCGAGCGGAGGAGTCCCTGAAACCCCTGTGGGACCTCTCCCACCCGTCCCATTCCCTCCAAATGTTGTTATATCGGTCCCACCGACCCACGGACCAACTCCATTAGTCTGTCAGACCCAAGGACCACATCTCTGTCGGACACGGGACACCCACCAATTTGGCCTGCGGAGCCACCGCCCGAAACACGTCCCACTGTGAACGAGAGAGAGCATCGGCCATCACATTACGAACACCCGGGATGTGCACAGCCCTACAATATACATTCAGCTCTAGACAGTGCAGAACTAGGCGCCGCAGCAAGCGAACCATGGGGGGAGAGGAAGCAGACAGCTGGTTGATCGCCTGCACCACTCCTAAGTTGTCACAATGGAAGACCACCCGTCTATCCACCAGCATGGAGCCCCACACTTCCAAAGCCACCAAAATAGGGAAGAGCTCCAGAAAAGCCAAGTTTTGAGTGAGCTCCGTCCCCTACCAGGCTTCCGGCCAAGAGTCAGCGCACCATTTGGCGCCCAGAATGGCCCCAAAGCCAACCGAACCCGCCGCATCGGTGAACAAATGGAGGTCGGCGTTAGAGACCTCCGGGGCCTGCCAGTAGGACCTGCCATTATAGGAAGCCAAAAAGGAATCCCAAATGGCCAAGTCAGCCCGCAAGGGCCGGGTAAGCCGGATAAAATGCCGCGGGTGAATGACCCCTGACGTTGCTGCCGCCAGGCGCCGATTAAAGATGTGCCCCATATTCGACAGGCAAAACTGAACTTCCCAAGCAGAGACTGCAGGCAGCGCAGCTGTATCTTACGCCGCTCCAAGGCCCGGGACACCGCCAGGCGCAGGTCCAAAACCTTATCCTGTGGCAGCCGACATTCCCCTGCCATCGAATCAATTTCGATGCCCAGAAAGCTCAGACACGTGACCGGACCCACCATCTTGTCGTGAGCCAACGGGACTCTGAAACGCTGAAACACCTCCCCGAGAACCCACAGCAGGAGGGCACAGATGTGTGATCCCGCTGGACCTACACACAGGAAATCATCTAGGTAGTGCAGGAGGGAGGCGACCCCAGCTTCCCTCCGCACCACCCATTCCAGAAAAGTGCTAAAGCACTCAAAATAGAAACAGGACAGCGAGCAACCCATAGGAAGGCACATGTCCATGAAAAACTGTCCCTCAAAGGCGCACCCCAAAAGATGATGGCACTCCGGATGCACCGGGAGCAGCCGGAAAGCGGATTCCACATCCGCCTTAGCCAGCAACGCCCCCGGGCCCGCCGCCCTAACCATGCGAACCGCCACATTGAAGGAAGCGTAGGAAACCCTACAAAGCTCAGCAAATATGTCATCATTCACCGAACCCCCTCGAGGGTACGACAGATGGTGAATCAAACAAAACTTCCCGGGATCCTTCTTAGGCACCACACCCAAAGGAGAAACCCGCAAATTAGCCATCGGTGGGACAGAGAACGGGCCGGCCATCTGCCCCAATAAGACCTCCTTATCCCGTACCAAGAGGAACCCCCTCTTGCCTCCGAGCTGATTTTGCCGCTCAGGAACTCATAAACCGCACTGGGGACCTGGTTCTTGGCCACCCTCTGACTGTTTTGGCACCTCATGATATTTCTGCCATACTTAAACAGGTCCAACTCAAACATGTCACCCCTGCCAGGCATCTTCATCTCCAATGTCATCTCCTGTTACCTGACAATGTTACCCTTCAAAGATGTCAGGTTCTGAATCCGTCCACTCTTCTGCCACTCCCTGAGAGGGGTAGCTACTATGGATTTATCATGGATGAAGGCTATGTCCTACTTCTTACCCACACTATTAAAACAATGCACCTCAATTTACCCTTCTGTGACGGGCCAGAATATGCCTTCTGCACCATGTGTTACAAGCCAACCATCAACCCTGACCCTCATTATGAAGATGAACTTTATCAATTAGTTGAGGTAAAACTCATTCTACAAGATTT
>OW240914.1:24751114-24780226 GCA_933207985.1 Pelobates cultripes
ACACTAATGGGTTAACTGGTATCCAGACTGCTGTCAGGTTCAAATATTAAACAGCGAACAAACAGGGTATATATTTACTGAGCCGAAGTACTGCTTGTACGAAGATTGTAAACTTTGTATTCTTAGTACTACTTCATTAAATCTCGATTTACTGTTCGATAATCAGGTAACACAGCAAGTTATGTCCATATAGCTTGATTTACTGTAAAATAACAAGAACCATAACTGTCATACTGTGAGTTAGCGGCGTTCAAACAGGGCTCACAATGGCTTGCTGTTATATAGACTTAAATGGGCACTATTGGCACCATTCACCGTTTAGTAGAGAGTCTGGAGTCCGGTCTCCATTAATGAAATGGTGAAGACGGAGATGTGCTCTGCTTTACGCCATACCATGGGTAGTGGGCAGTGATTGGCTGAAAGTGTCACCGGAGCCAACCACTGTCCCCAGCACTGGTATAAACTAGGATAGCTATGTATTTGCCATATAGTAATTGGAACTAGGGCTGCACACTACCCTGGATATTGTGTCAGTAGCGTTTTTGGTTTCTTTATATAATTGGGCTGATGAATACTATAGCCATTGCCGCTGCCCAAGGGTTTTGGGAGTTAGAACTCCCAAACCTCTTCTATGCATTTGTGTTTTTACTATGTGAGAAGTCACCAGACACGATCACGGACATTTTAAATCCCTCACAATAGCCACCTATTTGCTTCTAAAACCAATCTACAAATGTACATAGCAACAATTGTATACTTCTAACGGAGTCCTGCTTTCTAGAATGTGTTCGAAAGCAAAATCAACTTCCTGTTAGAATAATTTTCTAAATTAATATTAATATTGAACACTGCCAAGTGCCCTGCGTATTGCATGTCACTCCTGACTCTCCAACGCAAGCTACAAACTCTAATATCAAGTATTGTTGGGTGGTTTAACGCCTCAGCTGGCAAAGTGCACACAGACGTCTTATTATGCCGTGTCTATAGATCTTAGAGAGCATTCATAATTATAACTAAAACACGATTAAGAAATATTTACTCGTTTTAAACTTAATCCTCTATGGTCTGTAGAAAGACATCTATGAGGGTCTTATACACACACCTCCCAAGTGCCCTGATTTTTGAGGGACAGTCCCTATTTTAAACTCAAATCCCTCTGTCCCTCTTTTCTAGGAGCTCCATATTGTTGGTGTGTCTGAATGTATAACACAACTCCACAGCAATAATTCTTCCAGTAATGTGTCTGAGTTTATAACAGAGCTCCACAGCAATAATACTCCCAGTAATGTGTCTGAGTGTATAACAGAGCTCCACAGCAATAATACTCCCAGTAATGTGTCTGAGTGTATAACAGAGCTCAGTGGCGTACACATGACCCATGGGGCCCCGGTGCGAAAATTGATCCAGGGGCCCCCCCCCACGCTTACTCGGCGCGGGTCGGGGCCGCAACACATGGCGGCGGGCACCTGGTCGCAGGGGTTGCAGGGCTGCGACCCCGTGACCGCGGTATGCACACACACTTAAAGGACCACTACAGACACCCAGATCACATCAGCTCAATGAAGTGGTCTGCGTGCCAGGTCCCTCTAGTTTTAACCCTGCAGCTGAAAACATAGCAGTTTCAGAGAAACGGCTATGTTTCACTGAGGGTTAATCCAGCCTCTGGTGGCTGTCTCATTGACAGTTGCTAGAGGAGCTTCCGCGATTCTCACTGTGAAAATCACAGTGAGAAGACACTGAACGTCCATAGGAAAGCATTGAGTAATGCTTTCCTATGGGCGGTTTAAATGCGCGCGCCCCTTGCCGCGCATGTGCATTCGGAGCTGAGAGGCGAAGGGATCCCCAGCGCCAAGGGAGTCCGACGCTGGAGAAAGGTAAATGCTGAAGACACACATACACACTCACGAACAAACGCATACACACTAGCTAAACAGACACACACATTTACTGACAGAGACAAACTCAGCGACAGACATACATACACACTCACTTACAAAACATACACTTTCACTGACACACACTCAGTAACAGACACACACCCAATAACAGACACACTCACTGACACACACACTAACACAAACACACACACACACACACACTAACACAAACAAACAAACACACACTAACACACACACTAACACAAACACACACACTAACACAAACACACACACACACTAACACACACACACACACTAACACACACACTAACACACACACTAACACACACACACTAACACATTTTTTTAAAATTTAATCCCCCCAGCCTCCTTACCTTTCGGAGTGCTGGGGGGATTCCCTGGGGTCCAGTGGTGCTGCTGGGCTCTTGGGGCTCTTGGGTGGCCGGCGCGCGAGGGAGCACTCTGCTCTGAGTGCTTCCTCTTCAGCTCCCTCGCGCGCCGCATAGGGATGCCGGAGCCGGAAGATGATGTCATCTTCTGGCTCCGGTATCTATTCGGTGTGCGAGGGAGCTGAAGAGGAAGCACTCAGAGCAGAGTGCTCCCTCGCGCGCCCTCCTGCCTGCCTGCCCGGTGACAGCAGGGCCAGCCTCGGGGGGCCCTGGGGTGGTCGGCTCCTGGCCCTGTGGGTACATACAGGGTCGCAGGGGCGGCCGGGCCCCCTGGTGGGCCGGGCCCGGTCGCAGCCGCGACCCCTGCGACCCTGGTATGTACGCCACTGACAGAGCTCCACAGCAATTATACTCCCAGTAATGTGTCTGAGTGTATAACAGAGCTCCACAGTAATAATACTCCCAGTAATGTGTCTGAGTGTATAACAGAGCTCCACGGCAATAATACTCCCAGTAATGTGTCTGAGTGTATAACAGAGCTCCCCAGCAATAATACTCCCAGTAATGTGTCTCTAAACTAATAATAAATGTGTTAGGAAATCAGTCTGTGTAAATAAAATACATTTTCTAAATTACATTTTAATTGCATAAATTAATAATTAGATCATTAACGTTCTCAGAACAGCCCCGCCCCCACTCACACCACTGAAGTCAAAGTGCCCTCTTTGTCCATTTGAAATGTTTGGAGAAATGTTATACAGCAAAACAAAAAGTTATACAAATTGATTTTTTTTTTTAAATTTGTTTTCTGTAAATGTGACAGCAGTCAGAGTGGGGTTCAGGATACAATCTTAAAAAGAAATGGTCTTAAAACTTATACATGTTGCGAAGAACAATTATTGGCTAATGTTTTAATAAGGACGCAGGTCGGTTCTTTCTCAATCTGAACTAGAACTTGTGCAGAGTTAAATCTCTCACTGTAGGAGCTGCAAGAATCTGCTTGTTATCGTGGATTAAGCAAAGTTGTGCAGAATTTGTGCCCTGCGGCAAGAGGAACGAACCTCATAAATACCAGCTGTCTCGGGTCTGATGGGACAACCACAATTATGGGCTTCAATTCCAGCTTGCGTCTTCCATGCTGGGACGCAGTGTTAAAAAAAATAAATTAAAGGTTGTTTAGAAGTAACATTAAATCTATAAAAGAAACAAGGTGGATAATACTTTTTTTTTTTTTTTGTAATCTATATATTTTTATTTTTTTTAAAGAAACTTAATTCAAAAATAAAGAGAATACTCCAAGTACAAATCCCACTACATCCCAAGGGCCCACCATTGTAAGAAGTCAAACCATTACCTGGAGCCCACCGGGCATCTTCTGTATTTTAATCTTTAAGCTCTCCCTTCTGAGCCAGCCTGGCAGTGCAGGGCTTAGCTCATTGGCTGAGAGCACTCAGATAATCTCAGCCAATGAGCTCCATGCAGGAGCTTCTTGCTCTCAGTGGGCCAAAGGTAAGTTGTCGAAATGTTAGTAAACATATTGACTTCTTAAATGGGGGTAGGGGACGGGTACACCAGACTACTCCTGCCTGGCACCATAACCACTACAGTGCACTGTAATGGTTGTGACGCTTTGAGTGTTTCTTTGTTACAATAAATTATTTCCTGTGGATGTCAGTCAGCTATTCCATGCCACGCTGTTCCCCTAACGTGTAGCTGTGTTGGGCAGACTAGATGGGCCGAATGGTTCTTATCTGCCGTCACATTCTATGTTTATCTCTGATTCACTTGTGGGAATATGAACAGCTTTCTGACATCCCCTGACCTGCTCTCGTGACATCGATGGGATCAGGGGATGTCAGGCACCTTGTTGCCGAGTACACTAAGAAGAACAGGAAATGCCCAAACTCCTGCCCTTGGAGTGGGGACTAAAAATGGATGTCGCTCAGGACCCCTATATTTTAATGTGATCCCAGAGACCCCCAGAATTATAGTTGTATTCAGTTAAATAACCACAGGTCCTTCCGACTCCAGAGTGTACTTTTCGTATCCAGTTCAGGTTGGCGCAGACAGAGGGAGCGCTGTTTAGGGAGCTTTTGATAGACCCATTCCCTGGTTTAATATTTATTGGAGGGTTTTCCTGGGAGCTCACTGCGCTAAGATAAAATGGACTTGTTATCCAGCGGTTTCATGCTTTGCTGTGAAACGTGGTACCTGGGGTTAACTTTCTGAGCCTCTGTTAGAGTAGCTTTATGCTGGTAATATAATAGCAGAACAGTCAGTGGTCTTCGTTTTCAATAACATAGAGCCCGGGGGTGACTAGAAAAACCTGAAGAAGCAGAATCTCTTCTCTCACAAGGTCACGGCCTTCACGGGGTCCCAGCAGCTGCTATTTGACCTCATTTGGGTCATGAGATGGAGCAGTCACTTTAAGAAAGGAAAATGCTCAAGACAATGATTTCTTTCACTATCTTAAAAACCTACAAAAGCTATCTGCCCTTCGATGAACTCATCCAGTTCAGAAGGCCCCTCTCCCATTCCACCTATAAAACAGCTATCCTGAATGATAAATATAATAATGTTTCTATTTAATCAAACCTTACATTGTATCATGCAAATCACATACCTCCCAAGTGCCCCTATTGAGCTGGGAAAGTCCCTATATTGGGCCCAAATCCCTCTGTTGCTATTTTCTCCCCCAATGTCCCTCTTTTCTAGAAGCTCCATATTGTTAGTATGTCTGAGTGTATAACAGAGCTCCACAGCAATAATACTCCCAGTAACGTGTCTGTATAACATAGCTCCACACCAATAATACTCCCAGTAATGTGTCTGAGTGTGTAACAGAGCTCCACACTAATAATACTCCCAGTAATGTGTCTGAGTGTATAACAGAGCTCCACAGCAATAATACTCCCAGTAATGTGTCTGAGTGTATAACAGAGCTCCACAGCAATAATACTCCCAGTAATGTGTCTGAGTGTATAACAGAGCTCCACAGCAATAATACTCCCAGTAATGTGTCTGAGTGTATAACAGAGCTCCACAGCAATAATACTCCCAGTAATGTGTCTGAGTGTATAACAGAGCTCCACAGCAATAATACTCCCAGTAATGTGTCTGAGTGTATAACAGAGCTCCACAGCAATAATATTCCCAGTAATGTGTCTGAGTGTATAACAGAGCTCCACAGCAATAATACTCCCAGTAATGTGTCTGAGTGTATAACAGAGCTCCACAGCAATAATACTCCCAGTAATGTGTCTGAGTGTATAACAGAGCTCCACAGCAATAATACTCCCAGTAATGTGTCTGAGTGTATAACAGAGCTCCACAGCAATAATACTCCCAGTAATGTGTCTTTAAACTGCAATAAATGTTTAAAAAAATCAGTCAGTGTAAATAAGATACATTGTTATTGTTCTAAATTTTAGTTGCATAAGTTATTAGTAAGTCACCTACAATTTCTCCGAATAGCCCCGCCCCTGGCCACACCTACACCCTAGAGCAAACATGTCCCTCTTCTTCGATTTGATATGTTGGGAGTTATGAAATGACTTTCTATGAAGGAAGCTGCTCCTTCTGTCCAACAGTTTATCTGTCTGTCTGTCTATGGCTTTATGTAACACATAAACTACCCGGCACTCTGACTGTGTGTGAAGTAAAGCATTAAGTTGACCCTGGGAGGGAGGCTGCAGGAGGGGATCACAGGGGACATTAGAATTGCTATAAGAATGGTCATGGGACGAGTGACGACCCTCAGTTCTGTTATGGTCTTTTGCCTTTTTGGATGATTTTTACCATGATCTGTGCAGTTCTGGGTCCCAATGGTGTCAGTAAGATGCTAGATAGATAGATAGAATATTCTATAGCTTTGATTACAAACTATGTTTCTATATATTGAAGCCTAAAATGTAACTGTCTCTTCCCTGAATGGGACAGTCCCTTGTTCTCTCACCTCAGATGCTACTGAAATCGTTTCTGTGGTGATTAGTGCAGCAGAGTTAAGTATAACACACTTATCATTGCTGCGGGTATACTGACTCAGGCACACACGTGCATGTCACATCTGCCCACACGTATAGCACACGTAAAGCTAATATGCATGATATACTATGCAAACTTAAAACCCGTTGTAAGAGATGTTCAGATTTGGCAAACATGACCTGTGAGGTGTAAAGCGGTGAATTCCGTCACACAGAGGAGTTAAAGGACCAATATAGTGCCAGGAAAACATACAACACTATAGGGTCTCTAGGTCCCCCCCACACTTATGGTCCCCCTCCCGCCGGGCTTTAGGGGGTGGAAGGGGTTAAATCTTACCTGTTTTCCCCTGCCGGGCTCCCTCAGCGCAGGGAACTCCTTTTCGCTGTCCTTGGCTGAATGCGCATGCGCGGCAAGAGCCGCGCGCGCATTCAGCCAGTCCATAGGAGAGCATTCTCAATGCTTTCCTATGGACGCAAGCGTCTTCTCACTGTGAAAATCACAGTGAGAAGCGCGGAAGCACCTCTAGCGGCTGTCAATGAGACAGCCACTAGAGGCTGGATTAACCCATAGGTAAACAGCAGAAAGGGTTAATCCTAGATGGACCTGGCACCCAGACCACTTAATTAAGCTGAAGTGGTCTGAGTGCCTATAGTGGTCCTTTAAGGGTTACTCCAACCCAAAAACTTTGTAGTAATTATCTCTGTGGTGGTCCACACTCCCCCAAATGCCCCCCCCAAAATTAAAACGTTTAAAGTTACTATTTTTTCCAGCGCAGAGGCCAGATTGAAGCTCGATCTTCCATTGCTAACGTCACTCCCCATAGCAGGATGGGAAGGGAGGTCATCGAATGCAGACTGAGGACTGGGGCAGCAAGGAGCCAACATGCCAGTGCCTGTTTGGAGCCAACATGCTCTGCAGACAGACAAGAATTTTGCATAGAATTGATATCAGCCAGAAACTATGGCTAATGACGCTGGTGGAGATGGAGTTACACGATCGGTGGCTTGCAGGTTAATCTCTGTATGTGCAGCATTTCGAAGCAAAACGCTGCACTTACAGACTCCAGGCACCATGACCACTTCATATTACTGAAGTGGTTATGGTGCTTGGAGAAAGCCTTTAAGGTATACAAAGAGTGCTTCGCTGTTGTTATTCTGCAGCAGTCTGAAACGAGATGCACGGGTCACAGTTTATGAGAACAAATGCAATGGACAGTTCAGATTGCAATTTTCTGCTATTTTTTTCCTGCAGTAATATCACTCCACAAGATGGAATATTTTGGAGCAAGAGATCATGTAGTAGTAATTATGCCGGTCCTAGTGATATGGGGCAACTCTGGGGTGGGGGGAAAGGGCCTGCTGAATGAGCTTTACATCCAGTGGAAATGTTGAGTGTCCAGATATTTCATAAAAGGCTTTGTAAGTTATGGTATGAACATTGTATCAGTGGGAATCATTTTGTCCAGATTGGAGTTCATCCCTAGAATGTTAGAAAGGTCCATCACAAGATGATTGGGGTGATTTGGAGTTGTCATTCTTTAGCTCCTCAAAGGACAATGTTGGGGTAAGTCTGGTTAAACTCGACTGTATTTAGTGCCGAGGTAATTATTATTATTATTATTATTATTTTATATTTATTTAAAAAACCCTACCTAGTTCTTTCAAGCCAGCTTTCCATGTCTGAATGAATCTCTTGATGTAGCTTAATGAAAAAGTCATTGTGTTTAAACACGTGATACTCCATCCAATATGTGTAGGTTGCACAAGAGATAAGGTTCTGGGTTTATTGTTGACATATATTCACAGGATAAAGGTCTCGCTTATCTCCATGCTGCTTATAATGTCAGGTTACTTAGTGATTCTATATTGTGGCTGAAAGCAGAATAGAATTAATAACATAGCCTGAATATCTGACGGGACGGTATTTGTTTAACTCACTAATCATATAAAAGATGGAAAATATACATTTGTGCATTGGACAGACAAGAAATGCCAATATGCCAGGCAGTTCTCTCTCTACGAGAGCCATGGCAACCCCAGACTTTAATCACGGAGTGGCAGCTGGTACCCCACTAGGCATTGTCACTGGGTATCACCCGTCACCCTCAAGGAAAGTGGAATATCATCCATGAATTGTGGCAAGCCACTTAGGGAACACGCATGTCCTGTTTCACCAGTTACTGTTCAGGATTGAACTGCTTTGTCTTCCTGCCAGTACAAACCCGGGCTGTACATTTAATGAGAGAATATGCTAAGTCTAGCAGGAACCCTGCCTAGAGGGTAATTGCTCAATAAAAACACATGCTCCATTTGGTGTTTGATTGGAGGATGATTTCGCATTAAAAGATTTGGGTAGATTTTTGGGCCGTTTTTTGGCTCCCCTGACCCAGAGACATACTCATGGGCAGCAGACCCTAGATTGGTATGGGGGCTGGAGTGCTGCAAAGCTGAGCAGCTGAGATTGGGTGGAGTGTGATGGGCTGAGACAGTCTGATAATATATTCTGGGTGTAGAAGATTCAGAGACAACAGGTTGCAACATGTACATTCTGTATGTAACGTGTTGTATGAAAGGAATGTGTTATCTGTGTCTGTGTATATACTGCCTAATCCTGCACAGTGCAAGCTGTGACAGCCAGAGCCTGAGACTCTCTTATAGACCTGTCCGACCATCTATCTATCCATCGATTCACATATTCATCTTGTTCATTCATCGATCTAGTCATTCACTCGTCCATTTATCTGTCCATCTATATATCTTCTGTGCGTCTATCTGTCCATCCATTCATCCGTCTATTTACTCATTCATCTATAAATCCACCCATCTAACCATCCCCAGTGTCCCCAGATGTGGGCAGTAATGAGGCAAACTGAGAGTTTTCCGAGTTGTGTTTTACAGTGTAATTTGTGCTTAAAGGAATACTATAGGGTCAGGAACACAAACGTGTATTCCTGACCCTAGAGTGCAAACCCCACCACTAAGGTGGCTTGCTCCCCCTTACCTCCTTTAAAAGCATGGAAAAACTCACCTTAATCCAGCGCAGTGCTGGTCTGCCGGCACTGGCTCCGCGCCCTTTGTGACATAGCAGAATGGCCGATTATTTGCCAATCCAATGCTCTCTTTAGGGAAAGCATTGGATTAGCTAAAAACGGCAAGGGGCGGGCCAAATTTTTAATCAATGCATCCCTATGAGGAAAATTCAGCAACCCCATGCAGAGGGTGGAGAACCTGAACGGCAGGGCTGCTTACTGTGCAGCCCTGAGCCAGGAAGCACCTCCAGTGACCATCTGAGGAGTGGCCACTTGGAGGTGTCCCTAGGGGCAATGTAAACACTGCCTTTTCTATGAAGTGTTTGCATGAAAATGCCTGAAGGGAGCTATTATACTCACCAGAACAACTAGAACAACTAGAACAACTGTTTGTGACTAAGTGGCTATTAAAAAAAGACAGGACATAAACCACTTGCAATACCCTTGTCTACTTTTGCAAATGGTATGCCATCATGGTGGTAATTCTCATTCCTGGGCTACCATATGGTCTCACAGGTAACATAACCAATCTGGCAAATTTCAGTTTGAAAAAAATGTAATGTGCTATATTTGACCCTTTAACTTTCCAAAACACTGTAAAATCTGTTAATGGGGGCTACTGTTGTACACGTGAGACATCGTTGAATACAAATATGTGCATTTTATTGCAGTGCAAGCTAACCGTATTATGACATTCACAGCTAAAATGTCGGGCGGAACTACAATTTTGTTTTAAAAATCTTAATTTCTCAGTTTTTACAATTTTATTTATAATCAATTATGTTTCATATATGAATAGTTCATGCGAAATTTCTATTGACTCTGTCCTGAAGGGGTTAAAGTCTTCATTAAACCACAACATCACTTCTTGTCCATTCCTCTATCTAGATAAGAAAACTTAATAAAAAACGGTGCAATAGTGCAATAGGTGTATATATGCGTACTTCTATATCATTATGTTGATTATAATAACATATAAACAGAAAAACATAGTGCAAAACTTTATAACTAGCAAATCAGTGAGCCAACATCGTACTAGCACTCACAAAGGCAGAGTGAATAAAGGACCACTTTACGTTTTCTAATCTAGATGTGTGTCAATATCTAAATGGCTGCTGCACAGAAATAATGAGTTTACTTTATATCACTAAAATAGTGGAGTTGTTGTACATACATTTTTGAGCATGTGCAAATAAGTTTAATTTACATGATATATAGAATTTTTTTGTGCCATTTTTTTTATCTTAAAGGGACACTATTGTCACCAAAACAACCTTAGCTAAAATAAGCAATTTTTGTTATAGATCATGCAACTTAGTAGTTAAATCACTTTGTTTATACAGCCCTAGCCATATCACCCTGCATGTGACTAACACAGCTTTCCTAAATACTTCCTGTAAAGAGTCATCTAATGTTTACACTTCCTTTATTGCAAATTCTGAATGTTGTCTCCGGCTCTGTCAATAGCTTTCTAGACCTTACAGGAGCCTCGTGTATGTATTTAAAGTTTAATTTACAGAGTAGGGGATAAAAACTTATAAAGCAAGTTAACATCTGATTGAAAAAGAAAAAGAAACCATTTTGTTTCCATGCAGGCTGTGTCAGTCACAGCCATGGGAGGTGTGACTAGGGCTGCATAGACATAAACAAAGGTGATTTAACTCCTAAATGGCAGAGAATTCATCAGTGAAACTTCAGATGCATGATATGTAGACCCAAACTGCTTCACTAAGCTAAAGATGTTTTGGTGACTATAGTGTCCCTTTAATTATTTTGTGGACTATTTCTCTATCTGATTGTGTTATTCTCTATATAGAAACATTAATTAATCTAACCTTTATCTGTATCTAGGTATGTTTGACTCCCTCTCTGTAGATTTGCTTCCTTTCTCTACTTTCCCTAGGGGCGGACGCTCACATATTATTACAATACAAAGTAGGTCAGTCCATATAATGGGTCTCATTGTGTCTGTGTTTCTGTCAGGATGGGCGTGAAGGTGTTGCAGTGTTTTCCTTGGTCCTGGAGAAAAAAGGAGCGAAAAACTAAACGGAGTGAAGAAAGTAAGTAGGGAGGTGGTTATAATGAAATACTCTGCTCTGTCAGGGGAACAATGTACTGTCTGTCAGGGGGACAATATGCTGTCTGTCAGGGGGACAATGTACTGTCCGAGGAACAATGCACAGTCAGGGGAACAATGTGCTGTCTGTCTTAGGAACAATGTGCTGTCTGTCTTAGGAACAATGTACTGTCTGTCTTAGGAACAATGCACTGTCAGGGGAACAATGTGCTGTCAGGGGGACAATGTACTCAATGTACTGTCAGGGGGACAATGTACTCAATGTACTGTCAGGGGGACAATGTACTCAATGTACTGTCAGGGGGACAATGTACTGTCAGGGGGACAATGTACTCAATGTACTGTCTGTCTGAGGAACAATGCACTGTCTGAGGAACAATGTGCTGTCAGGGGGACAATGTACTGTCTGTCTGAGGAACAATGCACTGTCAGAGGAACAATGTGCTGTCAGGGGGACAATGTACTGACTGTCAGGGAGACAATGTACTCAATGTATTGTCAGGGGGACAATGTACTGTCAGAGTAAAGAAACTGTCTGCTCAAATAATGGGAATTGTATGAAGCAAATCGGGAAAGAGTAGAACAAAGAGAGACACTGACCAGAGGACAGAGAGTGTATGGAGCAAAGAGGGACACTGACCAGAGGACAGAGAGTGTATGGAGCAAAGAGGGACACTGACCAGAGGACAGAGAGTGTATGGAGCAAAGAGGGACACTGACCAGAGGACAGAGAGTGTATGGAGCAAAGAGGGACACTGACCAGAGGACAGAGAGTGTATGGATCTAAGAGAGACACTGACCAGAGGAGGGAGTGTATGATGGGAGATAATCAGTGCTTAGAGGGAGTATGGAGCAATAGGGCAGACTAATTGTAGAAAATGGAGTGTATGGAGCAAGAGCAGGGTATGTAGGAAGATGTATATGGAGCAGAGTCAATAAATGTGAGTGGGCTTTAGGGAGAGTAAATGTATAGAACTGAAAACAAAGCTGTTTTCAGTGTGTAGGGTGAATATTGTTGTCCTCACACCTGTCTGACCTCTTCATCTTCCTTGTCCATTATATCAGCTGCTCCTCAAGCTCCCCCTCCAGAGAAGCCAAAACTCCAGTCCACCTCATCAGTGACCAGTGATACGGACTCACATCAGAAAAGTGCTTACTTCAGCGGAAAAGCCAGAGTGTCCTTTCGTCACCAGATGGATTCAGCCATGTTTGCCAATGACTCTACCTTCTGATCTGTACTAGAGAAGTGAATATTACAAGAGCAAGATATGGACATCTTCTCATATTGACAGAAGAAGCGTAGTGAGAACTGTTACTGTTTTTGGAGCCAAACTAACAAAAATAATGGCTGTACATGAGCCTTAGACATAGACGGACATCGTGTTTTATTTCCCCCCATTCCCTGATAACACAATATGTAGATAAGAGGTCTATTGTTGATCACTTGGCCGACTTGCCAGGTTGGTTTCTCTTTTAATAAAGCTGATGCAGGAAAGTGAGGAATGTGCCATGTTAGTACACACATGTACCAAGTATACATCCATACTTGGCCCTCTATTTACAATGAATGCCAAAAAAGCAGCGTATTTAGAACCATTCCAACCACAGCTGGTTGGCACAGGAACCTAGACTAGATAAATGTATCCATTCTTTATGTTGGACTTTGTAATGTTTATCAGAATTGCTTTGCACCTTGAAATATCCAATCGCCTGCTTTATATTTACATTTTTCAGTGAATTGAGTAGACATGCTCCTACACACTGCGTTCCTATCTAGGAGAGGGCTTGTACACCATATATGAGGCCTTATGGGACATATCTCCTTATATCGTTTCATATATTGTTTTAATTTCCTAAATCACCTACGTGTACAAATGGAAGATAATCAGTATTGGCTAAAGGGTCCGGGTTTTATAAAGATTATCTTTGTAACAAATTCAGGCCTTGGCCACTCACATATAAATGCTTACAGGGAACACCGGCGAAGGGTAGTAGAAATGGATGGATCGCAAAAGTATCACACCAAAAACTCACTAACTCCGTAGCAACTTGGGAAACGTACGAAAGTTTTGACAAAACTATTATGGAGGTCACACCAGTGTCATTGCCACCAAGTGGTCACCTTTAGTATTGCAGCAACCTTCCATGGTCAGACAATATTATAGACGTCACCTCCAATGTTTAGGTGTTGCAGTGGCCCCCAGAGGACACATTAAATGTTGCATTTTATATCTGCATTTGAAATACGTTAGTAGGATGGGGACAGTATTTTGGGATGTCTGTGTTGCAAAGTTAGGTTCAGCATTTTAGGTTATAGCTCAGGAAATACTTGTTAATCTTGTGTGGTTATTAACTAAGCTGTGAATTGTTGGGTATTGACCAGGGAATTCCAGAATTCAGGAATGAAATAAAGGAAAAGATATATTGAACAACTTTTCTTTCATATGGGATTTTTGATATAAAATTGGAAATTCCCTGGTCAGTTCCAGACTATTGGTTATTTAGTAATAAACCCTGTAGGTTTCATTCTTCTAAACTTAGAATTGTTGTGAATTGAAAACCAAACTGATGAACATGAGCCAAAATAGGAAAAGTCAGAAAATGGCAAAACTGATGAATTCTCTCAACGTATCTATTCTAGACTAAATTGCGCAATATGGGTTTCAGTTCTACACAATATATTAACATGTTAAAAAACATTATTTGAGTTGCAATAATTATCTGTTAATGACATGTAGTTTTACTGAGTTTTTGTTTTAATGTTCACACTGTAGTTTGGCATTTACTGATACTTTTTTATTCTTGTATAAATATATATCACTATATATAATGTTCAACATTTTATATACACACACGGAAACACTGTTTACTATGGCTGTATATTTTAAATATTGTTCTTCCAATAAAACCTATTATATGAAATGTATTGATCAGCTTCTCAAGGAGACCTGTAATAGCTAACTGTGGCACTGCAGAGGCTTGCTAACTACATTTCCCATGATTCTCAGCTGGCCTTCTTGCTGACCATTATGTGAAATGCAGACTATATAGATATACAGTGCCAAAGTTATTGCAGCCACAGACTGACTTCAGAATATCAACTCGTCTCCATTGCTTATTAAATCTGTCCTCGAGCTGGTTTTCAAAACCTTTTAACCAGTCGTCACTAGTGCCATGTTGGTGTGGATGGTAAGGATTGGCATGGCACTGTGAGATACAGGTATGTGGGCAGGGCCGGTGTAAGGATTCCTACCTCTACATTCTTTCAGAGGTTTATTTACTAAACTCTGAATTGCAGTGAAGAGACACTTAGTGAAAGCAGATGTACTGGGGAGACATTTAGAGAAAGGAAACAGACCGGAGTGACATTTAGGGAAAGGAGAGAGAGAGAGAGACTGTTGAGATATTTAGGAAACAGATTAGGAGATATTTTAGGAGAGAGAGACCATGACATACTCATGCAAAGCGTAAGAAAATCCAGCGTTGTTTCACTGAGTTAAACAACATGTAAATCGAAAAGGCACCTCTATTGGCAATCTGGGAGACAACCAGCATAAGCTGTGTTAACCCTACAATGTAAACATTGCAGGGTTAAGGGGGACAGGCACTCTGCACCCAGACCACTTCAAAGAGATGAAGTGATCTGGGTGCCTATAGTTTCCCTTCAATTTACATAAGTCAACTTGTCTGATGGGTTCATTTTACGTTAAAAAAAAATCTGTATAATATATTACATATAAATATAATTTAATATATAAGGATCTATTTACATGGTCAGAAACTCACACACTGTGTCACTTACACACTTACTAACACATGCATTCACTAACATTTAGACACGTCACTCACACCAGTTTACATAGAGGCACTCTATATTTACACACACCAAAAATATTCCTCTTGAAAATGCTCCTCAAGATATTGCACTCTGCCATGTGCCTATAACACTCACACATTCTCCCTCCAGCCAACCCATCTGAACATATCATTAGTAGGATGTCTGCTCAGCATCCAGTACTGAATGAGAAAAGTGGGCTTTGTTTGTTAAACAGTGATCTGCAGTAAACTAAGTTACAAACGACCAGCTAAAATAACTAAACTGAGTATAGCGGAGTCTGCAAATTGTTCCAAATCAGCACATTTTGCAGTTCTGATTGAATCAACTACAATTGTGGATAATTCACAAAGTTTGTGACTCATCCGGAATGCTTTACTGTTGGACGTAAAGCAAAATGGATACATGTAATCTCCAAAACCCGATATCCCCTATATTTCTGTACAATATTAACAAAAAAAATAAAATAGAGTAAATTTGCATAATTCAAATGTTTGGGTATACCTGAACATCAACCTAGACATAAAATATGTTCTGTGCTCAAAACATTCCATTTCCAATAAATGCCCCATTTTGTTTTCTCATAAAAAGTAGTGAAGGGGTTTAAACAAAGTATTCTAGATGGGGCACACACCACCTGGCTTGGAAGTTTACTAGTGATTGTATTGCCAAACGATTTTAAAACGTTTCAAGATTTGCCAATATTTGTCACGGACGCCAACTAAGGTGAAATTACGAGCCTTTTCAGCCCTGGAGAGTACTTCTTATTCAACACATCATGGAGGATCAGCACAGATTAATAAAATATACCATGTGCAAACCACTAAAGATAGGGGGGAGAGAATGGTGAGTCAGTCGTATATAATATTACTCTCTTTAGATTACCTGATTAAGTGGGTCCTAAACACAGTGAAGGAGTTTAAGAATGCGTGGGATAGGCATAAGGCTACCCTAGAGAATTAGTTGTGGGTGCAGAGGCCTACACGTACTAGGAGATCTCTTACCAGGTATATAAATAATACGTATATTTAAATAGTGGGTGTACAGACACTAAAAAGAAAACGTAGAAAAAGTGGTTTTAAACGGGGAGCATAAAATGTAGACTAAAACAAAATCTGGTACAGATACAGTACTACACACAGAGGGATAAATGACAATAAGATCAGCTTAAACTGGATAAAACAATAAAATCCAAAAAGTAAAGCTACGGGAAACACAAAAGCATTAGAAACAGTATAGGTGCCCCAAATGGATAAATATGGTCTAGATATGGTTTATAACGACATTGATCCTTAATGGGTTAACAGCCAGAACACCCAAACCTTTCCAAGCGGCATTAAAGTGCTTTAAAGCACAAATAGAAAAATAAAAGGGGGGGGGGAGAGGATATTAGTGAATTATTATTTTTTCTATTACAATCATAGATGCAAAACGTGACCATGAAACCTAGATACAAGTATGTAGAAAACATGTAAACACAATAATCATTTAGCTTGGGTTAGAGGCTTTTATTGTAATTAACATCCTTAAGTAACAAAAACATCATTTAGAGGACACACAATGTGGGAATTGTTGATTTCTTCAGGATTCTGCTAAACGAGGAAGTTCATTACCCAGAATTACTTTCCTCTCCACGCCGCTTTCTGTAATGGCGGCCAGACGGATAACGCCACCACTGGACCCGTCTCGTTCCATGGCCAATGATAAAGCTGTAACAAGAGCATCATTCATTATTCCGTGCAAAACACAGTGAAACAAATATCCACGACGTTGCAGTCCGCATAAAAGTACGCATGGACACAGGTTTTTACCAGTGGTAATATAAACATTACAATTCTCAAAAATAGTAAAACGTATCCAAACAAAGGCCCCATTTAAACATTATTCTGTAAATATTGTATTTTATCGGTTTCTAGATAGAATGTTAAGTAGATCCAGCAGGAAACCTGCATGAAGGACTTAAAAGACAACTGTCACCAAATTTACTTTATTATAAAAATCTTTGCAGCATGTAATAAAAAGATGTTTTTTAATAAGGTATATGTAAAAACAGCTGTATATCTGGTCCCTACCACTGGCACATTACTGAATGCCTTCGTTCAGGTTGAGTTAGAATCTGACCACAAGTTCTATGATCTGCCCCGCTTCACTCTCTGTACTGAGCTGTGATGTCATCAGTCATCGCCCTGTGTGGTCTAAGCAGTGTCTTTCGGTGCCTGGTCTTTTATCCTCCTAAGACTGCCTTCTTGTTTGAGTTGCTACAGCTAAATAGCTGATTGTTTGGATATCGATTTGGTCTGTCTTAAAGGACCAGCTTGCTGAAGTGCTTTATTGGTGAGGAGTACCCTAGTTTAACCCCAGTTTACAATAGAAATCAGCACTTTTATAAATTAACTAGGGAACTCATCCCGTCAAACATCCCCCATAGCTAACGGAAGTGGCAGGTACGCTCCGTAGCTCTAGACGTGCGCGGGTGTGCACCAAGTCAGAGGCTTCTCATTGAGATTGGTTATTTCCCTATGAATAGAATGAAAGTCTCTTCCGGGAAAAAAAAGAGTAGGGCTTGCTAAGGCTGCCATTCATAAGATCTTTCAAGATATACCCACAATGAATCCATGCATGTATTCACTGGAGGTATACATACTAAGTAACGATTTTTCTTTTTGTTAATATGTGGGAATTTTCATGTGTTGAATCACTCATCCTTTACCTACACTAAAAATAAATGTTTTCAGTACATGCTACAAGGATTCTTATAACAAAAATGTTAAGGGGTGAGCGTTGCCCTTTAATCATCCTGTCTTAATACATTATGCAGATCTAGATATATATAGAATCTCATTCTAAATGTCAGCTTGTGGCACATATCCCCAGAAAATGCAGAGACTAGAATCCAGGTCCTCCCTTTATTTTCAAAGGAAGCATTGCATATTGATTGATTCTAGAAAACCCTGTGGGATCTTTATTGAATATGCAATAGGCAATTCAGCAGTTGTGAGTAATTCAGGCCTCCCCAATAGCCCCGCTTTAGTTTCCTGAAGTCCAGCATCTGGAGCCACCAGGGATCTGATCCCGGGCAGCACAGCGAGCACATCTTATGATGCTGTGCAGCGGGCACTAGGCCTTCAGCTGTGCTCTTTGCATGGACTTCAAGGTTGTGAAGTATGAGTAATTTCACACAAAAACAAAGAATAAAACTTAAAAAGGAAGCTGAAACATTTAGAGAAGCAGCCACGGGAATGGAAACCTTAGATATTGCAGTGTGTCCAGAAGGCAGTATCCCCTGACTCCTATAAAACAATACATCCCTACAATAACGACAATCTAAGCGGAGTGGACTCACTGTTCAAACTAAGGAAAAACAAGGTGAAGCAGTTTATAGCTCCGTTTCTGCATACCAAAGTGGAACCGTAACAGTTAAAACTAGTCTGCAAAACAAAACGGGTAGTGGGAGATTAATAGCACATGCATTCTGAGAAGTCGCAGGGATCTCTGCATCACTCAGAGCCTGGATTATTGGGGTCTCCCACCCACCAGTTTACAAAGAAGGGAAATATAAATAACCACTTCTTGGTTTTCACGTAGGGTGAGATAGATAAATAGCTTAAGTCTCACCATTAGCTGTGAATGTTAAACACTCCTCCTTTGTCATTCCTGTTTTGTATGTAGAATCAACAAAGCCGTATATATAGGAACTGCCGGAACCTCCAATAGAGA
This sequence comes from Pelobates cultripes, assembly GCA_933207985.1. NCBI lineage: Eukaryota > Metazoa > Chordata > Amphibia > Anura > Pelobatidae > Pelobates > Pelobates cultripes. Next base: position 24,770,043 of record OW240914.1, read on the forward strand.
AAGACTGGTGAACCATCATTCCTCCCATGGGTACAGTGTATACCTGTGGGACCAAGAGGAAAGTAAAAAACATCAGGAACGGGAGGAAGGCATGAAAGGTGACAGACGGCAAGACAGACACAATGAAAGACCCTATAACTCAAATTCTAAAGAATGAAACCAGAGTGGACATTCGCACCTGCCCTCCTTTCCTCTTGTCCCACCCGGCAACGATAATCCCCGCTGTCAGATCCTCGCGGTAGCGGTAACACATCTCCTTAAATAGACTGGCGGCTGTGTGTACCAAGGGAAGTCCATCAAGCTCAATACTGTGGGAGGACAAATGTATTATCACGATTTATTTATTAAGAACCAATATATTCTACAGTGTTAGAAATGTTGAGTATCTAAGGGTTAAATAAAACACGACGGCTAGTGGCTAAAGTTGCAGAAATAACATCAATTATCTACAGGGGCAGAATCTATGCACCAAAACCATCTCATTCAGCTGAAGTCAACTGAGTGCTTAGACGGGTGTTTCCAAATTGGTGTTCCGCGAGAACACAATAGGGGTTCCGCCAAAATTTCTAAAAACAAAATGGCAGCGGGCAGCAATAGGCAGTGATCTCCCTGTTCATCTCCCTTGCGCGCACAGCAGTGATTCCAGGGCCGGAATATGACGTCACTCCGGCTACGGCATCACTAAGAGGCGCGCAAGGGAGCTGAGCTGGGAGATCACTGCTCCCTCGCCACCCGCTCTGCATCCCCAATGGACACCAGGGACTGAACGCCAGCCGCTCAGCAGCCACACTGGACCCCAGAGACTTCACACTAGTCTCTCAGCAGCCCCACTGAACACCAGCAGTCCCATGCCACCACTCCCAAAGGTAGGGGGGCTGGATGGAGTAAAATTAAAAAAAATAAAGTGTGTGTGTCTGACAAAGAGTTGATACACGATGTTGATATACTATGTCAAAGAGTTTCACGGGAAAAATTATTTGGGAACCCCTGGCTTAGACTATCCCTTTAATAAAGATATATATACACACACACCAAACAAGGATAATACATATTAGAAGTAAGTCTTAATTTTATATTTAAATTTTCAAAGAAGTGACAGTTGCCCTTTCACCCATGTAGTGATTAAGATTTTGTGAGTGTTACCTGTGGAATCCTAACTGGTAAGAGACAGCATCTGCGATGGCTTGGGTATCTGCAGCAGATCCAGAGCGGCAACAAAATATTCTGTCATGCACAGGAGTGAGTTTATCGGTGACCCGGTTAGCGATGTAGGCCCTGCAAGAAAAGAAAACACATGATTCCGTGTTCTGTTCCTGCCATAAATGCAACTCCTGTACCGGCCACCTCTTCACTTTACTCACCCAGTGGTTGTTCTGGAATCAGCACCAATAACAACACCGCCATCAAATTCAACAGCCATGATGGTTGTCTACAAGGGAAAACAAACAACATCTCTTTAAATATAAATCAGTGTTTTAAAAACTTTTTACAAATTAGATATATGGCGGTGAATTCAAAGCCCATTCCGTCTCATTCAGTTGGTTATAGTGCCTGGAGTCCCCAGGCAATAGCACTCCATTGAGTATTAAACCATTTTAAGCAGTTTAAACACTGAAGGAGGGTCCCTGGCAAACCACAGCATAGCAACCATCCCCCCCGGAGACATGGCTAAGGCAGAAATTAGACAATATCGTGTAGCCATAACAATTTATACCAGTAATGAGCGCTTGACACTCTCACCCGCTGCAGCTCAGGCTACTGCTTCCTCGCTAGACCAAGAAGCACATAGGGCATGGGTTGCTAGGGACTCTCACATTAAAAACAGTTTAATGCTAAATGGAGGGACAGTGCCAGAGTTTCCAGACACTATAACCACTTCAATGAGATGAGGCAGTTACAGTGCCTACAATGTAATGTTCTGTGAAATGGCATGTTTACATTTGTCCCTAAGAACACCTCCTGGGACTGTCACGTAAACTGTCACTAGAGGGGCTTTCTAGCATGGTCCTGCAATCTTTGCAGAGTGTGAGCGTGCCAAACTTTGGAAGAATGTACCGTATTTATCGGCATATAACACGCACCGGCATATAACACGCACCTCATTTTAAGAAGGAAATTTCAGGGAAAAAAAACTTAAAGGACCACTATAGTGCCAGGAAAACATACTCGTTTTCCTGGCACTATAGTGCCCTGAGGGTGCCCCCACCCTCAGGGACCCCTTCCCGCCGGGCTCTGGAGAGAGGAAGGGGTTAAACACTTACCTTTCTCCAGCGCCGGGCGGGGAGCTGTACTCCTCCTCTCCTCCTTGCTCGCGACGTCATCGGCTGAATGCGCATGCATTCAGCCGGTCGCATAGGAAAGCATTTGCAATGCTTTCCTATGGACGCTTGCGTGCTCTCACTGTGATTTTCACAGTGAGAAGCACGCAAGCGCCTCTAGCGGCTGTCAATAAGACAGCCACTAGAGGCTCTGGAGGCTGGATTAACCCTCAGTATAAACATAGCAGTTTCTCTGAAACTGCTATGTTTATATATTAAAAAAAAAAAAAAAAAGTTAATCCTAGAGGGACCTGGCACCCAGACCAATTCATAAAGCTGAAGTGGTCTGGGTGCCTAGAGTGGTCCTTTTAAATTTCAAATAAAGAACTTCTTACTTCCCCTTCCCCCTCTTACCCCTTCTTACTCCCCCTCCCCCTCTTCTTACTTCCCCCTCTTACCCCTTTCTTACCCCCCTCCCCTCTTGCCCCTTTCTTACTCCCCCCTCACCCCCTTTCTTACTCCCCCCCTCCCCTCTTCTTACCCCCTTTCTTACTCCCCTCCCTCTTCTTACCCCCCCTTTCTTACTCCCCCTTCTTGCTTCCCCTCCCTCTTACCCCCCCTCTTCTTACCCCCCCCCTCTCTTACTCCCCTCCCCCCACTTCTTGCTCCCCCCCCTCCCCTCTATTCACCCCCTTCTTACCCCCCTCCCCTGTAGCGTGGCCGAGCTGCTCTTCTGTCCGCGGTGTCCGGCCGGAGTGATAGGAAGGTGCACACTCAGTGTGCACCTTCCTGTCAGTCCGACCAGGTACAGGAAACAGAAACTCCTGTTCAGTCTTTTACTGATTCATTGAAAGGGTAAGTGCCACTATAATTGTGTGTGTATATATATATATATATAAAACTGTGTCCTGTACTCATTAAGTGTTTTGCTGTCTCAGTATTATATATCAAGAAATATATAATATTATAGTTCCCCCCAGTAATAGTGTGATATCCCTCTCAATTCATTGTTACAGTCTCAGTATTATATATTAATAGATATACATTATATGCCTCTCTATTCATTGTTACTGTCTCAGTATTATATAATATTATATTTCCCCCAGTAACAGTGTGAGGTCCTGTATCACTCATTGTTACTGTGTCAGTAATAAATAATATTATATTTCCCCCAGTAATAGTGTATTATTACTCATTGTTGCTGTCTCAGTATTATATATTAATAGCTATATAATAATAGGAGGTCCTCTATTATTACTTATTGTTGCTGTTTTAGGATTATATATTATTATTATATTTCCCCCAGTAACAGTGTGAGGTCCTGTATTATTACTCATTGTTGCTGTCTCAGTATTATATATTAATAGATATATAATAGGAGGTCCTCTATTACTCACTGTTACTGTCCTGGTATTATATATTAATAGATAGATAATAATAGGAGGTCCTGTATTATTACTCATTGTTGCTGTGTCGGTATTATATATTAATAGATAGAGAATAATAGGAGGTCATGTATTATTACACACTGTTACTGTCTGAGTATTATATATTAATAGATAGCTAAAAATAAGAGGTCATGTTTGTATTATTACTCATTGTTCCTGTCTCTGTATTATATATTTATAGATAGATAATAGGAGGTCCTGTATTATTACTCACAGTTACAGTCTCAATATTATATATTAATAGATAGATTATATTATAATAGGAGGTCCTGTATTATTACTCATTGTCCCTGTCTCAGTATTATATATTAATAGATAAATAATAAGAGGTGCTGTATTATTACTCATTGTTGCTGTCTCGGTATTATATAGTAATAGACAGATAATAGGAGATGATGTATTATTACTCACTGTTACTGTTACTATTATATTATTATGAGGTGCTGCATTTTATTATATATTATAATATTAGGAGGTGCTCAGTAATTGCTGTATTATATCATATTATTATAGTATATCAGTAGGTGCTGTATTATATCAAATAGTATTATTTTATTAGGAGGTGCTGTGTTATATTATCATTATATTATTATTATATATATTATATTAGGAGGTGATGTGCTGTATTATTATTATATATCAGTAGGTGCTATATTATTATATATCAGTAGGTGCTATATTATTATATATCAGTAGGTGCTATATTATTATTATTATATATCAGTAGGTGCTATATTATTATTATATATCAGTAGGTGCTATATTATTATTATATGTTATTATTATATATCAGTAGGTGCTATATTATTATTATTATATATCAGTAGGTGCTATATTATTATTATATATCAGTAGGTGCTATATTATTATTATATATCAGTAGGTGCTATATTATTATTATATATCAGTAGGTGCTGTATTATTATTATATTATTATATATCAGTAGGTGCTATATTATTATTATATATCAGTAGGTGCTATATTATTATTATATATCAGTAGGTGCTATATTATTATTATTATATATTATTATATATCAGAAGGTGCTATATTATTATATATCAGTAGGTGCTATATTATTATTATATATTATATATCAGTAGGTGCTATATTATTATTATATATCAGTAGGTGCTATATTATTATTATATATTATTATATATCAGTAGGTGCTGTATTATTATTATATATTATTATTATATATCAGTAGGTGCTGTATTATTATATATCAGTAGGTGCTGTATTATTATTATATATTATTATATATCAGTAGGTGCTGTATTATTATTATATTATTATATATCAGTAGGTGATGTATTATTATTATATTATTATATATCAGTAGGTGCTGTATTATTATTATATTATTATATATCAGTAAGTGCTATATTATTATTATATATCAGTAGGTGCTATATTATTATTATTATATTATTATTATATATCAGTAGGTGCTATATTATTATTATATTATTATTATATATCAGTAGGTGCTATATTATTATATTATTATATATCAGTAGGTGCTATATTATTATTATTATATTATTATATATCAGTAGGTGCTATATTATTATTATATTATTATATATCAGTAGGTGCTATATTATTATTATATTATTATATATCAGTAGGTGCTATATTATTATTATATATTAGTAGGTGCTATATTATTATTATATTATTATATATCAGTAGGTGCTATATTATTATTATATTATTATTATTATATATCAGTAGGTGCTATATTATTATTATATTATTATTATATATCAGTAGGTGCTATATTATTATATTATTATATATCAGTAGGTGCTATATTATTATATTATTATATATCAGTAGGTGCTATATTATTATTATTATTATTATATTATTATTATATATCAGTAGGTGCTATATTATTATTATATATCAGTAGGTGCTATATTATTATATATTATTATATATCAGAAGGTGCTATATTATTATATATCAGTAGGTGCTATATTATTATTATATATCAGTAGGTGCTATATTATTATATAATTATATATCAGTAGGTGCTATATTATTATTATTATATATCAGTAGGTGCTATATTATTATTATATATTATTATTATATATCAGTAGGTGCTGTATTATTATTATATATTATATATCAGTAGGTGCTGTATTATTATTATATTATTATATATCAGTAGGTGCTATATTATTATATATCAGTAGGTGCTATATTATTATTATATGTTATTATTATATATCAGTAGGTGCTATATTATTATTATTATATATCAGTAGGTGCTATATTATTATTATATATCAGTAGGTGCTGTATTATTATTATATATTATATATCAGTAGGTGCTGTATTATTATTATATTATTATATATCAGTAGGTGCTGTATTATTATTATATATCAGTAGGTGCTGTATTATTATTATATATCAGTAGGTGCTATATTATTATATATCAGTAGGTGCTATATTATTATTATATGTTATTATTATATATCAGTAGGTGCTATATTATTATTATATATCAGTAGGTGCTATATTATTATTATATATCCGTAGGTGCTATATTATTATTATATATCCGTAGGTGCTATATTATTATTATATATCAGTAGGTGCTATATTATTATTATATATCAGTAGGTGCTATATTATTATTATATATCAGTAGGTGCTATATTATTATTAATATATATCAGTAGGTGCTATATATTATTATATATCAGTAGGTGCTATATTATTATTATATATCAGTAGGTGCTATATTATTATTATATATCAGTAGGTGCTATATTATTATTATATATCAGTAGGTGCTATATTATTATTATATATCAGTAGGTGCTATATTATTATTATATATCAGTAGGTGCTATATTATTATTATATATCAGTAGGTGCTGTATTATTATATTATATATCAGTAGGTGCTGTATTATTATATTATTATATATCAGTAGGTGCTATATTATTATTATATATCAGTAGGTGCTATATTATTATTATATATTATTATATATCAGAAGGTGCTATATTATTATATATCAGTAGGTGCTATATTATTATTATATATTATTATATATCAGTAGGTGCTATATTATTATTATATATCAGTAGGTGCTATATTATTATTATTATATTATTATTATATATCAGTAGGTGCTGTATTATTATTATATATTATTATTATATATCAGTAGGTGCTGTATTATTATTATATATCAGTAGGTGCTGTATTATTATATATTATTATATATCAGTAGGTGCTGTATTATTATTATATTATTATATATCAGTAGGTGATGTATTATTCTTATATTATATATCAGTAGGTGCTGTATTATTATTATATTATTATATATCAGTAGGTGCTGTATTATTATATTATTATATATCAGTAGGTGCTGTATTATTATATTATTATATATCAGTAGGTGCTATATTATTATTATATTATTATATATCAGTAGGTGCTATATTATTATTATATATCAGTAGGTGCTATATTATTATTATATTATTATATATCAGTAGGTGCTATATTATTATTATTATATTATTATATATCAGTAGGTGCTATATTATTATATTATATATCAGTAGGTGCTATATTATTATTATATATTATATATCAGTAGGTGCTATATTATTATTATTATATATCAGTAGGTGCTATATTATTATTATTATTATTATTATTATATATCAGTAGGTGCTATATTATTATTATTATAATATATCCGTAGGTGCTATATTATTATATTATTATTATTATATATCAGTAGGTGCTGTATTATTATTATATTATTATATATCAGTAGGTGCTATATTATTATATATCAGTAGGTGCTATATTATTATTATATTATTATTATATATCAGTAGGTACTATATTATTATATTATTATTATTATTATATATCAGTAGGTGCTATATTATTATATTATTATTATTATATATCAGTAGGTGCTATATTATTATATTATTATTATTATATATCAGTAGGTGCTATATTATTATTATATATCAGTAGGTACTATATTATTATTATATATCAGTAGGTGCTATATTATTATTATATATCAGTAGGTGCTATATTATTATTATATATCAGTAGGTGCTATATTATTATTATATATCAGTAGGTGCTATATTATTATTATATATCAGTAGGTGCTATATTATTATTATATATCAGTAGGTGCTATTATTATTATATTATTATTATATATCAGTAGGTGCTATATTATTATTATATATCAGTAGGTGCTATATTATTATTATATATCAGTAGGTGCTTATATTATTATTATATATCAGTATATCAGTATTATGCTATATTATTATATTATTATTATTATATATCAGTAGGTGCTATATTACTATTATTATTATATATCAGTAGGTACTATATTATTATTATATATCAGTAGGTGCTATATTATTATTATATATCAGTAGGTGCTATATTATTATTATATATCAGTAGGTGCTATATTATTATTATATATCAGTAGGTGCTATATTATTATATTATTATTATATTATTATTATATATCAGTAGGTGCTATATTATTATTATATATCAGTAGGTGCTATATTATTATATATTAGGAGGTGCTGTATCATTGAAGGCCTAGCAGTTCAGGCTGTCCCCGGTCTCTCGTACCCCCCGCCCCCCGGCTCCCCCCGTTCTCCCCCCGGCACACTCACCCCGGTGCTGACGGGTCGGTCCATCCAGTCCATGCCGGAGGGGAGGCCGCCGGTGTGAGCGGACGCGGTGGGGAAGCGCATTACTCTGGCCGCCATGACTGAGCTGTGAGAGCGCCGGTGGGAGAATGAGGGCGGAGTCACACACTACGGAAACCGCGTCAGGCCAGCTCCGGGTGCACCAACATGGCGGAACACGCGCTCTCTCACTCGGCGGGTGCAGCAAGATGGCGGAGAGCGCTGTATCACTCGGCGGGTGCAGCAAGATGGCGGAGAGCGCTGTATCACTCGGCGGGTGCAGCAAGATGGCGTCCAGATCGTCGTGCGCAGGGGGTGTTCCAAAATGGTGGGACGGAGTCTCGCCGCTCAGTGGGTGTACCAAGATGGCAGCCGGTGGGCTGGGTATTTTCACGGGTAGTGAAATCTGATAGAAGAGAGCTGCCTAGCTATAGAATGTGTCTGAAAGTGAGCAATGTACAATAGGTGTACCAAGATGGCGTCTTATCATTTTATATGGGATTCATAAATAAAGTAACAAACCTCTCAGATATCCCATTCACAGAGGACAGACATTATTTATTCCGTGTTAATACAGCTAAAACAAACTCTGTGTCTCCTACAGGGACCGCAGGGCGCCAGCAAGTCCAGCTTTCTGTGGGTCTTGTCCACATTCAGTTCCCTTATGTCCCCAGGCAGCACGGCGCAAGCGCATCGTTAGACATGCTGTGCAGCGGGCACTCGGACCATACAGAGACTGCGTCAGCCTGGCACCCTTAATGGACCTGGAAGTAGGGGGCCCAGAGGGTGCATCAGCATAGCGCCCTGCATGGACCTGCAAGTAGGTTATCCAGAGAGTTTGCGCAGGATGTAACCCTGCATGGACCTGCAAGTAGGTGGTCCAGGGGGTGTGTCCGCTTAGTGCGCTGCATGGACCTGCAAGTTGGGAGCTCAGAGGGTGCGTCAGCATAGCACCCTGCATGGACCTGCAAGTAGGTGGTCCAGAGGGTGCGGCAGCTTTGCCTCCTGCATGGACCTACAAGTAGGTGGTCCAGAGAGTGTGTCAGCTTGGCACCCTGCATGGACCTGCAAGTAGGTGGTCCGGAGTGTGCGTAAGCTTGGCATCCTGCAAGTAGGTGGTCCAGAGAGCGTGTCAGCATGGCACGCTGCATGGACCTGCAACTTGGGGGCCCAGAGGGTGCGTCAGCATGGCACCCTTCATGGACCTGCAACTTGAGGGCCCAGCGGGTGCGTCAGCATGGCGCCCTGCATGTACCTGCAAGTACGTGGTCCAGAGGGTGCGTCAGCATAGCGCCCTGCATGGACCTGCAAGTTGGGGGCTCAGCGTGTGCGTCAGCATTGCGCCCTGCGTGGACCTGCAAGTAGGTGGTCCAGAGGGTGCGGCAGCTTTGCCTCCTGCATGGACCTGCAAGTAGGTGGTCCAGAGGGTGCGTCAGCTTAGCGCACTGCATGGACCTGCAACTTGGGGGTCCAGCGGGTGCGTCAGCTTAGCGCGCTGCATGGACCTGCAAGTTGGGAGCTCAGAGGGTGCGTCAGCATAGTGCCCCGCACGGACCTGCAAGTTGTGGGCCCAGAGGGTGCGTTAGCATGGCGCCCTTCATGGACCTGCAACTTGGGGGCCCAGAGGGTGTGTCAGCATGGCGCCCTGCATGGACCTGCTAGTAGGTGGTCCAGACGGTGCGGCAGCTTGGCGTCCTGCATGGACCTACAAGTAGGTGGATCCAGAGGGTGCGGCAGCTTGGCGTCCTG
>OW240914.1:24780326-24806269 GCA_933207985.1 Pelobates cultripes
GGGAGCTGGGGTGTGCCGTTGATGTGGAGCAAGACGCAGCAGCAGAAGAGGACTCAGCCGAGGAGGTTATGGAAGAGGATGGAGTAGGAGGAGTAGAGGAGGTGGCAGCAGGACTGCCTGCAAGTCGTGGCGGTGTCACCAACTCCTCTGCAGAGCCATACATTCCATGCTTGGCAGCAGTCAGCAGGTTTACCCAATGCGCAGTGTAGGTGATATACCTGCCCTGACCATGCTTTTCAGACCAGGTATCAGTGGTCAGATGGACCCTTGCCCCAACACTGTGTGCCAGAGATGCTATTACTTCCTTTTGCACAATTGAGTACAGGTTGGGGATTGCCTTTTCGAAAAGTAATTTCGGCCGGGTACCTTCCACTGCGGTGTCCCAATAGCTACAAATTTTTTGAACGCCTCAGACTCCACCAGCTTGTATGGTAAAAGCTGTCGGGCTAATAGTTCGGACAAGCCAGCAGTCAGACGCTGGGCAAGGGGGTGACTTTCTGACATTGTCTTCTTAAGCTCAAACATGTCCTTGACAGACACATGACTGTGGGAAGATGAGCGTGAACTGCTCAAGGCGGGAGGCGGAGTGGCAGATGGTTGAGAGGGGACAAGGAGGACAGCAGTGGTTGACGTGGCTGAAGATGCTGGACCAGGAGGGGGCTGGCGGCTTAGAGTAGGCGAGCTGCTTGTACTCATGTGTTGATCCCATAGGCGTCTGTGATGTGAGATCATGTGCCTACATAAACAGTTGTACCTAGGTAGATTGTTGGACTTCCCGCGACTCAGTTTCTTTTAGCACAGGTTGCAAAATGGCATGCGCTGTTGTCAGAGCGGAACTGTACACAAAAAAAATTCCACACTGCTGAGCTCTGCAATGACGGCATTCTGGTGGTGGACACAGCATGCGTTGATTGGCGTGCTGTGGGGCTGACCCCGGGTGTCGATGCATGCTGTCTGACTGTGCCACTAGCTCCTTGCGACGACCTTCCCCTGCTTCCAACTCGTCTCCTCCTCCTCCCTGTCTCCCCATCTGAACTTTCACCCTGTTCTTCTTCTTGACGAGCGGGCACCCACGTGACATCCATGGACGCATCGTCATCATCAAACGCTTCACTTGTATCTGACAACTCAGCAAAGGAAGCAGCAGCGGGTACAACATCATCATCATCATCACCGTCACGTCCATGTATTACAGCAATGCTGCCTGCACAAGAGACTTCTTATCCCTGTTATCTACGCATCTCTGGCAATAATGGTTGCGCACATCACTCATTTTCTTCAAGCGGATGTGTGAATAACTCCTCTAACATACCAACGGCGGCTGTGGTGCTAGTTTTGGTGAAGTGGCGGCAGGCGGTGGTGGTATCTTGAGAGGTGCCTGAAGCTAAGCTGGAGGGAGGGATGGTGCGTGAGTTCTGAGCGGAGGTTGTAGAGATTGGGAATTGTCCTGTGTTAGCCAGTCAACTATGTCCTCCAGAACTTTTCAAAGTTCAGGAATGCGTGGCCGCACTCTGAAAACTGGGCATTATTCACAGGGCCAAAGGGAATCCCACAGCACCGCGACCCGCAGGTGGCCCCTGAAGTCATGGCCTCTTACCTCTGCCTGTCATTTTTGTTGGGATTAGTGGTACTATGCGTGCAAGCTACTGTGAGACCAGATATGAGTGGCAATGTGCACTGGCACAGTTGTGCAGAGCTACAAGGCTGTAGACCTGACTTACCAAGCAGAAGATAACTAACTGCTATTATTCAGTAATCTATAACAGTAAAAAAGTTTTTTGTTTTTAAATCCAAGCTATTGTGACACCAGATCTAATTAGTGGCACTGGTCAGCGTATCCACTGTTAGCGTAACACACCCGCTTTAAGGACACTGACTGCTATTCAATCTATAACAGTGAAAAAAGATTATTTTTAAATCCAAACTATTGTGACACCAGATCTAATTAGTGGCACTTGTCAGCGTATCCACTGTTAGCGTAACACACCCGCTTTAAGGACACTGACTGCTATTCAATCTATAACAGTGAAAAAAGATTATTTTTTTTTTAAATCCAAACTATTGTGACACCAGATCTAATTAGTGGCACTTGTCAGCGTATCCACTGTTAGCGTAACACACCCGCTAAAAGGACACTGACTGCTATTCAATCTATAACAGTGAAAAAAGATTATTATTTTTTAAATCCAAACTATTGTGACACCAGATCTGATGAAGTGGCGCGTAAAGTACGTATCCACTGTAGTGTAACACACCGCTTTAAGGACACTGACTGCTATTCAATCTATAACAGTAAAAAAAGTTTTTTGTTTTTAAATCCAAGCTATTGTGACACGGATCTAATTAGTGGCACTTGTCAGCGTATCCACTGTTAGCGTAACACACCCGCTTTAAGGACACTGACTGCTATTCAATCTATAACAGTGAAAAAAGTTTTTTGTTTTTAAATCCAAGCTATTGTGACACCGGATCTAATTAGTGGCACTTGTCAGCGTATCCACTGTTAGCGTAACACACCCGCTTTAAGGACACTGACTGCTATTCAATCTATAACAGTGAAAAAAGATTATTTTTTTTTTAAATCCAAACTATTGTGACACCAGATCTAATTAGTGGCACTTGTCAGCGTATCCACTGTTAGCGTAACTTACCCGCTTTAAGGACACTGACTGCTATTCAATCTATAACAGTAAAAAAAGTTTTTTGTTTTTAAATCCAAACTATTGTGACACAGGATCTAATTAGTGGCACTTGTCAGCGTATCCACTGTTAGCGTAACACACCCGCTTTAAGGACACTGACTGCTATTCAATCTATAACAGTAAAAAAAGTTTTTTGTTTTAAATCCAAGCTATTGTGACACCAGATGTGGTGGTGGCACTGACTGGGGAAATGGGCACAGTATGCACTGTGAGCCTGACACAGAAGCTGGCAGCAGTGGCAGACAACTGACTGCTATTCAATCTATAACAGTGAAAAAAGTTTTTTGTTTTTAAATCCAAGCTATTGTGACACCAGATGTATTTGGTGGCACTGACTGGGAAATGGGCACAGTATGCACTGTGAGCCTGACACAGAAGCTGGCAGCAGTGGCAGACAACTGACTGCTATTCAATCTATAACAGTGAAAAAAGATTTTTGTTTTTAAATCCAAGCTATTGTGACACCAGATGTAATTGGTGGCACTGACTGGGGAAATGGGCACTGTGAGCCTGACACAGAAGCTGGCAGCAGTGGCAGACAACTAAGTGCATTTACATTAGATAGAAAAAAAAAATCAAAAAAAGCATACCCTTATCCCTAACCTAGCTATGCTTTTCCCTATCTTATGAACAGCAGCTACACTTTCCCTCCTCTTACTAAGCATGCAGCTTGAGAATGAATCTAAAATGGATGCTGTCCAGTAGGTGGGAGGGTCTGCTAGGGAGGCTGTGCTGCTAATTGGCTGGAATGTGTCTGCTGACTGTGAGGTACAGGGTCAAAGTTTACTCAATGATGACGAATAGGGGGCGGGTCGAACCGCGCATATGTTCGCCCGCCGTGGCGAACGCGAACATGCTATGTTCGCCAGGAACCGTTCGCCAGCGAACCGTTCGGTACATCACTAGTCAATTACCTTCAATAATGGCAATTATTTTTACTCACTAAATTGAAATTCACAATAAATCTTAAAGCATCTACCAGCATGCTCTCCTCTCTTTGAATATTTGCATACGTAGAATAACTACATCTCCCTGCATGCTCTTGCTTCTTGAACTCTGTGCACTAACATGATGAACTACACATCCCAGCATGCACCGCTTCCTGGTACACTCAAAACACACCGAGCATTTTTTCTCATCCTGGAATCGGTGTGACAAACAGACAGACTCAACAGTTAGAGAAAGCATGTGTTTAACACCATGTCAGCTGGGGGCGTGCCTAATTTACATACCCACAATGCTTTGCAAAAAAATAATGGCCATTTTCATCTACGTAGTAAAATAATGCTAATCTTTTCATACATATTATGTTGTGTGCAAGTTTATTTAATAATTAATTATGCCGGATTCTCCAAGCTACGTCTTAACTAAGGATTTCTCTATATGCTTAAGAGGATATTTCTGAACCCGATCTGCTACTGAGATCTATGTCTATCATACTCTGGTTTCTCTTCAGACCGAATAAATCTTTCGCCTTTTACTAAAGATTTCCGTGGAGAGGAACGACCATGAGTTTCACTCAATTTTTTGAGGCCTGACACGTATCAGGCTACATAACGCATGTATAAAATCAGATTGAAATAGCAATCTAAACAATGGAATCAGTTTCAATGGTAATGTTCCCAACTAAATTCTAGGGTAACAAAATAAAATGTACATGTGTGACTAAATATTACAGTATTGCTTTACAGTGTCATTTGTTCATCCATATAATCCTACCAGTAAGTTCAATTTCCAGAGACAAAATAGAGTCATTAAATAGAAATGTCACATATTTCTCAGAATTTAATCTGGAGATTATTTTATGTCCAAGATGTTAAAATTGTAAAGTGTTACAGAGCACTAGTAGCAATAGTAAAAATCTCCCAGCATGCTTTACTGTCCTGGAATCAGGGCACATGCCGAATAAACTACATCTACTTGCATGCTCTCCTTTTTCTTTTCTTTTTTTAAATCTGTGCACTAACATGGTGAACTACACATCCCTGCATGCATTACTCTCCTAACACTGGTACATTCAAAATATACTACATTTCCCAGCATATTTTCTAACCTGGAATCAGTGTGACAAACTGGCAGGCTTCAGTTTTTTGGGTATCAGCGAGTACCATTAAGTTCTGTAGACAGGGGACTGCAAATCAGGAATAACACAACAGATGTTTAGAGACAAAGTGAAGTAATATTCTAAAAGGAAAAACCCTTAGTTTCTTGCATTATATGAAAATTAATTTCTTAAACCAAAACATTTTTTTTTTTTTTAGTTTTGAGTGAAACTTGGATTAAATAAAGTAAAAACAAAATCGTGTCAAAAACTAGTTCATGAAAATAGTTTTTATCTTTGTACAAGCAATCTCAGTCTCCTTAGAGACTGTCAAAAATTGCCATTGCTGACTATATTTCAAGTCATCATGGCGGGGTATTGGTAAAAGTTTTCAATTAGCAATAATCACGCCTCGGATTAACCTCATTGGCTACGATACTGCCAATGAGGTTAAACTCAGCTAAATAAAATGCACAGTCAACATTCAGAAAACTCTCATTTGTGTTGTGGAGATTACACTGTGAATAGGCGAGACTGAATTAGAGACAAATTGTAAATCGGATACTTCTCTTAGCTTCCTATCTGATGAAGTGACAAAGGACTGGGGTAGGCAAAATAAGTTTGTTTGGTTTTTAACCCTTTCTGCACTACGGGGAGGTGCAAGGGAGGGGAAGCTATAGTGCCAGGAAAAATCCTTTAAGTAAGATTCCCGGCTCTCATACCCAGAGGGCTTGGAGTCGTGGCTTGAAGCTATTAATCGTTTAATATTAGGTTTTGGCAATTAGGACTGCAGGCACTATAACAACTTACATAAGATGAAGTTGTTAAAGTGCCTTCAGTGTCCCAATTAAGAACTGATTTCTCTTGAAAGAAGTCCATTTATAAAGTGAGAAAGCAGGGATACTCTTACTGTCTAAACCTTTAGTTTAGAGAGTACCTTAGAGCCACCTTGTACCTACCTGGTCTAGCAGCTTCCTATCCCTATTACAAATGCTGCAGTACTGTTTATAGACTATGTTACATTGTACGGCACCCACTCTGTGCTGTAACACAGGAAATTCAGAGTGTGATAACAGCCTATGGAAATGACAGCAAATATAGTTTAAATAGAACATTTTAGAACAGATCGGTACCAAACTTTAATTTCTGCCAAATCTAGATTCTTGAAAGAATTTGGAAGTTAACGGGTTAATTCACCCCAGTTGTGAGAGTTTGATCCAATGCACCGGGGGACACAGGGGATTGAAATTGACTCTGTAATACTCACTAAACCAGAATTAAAATTTGTATTTAATATAGATAATAAGAACTCTCCCTCCCCCCTCTGGTTGTTTGAAAGCAGACAAACCTTTTCAGTGTGTCATACACTTTCCGTCCAACAGATGGCACATGATTACACACGACAGAAAAAAAAGCCACCAGATGACACACAAACAAATTAAAACATAGACAGCAAATGTGACAATTTTATAACATGACAGGAGGCTTCGTATTTGCTTAAGTCTTTCTTTACTTAAGCTTCACAGCAGCACTTTTTTACTTAGTAACAGGGTAACCAATCAGAAAAAGAGATAACAAGGTATAAGAGTCCCTCCCTGTGATGTCACTTCCTCTTTCTTTGCTGCTTCACACCAGTACAGGTCAGAGTGCCACTACCTCTTACTTTCTGTGGGTTATTTACTATCCTCTTTATTTTAACTTGTTATTTAATCTTTGTTTTTTCTTAGCTATGTTTCCCATACTTTAGCTATATTCTTATATTCCTATTTCTAAGGTGCTTGTCCCACCTTAGCTATCTTCTAAAGTTTTCTCTCTTAACTTATTACTGCCTAATTTTCTCCCTTTAGTCCTTTGGTACTGTCCCTTACGTTCTGTTTCATTTTTCTCTATTTTTCATTGTGTCTCTTACTTTTATTGGTCCGGGTTGCGGTCGGCATATTTTGCCCCGTTTTTCCCGGGCTTTTGGGCTGTGGAGTACGCCTCCATTGGCCCTGAGTGCGCACGGCGGCCATCTTGGATCTCGCGCATTGCCGCGAGATCCGAACGGCCGTTTGCACCTTTTGCGCATGCGCGAGATCGCGGCGGCCATTTTGTTGGAGCCGCGATCGGCGACCATTCTAGCCGCACGGCGGCCATTTTAATTGTTAATCGGCAGTACAAATATCTTACAAGTTTCACATATATAAGTTCTCTCACTTATATTTCTCAGACAATATTTCCCTCAGAGCAGAATTTGTTTTTCACAAGAGATACTTCTCTCTGTAATTCAGTTCAGGAGAATTTTCGCTTACACTACTCCCCCTGGTGGTGAATTAAAGGTACTACATTACCAATATTATTATGCATGTATATTAAACTACTCAATACTGTTATATTGGGAGCAACCCCCAATACCAGCCAGCTAAATATTTATCACAGTCATATTGTGATTTTTCTAAGGGTAAGTCCCTATATATTTTATGATTGCTGTTATACCATACAGCCCATGACTGGCC
This sequence comes from Pelobates cultripes, assembly GCA_933207985.1. NCBI lineage: Eukaryota > Metazoa > Chordata > Amphibia > Anura > Pelobatidae > Pelobates > Pelobates cultripes. Next base: position 24,787,565 of record OW240914.1, read on the forward strand.
CGCTTTGTCTGTGCCACCATACCTCTACACGAGTTTAAATAAGCACTCTGAGGTTATTGTATCTGGGTGACCCCCATTACAGCTTGCATTGTTGAAATTAAATATCTTTTGATATACAAGACGGCCCTAAAATACATTCTAATGCTGGCCTATTCTGCCCCATAGGTACCAACACTGTTGCTATGGAGGCTTCAAACCAAGACCAAAATCTGCAAGCGATTATAAACGCGGCTGTTGCCACTTCACTAGAAAAGACCCTGGCTCGGGTGCTGCCCATTGAGCCCAAAGATACCAAAATTTCTGAGCCCCCGCACTCTGATGAAGAGGCGGATGATTCCGATTCTACAAGAAGGAACCCTTCCAAACTCAATAAACAATATTGGAAAGGGGATGGGCCAGAATCACTCAAACGCAAAGGGAAAGAACTGGCTAAACGCCCAAAACAAGCGGACGCCAGGGAAAAACATTCCATACAGCCTACCTTGTCGGAAGAGGAAGACGACCCTTTCGACTCACACCCATTGGCCATTCTAGATGAATGGCAAGCTGGCCACTCTTCAGAAGACGAAGAAGTCTGGCCTGAGACATCTTTCAGAGAAGCACCTTTCCCTCAAGATATCACGGGAGACCCCACTACTGAGGTTTCAGTACCCGAAACCTTTCTGGATACGCTTGGTGAACCACTATTTGACCCACGACAGATCAGATACCCTCGATCTTCAGAATGGTCACTCCCAAATCACCTTTCACAATATATCCATTTCTGGATAAGGAGACCCCTAGACCGGGAGGTCCGCAAACGCCTAAGAGCTGAATGCCCTAGACCCACCTTACCAGACAAGGTCGCTATGACCCCGGAGTTTGATTCCCTGCTCTACACATATTTAGCCAGATCTGGCCGTGACCCTAAAAAGGGCATTGAGCGCAGCCTACGCATCACCCAGGACAAGATGTTGGATGTCCTAGGGCCCTTGGCAAGAATTCTACTACTGGCTGATGAAGCCCTCACTAACGAGGGCCCTTTAGACCCATCTGTGATCAGAGAATGGGCACTACGCTCCATTTGCCTGCTGGGCAATGCAAATACTTCCCTCTCTACCGAGCGTAGAAAAGCAGTGCTGCTGCGTATGGATGCCAAACTAGCCGACCTAGGGACCAAAGAGTTGGGCCCCAAGGCCAAGGGTCTATTATTTGGAGAACCCTATATTAAAGAATTACACAAGCATGTAAATTTATACGCCACCCTGAACAAGGCGCAATCATCCATGAGAAGAGTATTCCACCAACAACCCTCTCGGGTTTTTGGCAGGGCTGGCCGTCCAAGGGGTCGTGCAGTCAGCCGCTTCTGGCCCACAAGCCAACGCCAACGAACCCCCACTCCACCATTCTTCCCCAACTATCAAAATAGAGGTTTCTACACCCAAAGGTCAGATAGGGGAAGAGGAGGTAGAGCCCGTGGACGCTACAGATACCCAACAGGTGAGATTTCCTACTTTTCACCTCTCTACGGTTTCTCATGCGGGCAGGTTGTTACATTGTGTGGATATGTGGAAGACGCTGTCTTCAGATACATGGGTTCTAAACACGGTTCAGGGTTATTTCATAGAGTTTTATTCTCTCCCTACTCAAACAGGTCCTCCCCATTACCCGATAATGTCAAAATCTCAATGGCTCCTCCTCGATTCAGAACTACGTTCCTTGCTAACAAAAGGAGCAATTCAACCCGCTCCACACGACGAAGGCTTTCTAAGTTCCATATTCCTGGTCAAAAAGAAATCGGGAGAATTTCGCCCGGTAATCAACCTTCGCCAATTGAATACCTTCGTGATATACCGGCATTTCAAAATGGAAGGGATACATCTCCTCAGAGACATTCTCCGTCCAGGCGATTGGTTCACCCGACTCGACCTCAAGGATGCTTACCTCTCCGTGCCAGTACATCCATCCAGTCGACGTTTCCTCCGCTTCCCCTGGCACCACCGGATCTTCCAATTCACCTGCCTTCCATTCGGCCTGAGTTCCGCTCCCTGGTGCTTCACCAAACTGCTCAAGCCAGTCACCGCACATCTTCGAGCAAGGGGTTTTCGCTGCCTAATCTACCTCGACGACCTCTTACTACTCTGCGACAACATCTCCACGCTGCAGTCACAGACGAACTACACATCCTCATTGATAGAATCCTTGGGATTCGTCATCAACAAGGAAAAATCCTCGCTGACTCCATCCCAAATCATACAGTTTCTCGGCTTCGAGATCGACTCCTCCACCTGTGTTCTCCGCCTGCCTCAGTCCAAGTTAACCGCGATCAGGAAGGAACTGCGCAAGACGCTTCGCCAAGTGGATCTACCTCTCCGAGGTTTGGCTCGGATTATAGGCCTGCTTTCTGCCTCCATTCAAGCAATCTACCCAGGTCCCCTCCATTATCGGGCCATGCAACGCTTGAAGGCTCAATTCCTCCAGACCCATCCATCATACGACCAAAGGGTCCCGATCACTACCGAGGTGAGGGAGGAACTCTACTGGTGGCTTCGCCACATGTCTGCCTGGAACGGCAAAGCAATTTTTGGTCCCACTCCGGACTTTGTGGTGGAATCAGACGCGAGCCTCCAAGGCTGGGGTGCAACTTGTCATACAACTTCCACCGGGGGACCATGGACCGACGCAGAACACTCTCTCCACATCAACTGTCTGGAATTAATCGCAGGATCGTTTGCAATCCGCAGTCTGGCCAATCATCTCTCAGACTGCTGTATTCTCCTCCGAATGGACAATATCTCGGCCGTTCAATACATCAACAAATTGGGCGGGGCCAGATCTCACACCCTGTCCGAGGTGACAAAGGACATCTACAATTTTTGCTTCCAGCGCAACATAACACTCCGGGCAGAATACCTCCCGGGGGAGACGAACACCACTGCGGATTGGTTCTCCCGACATTGGAGAGACGGCAGCGACTGGCGCTTACACAGGTCAGTCTTCCTCCACGTCTCCAAACTCAGGGGCCCGTTTACTCTGGACCTGTTCGCCTCCCGGACGAATTTTCAAGTCCCACGCTTCTTCAGCTGGCTACCAGACCCGGAATGTTTGGCAGTAGATGCCTTTCTTCAGAAATGGCCGACGACGGGAGCCTACGCCTTCCCTCCGTTCGCGATGATCCCAAGAACCCTTCTTCAGATTCGCAGACAACAGGTCACACTGGTACTACTCACCCCGCTCTGGCAGGGCCAAGCATGGTTCCCAGATCTCCTGGACCTCTCCTGCCAACATCCCCTCCTTCTACCTCTATGGCCCAACCTGTTAGAGGACCCTCAAGGAAACCCTCATCCGATGATAATGCAAGGTCATCTCCAATTAGTGGCTTGGACTCTTTCAGGGGATCCTGGAATTTCGGAGAATTATCGCAGAGATCTAAAGAACTTCTCTGGGATTCCTGGGCTCCTGGAACCAGAAGATGCTACCTTTCTTCCTGGAGTACTTGGTGCAATTGGTGCATGGAACGGAATACCGATCCCCTTACAGCCCCTAGACAGTCCATACTGAATTTCCTCTCACACCTGTTCGACTTAGGCCGTACATACCGGTCCATCAACGTGGCCCGGTCAGCAATCTCGGCAGCCCATGTCCCTCTACATGGAATTCCAGCGGGCCAGGACCCGCTGGTTTGCAGACTATTGAGGGGCATCAAACTGGCTCGCCCCCCAACACCAAAATACTCCCATCTATGGGATGTTAACGTCATGATTCGTTTCCTGGAAACCTGGCCGAACAACGAAGATCTAACCCTCCGTCAACTCTCGGCTAAATTCACCTTGCTACTCTGCTTAGTATCCTTCCGACGAGTGTCGGATGTTCGAGCATTTGACCATGACGCTATCAATTTTTCCCCCGAAGGTGTCACCTTTTCCGTGTCCAGACGGACAAAATCAAACTCTTCTTCGGTATTTTACCCTTATTTCCCTAACCATCCAAAATTGTGTGTGGTATCACTTCTCTCTCGTTATTTACTACTCACCTCCTCCCTTCGTTCAACCTCCTCCAGCCAACTATTGATCTCCTACGTCCGTCCACATAATCCGGTGTCAACCATAACCCTTGCCCGATGGGTTAGGTGGTTGCTCTCCCTCGCTGGGATTGAGGCCTCCTTCGGAGCCCACTCTATCAGGGGAGCGGCGGCATCGGGAGCTTTCAGCGCTGGAGCCTCACTTCGGGACATTCTCCACTCAGCAGACTGGTCCCGGGAACATACTTTCCGCAACTTCTATTTTCGTCCGGCTGTGCACGCTTCCTTAGCCCTTCTTGGGGAGCGTTAAAACAGCAAATACGAAGCCTCCTGTCATGTTATAAAATTGTAGATTATGCTAACTTTAGTGTACCGATAATCTTAATTTTATTAATGACAGGAGGCGAGTATTTCCCACCCTTCACTCTCGTTCTTTTTCCCCTCCCTAAGGTCACCTATCTAGGTAAGTTCATTTAGACTAAATACATACTCTAGGTACCTCTACTGTGGGGAGGGCTAAGGGTTTCTCTCTAAGGGTGGATAGGTTACACTTCGTAGGAGGTGGGCTTTTAGACGAGATTTTCTAAATACCGAATGTCATATTTTATAAATCCAATTCTCGGATTAATCCTTGGTTTCGATTCTGCTTTCTCGTTTCAGCATAAAGCCCCTCATGAAGACAAGTTCAGTTGCCGTTCCATCTCAAGCATCACCTCGGCTCTCTAAGAAGACATGTTTACGTTCCTGTTCCCTCTCTAACATTTGCTTTCTCATCTGGCATCCTGAATTCTTCATCTGGTTCAGTTACAGTCCCTGTTCCTATTTGTTCGCAGCCAGAAAGAGGAAGTGACATCACAGGGAGGGACTCTTATACCCTGTTACTAAGTAAAAAAGTGCTGCTGTGAAGCTTAAGTAAAGAAAGACTTAAGCAAATACTCGCCTCCTGTCATTAATAAAATTAAGATTATCGGTACACTAAAGTTAGCATAATCTACAATTTCAATACACATTATAACATTGTAGTTGCTGAGCAGATTTCTTTGTTAACATAGTTGCAACAATACCTATTGAGGATGATTATTTACATTAACTATTCATTAACACAGATTGTAGTAACCACTCAGCTTGTGTTCTCTCCCTCCTACTCTCCAATTAAGGAGAAAGGAACGGTCATCAACAGCAACCAGCAGCTACAATAAAGCAGCACTGGGAGCCCACTTCACGCTCAGGAGAAAACACTCAAGCTCTTCCTCGTGAGTACTGAGTTTGGACACTTTAGAGCACATTTCACCAGTTACAAACTATAGAAATGATCCCTGAAAGTATAGTCTTGAGGAACAGCTACTACAAGCAAAGAACCGGCTGCAAAAGGTTTCTTTTGCACATGTGGTGACATTCTGTACATTTCACTTTTACACAAATATAAACAATATTATCAAACAACATTTTTTAAAAACAATTCCTGAAGTTTCATATAATTTCAATGCTTTTAAATAAAATTGACAAGATTGTTGGTGTGAAATAACAATGGCTTATTTTGCATACGACACGCCCACTAGCCAATGAGTCACAGCTTTCAGTTTGCAGGATTGTCCCAAAACTCCCACACTGCTCCCATACACACAGTCGCATTCTATAACAGCAACTATTCTTCCCAATATGTTATTCAGTGTAATTATTGTTATTCATCATAAGATAAGGACAGAAAACAGGACTGTGGAAACAATTTTGTACTGATCAGTAAGCAGTTTCAATTAAAAATTTTAGAACAGATCTGTACCAAAGTAAGTGTCACCTCGGGATGGCAGAGGTGCAGTATCTAGGACACCGGGTGGGGTGCAGAAACCGGAACCGGCCAAGATAGAGGCATTCGCTAGCTGGCCCAGTTCCCGCACCAAAACCCAAGTGCTTGCCTTCCTAGGGACTGCGAGGTACTACAGGAAATTTGTCCCCAATTATAGCGCCATTGCTAAACCCCTCACCAACCTGACCCGCAAGAACCTGCCCCAACAGGTAGCTTGGACCCTAGAGTGAGAGCAGGCATTCCAAGCTCTCAAGGACACCCTGGTAAAAGCCCCTGTGCTGGCTGCCTTTATCCCAGGAAAAGTTTTCTCGTCCACACAGATGCCTCTATGTTCGGACTGGGAGCAGTACTGAGCCAGGTCGGGGACGATGGCGGTTACCTCAGCAGGAAGCTCTTACGCAGGGAGGTAAGCTACGCCGCCATCGAGAAGAAGTGCCTGGCATTGGTGTGGGCACTCACAAAACTGCTGCCGTACTTGTATGGACAGCAATTTACCCTGCTCACGGATCGCAACCCGTTGGTGTGGCTTAACCAGGTCTTTGGGGACAATGCCAGGCTTTTACGGTGGAGCCTGGCCCTGCAGCCATATGACATTACCATCACCTACACACCCGGAAAGCAGAATGGCAATTTCGACGACCTGTCCAGGAAAATCGCCCTGGACAAGTGATCCGTGGGTGCTTTCCCCGGACATCAACAGGTTGATCCGCTGGGATCCACCTGTGGATGGCGACTAGTGGTTAAGGGGGGACCTGTTTAGCGGGATCACGACGAAACCGTAAAGTGTGGTAGCGTATTTGCCTATGTTCCCCATGTATCCGTGAATTAATTGTGTGTTTTACCTTCTCCCCGTTTGGGAGACCGCGTACGAACGCAGCCCGTTCGTCTCCCGAACGGGGACCACCCCAATAGCCCATTTAGAATGTTTATTTAGAATGTTCACACCTCGCTAACGAGTTGTGAAAACCACAAACTGCAAGGGAAGCGTCGTCGTGTGGCAACCCGTTCGTTAGACGAACGCCATCCAGGGGGAGCATTCGCAGATTGGTTCTCACCTCGTTCGGCTCCCAAAAGAGGACCTCCCCAGCGACCCTTGGAGTGTTCACACCAATCAATTAGAATGTTGTCAACTTGCAATATAAGTGTGAAACCGCAAGGAAAGTAATTAATGAGTGCTTCCCTGGGTGGCCGCCATTCGTATCCGGATAGGAGACGCTTCCCTTGCTTGGTTTCACCCAGGTACCCCGCGAACAGAGGCTGTTCGTGCTGGTTACCATTCTGGTGGTCCCTGAGATTGATGGGGACGCCCTGTGGGGACAATGGCGGTTTGGCAGGCTTTCTGTACCTGGGAGCCCAGGAGGTGGAAATCTTTCCTGTGCTGTTTCTCCCAGGTACAGAGAATCCTGGGTAGAACACCCCCCTGCCATTGGAAGTGGGAAACCCTGTATTTGGGTGGCGGGAACCGGGGACAAAGGGACAGGAGTTCACGTCACACGCACTGGCCCTTGGGAAGGGACATGAAGTGGCGGGAACAGGGGACAAAGGGACTAGGGATCCGGATCCAATATACGACCCCTGGGAGGGAGAGGACAAAGGGAGGGGACATTGTCTTTTACCTGTTTTCCACCCCCTTGCATGGGGAGAGTATAAAGCCGAGTGTGGCCAATAAAGCTTGTTGTTGTACCCCGGGAACTGTGTGTCGTCCAGTTACTGGTGGAAAATGGGTCTGGTCAATAATTAATAGCGGAGGTAACCAGCCGGGTTACCCAGGGTCGGTTACACTAACATACTCTGGTTTCTCACCTTTTACTCAAGATTTCTGTGGGAAGGAGCAGATTTTATGAAATCTGGCCAATGTCAGGCTATAAAATTGTTTAAAAAAAAAAAATCGTTTTAAAAAACAAATGTATGTAATGGTTGTTATAATGGCCGAAAGAATTATTTGTGTAAATCTGGCTAGGTATTTGCACTCCTACTCCAAAGCAAAAGTGTCTCTAAACATCAAAAACAATGTGTGTATGGCTCACTTAACAGCCATTATTCAACAAATAGTTAGCCATTCTCTTCACTAATGTTTTTTGCTTTAACTTTTATTTTTATTTGCGTGCTATTAGCATTTTTTTCAAGTGGGCCTTGTTCTTCTCTGTATGTTACGTGGTATTCTGTTAAGACAACAAAAATATATGCTATATATAATGTTTCCTCTCTTTTCGGAAGTCATATAATAGGACTTTCCTGCTAGTTGTGAGAGTGATGTCATGGAAAAAAACTCATCAATTAGTTATTGAAAACTACTATTCCCTGACCGGGAATCGAACCCGGGCCGCGGCGGTGAGAGCGCCGAATCCTAACCACTAGACCACCAGGGAAAGATGCAAAATGTGATTTAACAGTAAATTGAAAGACACGAAGCACCTTCAATCGCAGTATTAACAGCAAATTCAATCCACATAGGAATTCCTTATAGCCTTAGAACTTAAAGGACCACTATAGGCACCCAGACCACTTCAGCTTAATGCAGTGGTCTGGGTGCCTGGTCCAGAAAGGGTTAACCTATTTTTTTTTTTTTTTTTTTTTTTATAAACATAGCAGTTTCAGAGAAACTGCTATGTTTATATTAGGGTTAATCCAGCCTCTAGAGCCTCTAGTGGCTGTCTCATTGACAGCCGCTAGAGGCGCTTGCGTGTTTCTCACTGTGAAAATTACAGTGAGAAGACGCCAGCGTCCATAGGAAAGCATTGTAAATGATTTCCTATGAACTGGCTGAATGCGTGCTCGGCTCATGCCGCGCATGCGCATTCAGCCGATGACGTCGCTATGAAGGAGGAGAAGAGGAGGAGAGCTCCCCGCCCGGCGCTGGAGAAAGGTAAGATTTTAACCCCTTTCTCTCCCCAGAGCCCGGCGGGAGGGGGACCCTCAGGGCACTATCGTGCCAGGAAAACGAGTATGTTTTCCTGGCACTATAGTGGTCCTTTAATATAAAATATGTGGAAACTATACAGTATGAGATTACTAACATGCATTACTTTAGTTACCCATTTATTGGCTCATGTAAATTCTGTATTGTCATACTACATAAGACAACATCTATACCCAAAGTACTGAAAGGGAATCAACACAGTAATGGAAGAGACTATATTTATAAGAAGAAAAACTACCACAACAGGAGGACATAGACGTAAATTAGAGAGGCAAAGGTTTAAAAAAAATATCAGGAAGTATAACTTTACTGAGAGGGTAGTGGATGCATGGAATATCCTTCCAGCTGAAGTGGTAGAGGTTAACACAGTAAAGGAGTTTAAGCATGCGTGGGATAGGCATAAGGCTATCCTAAGGCCAGGGACTAATGAAAGTATTTAAAAAATTGGGCAGACTAGATGGGCCGAATGGTTCTTATAAAGCCAGGGACTAATGAAAGTATTTTTAAAAATTGGACAGACTAGATGGGCCGAATGGTTCTTAACTGCCGTCACATTCTATGTTTCTATAACCATAAAGAGCACAAGGAATGCAGACAGGACGTTTCAATACATAGTTATACTTTATATGCTCCCAGAAGTCAATTTTCTATCCTTTTTTTTTTCCCACTCCATCTTAAACTCTATGCAGATCACTGTATTCAAGTGGAAATTTTAGTTACAGCTTCCCATTGATACTGCGCTACCCGGTATCTACAGCGACAGTGGCTTGTTGGGTATGCAGGCTTCTTTCTCTAACAGGGATTGAGCACTTCTAGAGGGCCCATTCAGTTGGCTCTTGTAGACAGAACATGACTACTGTGGCCGGTTAGCTCAGTTGGTTAGAGCGTGGTGCTAATAACGCCAAGGTCGCGGGTTCGATCCCCGTACGGGCCAGCTATGTTTTGGTTATCATCTCCAAATCAAAACTTTCAAATAACCCCTTAAATCAGGGTTTGTCAAACTCTGCCCCCCTCCAGATGTTGCTGAATTACAACTCCATGATTCATTGAATTACATAGATAGCCAGAGAATCATGGGAACCATGCTTTTAGACTGAAGTGTTTTAAACCCTTCAGCAACTTGTAATGGGGGTGGGAGGGAAAAGGGTACTAGAGGGTCCTGCAGTGCCAGGAAAGAACCACTACAGTGCCAGGAAAACAAACTTGGTTTCCTAGCGTTATAGGGTCTTTAGGTTCCTCCCACTCCCGCTGGGCTCAAGGGGTTAAACGCTCACGTTTCTCCAGTGCCGGGCTCCCTCGGTGCTGAGAAACTCTACTCCTCCTCCCGACGTCAGCGCTGAACGAGCATGCGCGGCAAAAGCCGCCCGCGCATTCAAACCGCACGTAGGAAAGCATTTCTTAATGCTTTCCTCTGGACGTCCAGCGTCTTCTCACTATGATTTTCACAGAGAGAAGCACGGAAGCTGTCAGCGAGACAGCTACTAGAGGTTGGATTAACCCTAGTGTAAACATAGCAGTTTACAGCTGCAGGGTTAAAACCTGTGGGACCCGGCACCCAGACCATTTCATTGAGCCGAATGAAGTGGTCTGGGTGATTATAGTGGTCGTAGGACAGAGGCAATTGTACAAGTTCTGGTCAAAGCAAAACCTGGAATTTGACGATATGTCTCTTCAACCATAATTCACCTTTTTCATATTAAGTGCACCCACACTTATTATAGATAATTTTGTTAAGGAGAAGCAGGGCTTTCATTTCACATCAAATATTTATATCTGGAACTATTTAATATGAAAAAAATCTAAAACAAAGTTTAAGAAATGTTATATTTTTTTAGTTCTGCATGGCATATCATATACTGAAAACTGCTTTAAAAATTCACTTTTAATAACTAGCATTTAAAATCAGTCAGAATGAGGAAGTGAGTGGGAATTGTACAGACTCCCTTAAACAGAGGTACCTTAATAGGTGCAAAATAAAGCACAATGTTGTCCAAAGCAACTATGTTGCAATGTGCTTTATGAAAAGAGAGAATTGTTGCTCTTGCTGGCAGAGACAAAGTGTGTCTCGTGCAGCTTCACTGTAGTGAAATGATTAAGCACACACAGATATATCTTTCTGCTGCTGATAGAGACCTGTGAATATGTGTCTCATGCAGCAAAAAGGGGAGTGGGTCAAAAAATGATGCAGACTCCCTTAGAAGACGGGACCTTTGTGAGTGCAAGGATACAACACTGTGCTGTCTAAAGCCACAGTGTTGTTATGTAACAGGTGTTGCTAACGCTAGCAGAGAATGAAAAATATGTGTCTCATGCAGCTCCGCGATAGTGAAGAACATTTAGCACACACTAATACATCTTCCTGTTACTGCCAGAGACCTCTGAATGTATGTCTCATACAGCCCACTTGTCACTGCAAATACTGTGCTGTCTAAAGCCACAGTATTGTTGCTAGTACCTGTTACTGGCAGAGACAATGAACAAGTTGTCAGCTTGTTCAGCATAAGGTTCTATATAGATAGTTGCCGTCTGGGAGGAGTTGGACTGAAAAACCCTAATCTGTGCCTTCAAGGGCACCTGAGTAGAATAATACACTTAAAGTGCATAGAATTCTATAGTAAGATCGTTGGTAATATGCTATTACTATCTATGCTGGATACATGCATAGAGTGCACATAACACTGAATCTAGCCTGGTAAGGTGAAGGGAAATCCTTCCTGTCAGCCCTCTATGGATCGTGAGTCAAATTATGTTCACATATGGCAGTCCGAGAGTGCGAGCGAGCCCCGACGTGCGTTTCGCCGGCTTGGGCGACTCTTCAGGGATTTTTGGGCCAATGGTTTTAGTGTTTCCTCTCACTGTCACGCATTTGTCCTTGCACAATCTGAAGTCGGTCGCAACTTTTCCAGAGGTGGTTCGCACAAAGTTGGCCAAAGAGGTACGTTTATGGAGGATGGCGGGCCCCTTCTAATAGAAACATGAAAGGATAAGTGAACTATCCAAAAAGAATCCGATTACTAATATGTGGATACAATGTTGCTAATCCACCACTAGATGTCCCTCAATAGCCGTATAAAGTCCTATATGAAATTGCAACATAGTAGCTGAAATTCTACAAGATATTATAGTTTCCTATTTTCATGTAGAGTGATTTCCCAGGCTATAGTATGAATCTAGGAGTCAAAAAAATATATCAATCTTGGGAAACAGGGAAGGTGCCGATTGGTCCCTATTATAGTCTAACAATTAGCCAAATATCTACTCCCTACGTATTTGTCAACCGGCACATGTTCCCTCCATGCTCTGAGCCCAATAATCAAGTAGTGCAAGATTAGGTTCAATAAATAACCCTATGCCCAACCATATAAAGAGGGATTGAGAAAACCCTATTGGAGAAAGCCAGAGTAAGGTATAGGTATCCCCAACTCCGAAGGCTGGTGTCAAACGTTAAAGTAAAGTCTAAGAGCCTCCTGGTTCGGGAGATACACCAGAAAGCCCCCTTCCAGTTTGTCCAGTTCTAGTAACAAGGATTATGCAAATTGTGTTAGTAGTTAAATGTCAGTATTTGCAAATGGCCCAACAGTAGATAAACTAAAATGTCCTATTGTGTTTTACACCCCACCTCCTATAGACTGTAAGCTTGTTTGAGCAGGGTCCTCTTCAACCTATCGTTCTTGTAAGTTTTCTTGTAATAGTCTTATTTATAGGTAAATGCCCCCTCTTATCATATTGTAAAGCACTACAGAATCTGTTGGCGCTATATAAATGGCAATAATAATAATAATAATAATTATTAGATTCCTAGTTATAAACAGTAAATGTAGTTTGGAGGGTTTAGACAAAGTGCAACCCCAGCACTCACATGGTTAACAGCTGCAGGGCTCAACAGTTAGACAAAGCATGCAATTGCTTTGAGAGGTGGGGGCGGGCCTAATTTACATACCCATATTGCATTGCAAAAAATAATGGCCATTTTGATGTACTTGTTAAAATAATGATACGCTTTTAACACATATTATGATGTGTGTTCATTTAATGATTAATTATACCGGATTCTCCACGCTACATTCACTCTACATGCTTAAGGATTCTCTCTATATGCTTAAGAGGACATTTGTGAACCCGCTTTGCCACTCAGGTTGTCATTTGGTATACTCTGGTTTCTCTTCAGACCGAATAAATCTTTCGCCTTTTACTAAAGATTTCCGTGGAGAGGAACAACCATGAGTTTCACTCAATTTTTTGAGGCCTGAGTAATGTCAGGCTACATTAAATGGTAAAATGTCAGATTTAATTAACGAGTTAGACAAAGCATCTTATTGAAACAGTTACATTATCAAAGCAAAATAAATCAAATCTAAATATTTCTTTAATTGCATCGTTCTTTCATCCGTGCGATCGTACCTATAATTTCAGTTTCCAAAGACACTGTCAATAATTGCCAGAGACAAGGTAAAGTCATTAAAAAAGAATTCCATATATTTTCAGTATTTGCTCTGGAGATACTTCTGTGTCCAAAATTTGTCCGTGAACCCACACAAGTAAAACATTAAAATATGCATTATATAAAACCACACGTCAATTACCTTCAATAATGGCAATTATTTTTACTCACTAAATTGAAATTCACAATAAATCTTAAAGCATCTACCAGCATGCTCTCCTCTCTTTGAATATTTGCATACGTAGAATAACTACATCTCCCTGCATGCTCTTGCTTCTTGAACTCTGTGCACTAACATGATGAACTACACATCCCAGCATGCACCGCTTCCTGGTACACTCAAAACACACCGAGCATTTTTTCTCATCCTGGAATCGGTGTGACAAACAGACAGACTCAACAGTTAGAGAAAGCATGTGTTTAACACCATGTCAGCTGGGGGCGTGCCTAATTTACATACCCACAATGCTTTGCAAAAAAATAATGGCCATTTTCATCTACGTAGTAAAATAATGCTAATCTTTTCATACATATTATGTTGTGTGCAAGTTTATTTAATAATTAATTATGCCGGATTCTCCAAGCTACGTCTTAACTAAGGATTTCTCTATATGCTTAAGAGGATATTTCTGAACCCGATCTGCTACTGAGATCTACGTCTATCATACTCTGGTTTCTCTTCAGACCGAATAAATCTTTCGCCTTTTACTAAAGATTTCCGTGGAGAGGAACGACCATGAGTTTCACTCAATTTTTTGAGGCCTGACACGTATCAGGCTACATAACGCATGTATAAAATCAGATTGAAATAGCAATCTAAACAATGGAATCAGTTTCAATGGTAATGTTCCCAACTAAATTCTAGGGTAACAAAATAAAATGTACATGTGTGACTAAATATTACAGTATTGCTTTACAGTGTCATTTGTTCATCCATATAATCCTACCAGTAAGTTCAATTTCCAGAGACAAAATAGAGTCATTAAATAGAAATGTCACATATTTCTCAGAATTTAATCTGGAGATTATTTTATGTCCAAGATGTTAAAATTGTAAAGTGTTACAGAGCACTAGTAGCAATAGTAAAAATCTCCCAGCATGCTTTACTGTCCTGGAATCAGGGCACATGCCGAATAAACTACATCTACTTGCATGCTCTCCTTTTTCTTTTCTTTTTTTAAATCTGTGCACTAACATGGTGAACTACACATCCCTGCATGCATTACTCTCCTAACACTGGTACATTCAAAATATACTACATTTCCCAGCATATTTTCTAACCTGGAATCAGTGTGACAAACTGGCAGGCTTCAGTTTTTTGGGTATCAGCGAGTACCATTAAGTTCTGTAGACAGGGGACTGCAAATCAGGAATAACACAACAGATGTTTAGAGACAAAGTGAAGTAATATTCTAAAAGGAAAAACCCTTAGTTTCTTGCATTATATGAAAATTAATATCTTAAACCAAAACATTTTTTTTTTTTTTAGTTTTGAGTGAAACTTGGATTAAATAAAGTAAAAACAAAATCGTGTCAAAAACTAGTTCATGAAAATAGTTTTTATCTTTGTACAAGCAATCTCAGTCTCCTTAGAGACTGTCAAAAATTGCCATTGCTGACTATATTTCAAGTCATCATGACGGGGTATTGGTAAAAGTTTTCAATTAGCAATAATCACGCCTCGGATTAACCTCATTCAGAAGATTCAGAAAACTCTCATTTGTATTGTGGAGAGACACGTGTACATGCTGGGTCTGTGCTGTGCATTCTGGGAGGCAGTATGGTAATTACACTGTGAATAGGCGAGACTGAATTAGAGACAAATTGTAAATCGGATATTTCTCTTAGCTTCCTATCTGATGAAGTGACAAAGGACTGGGGTAGGCAAAATAAGTTTGTTTGGTTTTTAACCCTTTCTGCACTACGGGGAGGTGCAAGGGAAGGGAAGCTATAGTGCCAGGAAAAATCCTTTAACCCCTTAAGGACACATGACATGTGTGACATGTCATGATTCCCTTTCATTCCAGACGTTTGGTCCTTAAGGGGTTAAGTAAGATTCCCGGCTCTCATACCCAGAGGGCTTGGAGGCGTGGCTTGAAGCTATTAATCGTTTAATATTAGGTTTTGGCAATTAGGACTGCAGGCACTATAACAACTTACATAAGATGAAGTTGTTAAAGTGCCTTCAGTGTCCCATTTAAGAACTGATTTCTCTTGAAATAAGTCCTTTTATAAAGTGAGAAAGCAGGGATACTCTTACTGTCTAAAGCTTTAGTTTAGAGAGTACCTTAGAGCCACCTTGTACCTACCTGGTCTAGCAGCTTCCTATCCCTATTACAAATGCTGCAGTACTGTTTATAGACTATGTTACATTGTACAGCATCCACTCTGTGCTGTAACACAGGAAATTCAGAGTGTGATAACAGCCTATGGAAATGACAGCAAATATAGTTTAAATAGAACATTTTAGAACAGATCGGTACCAAACTTTAATTTCTGCCAAATCTAGATTCTTGAAAGAATTTGGAAGTGAACGGGTTAATTCACCCCAGTTGTGAGAGTTTGATCCAATGCACCGGGGGACACAGGGGATTGAAATTGACTCTGTAATACTCACTAAACCAGAATTAAAATTAGTACTTAATATAGATAATAAGTACTCTCCCTCCCCCCTCTGGTTGTTTGAAAGCAGACAAACCTTTTCAGTGTGTCTACATTTAGTAAGAAATCTGACAATGTTTTAAATGGAATGCAATACATACAGCTACCACCAGATGACATAAATACGAATCGATTACAGATAGCAGAACATACACTTTCCGTCCAACAGATGGCGCATGATTACACACGACAGAAAAAAAGCCACAAGATGACACACAAACAAATTAAAACAGACAGCAAATGTGACAATTTCAATACACAATATAACATATTAGTTGCTGAGCAGATTTCTTTGTTGACATAGTTGCAACAATATCTATTGAGAATGATTATTTACATTAACTATTCATTAACACAGAATGTAGTAACCACTCAGCTTGTGTTCTCTCCCTCCTACTCTCCAATTAAGGAGAAAGGAACGGTCATCAACAGCAACCAGCAGCTACAATAAAGCAGCACTGGGAGCCCACTTCACGCTCAGGAGAAAACACTCAAGCTCTTCCTCGTGGGTACTGAGTTTGGACACTTTAGAGCACATTTCACCAGTTACAAACTATAGAAATGATCCCTGAAAGTATAGTCTTGAGGAACAGCTACTACAAGCAAAGAACCAGCTGCAAAAGGTTTCTTTTGCACATGTGGTGACATTCTGTATATTTCACATTTACACAAATATAAACAATATTATCAAACAACATTTTTTAAAAACAATTCCTGAAGTTTCATATAATTTCAATGCTTTTAAATAAAATTGACAAGATTGTTGGTGTGAAATAACAATGGCTTATTTTGCATACGACACACCCACTACCCAATGAGTCACAGCTTTCAGTTTGCAGGATTGTCCCAAAACTCCCACACTGCTCCCATACACACAGTCGCATTCTATAACAGCAACTATTCTTCCCAATATGTTATTCAGTGTAATTATTGTTATTCATCATAAGATAAGGACAGAAAACAGGACTGTGGAAACAATTTTGTATTGATCAGTAAGCAGTTTAAATTTTAAAACAGATCTGTACCAAAAACTTTAGTTTCTGTCAAAATTTTGATAATTAAAAGAATTTGGAAGTGAATGGGTTAATGGAACTTACCCTATTAGAGTTTGATCCAGTGCATCGGAAGGGGGGCACAGGGGACTAAACGTTACTCTGTAATATACACTAACTAAATTAGCATTAAAATTGGTACACAATATAGATAATAAGTAATGCCCCTCCCCCTCTGGATGTTAAAGGGAAACTATAGTGCCAGGAAAATAAATTCATTTTTCTGGCACTATAGTTTCACCCTCTGTCAAGCATCCCCCCCATCTCTCCACCCCTCTCTGTTGGTGTTCACCAAGGTTCAGTCCTTAGTCCCCTACTGTGCTCTCCTGACCCTTCATTACTTTTGTCTCTGACTGCCTCTCTGCTATTGCTTACTGGATAGCTGCCCACTTTCTTAAACTCAACCTGTCCAAAACAGAACTTCTGGTCTTTCCTCCCTCAACTGTTGCTACTTCGGTTTATGTCTCCCTGCATGTTAACGGCGCTACCATCAGCTCTACCACACAGGCTCGCTGCCTAGGTGTTCTTTTTGACTGCGACTTCTTTCATCCCTCATGTCCAGTCAATCGTCAAATCATTCCACCTTAAAAAAATTGCGCGCATCCACCCCTACTTAACGCCAGGTGCGGCCAAGGTGCTGATCCATGCCACTATCCTCTCTCACCTTGACTACTGCAATCCGCTTCTCAGTGGTCTCACATGCTCCCAACTTTCCCCATTACAGTCTATAATGAATATGGCGACGAGTCTCATCTTCCTGTCCGCCCGCACCTCTCTGTCAGTCCCTGCATTCGCTTCCCGTTACATATAGGGCTCAATTTAAAATATTTTTTCTTGCTTTCAAATCTCACATAATATTGCTCCCACCTACCAATCCTCCCTAATACCCAAGTATGTCCTGTCTCGGCCCCTATGATCTGTCAAAGACCTACGTCTATCCTCTGTTCGTATTCCCACCTCTAATATTCTCCTTCAAGACGATTCTAGACACTCACCCAGTCTCTACTTTTCAAAAAAGCAATAAAAACCCGCTATTTCATGAAAATTAAACTGGTAATAGCTCCCAATTGATTCATTACCTGCAACTGTCATTAAGTGTTCCGTGAAACTATTCAACCAATTAACTTCTCTACTCCTACCCTTACCTTTTGTGCCACTTTACCCCACTCCCTCTACCATGAAAGCTCATTGAGCAGGGCCCTCAACCCCTCTGTTCCTGTGTTATCAAACTTGTCTGGTTACAATTACACGTTTGTTAGTCCACCCATTGTACAGTGCTGAGAAATTTGTTGGCGCTTTATAAAGTATAATAAATAATAATTCTGAAAGATTACCCCATCACTTGGTTCTGCACATTTTTTTTTTTCATTTATTTGTTCGAACCCACCAGGTTCGGTAACCGAACAAGGACCACCCAGCACCTTATTACAACGTGGAACACTAAGTATCCAGTACGAAAAACACAACGAAAACAATTAATAGAATGCTCCCCTGGGTGGCCGCCTTTTCGTACAACTCAACGCACATGGCCAACGGCAATTTTGCCTCCCAAACGCAGAAAGCAGGACTTGGTTGTCGAGTGCCTGGAACTGATTTCAGCTAGGCACTCCCGCTAACGGGTTAATCCAATAGCTCTCCGCTGGGAACAAAGATTCAGCATACAAAATCACAGGAACACAGCATAATCCACCTCCCCAAGGACTAGACAACACATAGTCTGGGAGTCAACTGTCAGCTTTATTCACATGTCTGCTTTTATGCATTTCTCCCATGCAAGGGAGGTAACTTTCATAATTAGTACAGTAGCCAATCATAACATGGTCACCT
>OW240914.1:24806369-24833719 GCA_933207985.1 Pelobates cultripes
ACGTAGGAAAGCATTTCTTAATGCTTTCCTCTGGACGTCCAGCGTCTTCTCACTATGATTTTCACAGAGAGAAGCACGGAAGCTGTCAGCGAGACAGCTACTAGAGGTTGGATTAACCCTAGTGTAAACATAGCAGTTTACAGCTGCAGGGTTAAAACCTGTGGGACCCGGCACCCAGACCATTTCATTGAGCCGAATGAAGTGGTCTGGGTGATTATAGTGGTCGTAGGACAGAGGCAATTGTACAAGTTCTGGTCAAAGCAAAACCTGGAATTTGACGATATGTCTCTTCAACCATAATTCACCTTTTTCATATTAAGTGCACCCACACTTATTATAGATCATTTTGTTAAGGAGAAGCAGGGCTTTCATTTCACATCAAATATTTATATCTGGAACTATTTAATATGAAAAAAATCTAAAACAAAGTTTAAGAAATGTTATATTTTTTTAGTTCTGCATGGCATATCATATACTGAAAACTGCTTTAAAAATTCACTTTTAATAACTAGCATTTAAAATCAGTCAGAATGAGGAAGTGAGTGGGAATTGTACAGACTCCCTTAAACAGAGGTACCTTAATAGGTGCAAAATAAAGCACAATGTTGTCCAAAGCAACTATGTTGCAATGTGCTTTATGAAAAGAGAGAATTGTTGCTCTTGCTGGCAGAGACAAAGTGTGTCTCGTGCAGCTTCACTGTAGTGAAATGATTAAGCACACACAGATATATCTTTCTGCTGCTGATAGAGACCTGTGAATATGTGTCTCATGCAGCAAAAAGGGGAGTGGGTCAAAAAATGATGCAGACTCCCTTAGAAGACGGGACCTTTGTGAGTGCAAGGATACAACACTGTGCTGTCTAAAGCCACAGTGTTGTTATGTAACAGGTGTTGCTAACGCTAGCAGAGAATGAAAAATATGTGTCTCATGCAGCTCGCGATAGTGAAGAACATTTAGCACACACTAATACATCTTCCTGTTACTGCCAGAGACCTCTGAATGTATGTCTCATACAGCCCACTTGTCACTGCAAATACTGTGCTGTCTAAAGCCACAGTATTGTTGCTAGTACCTGTTACTGGCAGAGACAATGAACAAGTTGTCAGCTTGTTCAGCATAAGGTTCTATATAGATAGTTGCCGTCTGGGAGGAGTTGGACTGAAAAACCCTAATCTGTGCCTTCAAGGGCACCTGAGTAGAATAATACACTTAAAGTGCATAGAATTCTATAGTAAGATCGTTGGTAATATGCTATTACTATCTATGCTGGATACATGCATAGAGTGCACATAACACTGAATCTAGCCTGGTAAGGTGAAGGGAAATCCTTCCTGTCAGCCCTCTATGGATCGTGAGTCAAATTATGTTCACATATGGCAGTCCGAGAGTGCGAGCGAGCCCCGACGTGCGTTTCGCCGGCTTGGGCGACTCTTCAGGGATTTTTGGGCCAATGGTTTTAGTGTTTCCTCTCACTGTCACGCATTTGTCCTTGCACAATCTGAAGTCGGTCGCAACTTTTCCAGAGGTGGTTCGCACAAAGTTGGCCAAAGAGGTACGTTTATGGAGGATGGCGGGCCCCTTCTAATAGAAACATGAAAGGATAAGTGAACTATCCAAAAAGAATCCGATTACTAATATGTGGATACAATGTTGCTAATCCACCACTAGATGTCCCTCAATAGCCGTATAAAGTCCTATATGAAATTGCAACATAGTAGCTGAAATTCTACAAGATATTATAGTTTCCTATTTTCATGTAGAGTGATTTCCCAGGCTATAGTATGAATCTAGGAGTCAAAAAAATATATCAATCTTGGGAAACAGGGAAGGTGCCGATTGGTCCCTATTATAGTCTAACAATTAGCCAAATATCTACTCCCTACGTATTTGTCAACCGGCACATGTTCCCTCCATGCTCTGAGCCCAATAATCAAGTAGTGCAAGATTAGGTTCAATAAATAACCCTATGCCCAACCATATAAAGAGGGATTGAGAAAACCCTATTGGAGAAAGCCAGAGTAAGGTATAGGTATCCCCAACTCCGAAGGCTGGTGTCAAACGTTAAAGTAAAGTCTAAGAGCCTCCTGGTTCGGGAGATACACCAGAAAGCCCCCTTCCAGTTTGTCCAGTTCTAGTAACAAGGATTATGCAAATTGTGTTAGTAGTTAAATGTCAGTATTTGCAAATGGCCCAACAGTAGATAAACTAAAATGTCCTATTGTGTTTTACACCCCACCTCCTATAGACTGTAAGCTTGTTTGAGCAGGGTCCTCTTCAACCTATCGTTCTTGTAAGTTTTCTTGTAATAGTCTTATTTATAGGTAAATGCCCCCTCTTATCATATTGTAAAGCACTACAGAATCTGTTGGCGCTATATAAATGGCAATAATAATAATAATTATTAGATTCCTAGTTATAAACAGTAAATGTAGTTTGGAGGGTTTAGACAAAGTGCAACCCCAGCACTCACATGGTTAACAGCTGCAGGGCTCAACAGTTAGACAAAGCATGCAATTGCTTTGAGAGGTGGGGGCGGGCCTAATTTACATACCCATATTGCATTGCAAAAAATAATGGCCATTTTGATGTACTTGTTAAAATAATGATACGCTTTTAACACATATTATGATGTGTGTTCATTTAATGATTAATTATACCGGATTCTCCACGCTACATTCACTCTACATGCTTAAGGATTCTCTCTATATGCTTAAGAGGACATTTGTGAACCCGCTTTGCCACTCAGGTTGTCATTTGGTATACTCTGGTTTCTCTTCAGACCGAATAAATCTTTCGCCTTTTACTAAAGATTTCCGTGGAGAGGAACAACCATGAGTTTCACTCAATTTTTTGAGGCCTGAGTAATGTCAGGCTACATTAAATGGTAAAATGTCAGATTTAATTAACGAGTTAGACAAAGCATCTTATTGAAACAGTTACATTATCAAAGCAAAATAAATCAAATCTAAATATTTCTTTAATTGCATCGTTCTTTCATCCGTGCGATCGTACCTATAATTTCAGTTTCCAAAGACACTGTCAATAATTGCCAGAGACAAGGTAAAGTCATTAAAAAAGAATTCCATATATTTTCAGTATTTACTCTGGAGATACTTCTGTGTCCAAAATTTGTCCGTGAACCCACACAAGTAAAACATTAAAATACGCATTATATAAAACCACACGTCAATTACCTTCAATAATGGCAATTATTTTTACTCACTAAATTGAAATTCACAATAAATCTTAAAGCATCTACCAGCATGCTCTCCTCTCTTTGAATATTTGCATACGTAGAATAACTACATCTCCCTGCATGCTCTTGCTTCTTGAACTCTGTGCACTAACATGATGAACTACACATCCCAGCATGCACCGCTTCCTGGTACACTCAAAACACACCGAGCATTTTTTCTCATCCTGGAATCGGTGTGACAAACAGACAGACTCAACAGTTAGAGAAAGCATGTGTTTAACACCATGTCAGCTGGGGGCGTGCCTAATTTACATACCCACAATGCTTTGCAAAAAAATAATGGCCATTTTCATCTACGTAGTAAAATAATGCTAATCTTTTCATACATATTATGTTGTGTGCAAGTTTATTTAATAATTAATTATGCCGGATTCTCCAAGCTACGTCTTAACTAAGGATTTCTCTATATGCTTAAGAGGATATTTCTGAACCCGATCTGCTACTGAGATCTACGTCTATCATACTCTGGTTTCTCTTCAGACCGAATAAATCTTTCGCCTTTTACTAAAGATTTCCGTGGAGAGGAACGACCATGAGTTTCACTCAATTTTTTGAGGCCTGACATAAAATCAGATTGAAATAGCAATCTAAACAATGGAATCAGTTTCAATGGTAATGTTCCCAACTAAATTCTAGGGTAACAAAATAAAATGTACATGTGTGACTAAATATTACAGTATTGCTTTACAGTGTCATTTGTTCATCCATATAATCCTACCAGTAAGTTCAATTTCCAGAGACAAAATAGAGTCATTAAATAGAAATGTCACATATTTCTCAGAATTTAATCTGGAGATTATTTTATGTCCAAGATGTTAAAATTGTAAAGTGTTACAGAGCACTAGTAGCAATAGTAAAAATCTCCCAGCATGCTTTACTGTCCTGGAATCAGGGCACATGCCGAATAAACTACATCTACTTGCATGCTCTCCTTTTTCTTTTCTTTTTTTAAATCTGTGCACTAACATGGCGAACTACACATCCCTGCATGCATTACTCTCCTAACACTGGTACATTCCAAATATACTACATTTCCCAGCATATTTTCTAACCTGGAATCAGTGTGACAAACTGGCAGGCTTCAGTTTTTTGGGTATCAGCGAGTACCATTAAGTTCTGTAGACAGGGGACTGCAAATCAGGAATAACACAACAGATGTTTAGAGACAAAGTGAAGTAATATTCTAAAAGGAAAAACCCATAGTTTCTTGCATTATATGAAAATTAATTTCTTACACCAAAACATTTTTTTTTAGTTTTGAGTGAAACTTGGATTAAATAAAGTTCATAAAAATAGTTTTTATCTTTGTACAAGCAATCTCAGTCTCCTTAGAGACTGTCAAAAATTGCCATTGCTGACTATATTTCAAGTCATCATGGCGGGGTATTGGTAAAAGTTTTCAATTAGCAATAATCACGCCTCGGATTAACCTCATTGGCTACGATACTGCCACTGCGCAAAGCTAACTCAGCCAAATAAAATGCACAGTCAAGATTCAGAAAACTCTCATTTGTATTGTGGAGAGACACGTGTACATGCTGGGTCTGTGCTGTGCATTCTGGGAGGCAGTATGGTAATTACACTGTGAATAGGCAAGAGTGAATTCGAGACAAATTGTAAATCGGATATTTCTCTTAGCTTCCTATCTGATGAAGTGACAAAGGACTGGGGTAGGCAAAATAAGTTTGTTTGGTTTTTAACCCTTTCTGCACTACGGGGAGGTGCAAGGGAGGGGAAGCTATAGCGCCAGGAAAAATCCTTTAACCCCTTAAGGACACATGACGTGTGACATGTCATGATTCCCTTTCATTCCAGACGTTTGGTCCTTAAGGGGTTAGGTAAGATTCCCGGCTCTCATACCCAGAGGGCTTGGAGTCGTGGCTTGAAGCTATTAATTGTTTAATATTAGGTTTTGGCAATTAGGACTGCAGGCACTATAACAACTTACATAAGATGAAGTTGTTAAAGTGCCTTCAGTGTCCCATTTAAGAACTGATTTCTCTTGAAATAAGTCCTTTTATAAAGTGAGAAAGCAGGGATACTCTTACTGTCTAAAGCTTTAGTTTAGAGAGTACCTTAGAGCCACCTTGTACCTACCTGGTCTAGCAGCTTCCTATCCCTATTACAAATGCTGCAGTACTGTTTATAGACTATGTTACATTGTACGGCACCCACTCTGTGCTGTAACACAGGAAATTCAGAGTGTGATAACAGCCTATGGAAATGACAGCAAATATAGTTTAAATAGAACATTTTAGAACAGATCGGTACCAAACTTTAATTTCTGCCAAATCTAGATTCTTGAAAGAATTTGGAAGTGAACGGGTTAATTCACCCCAGTTGAGAGAGTTTGATCCAATGCACCGGGGGACACAGGGGATTGAAATTTACTCTGTAATACTCACTAAACCAGAATTAAAATTAGTACTTAATATAGATAATAAGTACTCTCCCTCCCCCCTCTGGTTGTTTGAAAGCAGACAAACCTTTTCAGTGTGTCTACATTTAGTAAGAAATCTGACAATGTTTTAAATGGAATGCAATACATAGAGCTACCACCAGATGACATAAATACGAATCGATTACAGATAGCAGAACATACACTTTCCGTCCAACAGATGGAGCATGATTACACACGACAGAAAAAAAGCCACCAGATGACACACAAACAAATTAAAACAGACAGCAAATGTTACAATTTCAATACACAATATAACATAGTAGTTGCTGAGCAGATTTCTTTGTTGACATAGTTGCAACAATATCTATTGAGAATGATTATTTACATAAACTAATCATTAACACAGAATGTAGTAACCACTCAGCTTGTGTTCTCTCCCTCCTACTCTCCAATTAAGGAGAAAGGAACGATCATCAACAGCAACCAGCAGTTACAATAAAGCAGCACTGGGAGCCCACTTCACGCTCAGGAGAAAACACTCAAGCTCTTCCTCGTGGGTACTGAGTTTGGACACTTTAGAGCACATTTCACCAGTTACAAACTATAGAAATGATCCCTGAAAGTATAGTCTTGAGGAACAGCTACTGCAAGCAAAGAACCGGCTGCAAAAGGTTTCTTTGCACATGTGGTGACATTCTGTACATTTCACATTTACACAAATATAAACAATATTATCAAACAACATTTTTTAAAAACAATTCCTGAAGTTTCATATAATTTCAATGCTTTTAAATAAAATTGACAAGATTGTTGGTGTGAAATAACAATGGCTTATTTTGCATACGACACGCCCACTAGCCAATGAGTCACAGCTTTCAGTTTGCAGGATTGTCCCAAAACTCCCACACTGCTCCCATACACACAGTCGCATTCTATAACAGCAGCTATTCTTCCCAATATGTTATTCAGTGTAATTATTGTTATTCATCATAAGATAAGGACAGAAAACAGGACTGTGGAAACAATTTTGTATTGATCAGTAAGCAGTTTCAATTAAAATTTTTAGAACAGATCTGTACCAAAGTAAGTGTCACCTCGGGATGGCAGAGGTGCAGTATCTAGGACACCGGGTGGGGTGCAGAAACCGGAACCGGCCAAGATAGAGGCATTCGCTAGCTGGCCCAGTTCCCGCACCAAAACCCAAGTGCTTGCCTTCCTAGGGACTGCGAGGTACTACAGGAAATTTGTCCCCAATTATAGCGCCATTGCTAAACCCCTCACCAACCTGACCCGCAAGAACCTGCCCCGACAGGTAGCTTGGACCCTAGAGTGAGAGCAGGCATTCCAAGCTCTCAAGGACACCCTGGTAAAAGCCCCTGTGCTGGCTGCCTTTATCCCAGGAAAAGTTTTCTCGTCCACACAGATGCCTCTATGTTCGGACTGGGAGCAGTACTGAGCCAGGTCGGGGACGATGGCGGTTACCTCAGCAGGAAGCTCTTACGCAGGGAGGTAAGCTACGCCGCCATCGAGAAGAAGTGCCTGGCATTGGTGTGGGCACTCACAAAACTGCTGCCGTACTTGTATGGACAGCAATTTACCCTGCTCACGGATCGCAACCCGTTGGTGTGGCTTAACCAGGTCTTTGGGGACAATGCCAGGCTTTTACGGTGGAGCCTGGCCCTGCAGCCATATGACATTACCATCACCTACACACCCGGAAAGCAGAATGGCAATTTCGACGACCTGTCCAGGAAAATCGCCCTGGACAAGTGATCCGTGGGTGCTTTCCCCGGACATCAACAGGTTGATCCGCTGGGATCCACCTGTGGATGGCGACTAGTGGTTAAGGGGGGACCTGTTTAGCGGGATCACGACGAAACCGTAAAGTGTGGTAGCGTATTTGCCTATGTTCCCCATGTATCCGTGAATTAATTGTGTGTTTTACCTTCTCCCCGTTTGGGAGACCGCGTACGAACGCAGCCCGTTCGTCTCCCGAACGGGGACCACCCCAATAGCCCATTTAGAATGTTTATTTAGAATGTTCACACCTCGCTAACGAGTTGTGAAAACCACAAACTGCAAGGGAAGCGTCGTCGTGTGGCAACCCGTTCGTTAGACGAACGCCATCCAGGGGGAGCATTCGCAGATTGGTTCTCACCTCGTTCGGCTCCCAAAAGAGGACCTCCCCAGCGACCCTTGGAGTGTTCACACCAATCAATTAGAATGTTGTCAACTTGCAATATAAGTGTGAAACCGCAAGGAAAGTAATTAATGAGTGCTTCCCTGGGTGGCCGCCATTCGTATCCGGATAGGAGACGCTTCCCTTGCTTGGTTTCACCCAGGTACCCCGCGAACAGAGGCTGTTCGTGCTGGTTACCATTCTGGTGGTCTCTGAGATTGATGGGGACGCCCTGTGGGGACAATGGCGGTTTGGCAGGCTTTCTGTACCTGGGAGCCCAGGAGGTGGAAATCTTTCCTGTGCTGTTTCTCCCAGGTACAGAGAATCCTGGGTAGAACACCCCCCTGCCATTGGAAGTGGGAAACCCTGTATTTGGGTGGCGGGAACCGGGGACAAAGGGACAGGAGTTCACGCACTGGCCCTTGGGAAGGGACATGAAGTGGCGGGAACAGGGGACAAAGGGACTAGGGATCCGGATCCAATATACGACCCCTGGGAGGGAGAGGACAAAGGGAGGGGACATTGTCTTTTACCTGTTTTCCACCCCCTTGCATGGGGAGAGTATAAAGCCGAGTGTGGCCAATAAAGCTTGTTGTTGTACCCCGGGAACTGTGTGTCGTCCAGTTACTGGTGGAAAATGGGTCTGGTCAATAATTAATAGCGGAGGTAACCAGCCGGGTTACCCAGGGTCGGTTACACTAACATATTCTGGTTTCTCACCTTTTACTCAAGATTTCTGTGGGAAGGAGCAGATTTTATGAAATCTGGCCAATGTCAGGCTATAAAATTGTTTAAAAAAAAAAAAATCGTTTTAAAAAACAAATGTATGTAATGGTTGTTATAATGGCCGAAAGAATTATTTGTGTAAATCTGGCTAGGTATTTGCACTCCTACTCCAAAGCAAAAGTGTCTCTAAACATCAAAAACAATGTGTGTATGGCTCACTTAACAGCCATTATTCAACAAATAGTTAGCCATTCTCTTCACTAATGTTTTTTGCTTTAACTTTTATTTTTATTTGCGTGCTATTAGCATTTTTTTCAAGTGGGCCTTGTTCTTCTCTGTATGTTACGTGGTATTCTGTTAAGACAACAAAAATATATGCTATATATAATGTTTCCTCTCTTTTCGGAAGTCATATAATAGGACTTTCCTGCTAGTTGTGAGAGTGATGTCATGGAAAAAAACTCATCAATTAGTTATTGAAAACTACTATTCCCTGACCGGGAATCGAACCCGGGCCGCGGCGGTGAGAGCGCCGAATCCTAACCACTAGACCACCAGGGAAAGATGCAAAATGTGATTTAACAGTAAATTGAAAGACACGAAGCACCTTCAATTGCAGTATTAACAGCAAATTCAATCCACATAGGAATTCCTTATAGCCTTAGAACTTAAAGGACCACTATAGGCACCCAGACCACTTCAGCTTAATGCAGTGGTCTGGGTGCCTGGTCCAGAAAGGGTTAACCTATTTTTTTTTTTTTTTTTTTATAAACATAAGGCTATGTTTATATTAGGGTTAATCCAGCCTCTAGAGCCTCTAGTGGCTGTCTCATTGACAGCCGCTAGAGGCGCTTGCGTGTTTCTCACTGTGAAAATTACAGTGAGAAGACGCCAGCGTCCATAGGAAAGCATTGTAAATGATTTCCTATGAACTGGCTGAATGCGTGCTCGGCTTATGCCGCGCATGCGCATTCAGCCGATGACGTCGCTATGAAGGAGGAGAAGAGGAGGAGAGCTCCCCGCCCGGCGCTGGAGAAAGGTAAGATTTTAACCCCTTCCTCTCCCCAGAGCCCGGCGGGAGGGGGACCCTCAGGGCACTATCGTGCCAGGAAAACGAGTATGTTTTCCTGGCACTATAGTGGTCCTTTAATATAAAATATGTGGAAACTATACAGTATGAGATTACTAACATGCATTACTTTAGTTACCCATTTATTGGCTCATGTAAATTCTGTATTGTCATACTACATAAGACAACATCTATACCCAAAGTACTGAAAGGGAATCAACACAGTAATGGAAGAGACTATATTTATAAGAAGAAAAACTACCACAACAGGAGGACATAGACGTAAATTAGAGAGGCAAAGGTTTAAAAAAAATATCAGGAAGTATAACTTTACTGAGAGGGTAGTGGATGCATGGAATATCCTTCCAGCTGAAGTGGTAGAGGTTAACACAGTAAAGGAGTTTAAGCATGCGTGGGATAGGCATAAGGCTATCCTAAGGCCAGGGACTAATGAAAGTATTTTAAAAATTGGGCAGACTAGATGGGCCGAATGGTTCTTATAAAGCCAGGGACTAATGAAAGTATTTTTAAAAATTGGACAGACTAGATGGGCCGAATGGTTCTTAACTGCCGTCACATTCTATGTTTCTATAACCATAAAGAGCACAAGGAATGCAGACAGGACGTTTCAATACATAGTTATACTTTATATGCTCCCAGAAGTCAATTTTCTATCCTTTTTTTTTTCCCACTCCATCTTAAACTCTATGCAGATCACTGTATTCAAGTGGAAATTTTAGTTACAGCTTCCCATTGATACTGCGCTACCCGGTATCTACAGCGACAGTGGCTTGTTGGGTATGCAGGCTTCTTTCTCTAACAGGGATTGAGCACTTCTAGAGGGCCCATTCAGTTGGCTCTTGTAGACAGTGCATGACTACTGTGGCCGGTTAGCTCAGTTGGTTAGTTGGTACGGGCCAGCTATGTTTTGGTTATCATCTCCAAATCAAAACTTTCAAATAACCCCTTAAATCAGTGTTTGTCAAACTCTGCCCCCCTCCAGATGTTGCTGAATTACAACTCCATGATTCATTGAATTACATAGATAGCCAGAGAATCATGGGAACCATGCTTTTAGACTGAAGTGTTTTAAACCCTTCAGCAACTTGTAATGGGGGTGGGAGGGAAAAGGGTACTAGAGGGTCCTGCAGTGCCAGAAAAGAACCACTACAGTGCCAGGAAAACAAACTTGGTTTCCTAGCGTTATAGGGTCTTTAGGTTCCTCCCACTCCCGCTGGGCTCAAGGGGTTAAACGCTCACGTTTCTCCAGTGCCGGGCTCCCTCGGTGCTGAGAAACTCTACTCCTCCTCCCGACGTCAGCGCTGAACGAGCATGCGCGGCAAAAGCCGCCCGCGCATTCAAACCGCACGTAGGAAAGCATTTCTTAATGCTTTCCTCTGGACGTCCAGCGTCTTCTCACTATGATTTTCACAGAGAGAAGCACGGAAGCTGTCAGCGAGACAGCTACTAGAGGTTGGATTAACCCTAGTGTAAACATAGCAGTTTACAGCTGCAGGGTTAAAACCTGTGGGACCCGGCACCCAGACCATTTCATTGAGCTGAATGAAGTGGTCTGGGTGATTATAGTGGTCGTAGGACAGAGGCAATTATACAAGTTCTGGTCAAAGCAAAACCTGGAATTTGACGATATGTCTCTTCAACCATAATTCACCTTTTTCATATTAAGTGCACCCACACTTATTATAGATCATTTTGTTAAGGAGAAGCAGGGCTTTCATTTCACATCAAATATTTATATCTGGAACTATTTAATATGAAAAAAATCTAAAACAAAGTTTAAGAAATGTTATATTTTTTTAGTTCTGCATGGCATATCATATACTGAAAACTGCTTTAAAAATTCACTTTTAATAACTAGCATTTAAAATCAGTCAGAATGAGGAAGTGAGTGGGAATTGTACAGACTCCCTTAAACAGAGGTACCTTAATAGGTGCAAAATAAAGCACAATGTTGTCCAAAGCAACTATGTTGCAATGTGCTTTATGAAAAGAGAGAATTGTTGCTCTTGCTGGCAGAGACAAAGTGTGTCTCGTGCAGCTTCACTGTAGTGAAATGATTAAGCACACACAGATATATCTTTCTGCTGCTGATAGAGACCTGTGAATATGTGTCTCATGCAGCAAAAAGGGGAGTGGGTCAAAAAATGATGCAGACTCCCTTAGAAGACGGGACCTTTGTGAGTGCAAGGATACAACACTGTGCTGTCTAAAGCCACAGTGTTGTTATGTAACAGGTGTTGCTAACGCTAGCAGAGAATGAAAAATATGTGTCTCATGCAGCACCGCGATAGTGAAGAACATTTAGCACACACTAATACATCTTCCTGTTACTGCCAGAGACCTCTGAATGTATGTCTCATACAGCCCACTTGTCACTGCAAATACTGTGCTGTCTAAAGCCACAGTATTGTTGCTAGTACCTGTTACTGGCAGAGACAATGAACAAGTTGTCAGCTTGTTCAGCATAAGGTTCTATATAGATAGTTGTCGTCTGGGAGGAGTTGGACTGAAAAACCCTAATCTGTGCCTTCAAGGGCACCTGAGTAGAATAATACACTTAAAGTGCATAGAATTCTATAGTAAGATCGTTGGTAATATGCTATTACTATCTATGCTGGATACATGCATAGAGTGCACATAACACTGAATCTAGCCTGGTAAGGTGAAGGGAAATCCTTCCTGTCAGCCCTCTATGGATCGTGAGTCAAATTATGTTCACATATGGCAGTCCGAGAGTGCGAGCGAGCCCCGACGTGCGTTTCGCCGGCTTGGGCGACTCTTCAGGGATTTTTGGGCCAATGGTTTTAGTGTTTCCTCTCACTGTCACGCATTTGTCCTTGCACAATCTGAAGTCGGTCGCAACTTTTCCAGAGGTGGTTCGCACAAAGTTGGCCAAAGAGGTACGTTTATGGAGGATGGCGGGCCCCTTCTAATAGAAACATGAAAGGATAAGTGAACTATCCAAAAAGAATCCGATTACTAATATGTGGATACAATGTTGCTAATCCACCACTAGATGTCCCTCAATAGCCGTATAAAGTCCTATATGAAATTGCAACATAGTAGCTGAAATTCTACAAGATATTATAGTTTCCTATTTTCATGTAGAGTGATTTCCCAGGCTATAGTATGAATCTAGGAGTCAAAAAAATATATCAATCTTGGGAAACAGGGAAGGTGCCGATTGGTCCCTATTATAGTCTAACAATTAGCCAAATATCTACTCCCTACGTATTTGTCAACCGGCACATGTTCCCTCCATGCTCTGAGCCCAATAATCAAGTAGTGCAAGATTAGGTTCAATAAATAACCCTATGCCCAACCATATAAAGAGGGATTGAGAAAACCCTATTGGAGAAAGCCAGAGTAAGGTATAGGTATCCCCAACTCCGAAGGCTGGTGTCAAACGTTAAAGTAAAGTCTAAGAGCCTCCTGGTTCGGGAGATACACCAGAAAGCCCCCTTCCAGTTTGTCCAGTTCTAGTAACAAGGATTATGCAAATTGTGTTAGTAGTTAAATGTCAGTATTTGCAAATGGCCCAACAGTAGATAAACTAAAATGTCCTATTGTGTTTTACACCCCACCTCCTATAGACTGTAAGCTTGTTTGAGCAGGGTCCTCTTCAACCTATCGTTCTTGTAAGTTTTCTTGTAATAGTCTTATTTATAGGTAAATGCCCCCTCTTATCATATTGTAAAGCACTACAGAATCTGTTGGCGCTATATAAATGGCAATAATAATAATAATAATAATTATTAGATTCCTAGTTATAAACAGTAAATGTAGTTTGGAGGGTTTAGACAAAGTGCAACCCCAGCACTCACATGGTTAACAGCTGCAGGGCTCAACAGTTAGACAAAGCATGCAATTGCTTTGAGAGGTGGGGGCGGGCCTAATTTACATACCCATATTGCATTGCAAAAAATAATGGCCATTTTGATGTACTTGTTAAAATAATGATACGCTTTTAACACATATTATGATGTGTGTTCATTTAATGATTAATTATACCGGATTCTCCACGCTACATTCACTCTACATGCTTAAGGATTCTCTCTATATGCTTAAGAGGACATTTGTGAACCCGCTTTGCCACTCAGGTTGTCATTTGGTATACTCTGGTTTCTCTTCAGACCGAATAAATCTTTCGCCTTTTACTAAAGATTTCCGTGGAGAGGAACAACCATGAGTTTCACTCAATTTTTTGAGGCCTGAGTAATGTCAGGCTACATTAAATGGTAAAATGTCAGATTTAATTAACGAGTTAGACAAAGCATCTTATTGAAACAGTTACATTATCAAAGCAAAATAAATCAAATCTAAATATTCGTACCTATAATTTCAGTTTCCAAAGACACTGTCAATAATTGCCAGAGACAAGGTAAAGTCATTAAAAAAGAATTCCATATATTTTCAGTATTTGCTCTGGAGATACTTCTGTGTCCAAAATTTGTCCGTGAACCCACACAAGTAAAACATTAAAATATGCATTATATAAAACCACACGTCAATTACCTTCAATAATGGCAATTATTTTTACTCACTAAATTGAAATTCACAATAAATCTTAAAGCATCTACCAGCATGCTCTCCTCTCTTTGAATATTTGCATACGTAGAATAACTACATCTCCCTGCATGCTCTTGCTTCTTGAACTCTGTGCACTAACATGATGAACTACACATCCCAGCATGCACCGCTTCCTGGTACACTCAAAACACACCGAGCATTTTTTCTCATCCTGGAATCGGTGTGACAAACAGACAGACTCAACAGTTAGAGAAAGCATGTGTTTAACACCATGTCAGCTGGGGGCGTGCCTAATTTACATACCCACAATGCTTTGCAAAAAAATAATGGCCATTTTCATCTACGTAGTAAAATAATGCTAATCTTTTCATACATATTATGTTGTGTGCAAGTTTATTTAATAATTAATTATGCCGGATTCTCCAAGCTACGTCTTAACTTAGGATTTCTCTATATGCTTAAGAGGATATTTCTGAACCCGATCTGCTACTGAGATCTACGTCTATCATACTCTGGTTTCTCTTCAGACCGAATAAATCTTTCGCCTTTTACTAAAGATTTCCGTGGAGAGGAACGACCATGAGTTTCACTCAATTTTTTGAGGCCTGACACTATCAGGCTACATAACGCATGTATAAAATCAGATTGAAATAGCAATCTAAACAATGGAATCAGTTTCAATGGTAATGTTACCAACTAAATTCTAGGGTAACAAAATAAAATGTACATGCGTGACTAAATATTACAGTATTGCTTTACAGTGTCATTTGTTCATCCATATAATCCTACCAGTAAATTCAATTTCCAGAGACAAAATAGAGTCATTAAATAGAAATGTCACATATTTCTCAGAATTTAATCTGGAGATTATTTTATGTCCAAGATGTTAAAATTGTAAAGTGTTACAGAGCACTAGTAGCAATAGTAAAAATCTCCCAGCATGCTTTACTGTCCTGGAATCAGGGCACATGCCGAATAAACTACATCTACTTGCATGCTCTCCTTTTTCTTTTCTTTTTTTAAATCTGTGCACTAACATGGTGAACTACACATCCCTGCATGCATTACTCTCCTAACACTGGTACATTCAAAATATACTACATTTCCCAGCATATTTTCTAACCTGGAATCAGTGTGACAAACTGGCAGGCTTCAGTTATTTGGGTATCAGCGAGTATCATTAAGTTCTGTAGACAGGGGACTGCAAATCAGGAATAACACAACAAATGTTTAGAGACAAAGTGAAGTAATATTCTAAAATGAAAAACCCATAGTTTCTTGCATTATATGAAAATTAATTTCTTACACCAAAACATTTTTTTTTAGTTTTGAGTGAAACTTGGATTAAATAAAGTTCATAAAAATAGTTTTGATCTTTGTACAAGCAATCTCAGTCTCCTTAGAGACTGTCAAAAATTGCCATTGCTGACTATATTTCAAGTCATCATGGCGGGGTATTGGTAAAAGTTTTCAATTAGCAATAATCACGCCTCGGATTAACCTCATTGGCTACGATACTGCCACTGCGCAAAGCTAACTCAGCCAAATAAAATGCACAGTCAAGATTCAGAAAACTCTCATTTGTATTGTGGAGAGACACGTGTACATGCTGGGTCTGTGCTGTGCATTCTGGGAGGCAGTATGGTAATTACACTGTGAATAGGCAAGAGTGAATTCGAGACAAATTGTAAATCGGATATTTCTCTTAGCTTCCTATCTGATGAAGTGACAAAGGACTGGGGTAGGCAAAATAAGTTTGTTTGGTTTTTAACCCTTTCTGCACTACGGGGAGGTGCAAGGGAGGGGAAGCTATAGCGCCAGGAAAAATCCTTTAACCCCTTAAGGACACATGACGTGTGACATGTCATGATTCCCTTTCATTCCAGACGTTTGGTCCTTAAGGGGTTAGGTAAGATTCCCGGCTCTCATACCCAGAGGGCTTGGAGTCGTGGCTTGAAGCTATTAATTGTTTAATATTAGGTTTTG
Organism: Pelobates cultripes; assembly: GCA_933207985.1. NCBI lineage: Eukaryota > Metazoa > Chordata > Amphibia > Anura > Pelobatidae > Pelobates > Pelobates cultripes. The sequence continues at coordinate 24,822,539 of OW240914.1, forward strand.
GCAATTAGGACTGCAGGCACTATAACAACTTACATAAGATGAAGTTGTTAAAGTGCCTTCAGTGTCCCATTTAAGAACTGATTTCTCTTGAAATAAGTCCTTTTATAAAGTGAGAAAGCAGGGATACTCTTACTGTCTAAAGCTTTAGTTTAGAGAGTACCTTAGAGCCACCTTGTACCTACCTGGTCTAGCAGCTTCCTATCCCTATTACAAATGCTGCAGTACTGTTTATAGACTATGTTACATTGTACAGCACCCACTCTGTGCTGTAACACAGGAAATTCAGAGTGTGATAACAGCCTATGGAAATGACAGCAAATATAGTTTAAATAGAACATTTTAGAACAGATCGGTACCAAACTTTAATTTCTGCCAAATCTAGATTCTTGAAAGAATTTGGAAGTGAACGGGTTAATTCACCCCAGTTGAGAGAGTTTGATCCAATGCACCGGGGGACACAGGGGATTGAAATTTACTCTGTAATACTCACTAAACCAGAATTAAAATTAGTACTTAATATAGATAATAAGTACTCTCCCTCCCCCCTCTGGTTGTTTGAAAGCAGACAAACCTTTTCAGTGTGTCTACATTTAGTAAGAAATCTGACAATGTTTTAAATGGAATGCAATACATAGAGCTACCACCAGATGACATAAATACGAATCGATTACAGATAGCAGAACATACACTTTCCGTCCAACAGATGGCGCATGATTACACACGACAGAAAAAAAGCCACCAGATGACACACAAACAAATTAAAACAGACAGCAAATGTTACAATTTCAATACACAATATAACATAGTAGTTGCTGAGCAGATTTCTTTGTTGACATAGTTGCAACAATATCTATTGAGAATGATTATTTACATAAACTAATCATTAACACAGAATGTAGTAACCACTCAGCTTGTGTTCTCTCCCTCCTACTCTCCAATTAAGGAGAAAGGAACGATCATCAACAGCAACCAGCAGTTACAATAAAGCAGCACTGGGAGCCCACTTCACGCTCAGGAGAAAACACTCAAGCTCTTCCTCGTGGGTACTGAGTTTGGACACTTTAGAGCACATTTCACCAGTTACAAACTATAGAAATGATCCCTGAAAGTATAGTCTTGAGGAACAGCTACTGCAAGCAAAGAACCGGCTGCAAAAGGTTTCTTTGGCACATGTGGTGACATTCTGTACATTTCACATTTATACAAATATAAACAATATTATCAAACAACATTTTTTAAAAACAATTCCTGAAGTTTCATATAATTTCAATGCTTTTAAATAAAATTGACAAGATTGTTGGTGTGAAATAACAATGGCTTATTTTGCATACGACACGCCCACTAGCCAATGAGTCACAGCTTTCAGTTTGCAGGATTGTCCCAAAACTCCCACACTGCTCCCATACACACAGTCGCATTCTATAACAGCAGCTATTCTTCCCAATATGTTATTCAGTGTAATTATTGTTATTCATCATAAGATAAGGACAGAAAACAGGACTGTGGAAACAATTTTGTATTGATCAGTAAGCAGTTTCAATTAAAAATTTTAGAACAGATCTGTACCAAAGTAAGTGTCACCTCGGGATGGCAGAGGTGCAGTATCTAGGACACCGGGTGGGGTGCAGAAACCGGAACCGGCCAAGATAGAGGCATTCGCTAGCTGGCCCAGTTCCCGCACCAAAACCCAAGTGCTTGCCTTCCTAGGGACTGCGAGGTACTACAGGAAATTTGTCCCCAATTATAGCGCCATTGCTAAACCCCTCACCAACCTGACCCGCAAGAACCTGCCCCGACAGGTAGCTTGGACCCTAGAGTGAGAGCAGGCATTCCAAGCTCTCAAGGACACCCTGGTAAAAGCCCCTGTGCTGGCTGCCTTTATCCCAGGAAAAGTTTTCTCGTCCACACAGATGCCTCTATGTTCGGACTGGGAGCAGTACTGAGCCAGGTCGGGGACGATGGCGGTTACCTCAGCAGGAAGCTCTTACGCAGGGAGGTAAGCTACGCCACCATCGAGAAGAAGTGCCTGGCATTGGTGTGGGCACTCACAAAACTGCTGCCGTACTTGTATGGACAGCAATTTACCCTGCTCACGGATCGCAACCCGTTGGTGTGGCTTAACCAGGTCTTTGGGGACAATGCCAGGCTTTTACGGTGGAGCCTGGCCCTGCAGCCATATGACATTACCATCACCTACACACCCGGAAAGCAGAATGGCAATTTCGACGACCTGTCCAGGAAAATCGCCCTGGACAAGTGATCCGTGGGTGCTTTCCCCGGACATCAACAGGTTGATCCGCTGGGATCCACCTGTGGATGGCGACTAGTGGTTAAGGGGGGACCTGTTTAGCGGGATCACGACGAAACCGTAAAGTGTGGTAGCGTATTTGCCTATGTTCCCCATGTACAAATAATTAATAGCGGAAGTAACCAGCCGGGTTACCCAGGGTCAGTTACACTAACATATTCTGGTTTCTCACCTTTTACTCAAGATTTCTGTGGGAAGGAGCAGATTTTATGAAATCTGGCCAATGTCAGGCTATAAAATTGTTTAAAAAAAAAAAAATCGTTTTAAAAAACAAATGTATGTAATGGTTGTTATAATGGCCGAAAGAATTATTTGTGTAAATCTGGCTAGGTATTTGCACTCCTACTCCAAAGCAAAAGTGTCTCTAAACATCAAAAACAATGTGTGTATGGCTCACTTAACAGCCATTATTCAACAAATAGTTAGCCATTCTCTTCACTAATGTTTTTTGCTTTAACTTTTATTTTTATTTGCGTGCTATTAGCATTTTTTTCAAGTGGGCCTTGTTCTTCTCTGTATGTTACGTGGTATTCTGTTAAGACAACAAAAATATATGCTATATATAATGTTTCCTCTCTTTTCGGAAGTCATATAATAGGACTTTCCTGCTAGTTGTGAGAGTGATGTCATGGAAAAAAACTCATCAATTAGTTATTGAAAACTACTATTCCCTGACCGGGAATCGAACCCGGGCCGCGGCGGTGAGAGCGCCGAATCCTAACCACTAGACCACCAGGGAAAGATGCAAAATGTGATTTAACAGTAAATTGAAAGACACGAAGCACCTTCAATCGCAGTATTAACAGCAAATTCAATCCACATAGGAATTCCTTATAGCCTTAGAACTTAAAGGACCACTATAGGCACCCAGACCACTTCAGCTTAATGCAGTGGTCTGGGTGCCTGGTCCAGAAAGGGTTAACCTATTTTTTTTTTTATTTTTTATAAACATAGCAGTTTCAGAGAAACTGCTATGTTTATATTGGGGTTAATCCAGCCTCTAGAGCCTCTAGTGGCTGTCTCATTGACAGCCGCTAGAGGCGCTTGCGTGTTTCTCACTGTGAAAATTACAGTGAGAAGACGCCAGCGTCCATAGGAAAGCATTGTAAATGATTTCCTATGAACTGGCTGAATGCGTGCTCGGCTTATGCCGCGCATGCGCATTCAGCCGATGACGTCGCTATGAAGGAGGAGAAGAGGAGGAGAGCTCCCCGCCCGGCGCTGGAGAAAGGTAAGATTTTAACCCCTTCCTCTCCCCAGAGCCCGGCGGGAGGGGGACCCTCAGGGCACTATCGTGCCAGGAAAACGAGTATGTTTTCCTGGCACTATAGTGGTCCTTTAATATAAAATATGTGGAAACTATACAGTATGAGATTACTAACATGCATTACTTTAGTTACCCATTTATTGGCTCATGTAAATTCTGTATTGTCATACTACATAAGACAACATCTATACCCAAAGTACTGAAAGGGAATCAACACAGTAATGGAAGAGACTATATTTATAAGAAGAAAAACTACCACAACAGGAGGACATAGACGTAAATTAGAGAGGCAAAGGTTTAAAAAAAATATCAGGAAGTATAACTTTACTGAGAGGGTAGTGGATACATGGAATATCCTTCCAGCTGAAGTGGTAGAGGTTAACACAGTAAAGGAGTTTAAGCATGCGTGGGATAGGCATAAGGCTATCCTAAGGCCAGGGACTAATGAAAGTATTTAAAAAATTGGGCAGACTAGATGGGCCGAATGGTTCTTATAAAGCCAGGGACTAATGAAAGTATTTTTAAAAATTGGACAGACTAGATGGGCCGAATGGTTCTTAACTGCCGTCACATTCTATGTTTCTATAACCATAAAGAGCACAAGGAATGCAGACAGGACGTTTCAATACATAGTTATACTTTATATGCTCCCAGAAGTCAATTTTCTATCCTTTTTTTTTTCCCACTCCATCTTAAACTCTATGCAGATCACTGTATTCAAGTGGAAATTTTAGTTACAGCTTCCCATTGATACTGCGCTACCCGGTATCTACAGCGACAGTGGCTTGTTGGGTATGCAGGCTTCTTTCTCTAACAGGGATTGAGCACTTCTAGAGGGCCCATATCATCTCCAAATCAAAACTTTCAAATAACCCCTTAAATCAGTGTTTGTCAAACTCTGCCCCCCTCCAGATGTTGCTGAATTACAACTCCATGATTCATTGAATTACATAGATAGCCAGAGAATCATGGGAACCATGCTTTTAGACTGAAGTGTTTTAAACCCTTCAGCAACTTGTAATGGGGGTGGGAGGGAAAAGGGTACTAGAGGGTCCTGCAGTGCCAGGAAAGAACCACTACAGTGCCAGGAAAACAAACTTGGTTTCCTAGCGTTATAGGGTCTTTAGGTTCCTCCCACTCCCGCTGGGCTCAAGGGGTTAAACGCTCACGTTTCTCCAGTGCCGGGCTCCCTCGGTGCTGAGAAACTCTACTCCTCCTCCCGACGTCAGCGCTGAACGAGCATGCGCGGCAAAAGCCGCCCGCGCATTCAAACCGCACGTAGGAAAGCATTTCTTAATGCTTTCCTCTGGACGTCCAGCGTCTTCTCACTATGATTTTCACAGAGAGAAGCACGGAAGCTGTCAGCGAGACAGCTACTAGAGGTTGGATTAACCCTAGTGTAAACATAGCAGTTTACAGCTGCAGGGTTAAAACCTGTGGGACCCGGCACCCAGACCATTTCATTGAGCCGAATGAAGTGGTCTGGGTGATTATAGTGGTCGTAGGACAGAGGCAATTGTACAAGTTCTGGTCAAAGCAAAACCTGGAATTTGACGATATGTCTCTTCAACCATAATTCACCTTTTTCATATTAAGTGCACCCACACTTATTATAGATAATTTTGTTAAGGAGAAGCAGGGCTTTCATTTCACATCAAATATTTATATCTGGAACTATTTAATATGAAAAAAATCTAAAACAAAGTTTAAGAAATGTTATATTTTTTTAGTTCTGCATGGCATATCATATACTGAAAACTGCTTTAAAAATTCACTTTTAATAACTAGCATTTAAAATCAGTCAGAATGAGGAAGTGAGTGGGAATTGTACAGACTCCCTTAAACAGAGGTACCTTAATAGGTGCAAAATAAAGCACAATGTTGTCCAAAGCAACTATGTTGCAATGTGCTTTATGAAAAGAGAGAATTGTTGCTCTTGCTGGCAGAGACAAAGTGTGTCTCGTGCAGCTTCACTGTAGTGAAATGATTAAGCACACACAGATATATCTTTCTGCTGCTGATAGAGACCTGTGAATATGTGTCTCATGCAGCAAAAAGGGGAGTGGGTCAAAAAATGATGCAGACTCCCTTAGAAGACGGGACCTTTGTGAGTGCAAGGATACAACACTGTGCTGTCTAAAGCCACAGTGTTGTTATGTAACAGGTGTTGCTAACGCTAGCAGAGAATGAAAAATATGTGTCTCATGCAGCTCCGCGATAGTGAAGAACATTTAGCACACACTAATACATCTTCCTGTTACTGCCAGAGACCTCTGAATGTATGTCTCATACAGCCCACTTGTCACTGCAAATACTGTGCTGTCTAAAGCCACAGTATTGTTGCTAGTACCTGTTACTGGCAGAGACAATGAACAAGTTGTCAGCTTGTTCAGCATAAGGTTCTATATAGATAGTTGCCGTCTGGGAGGAGTTGGACTGAAAAACCCTAATCTGTGCCTTCAAGGGCACCTGAGTAGAATAATACACTTAAAGTGCATAGAATTCTATAGTAAGATCGTTGGTAATATGCTATTACTATCTATGCTGGATACATGCATAGAGTGCACATAACACTGAATCTAGCCTGGTAAGGTGAAGGGAAATCCTTCCTGTCAGCCCTCTATGGATCGTGAGTCAAATTATGTTCACATATGGCAGTCCGAGAGTGCGAGCGAGCCCCGACGTGCGTTTCGCCGGCTTGGGCGACTCTTCAGGGATTTTTGGGCCAATGGTTTTAGTGTTTCCTCTCACTGTCACGCATTTGTCCTTGCACAATCTGAAGTCGGTCGCAACTTTTCCAGAGGTGGTTCGCACAAAGTTGGCCAAAGAGGTACGTTTATGGAGGATGGCGGGCCCCTTCTAATAGAAACATGAAAGGATAAGTGAACTATCCAAAAAGAATCCGATTACTAATATGTGGATACAATGTTGCTAATCCACCACTAGATGTCCCTCAATAGCCGTATAAAGTCCTATATGAAATTGCAACATAGTAGCTGAAATTCTACAAGATATTATAGTTTCCTATTTTCATGTAGAGTGATTTCCCAGGCTATAGTATGAATCTAGGAGTCAAAAAAATATATCAATCTTGGGAAACAGGGAAGGTGCCGATTGGTCCCTATTATAGTCTAACAATTAGCCAAATATCTACTCCCTACGTATTTGTCAACCGGCACATGTTCCCTCCATGCTCTGAGCCCAATAATCAAGTAGTGCAAGATTAGGTTCAATAAATAACCCTATGCCCAACCATATAAAGAGGGATTGAGAAAACCCTATTGGAGAAAGCCAGAGTAAGGTATAGGTATCCCCAACTCCGAAGGCTGGTGTCAAACGTTAAAGTAAAGTCTAAGAGCCTCCTGGTTCGGGAGATACACCAGAAAGCCCCCTTCCAGTTTGTCCAGTTCTAGTAACAAGGATTATGCAAATTGTGTTAGTAGTTAAATGTCAGTATTTGCAAATGGCCCAACAGTAGATAAACTAAAATGTCCTATTGTGTTTTACACCCCACCTCCTATAGACTGTAAGCTTGTTTGAGCAGGGTCCTCTTCAACCTATCGTTCTTGTAAGTTTTCTTGTAATAGTCTTATTTATAGGTAAATGCCCCCTCTTATCATATTGTAAAGCACTACAGAATCTGTTGGCGCTATATAAATGGCAATAATAATAATAATAATTATTATTAGATTCCTAGTTATAAACAGTAAATGTAGTTTGGAGGGTTTAGACAAAGTGCAACCCCAGCACTCACATGGTTAACAGCTGCAGGGCTCAACAGTTAGACAAAGCATGCAATTGCTTTGAGAGGTGGGGGCGGGCCTAATTTACATACCCATATTGCATTGCAAAAAATAATGGCCATTTTGATGTACTTGTTAAAATAATGATACGCTTTTAACACATATTATGATGTGTGTTCATTTAATGATTAATTATACCGGATTCTCCACGCTACATTCACTCTACATGCTTAAGGATTCTCTCTATATGCTTAAGAGGACATTTGTGAACCCGCTTTGCCACTCAGATTGTCATTTGGTATACTCTGGTTTCTCTTCAGACCGAATAAATCTTTCGCCTTTTACTAAAGATTTCCGTGGAGAGGAACAACCATGAGTTTCACTCAATTTTTTGAGGCCTGAGTAATGTCAGGCTACATTAAATGGTAAAATGTCAGATTTAATTAACGAGTTAGACAAAGCATCTTATTGAAACAGTTACATTATCAAAGCAAAATAAATCAAATCTAAATATTTCTTTAATTGCATCGTTCTTTCATCCGTGCGATCGTACCTATAATTTCAGTTTCCAAAGACACTGTCAATAATTGCCAGAGACAAGGTAAAGTCATTAAAAAAGAATTCCATATATTTTCAGTATTTGCTCTGGAGATACTTCTGTGTCCAAAATTTGTCCGTGAACCCACACAAGTAAAACATTAAAATATGCATTATATAAAACCACACGTCAATTACCTTCAATAATGGCAATTATTTTTACTCACTAAATTGAAATTCACAATAAATCTTAAAGCATCTACCAGCATGCTCTCCTCTCTTTGAATATTTGCATACGTAGAATAACTACATCTCCCTGCATGCTCTTGCTTCTTGAACTCTGTGCACTAACATGATGAACTACACATCCCAGCATGCACCGCTTCCTGGTACACTCAAAACACACCGAGCATTTTTTCTCATCCTGGAATCGGTGTGACAAACAGACAGACTCAACAGTTAGAGAAAGCATGTGTTTAACACCATGTCAGCTGGGGGCGTGCCTAATTTACATACCCACAATGCTTTGCAAAAAAATAATGGCCATTTTCATCTACGTAGTAAAATAATGCTAATCTTTTCATACATATTATGTTGTGTGCAAGTTTATTTAATAATTAATTATGCCGGATTCTCCAAGCTACGTCTTAACTAAGGATTTCTCTATATGCTTAAGAGGATATTTCTGAACCCGATCTGCTACTGAGATCTACGTCTATCATACTCTGGTTTCTCTTCAGACCGAATAAATCTTTCGCCTTTTACTAAAAATTTCCGTGGAGAGGAACGACCATGAGTTTCACTCAATTTTTTGAGGCCTGACACGTATCAGGCTACATAACGCATGTATAAAATCAGATTGAAATAGCAATCTAAACAATGGAATCAGTTTCAATGGTAATGTTACCAACTAAATTCTAGGGTAACAAAATAAAATGTACATGCGTGACTAAATATTACAGTATTGCTTTACAGTGTCATTTGTTCATCCATATAATCCTACCAGTAAATTCAATTTCCAGAGACAAAATAGAGTCATTAAATAGAAATGTCACATATTTCTCAGAATTTAATCTGGAGATTATTTTATGTCCAAGATGTTAAAATTGTAAAGTGTTACAGAGCACTAGTAGCAATAGTAAAAATCTCCCAGCATGCTTTACTGTCCTGGAATCAGGGCACATGCCGAATAAACTACATCTACTTGCATGCTCTCCTTTTTCTTTTCTTTTTTTAAATCTGTGCACTAACATGGTGAACTACACATCCCTGCATGCATTACTCTCCTAACACTGGTACATTCAAAATATACTACATTTCCCAGCATATTTTCGAACCTGGAATCAGTGTGACAAACTGGCAGGCTTCAGTTTTTTGGGTATCAGCGAGTACCATTAAGTTCTGTAGACAGGGGACTGCAAATCAGGAATAACACAACAAATGTTTAGAGACAAAGTGAAGTAATATTCTAAAAGGAAAAACCCATAGTTTCTTGCATTATATGAAAATTAATTTCTTACACCAAAACATTTTTTTTTAGTTTTGAGTGAAACTTGGATTAAATAAAGTTCATAAAAATAGTTTTTATCTTTGTACAAGCAATCTCAGTCTCCTTAGAGACTGTCAAAAATTGCCATTGCTGACTATATTTCAAGTCATCATGGCGGGGTATTGGTAAAAGTTTTCAATTAGCAATAATCACGCCTCGGATTAACCTCATTGGCTACGATACTGCCACTGCGCAAAGCTAACTCAGCTAAATAAAATGCACAGTCAACATTCATAAAACTCTCATTTGTGTTGTGGAGAGACATGTGTACATGCTGGGTCTGTGCTGTGCATTCTGGGAGGCAGTATGGTAATTACACTGTGAATAGGCGAGACTGAATTAGAGACAAATTGTAAATCGGATACTTCTCTTAGCTTCCTATCTGATGAAGTGACAAAGGACTGGGGTAGGCAAAATAAGTTTGTTTGGTTTTTAACCCTTTCTGCACTACGGGGAGGTGCAAGGGAGGGGAAGCTATAGTGCCAGGAAAAATCCTTTAACCCCTTAAGGACACATGACATGTGTGACATGTCATGATTCCCTTTCATTCCAGACGTTTGGTCCTTAAGGGGTTAAGTAAGATTCCCGGCTCTCATACCCAGAGGGCTTGGAGTCGTGGCTTGAAGCTATTAATCGTTTAATATTAGGTTTTGGCAATTAGGACTGCAGGCACTATAACAACTTACATAAGATGAAGTTGTTAAAGTGCCTTCAGTGTCCCAATTAAGAACTGATTTCTCTTGAAAGAAGTCCATTTATAAAGTGAGAAAGCAGGGATACTCTTACTGTCTAAACCTTTAGTTTAGAGAGTACCTTAGAGCCACCTTGTACCTACCTGGTCTAGCAGCTTCCTATCCCTATTACAAATGCTGCAGTACTGTTTATAGACTATGTTACATTGTACGGCACCCACTCTGTGCTGTAACACAGGAAATTCAGAGTGTGATAACAGCCTATGGAAATGACAGCAAATATAGTTTAAATAGAACATTTTAGAACAGATCGGTACCAAACTTTAATTTCTGCCAAATCTAGATTCTTGAAAGAATTTGGAAGTGAACGGGTTAATTCACCCCAGTTGTGAGAGTTTGATCCAATGCACCGGGGGACACAGGGGATTGAAATTGACTCTGTAATACTCACTAAACCAGAATTAAAATTAGTATTTAATATAGATAATAAGTACTCTCCCTCCCCCCTCTGGTTGTTTGAAAGCAGACAAACCTTTTCAGTGTGTCTACATTTAGTAAGAAATCTGACAATGTTTTAAATGGAATGCAATACATACAGCTACCACCAGATGACATAAATACGAATCGATTACAGATAGCAGAACATACACTTTCCGTCCAACAGATGGCACATGATTACACACGACAGAAAAAAAGCCACCAGATGACACACAAACAAATTAAAACATAGACAGCAAATGTGACAATTTCAATACACCTTATAACATAGTAGTTGCTGAGCAGATTTCTTTGTTAACATAGTTGCAACAATATCTATTGAGGATGATTATTTACATTAACTATTCATTAACACAGATTGTAGTAACCACTCAGCTTGTGTTCTCTCCCTCCTACTCTCCAATTAAGGAGAAAGGAACGGTCATCAACAGCAACCAGCAGCTACAATAAAGCAGCACTGGGAGCCCACTTCACGCTCAGGAGAAAACACTCAAGCTCTTCCTCGTGGGTACTGAGTTTGGACACTTTAGAGCACATTTCACCAGTTACAAACTATAGAAATGATCCCTGAAAGTATAGTCTTGAGA
>OW240914.1:24841659-24957011 GCA_933207985.1 Pelobates cultripes
GAAGAGTTTGGTCCGGCTAAAATTCAGGCCTGTTCGGTGCTTGAATTACAAAATATGGACATTGCAGTCTGAATGCCCCTGTATGCAGCCACACGATTTTGCCCCAGTTGCTGCGGGGCCATTTGGACATTAAACTGTATGTCCATTCTGTCTGTCTGTCTGCTAGTATAGCTCTAGCAATATTTTTTTTAATGTAAAATCTGCCTGAAATATAAGTGTGCGCTAAGAAATATATAAATAAATCTAAGCCTGTTGTAAAAGGAACGTAATATAATCTGCAGAGAACTTCACCTAATCTGCTTCTTACTCAATTCAATTAACGCTTTGTTCAGTGTCTAAAGAGACCTGAAGTAGAGAATTCTGCTAAAAGCACAAAAGTAAGATTAGAGTCTGTAGAGCTTATCAAAAGTGACTCTATTTTAATAACTCTCTGATTAATGTGAAAAATGCGTGGGTGTAGGAAGAAAGGAACATAATCTTCACCAGTTTGAGTGTCTCTTGCAAATATAGTCAGAATTGAAAAAGCATTGGTCAACCGCAGTCGCTGTAACCAAGGCTAATATAATGTTCTTCTGGATGCAGAGTGCCAGTTTAATGCTGCTTTAGAACACTGCAGAAGCGAAAGTTAGTTTTACAATAATCCTAAAATGATGGGAAAAATTATTTTAGTTCTTTAGATACACTGCTTTCTCTTAAAGAGACTGAAAGACACATTTTAGTTGCAATATATAAAGGTGAAAAATTGTGCATACAAAACGTGAACATGCTTTTAAATTACAGTGTTCCTATATGTGACACCATAGGAGAGAGAATCTGGCTCACAGGTGTCACTCATTTTGCCTGCTCTAATAGACACCATGACAGTGGAGACCATACAGCCGGTAGATTGTATCTGCTGATTGTAATTCCTTTGGGATACCATCACTTACATTCCCTGCTACTGTCAGATGGAAAACCCACAGAACTAGTAGTTGGTGCAAGTCTTCCCCTATCAGCGTGGACAGTGCCAGATTTTCCACTGGGAAGGGTAGGCACCTGGCTACAGGTGCATGTCCTGTAGGAGGTAACTATTTACAGCACTTATAATGTGCATTTATGGAGCTGAGGTGGGATGGTAAGGAGAGATAAGTATCAGGAGCCTTGCTAAGTGTTCTATACAATCCAGTCAGCCTCCTCTGCTTGATAGTAGGGCTGCAACTAAAGTTATAGAGCCAGCTCCTCCAGTGCCTGTGTGTGAGGCTGGACAGGAAGTGAAAGGGATCACTTCCCATTTGCCCACTAGCAGCCTCTCATCCAGGAATGCCTTGCAGGAAGAGCATGGACAGCCCACGGTATAACAGTTCCAGCAAGTCTACTGTTAGTCATGGGAGATTGACGGGGCTACAAAAACATAGAAAAGTGAGTACTTTGTAAATAACCCTTCAGAGTACACATGCCTGTAACCTAAACACCAACTTTCCCGCAACCTTAAATTGAATCCCTCCCACACCCTAAACAAACTCTTTCCTTTGTCTCAAATGTAAGAACTCAAAGCCTAAATATGTAACTAAACCTTTTACCTTTATCTTAGGTTAAAGTCTTCTTAAAAACGAAACAGCCAATGTATGTCAATACTGAATTTAACCCCATTCTAACCCTAAACCCAAATTATGAACACTACTTACACAACTCCTGAGTTGTTAATCCTCTTAACACTTAAACCCCTTTACCCTAACCACTTCTAATATTTTCTTCAATCTAGCATTCCTATACACAGCTGAATGGATACGCACAGGTACAAACACAGTACAAATAATATGCACATACATGAATACAAAGGCAGTTGTCATATTTGAAAAAAAAAAAATGAAGACATTTTATGCCTGCAATATAGTTTATAACTTAATTAAACTCATTTAAAGGGACTCTCCAGTGCCAGGAAAACATATCCAGTTTCCTGGCACTGCAGGACCCTGCAGTGCCCCTCTCCCTCCCACCCCCATCAAATGTTGCTGAAGGGATTAAAACCCCTTCAGTGACTTACCTGAATCCAGTGCCGTTGTCCCTCAGCGCTGGGTCAGGCTCTGCGCCTGCGCATTAGACCTCCCCATAGGAAAGCTTTATTCAGTGCTTTCCAATGGGGATTCCGGCGACGCTGGAGGTCCTCATGCATAGCGTGAGGACATCCAGCATAGTTTAAAACACTTTTCGTGTTCTAAGAACACGGAAGTCCCCCTGGTGGCTGTCTGATAGACAGCCACTACAGTAGAAGAGGACTTAACTTTGCCCATGATTTTGATAAAAACTGCAATAATTACACTTGCAGGGTTAAGGGTGGTGGGAGTTGGCACCCAAACCACTCTAATGGGCAGATGTGGTCTGGATGCTTGGAGTGTCCCTCTAAATACAATTTTTGGGAGGGGGCAGGGTGTGCCTTAGTATTTTGTGCCTACAATCACCTGTCATGATATCCAGTCCTGTAAAGAATGTAACAGCAGATAAGAACCATTTGGCTGATCTAGTCTGCCCAATTTTCTAAATACTTTCATTAGGCCCTAGCCTTATCTTATAGCTAGGATAGCCATATGCCTAACCCATGCATGCTGAAACTCCTTCACTGTGTTAACCTCTACGACTTCAGCTGGAAGGCTATTCCATGCATCCACTACCCTCTCAGTAAAATAATACTTCCTGATATTATTTTTAAACCTTTGCCACTCTAATTTAAGACTATGTCCTCTTGTTGTGGTAGTTTTTCTTATTTTAAATATAGTCTCCTCCTTTACTGTGTTGATTCCCTTTATGTATTTAAATGTTTCTATCATATCCCCCCTGTCTAGTCTTTCCTCCAAGCTATACAAGTTAAGATAATTTAACCTTTCCTTGTAAGTTTTATCCTGTAATCCATGAACCATTTTTGTAGCCCTTCTCTGAACTCTCTCTAAAGTATAAATATCCTTCTAAAGATACGGTCTCCAGTACTGTGTACAATACTCCAAGTGAGGTCTCACCAGTGTTCTATACAATGGCATGAACACTTCTCTTTTTCTACTGCTAATTCCTCTCCCTAAACAACCAAGCATTCTGCTAACATTCCCTGCTGCTCTATTACATTTTCTGCCTATCTTTAAGTCATCTGGAATAATCACCCCTAAATCCCTTTCCTCAGATGTTGAGGTTAGGGCACTATCAAATATTCTATACTCTGCCCTTGGGTTTTTACATCCAAGATGCATTATCTTGCACTTATCCATATTAAATGTCAGTTGCCACAGCTCTGACCATTTTTCTAGTTTACCTAAATCATTTGTAATTTGGCGTATCCTTCCTTGAACATCAACACTATTATATATCTTTGAATCATCAGCAAAAAGACATACCTTACAATCAAGACCTTCCGCAGTATCACTAATAAAAATATTAAAGAGAATGGGTCCAAGTACAGATCCCTGAGGTACCCCACTGGTAACAAGATTTTGCTTCGCATATACTCCAGTGACTCTGTTGCCTGTCATTCAGCCATTGCCTAACCCATTCAACAATATTGAAGTCCAAACTTAGCAATTGTAGTTTATTGATGAGCCTTCTATGTGTGACAGGGTCAAAAGCCTTACTGAAATCAAGTATGTGGAATATGTCTCTGTACCTAGCAAAATCTTAACCAAAATGTCCTGTCTGGAAGCATTAAGTTGGAGTTTATTTTTATTAGCTCAACTCATTTTAGTTCACAGATTATCAGAGAGGCAGTTTCCAGGTAGACATCTTTAAATGGATTAGGTCTTTCCCTCACCAATCTTCTCTGACAAAACGTAGGAATGAAAGGTCCCTTCATGTCCAATAAAGATTTATTAATTGGTTGCAGAAATACCTGGGCTCCATTGGGTTCCATAATCCATGAAGGCCTGAAAGCAATTCACTTAAGTGCTTCTTTAAGTTTGGAGAAGGGTTAATTACTACTTAAGCTTGGAAGGATTGGGTACCTACCAAAGGTCAAACATCTGAAAATTTGACAAAAGATGGATCTTGTTGTGAGTAATGCACAACAATAGATATACACTGATCAGCCACAACATTAAAACCACCTGCCTAATATCATGTAGGTACCCCTTGTGTTGCCAAAACAATTATGATGCATTGAGGCATGTGCTCACCAGTGATCAGATCCTGGTTGCCCTTTTGTGAGCAAGGAATTTTAGGAGTTCCTAGGCAGTTATCGGCAAGGAACCACTTTCTGTGTATGCCTGGGTGTTTATTGCTGAGCAGCAGCCACTTTCTGATCATGCCTCAATGGCTACTGGTGAGAAGGGACTACTTCCTAGGTTTCCTGGGCACCTTAGAAAAATGGCTTTGGAATCTCTAAAACAAAAAAATCTGCAAGAAATATGCAAAATATTTGCCTGAATATAAGTTAGGCAATATAATTGTGCCTACACAAATGGTGTTTTAAAGTTAAAACTTTTTTTTAAAGCTAAAACATTTTTTCCTGAAAATACTATTTGCTTACCACGTGTATAAAACATCTGGATTTAATGTGATGCTAATAATTCATTGATAAAGCAATGTGAAAACTGTAAATTGGGACCAACAATTTCTATTTTATTTGCTATAAATGTGAAAACAAAACCCCTGAATTTGCTTTTGAACATCCAAATTATGATTAATTTATAGAAATTTCCATCGGGTTTGATAACCCATTCTTTTTTAACAAAGTACTCGGAGCAATTTGAGAGAAACTGGGTAGCTCCATGGCACCCATAGCCTACCCTTCTCTACAGATTACAATTCTTCATTGTAAAATGCAAATCCATCCAACCTTGACTAACCTACACTAGCCCTCCCAGACTAACACTGGTGGCCAAGACTGTTTAAATTTCACAAATAAAAATGTGGTGGCAGTATATTTTCTGCATTAACTGTGTGGCTGTAGAGTGCATAGTAGAAACAATCTATTTTTGTCATACTAATTCAAAATAGTTTGACAGAAAACCAATGGATGACACCCAAAAAGTCATGGTATCTTAACCAATAGATGACCGGTGTATAGTCGCCATATGGGCAGTTGGACTCCAGGACAACCCCCCCACATATCTAACCCAATAACGCACTAACACTCAGGTTTATGGGAAAATGTGTCCACAGCTTTATTAAACAATCTCGAATAATATTTTTTTTTATTAATTATAATAATAATCATAATAATAACTTAACAAATAAACATGGGTCATTGCCCCCCCATACTCCGCCCTCGCATCCGAATCCTTCTGTTAATATAAAAGGCAATGACCCCGATATAAATAACACATATATATAACATATACCAACATTATTCCAACATACCAACTTAAAGTGCCAAACATAAATTAACTATGGCAGGGGTATACCCGGATACCCCTACCCCACCAGGTTCTGAGCCACCGACAGGACCCGAAACCTACCAACCACCAATGACCACAGTTTTACGTTTCTATCACGTTCATCCTATGGAGCCTATTTCTTCTCCTTCGGCTCCCTATTCTGCCGCTGTGAAAAAACGGATAACCCCCACCAGAAACAAAATTCAGGGATGGTGGGCGGAACAAACTCGGTCAGGTAGGAAATTAGAAGTGAATTCACTTAAAATGGCTGCCTATTTAAATATCCCAGTCCACTTACCCATAACTCCATTACTTCCTTTCCTCCTCCTATGCCCGCCTCCTAACTCCTGTCAAGGCCCTTTTTCGTTTAGCTTCGCTTTGGCTACATGGGGCTACAATTTGATGGTTAAAATTCCCCTTTAGATTTCTGACCTTTTGGGCCATTTTCGGAATAAATCCCAAATTGCTTTGTAGGAGAATATTTGGTGTTAACCTTAATTTTTACCCATGTTAAATTTCGCAGGGTAAAATTTAGTGGGCGAATTCTGGGTTTGATTAACTATTAGATGTGCATTTATAGGTTTAAACCCCTCTGTAGCATTCAAACAGTTAACATATTGAATGACTAAAGCAACATTTTTCTATATTTAATGTTAAAAGATTTGTCAAATAAAGGAAAAGTATATCAGAAATTTACATTAAAAAAACAACTAAGCTTCTTAACAGAGAGAAAAAAATATATAATTCTGTCCACCTTCCCACTCAAGATTGATTAACCTGAATTAGAACTGTACACAGAAAAGCTTGTATTAATCTTAGATGGTGCGGATTTTCACGAAACCTACGGGGTGTTAATTGAAAACATCATGGCTTTTCCTTCATAATCTCTCAGGATAGAAGAGTGCAAGAGCCTTTCTGCCGTAGCATATAATAAATGTCTAGTGTTTTTTAAATTAAGTTTGGGTTTCTGAGTGGTTGCGACATCGTATAACAATATTGATACTGTCAATTCATTATAAGAATTTGATTGCTTCAAAATGCCACTCCTCACATGTCCTTCATACATATACATTTTAAGGTTGAGAAGATAAAATCAAAAATTACTAATCTATATGCAGACAAAAATGTGGGATTTGTAGGAAAGGCCGTTGAAAATATTATAGCAAATTATTTTTTGACATCACTTGACATTTACCCAGGTATAGCTGAAAATTGGAAAAATATCTCGCATTTTTAATAGTGAGATAGTGCCGTATTTTAATGCTTCTAACCAGAGATAATGGAATCGACAAGAACTCTAACATTTAATTAAAATATTCACCACATAGCTGTTGTGAAGTATATGAAACAATGCACGTTTTAAATTCATTTTAAAATCAATTTAATGGGGTTCAGAATTTGACAATCCAGGTTCTTATAAATTTCATAATTAACCTGCAACTTAAGAGGTGGCTTATATTGAAGGCAAAATTGAGTTTAAATGGTTGAAATATAAATACATTCTTCAACTGTTTGTAGTTTCTGACTTTAAATAAAATTTTAAACTGTGCTCCTAATGTACATTTTGTTTAAAACTTTCAAAAGAACATGAGAAAAGTCGCTTCCACGGACAGGCTAGCATATCAAAACAAACCAACAATTGTAAACTGGTTTTCCATGCTTGTTACAATAGTTGACAAGTCGGTAATCACTAAAATGGCGGTTGACTGGTAATTAAAGAAGGCCAAAAAAAGGACCTCTAGAACTCCACGTCCCCCTTGTTCAAATTCATAAAACTGCTGATTTCAAGAGAAATTGGCACTTATGCATTGATTTAGAAATGCTCTTTTGGCCATAAAGCTGACAACCAGGAGAGCTCCCTGATTCACTCCACTTTAACGATCATTTAGTCATCAGTGAGAGCTTCCATAGGAAAACATGAGCCTAATGCTTCTCTGTAAGAAACATTCTATGGAGCAATTGCTGTGATCTCTACATTTGATTGGTGAATTTGTGGCCATTGTGGTGTATGTACCAATTATTCTCAGAAAAAGAGATACTTATCGCAACTCACTCAGATGATCACTGGTGAAGTGTGTATGAACCATTTATATTGTTCTGGTAGAGTTACTATGATAAAGAACTTGAAAATGCTAGAGCTTTGACATCTTTATTTCAGATGCGAAATGCATCTAGTCGTTGGGAGCATGTGCTTGTCCTGTGTGCCTCCCGGGTCAGTAAATGTTTCACTATATTTATACTGCCTGCCACACTTCTAAGTTTTGGTCTTACGGAGAGTACTTTTACTTTTTGGAATTTTCATAAAGAAGAATATTTGTGTTTTTAATACAAAGTCGTAGTTTTTCTTTCCTGACTAAAAGGATCGTCTGGTATGAATATCTGGTCCAATTGGAAAATGTGCCTTTTTCTTGACATATGTCCAAATTTGAAAACTGCTGGTTAATTTCAGTGGAGGTGGATGAATGCAATGGTGGCCCAAGGAAACGTAAGGACTTTTTTTTATTAGCTCTACTGTTGGTTGGTATTAACTGGCAACTGCTTTTTAATGACATGCATGGAAAAGAAATACAAAATACTCAGGGTTTTTAGATTGAAAATCCACTTCATTTCTGCCTTTTTCTTTTTTTGGGGAGATGACATGACATTATTAAAAAACTAGGAAAGTCAGACATTAGGTGGATTTTCAATCTAAACACCCTAAATCCCTTTGTTCTAAACATAGATTTCGAATTGTGCGATTTTCTGGAACTCCGTATAGTATATATAGTGTGCATGCAATATATTTTATCTTATACATATATATTTTTTATTATACTGCCTTTTTACATTTATATATCCCTTTCTTAATATAGTTGATCCCAAGAATATCCCTTTCTTGAGCTATATTTGTTGTGGGGTGAGGTAGGTTTATTCATATTTTATTACTAGCTAACACATTATATCGTATTTACTCGAATCGAATGCGCCATTGAATCTAAATCGCACCTTAATTTTTGAAACCTGGAAGCTGAAAAAATGTTTTTGCTGGCGAATATAATGCACATTTATACCAGTTACTACTATACAACATTGTGCTACAATGAAAATGTGTATTGCCATATACCATACTAACACTGATGGCATTTAAATTTTAGTGTTACATGATAAGTCTATTCTTTCTTAAGCTCTCTTTCAGGAACAAAATTTGTCTGTCAATTCGCCAGTTTGAGTTCGTCAGATTGAATTTGTTTCATTTTTTTCTGGTTCAATTCGTTTTAATTCATCTGTTTCAATTCCTCTGTTCGAATTCACCAGTTTTCATTCACCGGAATGCAATTCACTGGGAAATTTAGAATTTTGTCCCGAATGTAACGTGCCATCGAATCTAATGCGCATTCAAATTTTGGAAGCTTTATTTTCAAAAAAGGTGCATATTAGATTCGAGTAAATACGTATAGACATATTTTCAATGGTTTGTTTCTATTTGGTTTTATGTCTTGAAGTTATATTTTGTCTTGATATAATGATTCAATGAACAGATGTCTGATATATATATATATCTTTTTTCTTTCTTATATCAATGCCCATAAATGAAATACAAACTGGAACTTTAAGCCAAACAGGAAATGGCGTGTCTTGACGACATAAGACAGGGGTCCTCAAACTCCGGCCCCCAGGATGTTGCTGAACTACAACTCCCATGATTCTTTGAATTACATAGATAGCCAGAGAATCATGGGAGTTGTAGTTCAGCAACATCTGGGGGGGCCGGAGTTTGAGGACCCCTGACATAAGATATTATGGGAAAGGTAGTTGAAATAAGTACTGGAGCATAAGTGATGTAAGAGAATACACATGTCACTTCCTACTATGAACGTTCCAAAAAAGAAAGTGAAAAACTGTCTACAGCTATACCCCAATAGGCATTTAAAAATATTATAGGATCACATGAACAGAAGGCGGGATGAGCGGACATTTATAAACAGGAAACCGGATATGTACTTTTACCGATTTAAAAAAGCTCACCTATAGGCGAAATGCGCCTCGGAAACAGCAAGACAACAAGAAGATTGGATTGGATTATTCATATATATATATATATATATATACAAAAATATAAGGTACAAAAGGCAAGCACTCACGGTCTTTTCTGGTCTCTTTAAAAGATTATTCTTTATTCCATAGGTTAAAACTTGATGTGATCGACGTTTCAGCCAAACTACATGGCTTTCATCAGGATCTTAACAGCTCAAAATACATCTTACAAATAACACACTTATATAGTAAAACAAATTATACAATCAATAATTAAAACACTTACCACCTGAGACTGCACTGCTTCCACGGCGTTCTATCGCCGTCTCTGCGCATGCGTCATCCTCCCGCCACCCGGAAGTAGCGTGTTGACGTCATCGTTGCCGTGGATACCCGGTATGTGTACCCGGCTCCACGGCAACGCAGCGAGCAATATCCTCGCTCTTTTCACAGTCAGCCTAGGCGGTCTAACTAACTCTGCATCTAATCAAAACATTAAAAACATATTAAACAAACAATATTTAACTATTTAGAGGGATCTTATTCATTTATAACTCACATTGCATTAATTATAAAGGCTGTTCCATATCTAGTATCTAGACGTAATTATACAATTAGGATCTTATCTGCATCCTATCATGCACCGCTTATTGGATGTTTATACAGTTACAATTACAAATTAATGACAATAAACTATATTTCAATAGTCTCAAAGTGCTAAATATATCATATCTATACAATAAAGTGCTAACATTTATATATTAAAGTGAAACATAGTAAATTAAAGTGACACTTGTGCTATATGTATCAAAGTGCTAACATTTATAAAATAAAGTGAGACATAGTATATTAAAGTGATACTTAGTGCTGTTTATGTACATTAAAGTGCTAAAAATGCTGTGTTATGTACATTAAAGTGCTAGCATGTTACTTAAAGTGCCACTAATTTATTAAAGTGATACACGTGTAGTTTATATACATCAAAGTGCTACATGTGCTATTATTATGTACTATTTATTGGTCACCGAAGTATTACTCTCTTTGTTGCTACTATCAACTACCTAATTACTATACTTCAGTGATCTTCCAACATATTATATACTTTCAAAAGAATATATATTATAATATTATGTACAAAAATATAAGGATAATAAATCTGCTAGTGTCTTATATATACATTATTTACATAAAGCGTCATTGTGAATTCTATTGTATATCGTACCTATATATTAACTTAATTTGTCCTATCAATGAGTTATATTCATTATAGTAATGCTCTTTGCTCAAAGAGGTATTATTTAAGATAGATAATTGATAATTAGGTACTGTCCTTTATCTGTGCAAATAGAATAAGATCTACAACTATATATTTTATATTTTATATTTTAATTCGTTATATTATATCTCCATATAACCTTTTTATTGATATAAATTTTTCCTCTAATCCTAGTTAAAATATATGTATTTAATAACTCAAAGGAGGCAAACAATTATTTCAACATTACTCATATATATGGATGATATGATATCATCTCGTTCAATCCTCTTGGAGCCACAGTTTCCAATTCTTGTATCCAGAATGTCTCTCTTCTCAATAGGGCATTACCCCTATCTCCACCTCTTCTAGAACAAGGTATCCAATCAATTGCCACGAATTTTAACATAGTCAAAGAATGTTTATATTCTAAAAAATGCTTTGCCACAGGTTTGTGTACACATACCGGGTATCCACGGCAACGATGACGTCAACACGCTACTTCCGGGTGGCGGGAGGATGACGCATGCGCAGAGACGGCGATAGAACGCCGTGGAAGCAGTGCAGTCTCAGGTGGTAAGTGTTTTAATTATTGATTGTATAATTTGTTTTACTATATAAGTGTGTTATTTGTAAGATGTATTTTGAGCTGTTAAGATCCTGATGAAAGCCATGTAGTTTGGCTGAAACGTCGATCACATCAAGTTTTAACCTATGGAATAAAGAATAATCTTTTAAAGAGACCAGAAAAGACCGTGAGTGCTTGCCTTTTGTACCTTATATTTTTGTATATTTTTGGCATTGGCTTAATAGCACCAGGCACAATATTATTGGAGAGTGTGTGTGCAAGGATATAACAATATTTTGGACTGTATTTTGGGAGTAACTTGCCAGACTCCAATCCTTTGCACCTACTAAATATATATATTTTTTACCTGCCTAATTTGAAGCAGCAGTAATTCATTGATATTTAATCAGTAAGCGCTTACTATGGATCTAACAGATGAATTTTTATTACAAGCGGGGGGCTATGCTGAACAAGCTGAAACCCTCCAGTTCACTCAGGAGGAGGCACAAGCAATACTTTGGGTGCAATCTAGTACGGATTTGCCATATAATACTACTAGTAAGGATATATACTTTCAACTCTTAAAGCTACAGAGGAAAAGGATTGACCTAGATCTTCACGGATTATTTCTCTCAGACTACTATAAGGCTAAAAGGATCCCACGAGGATTTCGTATCATGAATATCCCTACAATTGGGAGGATGAAAGCCAAAGTTTGCCGAGATTGGATCTCAGTTTTAAACAAAGCATCTCTAGATCTTATGTTGATTATAATTCAGGATGTAAAAATGGAGTTAGAGAATATTACACGGAAAATAACAGAAGTTGAAATGGAACATGTTGTATTACTGGCGTCGCCAGAAGGTATGAAATTGCTGGACAAATTAAAGGAAGAATTATTGAAATATAAAAATGATCTTGTTAGATTTAAAAAGCAAAAATTTGAATATGTCCAACAGGACTACGTAGAGCATCGCGTCTATAAGTGGTTAAGTGGGGAACACCAAAGGAGACCAAGAAGGCCACGCAGGAAAATTATACGCCCAAAGCAACACACAATAGATGTCACATCGGCTGAATCGGCATCCGATGCAGAGCAACAAAATGATGAAACTTTTTTAGATACAACACAAATGGGCACTATGACGAGAAGCAGAGGCAGAGGCGGCACCGGCACAGGACAAGAAGAGGCCATAAAGGGAAAATACATAGCCCGTGGGAAACCACCACTGAAAAGGTAGTGCCAGTTTTCAATCTCTCTCAACGTAAGCTGGATGAGAAAGAAATAGAGATCCTAAAATTAGGACTCTCATTTGTACCCACGGCTAGACCAAATATATTCGCATGGAACGTAGAATTATTTAATTTTGGAAGAAATCTACGACTTAAAGATTACTTCAATAAAGGGAAAACACAGCAACCAGCAAATCAATACCATAAAGCGACAGAGATTCAATTTAAACCAAAATCATACTTTGATCCACCTAACTCTAAAGCCAACATTAAAACATTTCTATCTACGGTACAAATAGAATCAACGGAAGAATTGAAACAATCTAACCACATGGAAAACAACTTGACCAAAGCACAAAGACACCTTTTGGAAAACCTAGCGAAAGATCCTTCCATCGCAATACGCCCCGCCGATAAAGGCGGGGGTATAGTCATCATGGACTATGATAAATATGCAATGGAAGTAAGAAGACAATTAATGGATGAAAAAACCTATAAGTTACTTAAGGGTGATCCCACTAGAGAGGTACAAAGAAGGGTGGAAGAGATCCTTGATATAGGACTGAGAGCTAATTATATAGATCAAAATCTCTATTTATATTTGATACAAAAGCATCCGAGGACACCTATCATGTACACAATTCCCAAGATACATAAGAATCGAACAGACCCCCCGGGACGACCCATAGTATCAGCAATAGGTGGGGTACTACAACCTATAGGGAAATGGTTAGATGCTATGTTTAAAGACACAATACATGATCTATATACATGCATTAGAGATACACCTTCATTATTGGTGGCACTTCAAAATCTATATATAGAAGAAGATTTACCCGTACTTATTACGATGGACGTCAGTAGCCTCTATACCATCATCCCGCATGATGGTGGTATAGAGGCTATGAGACAAGTCCTATGTGCTTCATTAAAATATAAAGGTCCCCCTATCGAATATACTTTGGAATTATTGGAGGTTGCATTGAAAAATAACTATTTCCGATTCGAAGAACAGTGGTACATGCAAATATCAGGGACATCTATGGGAGCGGCTATGGCGCCTATGTACGCCAACTCTTATATGTACATCTTTGAGACAGAATATATATTAGAGCCATTTAAAAGGAACATCATAAAGTATTTTCGCTTTATAGATGATATTCTGATAATCTGGCGTGGTACGAAAATGCAAGCGCAAGAAATGGTTGAGTTCATAAATCAGCTTCCAACACCGATACGGATGACGGCCAATTTGAGTACGGAAAGAGTACAATTTTTAGATGTGGAATTATCCGTGGAAGATCACAGAATGGTCTATTGTCTCTACTCTAAACCTACTGATAGAAACACCATATTACACTACAACAGTGCACATCCAAAAAATCTGATCAAGTCTATACCTAAAGCTCAGTTTCTTAGAGTCATGAGAAATAATTCAAAGGAAACAACTAAACGAATACAATTACAAGAAATGAAAATGAAATTTCTAGATAGAGGGTATAGTGAAAGAGTCTTAGATAAAGCGTTGGAAGAAGCAGAAGAGAATGCGACCACGCTACAAGACATCACAGAAGTCCCCAAATTGATTTTTCCCATGACATTCCACAGTAAAACACAGAAAATAAACAGCATTGTGAAACGTAATTGGAATATGTTGGCATGTGATAATAGTTTGCCAAAAGAATTTAAGCAATCACCACGCATTTGCTATCGAAGAAACAGAAATTTAAAAGATATATTAATGAAGACAGATCCTGTGGAGAGCTACACTGAACAGAAGATAACACAAGTAAGAGGCAGTGTGCGCTGCCTAGGATGTGTGACGTGTAGTCATATGGTGCCAGCACGTAAGTTTAACCATCCACACAAAAATAAGATGTATAAAATCCGCCACACCATTACGTGTAAGATGACCCATGTAATATATAAAATATCGTGCCCTTGTGGCTTGTTTTACATAGGGAAAACTGAAACGCAGCTCTGTGATAGAATTAGGGGTCATAGATCCAATATAAGAACTGCCTACAGAGACGGATACACAGACAAACCTGTGGCAAAGCATTTTTTAGAATATAAACATTCTTTGACTATGTTAAAATTCGTGGCAATTGATTGGATACCTTGTTCTAGAAGAGGTGGAGATAGGGGTAATGCCCTATTGAGAAGAGAGACATTCTGGATACAAGAATTGGAAACTGTGGCTCCAAGAGGATTGAACGAGATGATATCATATCATCCATATATATGAGTAATGTTGAAATAATTGTTTGCCTCCTTTGAGTTATTAAATACATATATTTTAACTAGAATTAGAGGAAAAATTTATATCAATAAAAAGGTTATATGGAGATATAATATAACGAATTAAAATATAAAATATAAAATATATAGTTGTAGATCTTATTCTATTTGCACAGATAAAGGACTGTACCTAATTATCAATTATCTATCTTAAATAATACCTCTTTGAGCAAAGAGCATTACTATAATGAATATAACTCATTGATAGGACAAATTAAGTTAATATATAGGTACGATATACAATAGAATTCACAATGACGCTTTATGTAAATAATGTATATATAAGACACTAGCAGATTTATTATCCTTATATTTTTGTACATAATATTATAATATATATTCTTTTGAAAGTATATAATATGTTGGAAGATCACTGAAGTATAGTAATTAGGTAGTTGATAGTAGCAACAAAGAGAGTAATACTTCGGTGACCAATAAATAATACATAATAATAGCACATGTAGCACTTTGATGTATATAAACTACACGTGTATCACTTTAATAAATTAGTGGCACTTTAAGTAACATGCTAGCACTTTAATGTACATAACACAGCATTTTTAGCACTTTAATGTACATAAACAGCACTAAGTATCACTTTAATATACTATGTCTCACTTTATTTTATAAATGTTAGCACTTTGATACATATAGCACAAGTGTCACTTTAATTTACTATGTTTCACTTTAATATATAAATGTTAGCACTTTATTGTATAGATATGATATATTTAGCACTTTGAGACTATTGAAATATAGTTTATTGTCATTAATTTGTAATTGTAACTGTATAAACATCCAATAAGCGGTGCATGATAGGATGCAGATAAGATCCTAATTGTATAATTACGTCTAGATACTAGATATGGAACAGCCTTTATAAATAATGCAATGTGAGTTATAAATGAATAAGATCCCTCTAAATAGTTAAATATTGTTTGTTTAATATGTTTTTAATGTTTTGATTAGATGCAGAGTTAGAGTTAGACCGCCTAGGCTGACTGTGAAAAGAGCGAGGATATTGCTCGCTGCGTTGCCGTGGAGCCGGGTATACATACCGGGTATCCACGGCAACGATGACGTCAACACGCTACTTCCGGGTGGCGGGAGGATGACACATGCGCAGAGACGGCGATAGAACGCCGTGGAAGCAGTGCAGTCTCAGGTGGTAAGTGTTTTAATTATTGATTGTATAATTTGTTTTACTATATAAGTGTGTTATTTGTAAGATGTATTTTGAGCTGTTAAGATCCTGATGAAAGCCATGTAGTTTGGCTGAAACGTCGATCACATCAAGTTTTAACCTATGGAATAAAGAATAATCTTTTAAAGAGACCAGAAAAGACCGTGAGTGCTTGCCTTTTGTACCTTATATTTTTGTATATTTTTGGCATTGGCTTAATAGCACCAGGCACAATATTATTGGAGAGTGTGTGTGCAAGGATATAACAATATTTTGGACTATATATATATATATATATATATATCATCTATACATAGATATATATATATTTTATTTATTAACTAAATTGTTATTTTTTGTAACTTTTTTTTGTAACTTTCTCTTAACTTTTTCACCAGCAGGGGGACTGCCTGTCAGTTCAGCCAGTCCCCCTGCTGGCAGCACTGTGGACACCTATGGGGGCCATGTGACCGCTCTTCTAAAGTGGTCACATGGTTGCTGGAGGTCCTAAATTGGAGATGGTGGACCGTCTGGGCTCAGCCCAGTCAGTCACCCCTAGGAAGAAGACCGATCGCCAGCGGGGGAACAGCGGCGATAGGTAAATACATGGTAAATGGTAAATACATGGGGAGGGAGAGGGAGGGAGGGTAGGGGTTAATGTAATTTTTTTTTTTACTTTAACCCCATGAGGCACTCAGTACAGGTAGAGCATTGGAAGTGAGGGGGTATTGCAGCGATGCCTCAACATCGAGGCATCGCTGCAATACCATTGGAGCTGCTGGAAGTGATCATGATCGCTTCCAGCAATCTAATTCCCCTAGGACGTATCAGGTACGTCCTCGGTCCTTAAGGACCGTTTTTTGTTGGACATACCTGATATGTCCATGGTCCTTAAGGGGTTAAACCATTAGTAGAAAGCAATGGGGATTTCACTGAAGAATATGAGAATGTGCAGCATCAGGTGAAAAAAATTAGCATAGCAAGCAGGAAGTGCCTCTAGTGGCTGTCTGATTGATTTCTCTAGAACTGATTTACATTGCAGTACTAAGGGGGACAGGGACATTGCACCCAGTCAATTTAAATGAGCTGAAGTGTCCCTTTACTTTTCTGTAATGTGGAGGCTGGTTTGCATGTGCTAGCCAGCCACCACATAATTATACATTACATTGACAAGGATTTTGTAAGTATTTGCTAAATTTTTATGGTGCTTAACATTATAATGTACTTGCAACAAAGTAAGTGCGCAATTCTTTGTGAATGTACATCCTATCAACCTATGTGTTGTGAACATTGCAAGTCCTATATTTTATATAGGATTTTGATGCAAAAGCAATGATTTTAATATGGGCACTGAATACATCCGGCAGATTCGCTCGGACTGACCAAATTCCAACCATGTATGGCTTTAGTAAATATGAGATTTTTCATTGCAGTCGAAATTCAGTAATTTTTATCAGATTTTGTCCATCAAGGACACAATTTAGTCTTTACTAAATAAACCCATAAACGATCAGTTTTATATATTAGATAAAAAAGTTAATTATGTTAAGGAAAAAATAAACAAATACAATATATATATATATACATATATTTGTGTAAGGGGCAAATAGCTGTATATGGAGCAAGGTGTTAGTATAAGCGTAGGATAGTATAAGAGAACAAGTCGGTTGTGGTGTGCCGAGCCCGACGATACAGTAGGCCTGTAAATAAAGAGGGCCCACCGAGGAGTAAGAATCGTAAAGAAATAGAAAGAAAATAAAAGTGTTGAGAATGAGTGGGTGGGAGGGTCATTCAGAAGCTGACCTCGAGCGGTATGGAGTCAGGTAAGGGGTGTCCCTTATATAGGTAAGTGAATTAACTTAAGCCCCTCCCACAATTACAGGCCAAACGCCTTAATACTTGTGTAAGGGGCAAATAGCCGTATATGGAGTAAGGTGTTAGTATAAGCGTAGGATAGTATGAGAGAACAAGTCGGTTGTGGTGTGCCGAGACTGACGATACAGTAGGCCTGTAAATAAAGAGGGCAAAAAGTGAATAGCCAAAGATTTAATACAGTCAACAATTATATACAAATTAACCAGACATTTCTTTAAATGCATTTCTTAATTCTTGTGTTGGTTTGGGTATGTAAGTTGTGTAAGCGGGTGATTTCCATTGCCCCAGTGATTTTGTGATATGCACTGATATGTTAGCGCTGGAGGCTGTGGAGGCTGCCCGTATACGAAAGGAGTGACCTGAGTAGGTACAAGGGTTAAAACCTAGCATGGTTAACAGGGATCTGATGTATTTCATAAAAGTAGTGGTAGTGAGTACAGAGCCTATTAGTGTGAATAAATGTTGTGATGGGAGTGGTGTAGTATGTAGAAGGTAGGAATCTAGGGCCGCCACTGGACACCATTTGTTGTGGGTAGGATAACAAGTGATTTCCACTGGAGGTGCGTGTTGGCTTGTTTTGGACTGGGGTAGTGCCCGTATGTAATGGTCCATATGTTTGCATAGGTGTGTACTTAGAAGACATCTGTCTGTCTGAGTGGTGGTGATAGTCGTAAATTTCCTTGGTCTGAGGAAACCGTAGAAGGCTTTGTACATAGCTGCTTTGATGACTGCATTGGTGGTTGACTGGAAAGGTTTGCAGTCTAATAGATCAGATAGTGATTGGAAAGTGTGTTGTCTATAGGTAATCTCTGCCGGGGACGTGGAGGAACGGATTACTGAATATGAGTATCTACTTTATCTGATATCATGACATGAAGCTATGTGTGTTAGGCCAGAGGTTTAGCATGTGATGTTGAATGCCTGTAAGATATAATTTAATGGGGTTGTAAGATAAGTGTAGTTTAAGGTGGCAAAAAGAAGGAAAGGCTAGGATAGATGTCATTGCAAAAGGTTGGGATATGTCTTAGTCCAATAGAAATCTTTTAAACAGTATGAAGGCTCCGTTGTATGTTTTGCAAGTGTTGGATGACAGTGCTAATGTGGACAGATCCCTGCTGTGTGCATGATTACTGCTAATCCATGATTAGCTGCTGGAACGGAGGAGTGGTTGTGGCTGCTTCAACGGCTATGTTACAATTGCCTGGTACATGAACGCAAATCAAGAAGAAATTGTGACATACTGCCAACCAAGTAAGTTTCTTGAGAAATCTCATGATTGTTAGAGATGATGAGCGGCCCTTGTTGAAGATGTGACATGTGGCCTAGTTGTCTAAGTATCTACGAACTGACGACCCTGACCATAAATGCCCCCATGCCATAGCAGCTGCTACAATAGGGTAGATCTCAAAATAGCTGAGGTAGTGAACCTTCCAAAACCTGGACTTCTTCAGGCAGCCTACCCCAAAACCATTCGTTCCAAAAGATTGTTGCGAAACCCGTGGTAGACGCCAAGTCTGACCATATGGTATGTGACGTGTCAGACAATCCTGGGAGGAACAAGCTTTTACCATTCCATGTGGTTAAGAATTTCTTCCACATGTGCAGGTCTGCTGTGGCTTGAATATCTAGGGACAGTCTATGGTTGTTGTGTCGGAAGTGTGGAAAAGGCAAAGAAGTCTGGATATGAAAGGCCGACCTTGTGGTTTGATGCGCAGTGTAAAGTTTAAGGAACCTAGAAGAGATTGTAGTTCCTTGCGGTTGCAAGTACCCAGCACGATGTAGTGATTGATACTGTTGAGAATGTTTGTTATTTTCCCTTGTGGTAAGCTTGCTTGCATGGATGCTAAGTAGAGTTGTAGCCCAGGAATGTAATGCTGGAGTCTGGGCCTTTGGTTTCTTAGGGGATACTGGGACACCCAAGTGGTCGAACAGACTAATGGCTTATTTCAGGCTTCTGGGGTAAAGGTGTTTCCTTCGACCAGCAGAAGTAATCTAGATAATGTATGACTGTGGGGCATCTGGAGATGTTTAGTAACAGCCAGTAAAATGTCAAAGATTTTGGGGCTACCTAGGACCCAAAGGTTAAGCGGGAGAAGAAATAGTAGTTGTCTGCTCACTTGATGTCACGTAAGTGCCAGAGTGTGGTGGATTGGTAGAGGTTTGAACGCATTAGTGAGGTCCGTCTTACTTAACCAGGCTCCGACACCTGCTTGGTTATGGCTGTAATGGCATGATCTATGGTGGCATTGCAGGGAAAACACCTCGGAGGGAAATGAGGGAGTTGAGACTTGGGGTAGCAGAGGTGTGTGGTGTGTTTAATTCTATGGTTAGTCTGTGTTTAAGGGAAGATTTCCTTGTGACAATCCCACTGGTTTGTGCGCCATGCTGTATATGGTGGAGATTGGGGGAGTCCAAGTAGAAACCCCTCTGCAATGTCTAGGCTATGAGTGTGTTTACAGGCGTTGGGTTCTGTTGTGCTGACTGCAAGTTAGGCCATTCTAGATTCCCTGAAGGTATACGTATGATACCTGTATGGGAATCCTCTGAAATCCAGAGTTTAGTAAATCTACTAAAAGTCTGGAAGGGTGATGAGTCAGTAGTGTTAAAAATGTGCCCTGAACCATTTGAACATGTATGCAACAGTTTATATGCACTGTAACTATACATACCAATATAGAATTGTTGAAACCTGGGATTTGCCGAAAATAAAATGGGACAACCCAATTTGTCTCTGGTAGTTCGCTCCGTAGTACCAGAGGTGATGGTACCTTTGGTTGGGAGAAAAGTTTATTGTGGGTCTGAAAGAGTTAGGGTAAATGCACAAATAACATCTTTATATATGCCAAATGTCAAAACAACTCAGGGATGGTCAGATTCCATTTACCTGGAATCCCTGGATCAGACCCCCGGAGATACATCATCATACATATATATGCTTTGGTTCCCATTGTGCTGGGATCATATGTGCAGGGTTAATGTCCTGAGTGTCATAAGAATTGATGTACCAGGTAACTGAGTATCGGTTGGTGCTGGTTGTATGGTAGCGGGAGGCCCAGCCTTTGTGAGTGCTGTGGTGAGTGACTCGAGATTTGCCAGTCTGTCATTAATTTTTTACTCATGGAGTTCATGAGTGAGGTGAGCATGGCCTAGAATGGTCATTGGTAGAGATGTTAAGTTGACATCTTTTACCTTCCAGGATATCTGTTACTGTGTGCTGGGATCATATGTGCAGGGTTAACGTCCTGAGTGTCAGGAGAATTGATTGTACCAGGTAACCGAGTTTTGGTTGGTGCTGGTTGTACAGTAGCGGGAGGCCCGTCCTTGTGAGGGCTGTGGTGACCGACTTGAGATTGCCAGTCTGTCGTTAATTTTCTCATGAGATTGTGAATGAGGTTAGCATGGCCTGGGTGTCACCTGAATTGGTGTTGCTGGGCCTCTGCGTGAAAGTGTATCGATTCTAGTCTAGGTGCTAGGAAGAGATAATTCTTCGCCACCTTCTTGAAAATTAACAATAAAGATTGCAATTATTATTTGTACCCAGGGGTTTTGCACTGGCTTGCTAGCTAAGCCGTGAGACGAAACAATTAGGCTTGGTGTTTTTGGTGGCTGGTGAGGCCCTGCTAGTTGCCAAGTGGCTTGAGAGGCTCTATCTATGCGTTGGCGCAAGGGTTTTTTACCAAACGTAGTGGAAGGATGTTGGAGAATAGGAAAGGGAGTGACAGGTGATGCCCTCTCTATGATACGATGTGAGGCGGCTAGCTCACGAGTGGCCAGAGGGGTGTATGCCTCCGAGTGTGAGGCAGGGTGTTGGCCTCGCAGGACCACTAATCCGAAGCATAGTGAGGGGGGTAATACCTATTGGCCCCTATCAACCTAATTGCCAGTACGCTATTTCTATTCCGGGGGAGATACGGTATGTATATACCGTGTAAGCAGGTGTATGTACCTGAAAGTATGGTTTTGAAACCTGAGAATCCATATAGGTCTCAGTAGTACCTGTAAACTAAATAGATGGAGACAGTATGAAATAAAGAAAATCTGGCACAAAACCAAGTTTCCTTGATTATGTTTGGCTGTTGACCTGTAGAGGTCAGTGGAGATGATGTTTGTAAAATCTCTGTAAATTATTAATGTACTTGCAGGCCTATAGTTGTCAGTGTTGGTAGGCCCCCGTTGGTCTTGGTGTAGTGTAATATTTATACATTAAACATGCAATTGGGCCCGTACTGAGTTTGCTTAGGCAAAATGTTTGTAGCACGGTGGACGTACTACCGTATAACATGAGTCCTTAATTAACACTTTGTTACCTGTATGTAGAAGTATGCTATACCCTTGTATGTGTACTTATGGAGATGTGTGTAGGTAAGTCATTGTGTGGAATGTACTTGTGTATGTCTGGTATACAGGGTACATATGTGCCATGTTATGGTTACTTGTATGAGAATATGTGTACGTATCTTTATTTAATTTGAAAGTCGTAGTTTGATTGTAGACCTGTAGAGGTCAGTGAAGATAATGTTTGAAATATCTCAGAATAGCTATGAATTTGTCGACCGGTAGGTGGCAATGTTAGTAGAGCCACCGTTTGTTATATATGAATAACCATGTGTGAATAAATATTTTATAAATAACATTAATAACCATGCCATTTTACACCGTACTGAGTGTTTTAGCTGAGAAAGTTGTCACATGATGTATCATGCTAACAACAATATGGTTTTTATTAGATAATACATTGAACAGTTCTAATGAAGTTCTCTGAGCTTTGGATTGGTATGTGATTAATTTAGGTAATAAAGAACCCGCTGTCCATAGAAGGTAATACACAAGGCCAAATAAGCTTATAACTTAAGCTGCACATTCATGCATTTAACCGCACGAACCTTGATAACTAGTATATGTGGAAATGTACACTGTGTGACCGTACAGAAGTAGCAGGGAAAATCGGTTTTAATGCATCCTGTTTGTGTGTTTAACCGCACAAACCTGGATAAGTATGTGTGTGCAAATGTACAATGTGTGGCCGTACAGAAGCATGTGAAGATGGATTGTAGGGAAAGAATTGGTTTTAGTGTATCCCGATCGTGCATTTAACCGTTTTGTTTAACTGTTACTATGCCTAATACCGCCTGATATCCGTTCGGGAGTAGGAAAATACATATGAATACATGCGTGAAGCCCGAACGGGGAAATACATAAGTGATTTGCACGAAATGAACGTTTAAACGAACGGTTTAAAAACGAACCAATAGATTGTACATGTAATGTTGCATGAAATAACCGAACTTAACCGTAAGTGAGGACCTGAACCCGTGACTGATGCCATGGGACTGTTGCCTGGCGTAACGGGTAGGTCAACTTACGGTTTGCAAGTCACTAGGATGTGATCTGCGGCGATGAAAGAAGCAAGAAACTGATCGGATGGAAAAGACTGTGGCAGGATTCCTGGACACAGCTCAGCGTAGAAGACCTCGTGAGAAAACGAAAGTATTCCAAAATGGCGACTGGATGAACCGGAAGTTCATTCAGAAGCTGACCTCGAGCGGTATGGAGTCAGGTAAGGGGTGTACCTTATATATGTAAGTGAATTAACTTAAGCCCCTCTCACAATTACAGGCCAAACAGCCTTAATACATATACATATATATACATATATATACAGTTGCAAGAAAAAGTATGTGAATCCTTTGGAATGATATGGATTTCTGCACAAATTGGTCATAAAATGTGATCTGATCATCATCTAAGTCACAACAATAGACAATCACAGTCTGCTTAAACTAATAACACACAAAGAATGAAATGTTGCCATGTTTTTATTGAACACACCATGTAAACATTCACAGTGCAGGTAGAAAAAGTATGTGAACCCTTGGATTTAATAATTGGTTGAACCTCCTTTGGCAGCAATAACTTCAACCAAATAGAAACATAGAAACATAGAAACATAGAATGTGACGGCAGATAAGAACCATTCGGCCCATCTAGTCTGCCCAATTTTCTAAATACTTTCATTAGTCCCTAGCCTTATCTTATAGTTAGGATAGCCTTATGCCTATCCTACGCATGCTTAAACTCCTTTACTGTGTTAACTTCTACCACTTCAGCTGGAAGGCTATTCCATGCATCCACTACCCTCTCAGTAAAGTAATACTTCTGGATATTATTTTTAAACCTTTGCCCCTCTAATTTAAGACTATGTCCTCTTGTTGTGGTAGTTTTTCTTCTTTTAAATATAGTCTCCTCCTTTACTGTGTTGATTCCCTTTATATATTTAAATGTTTCTATCATATTCCCCCTGTCTCGTCTTTCTTCCAAGCTATACATGTTAAGATCCTTTAACCTTTCCTGGCAAATTTTACCTCACAATCCATGAACCAGTTCAAATGTTTCCTGTAGTTGCAGATCAGACGTGCACAACAGTCAGGAGTAATTCTTGACCATTCCTCTTTACAGAACTGTTTCAGTTTAGCAATATTCTTGGGATGTCTGGTGTGAATCGTTTTCTTGAGGTCATGCCACAACATCTCAATCGGTTTGAGGTCAGGACTCTGACTGGGCCACTTCAGAAGGCGTATTTTCTTCTGTTTAAACCATTCTGTTGTTGATTTACTTCTATGCTTTTGGTCATTGTCCTGTTGCAACACCCATCTTCTGTTGAGCTTCAGCTTGTAGACAGATGGCCTTAAGTTCTCTTGCAAAATGGCTTGATAAACTTAGGAATTAATTTTTCCTTCGATGATAGCAATCCGTCCAGACCCTGACACAGCAAAGCAGCCCCAAACCATGATGCCCCCACCACCATACTTCACAGTTGGGATGAGGTTTGATGTTGGTGTGCTGTGCCTTTTTTTCGCCACACATAGTGTTGTGTGTTTCTTCCAAACAACTCAACTTTGGTTTCATCTGTCCACCGAATATTTTGCCAGTACTGCTGTGGAACATCCAAGTGCTCTTGTGCAAACTGTAAATGTGCAGCAATGTTTTGTTTGGCCAGCAGTGGCTTCCTCTGCGGTATCCTCCCATGAAATCCATTCTTGTTTAGTGTTTTACGTATTGTACATTCGCTAACAGGGATGTTAGCATTTGCCAGTGACTTTTGTAAGTCTTTAGCTGACACTCTAGGATTCTTCTTCACCTCATTGAGCAGCCTGTGCTGTGCTCATGCAGTCATCTTTACAGGCCGGCCACTCCTAGGGAGAGTAGCAGCTGTGCTGAACTTTCTCCATTTATACACAATTTGTCTTACCGTGGACTGATGAACAGCAAGGCTTTTGGAGATAATTTTATAACCCTTTCCAGCTTTATGCAAGTCAACAATTCTTAATCGTAGGTCTTCTGAGAGCTCTTTTGTGCGAGGCATCATTCACATCAGCCAATGCTTCTTGTGAAAAGCAAACCCAGAACTGGTGTGTGTGGTTTTTTTTTTTATAGGGCAGGGCAGCTGTAACCAAAACCTCCAATCTCATCTCATTGATTGGACTCCAGTTGAGACATCTCACTCCAATTAGCTCTTGGAGATGTCAATAGTCTAGGGGTTCACATACTTTTTCCACCTGCACTGTGCTTTACATGGTGTATAAATAAAAACATGGCAACATTTCATTCTTTGTGTGTTATTAGTTTAAGCAGACTGTGAGTGTCTATTGTTGTGACTTAGATGATGATCAGATCACATTTTATGACCAATTTGTGCAGAAATCCATATCAATCCAAAGGGTTCACATACTTTTTCTTGCAACTGTATATATATATATATACCGCATATATACACATTATTTATAGTATATAGCACATTTTAATCTGAGACATGTAGGTACTTTTGGAAATAATGCATAATAATGCATTAATAATGTATGGTCATAACCAAATCATACATCTCCCTGGTTAATAAGTTAGATGTTAAGAATAATTACATTTATAATACAAGTTTTTGACCCTCTCCATTGTGGCTATTTCAAGTTACATACAAAAGACAAGTTAACTGGCATTCTGATGTATAATTATTATGCACTTGATAGCATTTAGCTGATGAAAAGCTTCATGTTTCTTAAATGCATATGATTTTTTTTATTAAGCACTATAAAATATGAACCTCTTGTTAACTGGATGTTATTGATAAATCTTAACAAGGGATATAAATATATTTCTTGAAAATAGATTAAGTGAAGGATTATAACAAAACTACATAATAGATCATCACAAATTGCATGCAGATGGAATGGAATTCAAGAAGAATGTACAGGATTCTATAAATGAAGAAGTAGTCACTAAACTGGAAATAATAGCGTAATTATTTAATTTAAGATACAACATACAAATATAGTGTTAAAGGTTATTTATTAAAATGTGTACAAGAAGGGCATCATGATGATACCCTTAGAATACATGAAGACTATTTTTCAAACAATAATCTCTCTCTCTCTCTCTCTCTCTCTCTATGTATATATATATATATATGTATATATATATATATATAGTGATGTGAAATGCTAGCAAGTAGTGACAGTGGGCTGAAAAACTCAAATATATATAAAAGTATCCTTTCTAAAATATATCACAGCATTGAAAAGTATATTCTTCCATTCTTTGATGGGAAAGCTAATCCTCATGGCAAAAATGTTTGAAAAGCTACACAGTTGATATAAACGGACATTTTGCTGAGAAAAATATTGCTAAAAGCATTTATTCATGCTGGGAACAATCCCTATTTTGCTAGGTAGCGTTGCTATTATTATACAGAGATTCTTTTATTTTTGTTGCTTGCAGAGGTGATGTATGACTGCTTTGTAGTTATATACCTTGAATTTGTTTCAAATATTGGCTGTTGCAATATTGTATTCCTGAATGAGATATTGTCTCTATGGATTTCTATTTGTTTTGTGTGATATGTATGAAGACTATTTTTTTCTTTGACTGTACAGTAACCTTAGCACATTTCTATAATATATAATGTATAACAATGATTTATATAGCCACATTCTCATGGATGAGCTGAAAATGCTTTAGAGTTTTATGTCCAACTAAAGTTGAAGACACAAATGTGCTTACTGATATAGGAATATCTCTAGGTAAATTATGAATTTTATAACATGACAGGAGGCTTTGTATTTGCTTAAGTCTTTCTTTACTTAAGCTTCACAGCAGCACTTTTTTACTTAGTAACAGGGTAACCAATCAGAAAAAAGAGATAACAAGGTATAAGAGTCCCTCCCTGTGATGTCACTTCCTCTTTCTTTGCTGCTTCACACCAGTACAGGTCAGAGTGCCACTGCCTCTTACTTTCTGTGGGTTATTTACTATCCTGTTTATTTTAACTTGTTATTTAATCTTTGTTTTTCTTAGCTATGTTTCCCATACTTTAGCTATATACTTATTTTTTCCTATTTCTAAGGTGCTTGTCCCACCTTAGCTATCTTTCTAAAGTTTTCACTCTTAACTTATTCTCTATTACTGCCTAATTTTCTCCCTTTATTCCTTTTGTACTGTCCCTTACGTTCTGTTTCATTTTTCAATACTTTTCATTGTGTCTCTTACTTTTATTGGTCCGGGTTGCGGTCGGCATATTTTGCCCCGTTTTTCCCGGGCTTTTGGGCTGTGGAGTACGCCTCCATCGGCCCTGAGTGCGCACGGCGGCCATCTTGGATCTCGCGCATCGCCGCGAGATCCGAACGGCCGTTTGCACCTTTTGCGCATGCGCGAGATCGCGGCGGCCATTTTGTTGGAGCCGCGATCGGCGACCATTCTAGCCGCACGGCGGCCATTTTAATTGTTAATCGGCAGTACAAATATCTTACAAGTTTCACATATATAAGTTCTCTCACTTATATTTCTTAGACAATATTTCCCACAGAGCACAATTTGTTTTTCACAGAGATACTTCTCTCTGTAATTCAGTTCAGGAGAATTTTCGCTTACACTACTCCCCCTGGTGGTGAATTAAAGGTACTACATTACCAATATTATTATGCATGTATATTAAACTACTCAATACTTTTATATTGGGAGCAACCCCCAATACCAGCCAGCTAAATATTTATCACAGTCATATTGTGATTTTTCTAAGGGTAAATCCCTATATATTTTATGATTGCTGTTATACCATACAGCCCATGACTGGCCCGCTTTGTCTGTGCCACCATACCTCTACACGAGTTTAAATAAGCACTCTGAGGTTATTGTTTCTGGGTGACCCCCATTACAGCTTGCACTGTTGAAATTAAATATCTTTTGATATACAAGACGGCCCTAAAATACATTCTAATGCTGGCCTATTCTGCCCCATAGGTACCAACACTGTTGCTATGGAGGCTTCAAACCAAGACCAAAATCTGCAAGTGATTATAAACGCGGCTGTTGCCGCTTCACTAGAAAAGACCCTGGCTCGGGTGCTGCCCATTGAGCCCAAAGATACCAAAATTTCTGAGCCTCCGCACTCTGATGAAGAGGCGGATGATTCCGATTCTACAAGAAGGAACCCTTCCAAACTCAATAAACGATATTGGAAAGGGGATGGGCCAGAATCACTCAAACGCAAAGGGAAAGAACCGGCTAAACGCCCAAAACAAGCGGACGCCATAGAAACATTCCATACAGCCTACCTTGTCGGAGGAGGAAGACGACTCTTTCGACTCACACCCATTGGCCATTCTAGATGAATGGCAAGCTGGCCACTCTTCAGAAGACGAAGAAGTCTGGCCTGAGGCATCTTTCAGAGAAGCACCTTTCCCTCAAGATATCACAGGAGACCCCACTAAGGAGGTTTCAGTACCCGAAACCTTTCTGGATACGCTTGGTGAACCACTATTTGACCCACGACAGATCAGATACCCGCGATCTTCAGAATGGTCACTCCCAAATCACCTTTCACAATATATCCATTTCTGGATAAGGAGACCGCTAGATCGGGAGGTCCGCAAATGCCTAAGATCTGAATGCCCTAGACCCACCTTGCCGGACAAGGTCGCTATGACCCCGGAGTTTGATTCCCTGCTCTACACATATTTAGCCAAATCTGGCCGTGACCCTAAAAAGGGCATTGAACGCAGCCTACGCCTCACCCAGGACAAGATGTTGGATGTCCTAGGGCCCTTGGCAAGAATTCTACTACTGGCTGATGAAGCCCTCACTAACGAGGGCCCTTTAGACCCATCTGTGATCAGAGAATGGGCACTACGCTCCATTTGCCTGCTGGGCAATGCAAATACATCCCTCTCTACCGAGCGTAGAAAAGCAGTGCTGCTGCGTATGGATGCCAAACTAGCCGACCTGGAGACCAAAGAGTTGGGCCCCAAGGCCAAGGGTCTATTATTTGGAGAACCCTATATTAAAGAATTACACAAGCATGTAAATTTATACGCCACCCTGAACAAGGTGCAATCATCCATGAGAAGAGTATTCCACCAACAACCCTCTCGGGTTTTTGGCAGGGCTGGCCGTCCAAGGGGTCGTGCAGTCAGCCGCTTCTGGCCCACAAGCCAACGCCAACGAACCCCCACTTCACCATTCTTCCCCAACTATCAAAATAGAGGTTTCTACACCCAAAGGTCAGATAGGGGAAGAGGAGGTAGAGCCCGTGGACGCTACAGATACCCAACAGGTGAGATTTCCTACTTTTCACCTCTCTACGGTTAAGGTTGTTACATTGTGTGGATATGTGGAAGACGCTGTCTTCAGATACATGGGTTCTAAACACGGTTCAGGGTTATTTCATAGAGTTTTATTCTCTCCCTACTCAAACAGGTCCTCCCCATTACCCGATAATGTCAAAATCTCAATGGCTCCTCCTCGATTCAGAACTACGTTCCTTGCTAACAAAAGGAGCAATTCAACCCGCTCCACACGACGAAGGCTTTCTAAGTTCCATATTCCTGGTCAAAAAGAAATCGGGAGAATTTCGCCCGGTAATCAACCTTCGCCAATTGAATACCTTCGTGATATACCGGCATTTCAAAATGGAAGGGATACATCTCCTCAGAGACATTCTCCGTCCAGGCGATTGTTCACCCGACTCGACCTCAAGGATGCTTACCTCTCCGTGCCAGTACATCCATCCAGTCGACGTTTCCTCCGCTTCCCCTGGCACCACCGGATCTTCCAATTCACCTGCCTTCCATTCGGCCTGAGTTCCGCTCCCTGGTGCTTCACCAAACTGCTCAAGCCAGTCACCGCACATCTTCGAGCAAGGGGTTTTCGCTGCCTAATCTACCTCGACGACCTCTTACTACTCTGCGACAACATCTCCACGCTGCAGTCACAGACGAACTACACATCCTCATTGATAGAATCCTTGGGATTCGTCATCAACAAGGAAAAATCCTCGCTGACTCCATCCCAAATCATACAGTTTCTCGGCTTCGAGATCGACTCCTCCACCTGTGTTCTCCGCCTGCCTCAGTCCAAGTTAACCGCGATCAGGAAGGAACTGCGCAAGACGCTTCGCCAAGTGGATCTACCTCTCCGAGGTTTGG
This sequence comes from Pelobates cultripes, assembly GCA_933207985.1. NCBI lineage: Eukaryota > Metazoa > Chordata > Amphibia > Anura > Pelobatidae > Pelobates > Pelobates cultripes. The sequence goes on from OW240914.1 coordinate 24,871,892, forward strand.
CTCGGATTATAGGCCTGCTTTCTGCCTCCATTCAAGCGATCTACCCAGGTCCCCTCCATTATCGGGCCATGCAACGCTTGAAGGCTCAATTCCTCCAGACCCATCCATCATACGACCAAAGGGTCCCGATCACTACCGAGGTGAGGGAGGAACTCTACTGGTGGCTTCGCCACATGTCTGCCTGGAACGGCAAAGCAATTTTTGGTCCCACTCCGGACCTTGTGGTGGAATCAGACGCGAGCCTCCAAGGCTGGGGTGCAACTTGTCATACAACTTCCACCGGGGGACCATGGACCGACGCAGAACACTCTCTCCACATCAACTGTCTGGAATTAATCGCAGGATCGTTTGCAATCCGCAGTCTGGCCAATCATCTCTCAGACTGCTGTATTCTCCTCCGAATGGACAATATCTCGGCCGTTCAATACATCAACAAATTGGGCGGGGCCAGATCTCACACCCTGTCCGAGGTGACAAAGGACATCTACAATTTTTGCTTCCAGCGCAACATAACACTCCGGGCAGAATACCTCCCGGGGGAGACGAACACCACTGCGGATTGGTTCTCCCGACATTGGAGAGACGGCAGCGACTGGCGCTTACACAGGTCAGTCTTCCTCCACGTCTCCAAACTCAGGGGCCCGTTTACTCTGGACCTGTTCGCCTCCCGGACGAATTTTCAAGTCCCACGCTTCTTCAGCTGGCTACCAGACCCGGAATGTTTGGCAGTAGATGCCTTTCTTCAGAAATGGCCGACGACGGGAGCCTACGCCTTCCCTCCGTTCGCGATGATCCCAAGAACCCTTCTTCAGATTCGCAGACAACAGGTCACACTGGTACTACTCACCCCGCTCTGGCAGGGCCAAGCATGGTTCCCAGATCTCCTGGACCTCTCCTGCCAACATCCCCTCCTTCTACCTCTATGGCCCAACCTGTTAGAGGACCCTCAAGGAAACCCTCATCCGATGATAATGCAAGGTCATCTCCAATTAGTGGCTTGGACTCTTTCAGGGGATCCTGGAATTTCGGAGAATTATCGCAGAGATCTAAAGAACTTCTCTGGGATTCCTGGGCTCCTGGAACCAGAAGATGCTACCTTTCTTCCTGGAGTACTTGGTGCAATTGGTGCATGGAATGGAATACCGATCCCCTTACAGCCCCTAGACAGTTCATACTGAATTTCCTCTCACACCTGTTCGACTTAGGCCGTACATACCGGTCCATCAACGTGGCCCGGTCAGCAATCTCGGCAGCCCATGTCCCTCTACATGGAATTCCAGCGGGCCAGGACCCGCTGGTTTGCAGACTATTGAGGGGCATCAAACTGGCTCGCCCCCCAACACCAAAATACTCCCATCTATGGGATGTTAACGTCATGATTCGTTTCCTGGAAACCTGGCCGAACAACGAAGATCTAACCCTCCGTCAACTCTCGGCTAAATTCACCCTGCTACTCTGCTTAGTATCCTTCCGACGAGTGTCGGATGTTCGAGCATTTGACCATGACGCTATCAATTTTTCCCCCGAAGGTGTCACCTTTTCCGTGTCCAGACGGACAAAATCAAACTCTTCTTCGGTATTTTACCCTTATTTCCCTAACCATCCAAAATTGTGTGTGGTATCACTTCTCTCTCGTTATTTACTACTCACCTCCTCCCTTCGTTCAACCTCCTCCAGCCAACTATTGATCTCCTACGTCCGACCACATAATCCGGTGTCAACCATAACCCTTGCCCGATGGGTTAGGTGGTTGCTCTCCCTCGCTGGGATTGAGGCCTCCTTCGGAGCCCACTCTATCAGGGGAGCGGCGGCATCGGGAGCTTTCAGCGCTGGAGCCTCACTTCGGGACATTCTCCACTCAGCAGACTGGTCCCGGGAACATACTTTCCGCAACTTCTATTTTCGTCCGGCTGTGCACGCTTCCTTAGCCCTTCTTGGGGAGCGTTAAAACAGCAAATACGAAGCCTCCTGTCATGTTATAAAATTGTAGATTATGCTAACTTTAGTGTACCGATAATCTTAATTTTATTAATGACAGGAGGCGAGTATTTCCCACCCTTCACTCTCGTTCTTTTTCCCCTCCCTAAGGTCACCTATCTAGGTAAGTTCATTTAGACTAAATACATACTCTAGGTACCTCTACTGTGGGGAGGGCTAAGGGTTTCTCTCTAAGGGTGGATAGGTTACACTTCGTAGGAGGTGGGCTTTTAGACGAGATTTTCTAAATACCGAATGTCATATTTTATAAATCCAATTCTCGGATTAATCCTTGGTTTCGATTCTGCTTTCTCGTTTCAGCATAAAGCCCCTCATGAAGACAAGTTCAGTTGCCGTTCCATCTCAAGCATCACCTCGGCTCTCTAAGAAGACATGTTTACGTTCCTGTTCCCTCTCTAACATTTGCTTTCTCATCTGGCATCCTGAATTCTTCATCTGGTTCAGTTACAGTCCCTGTTCCTATTTGTTCGCAGCCAGAAAGAGGAAGTGACATCACAGGGAGGGACTCTTATACCCTGTTACTAAGTAAAAAAGTGCTGCTGTGAAGCTTAAGTAAAGAAAGACTTAAGCAAATACTCGCCTCCTGTCATTAATAAAATTAAGATTATCGGTACACTAAAGTTAGCATAATCTACAATTTCAATACACATTATAACATTGTAGTTGCTGAGCAGATTTCTTTGTTAACATAGTTGCAACAATACCTATTGAGGATGATTATTTACATTAACTATTCATTAACACAGATTGTAGTAACCACTCAGCTTGTGTTCTCTCCCTCCTACTCTCCAATTAAGGAGAAAGGAACGGTCATCAACAGCAACCAGCAGCTACAATAAAGCAGCACTGGGAGCCCACTTCACGCTCAGGAGAAAACACTCAAGCTCTTCCTCGTGAGTACTGAGTTTGGACACTTTAGAGCACATTTCACCAGTTACAAACTATAGAAATGATCCCTGAAAGTATAGTCTTGAGGAACAGCTACTACAAGCAAAGAACCGGCTGCAAAAGGTTTCTTTTGCACATGTGGTGACATTCTGTACATTTCACTTTTACACAAATATAAACAATATTATCAAACAACATTTTTTAAAAACAATTCCTGAAGTTTCATATAATTTCAATGCTTTTAAATAAAATTGACAAGATTGTTGGTGTGAAATAACAATGGCTTATTTTGCATACGACACGCCCACTAGCCAATGAGTCACAGCTTTCAGTTTGCAGGATTGTCCCAAAACTCCCACACTGCTCCCATACACACAGTCGCATTCTATAACAGCAACTATTCTTCCCAATATGTTATTCAGTGTAATTATTGTTATTCATCATAAGATAAGGACAGAAAACAGGACTGTGGAAACAATTTTGTACTGATCAGTAAGCAGTTTCAATTAAAAATTTTAGAACAGATCTGTACCAAAGTAAGTGTCACCTCGGGATGGCAGAGGTGCAGTATCTAGGACACCGGGTGGGGTGCAGAAACCGGAACCGGCCAAGATAGAGGCATTCGCTAGCTGGCCCAGTTCCCGCACCAAAACCCAAGTGCTTGCCTTCCTAGGGACTGCGAGGTACTACAGGAAATTTGTCCCCAATTATAGCGCCATTGCTAAACCCCTCACCAACCTGACCCGCAAGAACCTGCCCCAACAGGTAGCTTGGACCCTAGAGTGAGAGCAGGCATTCCAAGCTCTCAAGGACACCCTGGTAAAAGCCCCTGTGCTGGCTGCCTTTATCCCAGGAAAAGGTTTCTCGTCCACACAGATGCCTCTATGTTCGGACTGGGAGCAGTACTGAGCCAGGTCGGGGACGATGGCGGTTACCTCAGCAGGAAGCTCTTACGCAGGGAGGTAAGCTACGCCGCCATCGAGAAGAAGTGCCTGGCATTGGTGTGGGCACTCACAAAACTGCTGCCGTACTTGTATGGACAGCAATTTACCCTGCTCACGGATCGCAACCCGTTGGTGTGGCTTAACCAGGTCTTTGGGGACAATGCCAGGCTTTTACGGTGGAGCCTGGCCCTGCAGCCATATGACATTACCATCACCTACACACCCGGAAAGCAGAATGGCAATTTCGACGACCTGTCCAGGAAAATCGCCCTGGACAAGTGATCCGTGGGTGCTTTCCCCGGACATCAACAGGTTGATCCGCTGGGATCCACCTGTGGATGGCGACTAGTGGTTAAGGGGGGACCTGTTTAGCGGGATCACGACGAAACCGTAAAGTGTGGTAGCGTATTTGCCTATGTTCCCCATGTATCCGTGAATTAATTGTGTGTTTTACCTTCTCCCCGTTTGGGAGACCGCGTACGAACGCAGCCCGTTCGTCTCCCGAACGGGGACCACCCCAATAGCCCATTTAGAATGTTTATTTAGAATGTTCACACCTCGCTAACGAGTTGTGAAAACCACAAACTGCAAGGGAAGCGTCGTCGTGTGGCAACCCGTTCGTTAGACGAACGCCATCCAGGGGGAGCATTCGCAGATTGGTTCTCACCTCGTTCGGCTCCCAAAAGAGGACCTCCCCAGCGACCCTTGGAGTGTTCACACCAATCAATTAGAATGTTGTCAACTTGCAATATAAGTGTGAAACCGCAAGGAAAGTAATTAATGAGTGCTTCCCTGGGTGGCCGCCAATCGTATCCGGATAGGAGACGCTTCCCTTGCTTGGTTTCACCCAGGTACCCCGCGAACAGAGGCTGTTCGTGCTGGTTACCATTTTGGTGGTCCCTGAGATTGATGGGGACGCCCTGTGGGGACAATGGCGGTTTGGCAGGCTTTCTGTACCTGGGAGCCCAGGAGGTGGAAATCTTTCCTGTGCTGTTTCTCCCAGGTACAGAGAATCCTGGGTAGAACACCCCCCTGCCATTGGAAGTGGGAAACCCTGTATTTGGGTGGCGGGAACCGGGGACAAAGGGACAGGAGTTCACGTCACACGCACTGGCCCTTGGGAAGGGACATGAAGTGGCGGGAACAGGGGACAAAGGGACTAGGGATCCGGATCCAATATACGACCCCTGGGAGGGAGAGGACAAAGGGAGGGGACATTGTCTTTTACCTGTTTTCCACCCCCTTGCATGGGGAGAGTATAAAGCCGAGTGTGGCCAATAAAGCTTGTTGTTGTACCCCGGGAACTGTGTGTCGTCCAGTTACTGGTGGAAAATGGGTCTGGTCAATAATTAATAGCGGAGGTAACCAGCCGGGTTACCCAGGGTCGGTTACACTAACATACTCTGGTTTCTCACCTTTTACTCAAGATTTCTGTGGGAAGGAGCAGATTTTATGAAATCTGGCCAATGTCAGGCTATAAAATTGTTTAAAAAAAAAAAAATCGTTTTAAAAAACAAATGTATGTAATGGTTGTTATAATGGCCGAAAGAATTATTTGTGTAAATCTGGCTAGGTATTTGCACTCCTACTCCAAAGCAAAAGTGTCTCTAAACATCAAAAACAATGTGTGTATGGCTCACTTAACAGCCATTATTCAACAAATAGTTAGCCATTCTCTTCACTAATGTTTTTTGCTTTAACTTTTATTTTTATTTGCGTGCTATTAGCATTTTTTTCAAGTGGGCCTTGTTCTTCTCTGTATGTTACGTGGTATTCTGTTAAGACAACAAAAATATATGCTATATATAATGTTTCCTCTCTTTTCGGAAGTCATATAATAGGACTTTCCTGCTAGTTGTGAGAGTGATGTCATGGAAAAAAACTCATCAATTAGTTATTGAAAACTACTATTCCGGGAATCGAACCCGGGCCGCGGCGGTGAGAGCGCCGAATCCTAACCACTAGACCACCAGGGAAAGATGCAAAATGTGATTTAACAGTAAATTGAAAGACACGAAGCACCTTCAATTGCAGTATTAACAGCAAATTCAATCCACATAGGAATTCCTTATAGCCTTAGAACTTAAAGGACCACTATAGGCACCCAGACCACTTCAGCTTAATGCAGTGGTCTGGGTGCCTGGTCCAGAAAGGGTTAACCTATTTTTTTTTTTTTTTTTTTATAAACATAAGGCTATGTTTATATTAGGGTTAATCCAGCCTCTAGAGCCTCTAGTGGCTGTCTCATTGACAGCCGCTAGAGGCGCTTGCGTGTTTCTCACTGTGAAAATTACAGTGAGAAGACGCCAGCGTCCATAGGAAAGCATTGTAAATGATTTCCTATGAACTGGCTGAATGCGTGCTCGGCTTATGCCGCGCATGCGCATTCAGCCGATGACGTCGCTATGAAGGAGGAGAAGAGGAGGAGAGCTCCCCGCCCGGCGCTGGAGAAAGGTAAGATTTTAACCCCTTCCTCTCCCCAGAGCCCGGCGGGAGGGGGACCCTCAGGGCACTATCGTGCCAGGAAAACGAGTATGTTTTCCTGGCACTATAGTGGTCCTTTAATATAAAATATGTGGAAACTATACAGTATGAGATTACTAACATGCATTACTTTAGTTACCCATTTATTGGCTCATGTAAATTCTGTATTGTCATACTACATAAGACAACATCTATACCCAAAGTACTGAAAGGGAATCAACACAGTAATGGAAGAGACTATATTTATAAGAAGAAAAACTACCACAACAGGAGGACATAGACGTAAATTAGAGAGGCAAAGGTTTAAAAAAAATATCAGGAAGTATAACTTTACTGAGAGGGTAGAGGATGCATGGAATATCCTTCCAGCTGAAGTGGTAGAGGTTAACACAGTAAAGGAGTTTAAGCATGCGTGGGATAGGCATAAGGCTATCCTAAGGCCAGGGACTAATGAAAGTATTTAAAAAATTGGGCAGACTAGATGGGCCGAATGGTTCTTATAAAGCCAGGGACTAATGAAAGTATTTTTAAAAATTGGACAGACTAGATGGGCCGAATGGTTCTTAACTGCCGTCACATTCTATGTTTCTATAACCATAAAGAGCACAAGGAATGCAGACAGGACGTTTCAATACATAGTTATACTTTATATGCTCCCAGAAGTCAATTTTCTATCCTTTTTTTTTTCCCACTCCATCTTAAACTCTATGCAGATCACTGTATTCAAGTGGAAATTTTAGTTACAGCTTCCCATTGATACTGCGCTACCCGGTATCTACAGCGACAGTGGCTTGTTGGGTATGCAGGCTTCTTTCTCTAACAGGGATTGAGCACTTCTAGAGGGCCCATTCAGTTGGCTCTTGTAGACAGAACATGACTACTGTGGCCGGTTAGCTCAGTTGGTTAGAGCGTGGTGCTAATAACGCCAAGGTCGCGGGTTCGATCCCCGTACGGGCCAGCTATGTTTTGGTTATCATCTCCAAATCAAAACTTTCAAATAACCCCTTAAATCAGGGTTTGTCAAACTCTGCCCCCCTCCAGATGTTGCTGAATTACAACTCCATGATTCATTGAATTACATAGATAGCCAGAGAATCATGGGAACCATGCTTTTAGACTGAAGTGTTTTAAACCCTTCAGCAACTTGTAATGGGGGTGGGAGGGAAAAGGGTACTAGAGGGTCCTGCAGTGCCAGGAAAGAACCACTACAGTGCCAGGAAAACAAACTTGGTTTCCTAGCGTTATAGGGTCTTTAGGTTCCTCCCACTCCCGCTGGGCTCAAGGGGTTAAACGCTCACGTTTCTCCAGTGCCGGGCTCCCTCGGTGCTGAGAAACTCTACTCCTCCTCCCGACGTCAGCGCTGAACGAGCATGCGCGGCAAAAGCCGCCCGCGCATTCAAACCGCACGTAGGAAAGCATTTCTTAATGCTTTCCTCTGGACGTCCAGCGTCTTCTCACTATGATTTTCACAGAGAGAAGCACGGAAGCTGTCAGCGAGACAGCTACTAGAGGTTGGATTAACCCTAGTGTAAACATAGCAGTTTACAGCTGCAGGGTTAAAACCTGTGGGACCCGGCACCCAGACCATTTCATTGAGCTGAATGAAGTGGTCTGGGTGATTATAGTGGTCGTAGGACAGAGGCAATTGTACAAGTTCTGGTCAAAGCAAAACCTGGAATTTGACGATATGTCTCTTCAACCATAATTCACCTTTTTCATATTAAGTGCACCCACACTTATTATAGATAATTTTGTTAAGGAGAAGCAGGGCTTTCATTTCACATCAAATATTTATATCTGGAACTATTTAATATGAAAAAAATCTAAAACAAAGTTTAAGAAATGTTATATTTTTTTAGTTCTGCATGGCATATCATATACTGAAAACTGCTTTAAAAATTCACTTTTAATAACTAGCATTTAAAATCAGTCAGAATGAGGAAGTGAGTGGGAATTGTACAGACTCCCTTAAACAGAGGTACCTTAATAGGTGCAAAATAAAGCACAATGTTGTCCAAAGCAACTATGTTGCAATGTGCTTTATGAAAAGAGAGAATTGTTGCTCTTGCTGGCAGAGACAAAGTGTGTCTCGTGCAGCTTCACTGTAGTGAAATGATTAAGCACACACAGATATATCTTTCTGCTGCTGATAGAGACCTGTGAATATGTGTCTCATGCAGCAAAAAGGGGAGTGGGTCAAAAAATGATGCAGACTCCCTTAGAAGACGGGACCTTTGTGAGTGCAAGGATACAACACTGTGCTGTCTAAAGCCACAGTGTTGTTATGTAACAGGTGTTGCTAACGCTAGCAGAGAATGAAAAATATGTGTCTCATGCAGCTCCGCGATAGTGAAGAACATTTAGCACACACTAATACATCTTCCTGTTACTGCCAGAGACCTCTGAATGTATGTCTCATACAGCCCACTTGTCACTGCAAATACTGTGCTGTCTAAAGCCACAGTATTGTTGCTAGTACCTGTTACTGGCAGAGACAATGAACAAGTTGTCAGCTTGTTCAGCATAAGGTTCTATATAGATAGTTGCCGTCTGGGAGGAGTTGGACTGAAAAACCCTAATCTGTGCCTTCAAGGGCACCTGAGTAGAATAATACACTTAAAGTGCATAGAATTCTATAGTAAGATCGTTGGTAATATGCTATTACTATCTATGCTGGATACATGCATAGAGTGCACATAACACTGAATCTAGCCTGGTAAGGTGAAGGGAAATCCTTCCTGTCAGCCCTCTATGGATCGTGAGTCAAATTATGTTCACATATGGCAGTCCGAGAGTGCGAGCGAGCCCCGACGTGCGTTTCGCCGGCTTGGGCGACTCTTCAGGGATTTTTGGGCCAATGGTTTTAGTGTTTCCTCTCACTGTCACGCATTTGTCCTTGCACAATCTGAAGTCGGTCGCAACTTTTCCAGAGGTGGTTCGCACAAAGTTGGCCAAAGAGGTACGTTTATGGAGGATGGCGGGCCCCTTCTAATAGAAACATGAAAGGATAAGTGAACTATCCAAAAAGAATCCGATTACTAATATGTGGATACAATGTTGCTAATCCACCACTAGATGTCCCTCAATAGCCGTATAAAGTCCTATATGAAATTGCAACATAGTAGCTGAAATTCTACAAGATATTATAGTTTCCTATTTTCATGTAGAGTGATTTCCCAGGCTATAGTATGAATCTAGGAGTCAAAAAAATATATCAATCTTGGGAAACAGGGAAGGTGCCGATTGGTCCCTATTATAGTCTAACAATTAGCCAAATATCTACTCCCTACGTATTTGTCAACCGGCACATGTTCCCTCCATGCTCTGAGCCCAATAATCAAGTAGTGCAAGATTAGGTTCAATAAATAACCCTATGCCCAACCATATAAAGAGGGATTGAGAAAACCCTATTGGAGAAAGCCAGAGTAAGGTATAGGTATCCCCAACTCCGAAGGCTGGTGTCAAACGTTAAAGTAAAGTCTAAGAGCCTCCTGGTTCGGGAGATACACCAGAAAGCCCCCTTCCAGTTTGTCCAGTTCTAGTAACAAGGATTATGCAAATTGTGTTAGTAGTTAAATGTCAGTATTTGCAAATGGCCCAACAGTAGATAAACTAAAATGTCCTATTGTGTTTTACACCCCACCTCCTATAGACTGTAAGCTTGTTTGAGCAGGGTCCTCTTCAACCTATCGTTCTTGTAAGTTTTCTTGTAATAGTCTTATTTATAGGTAAATGCCCCCTCTTATCATATTGTAAAGCACTACAGAATCTGTTGGCGCTATATAAATGGCAATAATAATAATAATAATAATTATTAGATTCCTAGTTATAAACAGTAAATGTAGTTTGGAGGGTTTAGACAAAGTGCAACCCCAGCACTCACATGGTTAACAGCTGCAGGGCTCAACAGTTAGACAAAGCATGCAATTGCTTTGAGAGGTGGGGGCGGGCCTAATTTACATACCCATATTGCATTGCAAAAAATAATGGCCATTTTGATGTACTTGTTAAAATAATGATACGCTTTTAACACATATTATGATGTGTGTTCATTTAATGATTAATTATACCGGATTCTCCACGCTACATTCACTCTACATGCTTAAGGATTCTCTCTATATGCTTAAGAGGACATTTGTGAACCCGCTTTGCCACTCAGGTTGTCATTTGGTATACTCTGGTTTCTCTTCAGACCGAATAAATCTTTCGCCTTTTACTAAAGATTTCCGTGGAGAGGAACAACCATGAGTTTCACTCATTTTTTTGAGGCCTGAGTAATGTCAGGCTACATTAAATGGTAAAATGTCAGATTTAATTAACGAGTTAGACAAAGCATCTTATTGAAACAGTTACATTATCAAAGCAAAATAAAACAAATCTAAATATTTCTTTAATTGCATCGTTCTTTCATCCGTGCGATCGTACCTATAATTTCAGTTTCCAAAGACACTGTCAATAATTGCCAGAGACAAGGTAAAGTCATTAAAAAAGAATTCCATATATTTTCAGTATTTGCTCTGGAGATACTTCTGTGTCCAAAATTTGTCCGTGAACCCACACAAGTAAAACATTAAAATATGCATTATATAAAACCACACGTCAATTACCTTCAATAATGGCAATTATTTTTACTCACTAAATTGAAATTCACAATAAATCTTAAAGCATCTACCAGCATGCTCTCCTCTCTTTGAATATTTGCATACGTAGAATAACTACATCTCCCTGCATGCTCTTGCTTCTTGAACTCTGTGCACTAACATGATGAACTACACATCCCAGCATGCACCGCTTCCTGGTACACTCAAAACACACCGAGCATTTTTTCTCATCCTGGAATCGGTGTGACAAACAGACAGACTCAACAGTTAGAGAAAGCATGTGTTTAACACCATGTCAGCTGGGGGCGTGCCTAATTTACATACCCACAATGCTTTGCAAAAAAATAATGGCCATTTTCATCTACGTAGTAAAATAATGCTAATCTTTTCATACATATTATGTTGTGTGCAAGTTTATTTAATAATTAATTATGCCGGATTCTCCAAGCTACGTCTTAACTAAGGATTTCTCTATATGCTTAAGAGGATATTTCTGAACCCGATCTGCTACTGAGATCTACGTCTATCATACTCTGGTTTCTCTTCAGACCGAATAAATCTTTCGCCTTTTACTAAAGATTTCCGTGGAGAGGAACGACCATGAGTTTCACTCAATTTTTTGAGGCCTGACACGTATCAGGCTACATAACGCATGTATAAAATCAGATTGAAATAGCAATCTAAACAATGGAATCAGTTTCAATGGTAATGTTCCCAACTAAATTCTAGGGTAACAAAATAAAATGTACATGCGTGACTAAATATTACAGTATTGCTTTACAGTGTCATTTGTTCATCCATATAATCCTACCAGTAAGTTCAATTTCCAGAGACAAAATAGAGTCATTAAATAGAAATGTCACATATTTCTCAGAATTTAATCTGGAGATTATTTTATGTCCAAGATGTTAAAATTGTAAAGTGTTACAGAGCACTAGTAGCAATAGTAAAAATCTCCCAGCATGCTTTACTGTCCTGGAATCAGGGCACATGCCGAATAAACTACATCTACTTGCATGCTCTCCTTTTTCTTTTCTTTTTTTAAATCTGTGCACTAACATGGCGAACTACACATCCCTGCATGCATTACTCTCCTAACACTGGTACATTCCAAATATACTACATTTCCCAGCATATTTTCTAACCTGGAATCAGTGTGACAAACTGGCAGGCTTCAGTTTTTTGGGTATCAGCGAGTACCATTAAGTTCTGTAGACAGGGGACTGCAAATCAGGAATAACACAACAGATGTTTAGAGACAAAGTGAAGTAATATTCTAAAAGGAAAAACCCTTAGTTTCTTGCATTATATGAAAATTAATATCTTAAACCAAAACATTTTTTTTTTTTTTAGTTTTGAGTGAAACTTGGATTAAATAAAGTAAAAACAAAATCGTGTCAAAAACTAGTTCATGAAAATAGTTTTTATCTTTGTACAAGCAATCTCAGTCTCCTTAGAGACTGTCAAAAATTGCCATTGCTGACTATATTTCAAGTCATCATGACGGGGTATTGGTAAAAGTTTTCAATTAGCAATAATCACGCCTCGGATTAACCTCATTCAGAAGATTCAGAAAACTCTCATTTGTATTGTGGAGAGACACGTGTACATGCTGGGTCTGTGCTGTGCATTCTGGGAGGCAGTATGGTAATTACACTGTGAATAGGCGAGACTGAATTAGAGACAAATTGTAAATCGGATATTTCTCTTAGCTTCCTATCTGATGAAGTGACAAAGGACTGGGGTAGGCAAAATAAGTTTGTTTGGTTTTTAACCCTTTCTGCACTACGGGGAGGTGCAAGGGAAGGGAAGCTATAGTGCCAGGAAAAATCCTTTAACCCCTTAAGGACACATGACATGTGTGACATGTCATGATTCCCTTTCATTCCAGACGTTTGGTCCTTAAGGGGTTAAGTAAGATTCCCGGCTCTCATACCCAGAGGGCTTGGAGGCGTGGCTTGAAGCTATTAATCGTTTAATATTAGGTTTTGGCAATTAGGACTGCAGGCACTATAACAACTTACATAAGATGAAGTTGTTAAAGTGCCTTCAGTGTCCCATTTAAGAACTGATTTCTCTTGAAATAAGTCCTTTTATAAAGTGAGAAAGCAGGGATACTCTTACTGTCTAAAGCTTTAGTTTAGAGAGTACCTTAGAGCCACCTTGTACCTACCTGGTCTAGCAGCTTCCTATCCCTATTACAAATGCTGCAGTACTGTTTATAGACTATGTTACATTGTACAGCATCCACTCTGTGCTGTAACACAGGAAATTCAGAGTGTGATAACAGCCTATGGAAATGACAGCAAATATAGTTTAAATAGAACATTTTAGAACAGATCGGTACCAAACTTTAATTTCTGCCAAATCTAGATTCTTGAAAGAATTTGGAAGTGAACGGGTTAATTCACCCCAGTTGTGAGAGTTTGATCCAATGCACCGGGGGACACAGGGGATTGAAATTGACTCTGTAATACTCACTAAACCAGAATTAAAATTAGTACTTAATATAGATAATAAGTACTCTCCCTCCCCCCTCTGGTTGTTTGAAAGCAGACAAACCTTTTCAGTGTGTCTACATTTAGTAAGAAATCTGACAATGTTTTAAATGGAATGCAATACATACAGCTACCACCAGATGACATAAATACGAATCGATTACAGATAGCAGAACATACACTTTCCGTCCAACAGATGGCGCATGATTACACACGACAGAAAAAAAGCCACAAGATGACACACAAACAAATTAAAACAGACAGCAAATGTGACAATTTCAATACACAATATAACATATTAGTTGCTGAGCAGATTTCTTTGTTGACATAGTTGCAACAATATCTATTGAGAATGATTATTTACATTAACTATTCATTAACACAGAATGTAGTAACCACTCAGCTTGTGTTCTCTCCCTCCTACTCTCCAATTAAGGAGAAAGGAACGGTCATCAACAGCAACCAGCAGCTACAATAAAGCAGCACTGGGAGCCCACTTCACGCTCAGGAGAAAACACTCAAGCTCTTCCTCGTGGGTACTGAGTTTGGACACTTTAGAGCACATTTCACCAGTTACAAACTATAGAAATGATCCCTGAAAGTATAGTCTTGAGGAACAGCTACTACAAGCAAAGAACCAGCTGCAAAAGGTTTCTTTTGCACATGTGGTGACATTCTGTATATTTCACATTTACACAAATATAAACAATATTATCAAACAACATTTTTTAAAAACAATTCCTGAAGTTTCATATAATTTCAATGCTTTTAAATAAAATTGACAAGATTGTTGGTGTGAAATAACAATGGCTTATTTTGCATACGACACACCCACTACCCAATGAGTCACAGCTTTCAGTTTGCAGGATTGTCCCAAAACTCCCACACTGCTCCCATACACACAGTCGCATTCTATAACAGCAACTATTCTTCCCAATATGTTATTCAGTGTAATTATTGTTATTCATCATAAGATAAGGACAGAAAACAGGACTGTGGAAACAATTTTGTATTGATCAGTAAGCAGTTTAAATTTTAAAACAGATCTGTACCAAAAACTTTAGTTTCTGTCAAAATTTTGATAATTAAAAGAATTTGGAAGTGAATGGGTTAATGGAACTTACCCTATTAGAGTTTGATCCAGTGCATCGGAAGGGGGGCACAGGGGACTAAACGTTACTCTGTAATATACACTAACTAAATTAGCATTAAAATTGGTACACAATATAGATAATAAGTAATGCCCCTCCCCCTCTGGATGTTAAAGGGAAACTATAGTGCCAGGAAAATAAATTCATTTTTCTGGCACTATAGTTTCACCCTCTGTCAAGCATCCCCCCCATCTCTCCACCCCTCTCTGTTGGTGTTCACCAAGGTTCAGTCCTTAGTCCCCTACTGTGCTCTCCTGACCCTTCATTACTTTTGTCTCTGACTGCCTCTCTGCTATTGCTTACTGGATAGCTGCCCACTTTCTTAAACTCAACCTGTCCAAAACAGAACTTCTGGTCTTTCCTCCCTCAACTGTTGCTACTTCGGTTTATGTCTCCCTGCATGTTAACGGCGCTACCATCAGCTCTACCACACAGGCTCGCTGCCTAGGTGTTCTTTTTGACTGCGACTTCTTTCATCCCTCATGTCCAGTCAATCGTCAAATCATTCCACCTTAAAAAAATTGCGCGCATCCACCCCTACTTAACGCCAGGTGCGGCCAAGGTGCTGATCCATGCCACTATCCTCTCTCACCTTGACTACTGCAATCCGCTTCTCAGTGGTCTCACATGCTCCCAACTTTCCCCATTACAGTCTATAATGAATATGGCGACGAGTCTCATCTTCCTGTCCGCCCGCACCTCTCTGTCAGTCCCTGCATTCGCTTCCCGTTACATATAGGGCTCAATTTAAAATATTTTTTCTTGCTTTCAAATCTCACATAATATTGCTCCCACCTACCAATCCTCCCTAATACCCAAGTATGTCCTGTCTCGGCCCCTATGATCTGTCAAAGACCTACGTCTATCCTCTGTTCGTATTCCCACCTCTAATATTCTCCTTCAAGACGATTCTAGACACTCACCCAGTCTCTACTTTTCAAAAAAGCAATAAAAACCCGCTATTTCATGAAAATTAAACTGGTAATAGCTCCCAATTGATTCATTACCTGCAACTGTCATTAAGTGTTCCGTGAAACTATTCAACCAATTAACTTCTCTACTCCTACCCTTACCTTTTGTGCCACTTTACCCCACTCCCTCTACCATGAAAGCTCATTGAGCAGGGCCCTCAACCCCTCTGTTCCTGTGTTATCAAACTTGTCTGGTTACAATTACACGTTTGTTAGTCCACCCATTGTACAGTGCTGAGAAATTTGTTGGCGCTTTATAAAGTATAATAAATAATAATTCTGAAAGATTACCCCATCACTTGGTTCTGCACATTTTTTTTTTTCATTTATTTGTTCGAACCCACCAGGTTCGGTAACCGAACAAGGACCACCCAGCACCTTATTACAACGTGGAACACTAAGTATCCAGTACGAAAAACACAACGAAAACAATTAATAGAATGCTCCCCTGGGTGGCCGCCTTTTCGTACAACTCAACGCACATGGCCAACGGCAATTTTGCCTCCCAAACGCAGAAAGCAGGACTTGGTTGTCGAGTGCCTGGAACTGATTTCAGCTAGGCACTCCCGCTAACGGGTTAATCCAATAGCTCTCCGCTGGGAACAAAGATTCAGCATACAAAATCACAGGAACACAGCATAATCCACCTCCCCAAGGACTAGACAACACATAGTCTGGGAGTCAACTGTCAGCTTTATTCACATGTCTGCTTTTATGCATTTCTCCCATGCAAGGGAGGTAACTTTCATAATTAGTACAGTAGCCAATCATAACATGGTCACCTCCCATCCCTCTCCTCCCCTTAGATTAGCACTTAAACAGATTAATGGGGACAGAGTTTTCCCCACTTTATAGATGTCCCCTAAATACAGGGGGTACAGGGTTAAATAAGGGTTAAATCACCCAGATCGGACCAGGGGTTCGGGAGTTACAGGCATTTAAAGATTTGACCGACCGCAGGGGCTCAGTAGCCGAAAACAGTTCCATGAATTCTGGCCCTGCGGTCGGTCTTTATAAGTGAACGCAAAATCCCAAACAGCTCAGGCATCCAGGCGACTGTTACCATTCGTATGAATCCCCTCGTTTAGGGGATTCTATCTACCGAACGCCAGGGCGTTCGTGTTTAGTTCGTGCTGTCGGAGCATGCTGGAGGTCTTAGCGGTACTTTGTTAGTCAAATGCCCGGTTTGAGTTCCAGGCGTTCGACGACCAAGTACCGCTGTTCGTGCGTAAGATGGCCGCCGCCACGTGTTCGGTAGGCGAAATGGCGGCCACACATACAGGTACTTAATTCCCTTCGCAACATTGTATCTTTCAGGTAATTGGAAACACATGACCACCCCGGGGTGGTCTCCCGTTTGGTAGTTTCGGGGCATTCGCATGAAAGACAGTAAAAATAGCAATAAAGTCTGTTCGTGCATTTATTCACTTGTTTTAGCACCCATTCGCACAGAATAGTTAGTTCAAGTGGCAGGGTTTGCCACAGGGGGTATTCTTTGGGGTGTTTAAAAATTTAAATTTTCTGCTCATATTAATTTTTTTGGCTTGAACTTTATCCTTATTTGTGTGCTATTAGCATTTTAAAGTGGGCATTGTTTTTCTCTGTTACTTGGTATTGTGTAAAGACAACAAAATATATTATCAGTAGATTGAAAGACATGAAACACCTACATTCTCAGTAGTTACAGAAAATGAAATCCAGGGGCGTGGTTCCGGCTCTTACCGAGATGGCCGCCTGAAAGGAGTACTCCGCTCCACCGACCCCGATATACCGCATTTACAGTGTCCACATCAGCATGATGGGGCGCACCAAACGCCCGGAGCAACCCCAGACCCCGAGGAACCCCCAGCAAGGCCCGCTGGACGGGTTCTTACAGCCGCAACCGGGTGCGAGCGGGGACCCGGCTGATCCCAAGATGGCGCCGACACCCACGCCGGGGCCAGAGATAACGGCCCTGGACAGAATAGAGCGCAAACTCCGCGACCTGACTGCCACTATGGTCACAAGGACCGACCTCCAGACCCTCACAGCCACCATCCAGGACACGCTGCGGTCGGAGGTAGCAGGGATCCGCACGGAGATAGCAGCGCAGGCGGGCCGTATCACCGCGGCGGAAGAGGCGGCTGCGGCCCTCACCGCCCGCATGGCATCCACCGACACTGCCGTGGCACGTCAGGGGGACATGTTGCTCTCCATACGCCGCCACCTGGAAGATGTGGATAACAGAGGCAGGAGATGCAACATCCGCGTACGCGGAGTGCCAGAAGCAGAGGGGACGGAAAATGCAGAAGAGGTACTCAAGGAGCTATTCCAATCCCTCTTACAGTCACCCCAACCGCGCCAAATAGAGCTTGAGAGGGCACACAGGGCCCTTCGGCCTCGAGCTGTAGAAGATGGACCGCGGGACCTCACATGCTGCCTGCACTCATTCCCAGTGAAAAACGCTATAATGACCAAAGCACGAGAACAACCAACTTGGCCCTTCAGAGGGGCCCAGGTCTCCCTGTACAACGACCTGTCTCCCATTACAATAGAGGCCCGACGTGCACTCCGCCCAGTGACGGCGTTGCTGAGGGAACACCATATAACATATAAATGGGGATTCCCTTTTGCTTTGGTGGCCAGGCATCACAACAACTGGTTCACCCTGAGATGGCCGGAAGAAGTACCGCGATTTATGGGAGACCTGGGACTTCCCTCACCGACGGTCACCAACTGGATCCTGGGACCTCTGGGCCAGCCGCCAAGACCGCAGAGAGGAACCAGACGGCAGCACGCGAGATCACCCCCGGCACGACACTCTGGGCGACGTGAGGACCCGGCCTCCCCAGAAGAATAATAGCAATGGACCACCTGCACTGCTGACCACCACCCTGAGCTCCTCCTTAGCCCAGCCACCCTGTCTCCATGTGGAGCCACTGTCGGTCCCGGACAACCTGACCCACATAACTGGCCACTTGCATTTTCCGCTTGCCCATGACGCCTACGATGAACAAGCCGACCGACCTGCACATCTTCAGGTACTCTGGGGTAGTATATGAGGGCTTTGGGAGGTGGGAACACGGGTTCCATAGTCACCCAAGGGAGGTTGACACTTCAGTGGAACTGGATCACTATTTCTTCTCCTCTACTTGTGTCCCAGGCTATACATACCACGAGGGGCTGGCAACCAACCATTTGGGGGGGGGGCAACAAGGGAACGACACGGGGAAGATCTATCGGCGCTCTCAAACCCCAAAGATCTACCCAGGGGCCCTGGGCCTAACTCATGCAACATGGACACTCACTCCCTGAACTTATAACTGTACGGGACTAACACGCTGAGACTCCCTGGCATTACACGGGGGGGGGAGGGATGTAAAGGGGGGGAATAAGATGTTAATCATATATGTCACTGTTGGACGTTGATCCCCTGCCGTTGCATGTCCCCCTCCCATTCCCATGTCATGACTCACGGCTCACTGTTGACCCGAGTCCCATGCTCTGTTACCTTGCACGCCTATTTTTTCCCCCGATTACTGTGCCATGCCGTGGGACAGAGAGAAATATTATAACTGAGCCCGTACTGTACTATGCTGTATTACCCCACGCACTTACTAATCTGGACCCGCTGACTTAGGCCGCTAACCCGACACACTACAATGCTCTGGTTCCACCGACATCCATCACCCACTCACGCTCACATGGTCACACCACTGGGCATGCACAAGATTATTACCTTCCTGGACACCTTGGCACCTGGGGGTAGCTCTATTCCCAAGACTTTCCCCCCCCTGCTGCTATGCATACACATGTGACCTCATACCTATTCACATTTATTACGGTGACTGACGAGGGGGTGGGCAAGAATCACAAGCACATGACACGGCCAACAGCTCAAACGAGCAACAACCTGGCCCCGGTACACAGCGGAGGGATGTACATGGACATCAGGGACAGCAGACTGAGAGATTAGACCACCATTAAGCGCAGGGGGGGAGGGGTGAGAAATCACTCTAATCAACGCAACCTCAGTGCTGGTGGGTACAGGCTGGAGCTTACTGTGACTAGATGGGTGATCACCGTCTGGGGGGACTTTTTGGGGTCAGGGGGCACTCTGGAATGTTAAGATCTCTGAGATCGTCTGGGGGCTTTCCCCCGTATTGTCTCATGTTAATCCTTATTTACTTATTTTATCTTTGATGTATAGTTGTTACTGCAACCTAAACTTAAACGTGTGCGCGCCCTATATCAGCAAGCTGCCCTAGATGATTTTGTTATAGTACTGCGGGGCGGGACGGAGCGGGACGAGACGGACCTTGATCCTTTACTTGGGCGGAGCTCGAGCCGCGCTACCCACTTACTAACACTCGTGCTGTGAGTTGGGTGACCAGGCCGTAGGTACCCCCGACTTCTGAGCCGGTATCGAACCGGGCTCCTACTGGCACTGGTCACTGCACGAGACCACCCCTTCCTGCCTTGGGGGGTTTAGACCCGGGAAACTCCCGGAAACTGTGTAGACACTCACATATAGGACACACACATACTTCTCACTCTCCACTCCACCTGGTTAAGCGCTCCCTCCGAGACCCCGGGCCTCGGCTCCCCGACTCGGGTTCCCAGCTACAAACCTCCTCTCCATCCCTGCTCTCTTTACTTACACCCACACTTTCTCCCTCCCCACCCCCTCTCTCTCTTTTTTTTTATCTCTTCTTCTTCTTCTCTCCTCTTTCTCTCTCCTTGTCCCCCTCTCACCGTCCTGGGCGGACTGGTGACGCGGACGCGTGATCCTCCTTAAACTCATCAGAACACAGAAGACGCCCCAGACTTCAAGCCTACTCAGAACCTCGCCCTATACACGTGACCAGCATGGCATACAAAAGCACGCCCCTGAAGGTCATAACACAAAACTGCAGAGGCCTTAACATCCCTGAACGCAGATCTCACTTGCTACGGGAACTGAAGAAAAAACATGTCACTGTGGCCATGCTGCAGGAGACACATTTCCTGGAAGGGAAAGCTCCCACACTACAAAATAGGCATTACCCAAATAACTACTTCTGCAACCACCCAACGGCCCACAAATCCGGAGTAGCTATCATACTGGCGGCTGACCTGGAATTCAGGGAATTGGATAGATTGCAGGACTCACAAGGAAGATTCCTATTCCTCAAGGGCATCATAGCGGATAGATTATACACACTTGCGTCTATTTACGCGCCTAACCGGCGGCAAGCCCCCTTCCTCCGAAACACCCTACATCAACTGGAAGACTTCACGGACGGAGCACTGCTAGTAGGAGGTGACTAACGCCCCACTCGACCCGGCGCTAGATTCATCTACGGGTCATAGCTGCCTTCCGCAGCGTAACATCAGATCCATACGGATGTTGCTCGAGTCTTTGAGACTGGTGGACTGCTGGAGAACACTTCACCCCACGGATAGGGACTTCACTTATTACTCTGCGCTCCATGACCGCTACTCTCGCATCGATTACCTCTTCGTAACACAGGAAGGTCTCTCCCACCTGCTCAAAGCCGAGATCACTCCAGCCACGTGGTCGGATCATGGCTCAGTCGAGATGGAGCTAAGGTCGCCCCTATTCAGGCCTACGACCTGGACCTGGAGACTTAATGAGGCATTGCTACTAGATCCGGACACCAAGGAACAAGTCAACCAGGCACTAGAGCATTACTTTAGGGACAACGATTCTCCGGAGACCTCCCCGATTTCCATCTGGGAAGCCCATAAGAGTGTTATCCGAGGCACACTTATACGCATAGCCTCGCAGAAACGGAAGACGCTCATGCGCGAGATGGCCGACCTGTACCATTCAATCTCGACTCTTGAGCAACAACATAAACGTTCCCAGCTAAACGAAGTCTATGGGGAACTGATGGAACAAAGAAGACGACTCAGAGACCTCATCACGAGACGACATCTCCGAACCCTGCAACGCACGAAAGGCTTTTATTACATGCACGCTAACAAAGGGGGTAAATACCTAGCGAGATTGTTGAAAGGCCCCGCACCCCGCAAACAAATACGTAAATTACGTCAGGCCTCAGGGGAGGTGACCTCCTTTCCACAGAAGATCGCGGAGGAGTTTAGGTCTTTCTACGAGAATCTCTACAATCTCTACACACAAACCGGGAACACTGGTACCACGGACGTCCATACTAGGATACAGAACTATCTGTCCGACACAGTTGCACGCAAAATCGATCTAGATTCCGCCTCAAACTTGGACACACCCATCGGTACAGACGAGCTAGCAGTGGCCCTTAAAGCAACAAAAACCGGCAAGGCGCCCGGCCCAGATGGCTTCTCTGCCGGATACTATAAAAACTTCTCAGGAACCTTGCTACCATGGCTGGCCAAGGCCCTCAACGCCGTGGGGGAAGACGGAACTCTGGGACCAGAATCGCTAGCAGCTACGATCACGGTCCTACTTAAGCCGGGGAAAGATCCGTTGCAGTGCGGGAGCTACAGGCCGATCTCGCTACTGAACGTCGATGCTAAATTATTTACGAAAGTCCTAGCAACCAGACTTAATCACCTTCTCCCCGACTTGATTCACGTGGACCAGACGGGATTCATCCCAGGTCGAGAGGCCAGGGACAGCACCCTGCGACTCTTCTCCATCCAACACCATGCGAGGAAATCAGGTACCCGGTTACTATTGCTATCCACTGACGCGGAAAAGGCATTTGACCGGGTCAACTGGGCATATATGATGTCAACGTTGAAACACCTGGGATGCGGTCAAAGACTCCTCAAATGGATATCCGCCCTGTATAATAGCCCACGCGCAACGGTAAGGGTCAACGGAGCCACGACTGCTGATTTTGCAATTAGCAATGGCACCCGACAGGGCTGCCCCCTCTCGCCGTTGCTTTTCGCATTGACCCTAGAGCCATTGTTGCAGGCAATTCGGCTGAACCCAGACATACAGGGATACGAAGCCCAAGGTGAACAACATAAAGTGGCCGCTTACGCAGATGACCTCCTCTTCTTCGTCCGCAACCCCAGAACCACATTGCCATGCCTCCTCTCGGAATTTGATAAATTTGGACGGATATCTGGATTTAAACTTAACATCTCAAAATGCGAGGTCCTGAACATCACACTTCCCACAGAAGAATTCCTATCATTGGAATCACAATTCGCGTTCCACTGGTGCCACGGCAAGATGAAATACCTAGGCGTATGGGTGACCACGAACCCAAGGGATATATTGCGACACAATTTTTCACCCCTATTGAAGTCTGTTCTCGCAGACCTATCCAAATGGTCGTACCCACATGTGACCTGGCACGGAAGAATCGCAGTTATTAAGATGAATATCCTCCCACGGGTTCTGTATCTCATGCAGACCATACCACTCGCTATACCAGCGACCTTTTTCTCCTCCCTGAAAACGGCAGTCACTAGATATGTGTGGCGCGGGGAACAAGCAAGGATCCGGCATGACATACTGTGTCGTCCAAAAAATTACGGAGGGCTGGCGCTGCCGGACTTTCAGAAATATCACCAAGCCACGGTCATGCAACATATACTAGACTGGCACCTGGAACCGACGGCCAAACAATGGGTGAAACTCGACAGGGACCTCATTGGACCAACACTTGAGGCACAGGTCTGGGGTAAAACTGGAGGTCGAACAAACCATAGCGACGATGAGGGGCTGGTCCTACAGACCCTACACACTTGGAAGGTACTCAGGCTACAGACGCATATATCACCCACGCCCAGCCCGATGACGCCGATCACGCATAACGAGGCCATAGGGGGTGGACTCCCCTCCGGTGCGTGGCCCATCCCAAGCACCGGAACATATATTCCCATATATAAGGCCCTGGCGGACGGGAAACTGCGAGATTTAACCTCATTACTAGGAGAGGGACCACGAACTCCTCTCTCACTACTTAGATACCTGCAACTGAAACATTTCTATGACACTCTATTACACAAGGACCTCTTACACAGAGACCTCACATGGTTTGAAACCCTCTGCGAGCAAGGCACGCCTATTGAACACGCTATTTCGGCTCTTTACCAACATTTGCTGATCGGCGGCACACCTACAGCCACCACATTCAAACGTCAATGGGAGAACCAACTTGGAAGACAACTTACAACCCAGCAATGGGACAAGGCGATGATATGGCACCATAAGAGTTCCATGTGCTCCTCTTATCAGGAAATGAATTACAAATTGCTCTCCCTCTGGTATAGGACACCGTCCCTTTTGCACCGTATATTACCATCAATCCCCCCAGTGTGCTGGAGATGCCAGGCAGAACGCGGCACAGTGCTACACATATGGTGGGAGTGCAGGGGCATCATCCCGTACTGGGAAATGATCAGGGACACAGTGACACACATCATGGGAGACATACCGGAGTGGAACGCGGAATTGGCACTACTACACATCTCTACACAACCCATACCGTCGTATAAGAAATCTATACTACGACACCTGCTTAATGCGGCTAAGGCCAATATACCAGCTCTCTGGAAAACAAATGAAACACCCACCAAAAAGGAATGGATTCGAAGAGTAGAAGATATCCAGGGAGCGGAGGAAACACATGCAACTCTGTCGGGACGAGGTACTAGACACGCCGAGATGTGGACACCGTGGTTCTTATACGTCACCCGCTATCGGCGAGATGGGGACGCACCTGTTGCCGGGACGGGGACAGCAGGGGACATGGACACCACTTAACTTAGATCATAACCCCTACCCCTTTACTGCTCATTTTCTCCTGCCTTTACTTTCTCCCTTACCCCCTCTTGCTGGGCCCCCGGGATCTAGGGAGCTGGATACCAGACTCAGTCGGGCTATTCCCAGGATGAACACTCGATATAAAATGAAGAGGGGTGGACATGCACGACACACTACGGACAGAGAAGGGGAGCTGTCAAGACAGGACTGCCCGCCAGTTGCCACAGACCTCGGACACCCCGGGACCCGGCAGCCGGGCACCTCGACACCACGAAACACACACAAACACACAACTGTAGACAAAGTATCCCCTAACAAACTCACACACCGCGCAAGACAAACCCCTTAGATAGCTCGCAACGATCTCACACATAGTGCCTGATGATATAGGACAACACGCTACGGGGGCGGCGACCTGAGACCAAGGCAACGCTCGAGCTCCGTTATAAGTAACCCCGATAATGAGCCCGCTCAAATAGTCATAAAGAGGTACAAACTGCTGATTCCCACGAAATAGAGTCACTGACAGAGGCCATCGACATTCGGTCGATAGGCATGGCAAGGGATAAGCTCGTACTCCGCAGAGTAGACCCCATACTGGAAAGCGGGAGTCTCACCTACTCACGCCTTCATGCAACACCACCGCTGTTTCAGAAATGAAACCCACCTAATTATACACAGACCTAGTAATATTTTTCCTAACACACAGGGATGCAGGAACCTCTGACTCAAGGAATAGGTTTGTAGCGCCACGACACCTCCCAACTATCTAAAGGCGAACTCCCATGTTCATGGTAACGGAACAGGACCAGCAGGTTCCACCCCCTTAATAGGCTTGCGAGATGACAACCCTAAACTTTACACTTTCATGGTTTATATATGTTTTCAACTGTAATAATTGCTCTCTATCCTGTTGCTCCATACTTACTGTGTTAACCGTAAGGATCTGCGTATCCATAACAATGCTTCATTATATCACGAATAAATAAAAACATATTTACAAAAAAAAAGAAAATGAAATCCACATTGAAATTACTTATAGCCTTCAAACTTAATATACAATATGAGATTACTAACATGCACTGCTTTATTCACCATGTATCTACAGCAACAGTGGCTCGTTGGATACGCAGTCTTCTTTCTCCAGCTGGGATTGATCCCTCTTTGAGGGCCCATTCCCATAAATGCCTGTAAGGAACAGGATCATCATGGCCAGTTAGCTCAATTTGTCTCCGTTCTTGGGGTTTTATACGAATTGGTTAGTGCTTGGTGTTAATAATGCCAAGGTTGTGGGTTTGATTCCCGTACAAGCCAGCATTACTTTGTATTAGCCATCATCTTCAAGTTAAAACTTCCAAATATATCCTGGCTCAAATAAAGAGTACATTATCAGGGTTTTATATATATATAGAGAGAGAGAGTGGGAATCGTCTGAGATTTTTGGCAAAATAATTGAACTGGAAGCATAGCAGACAGACTATTCAGCGATATTGGCCTTAAATTGAAAATTCACTTTGAATTCCCAACAATTTTTACTTTAGTAAATAACCTAAAGTATGTGAGCACTTGACCGTCATGCTTGTTTAACATTTCACTTCCAAACTATGGGCATTATAGCCACTAGTCCTCTGAGAAGTGATGCTGGAACTAAGGGGCCGCGCCAAAACCATAAAACACAGCTGAAGACCATTATTCTACTTCCACCACCAAACCTTACAGTAGATAATACGCATACCTTCTCCTGGCCCCCTCCACACTAATATTTTTAAAATAGTGAAGTAGGAGTCATTACACTAGAGAATACGTTGGCACTGCCCAACTCCAGTGGCTGCGTGGTTTGCACATTGTTCCAGCCAATGCTTGGCATAGTGCATGTTTGGCTATGGAGATCCATTTCACAAAGTTTTGAGTACAGTTCTTCTGCTAATGTTGCTTTCAGAGGCTGTTAGAACTCTTAATGAGTGATGCAAACGATTTTTACATGCTGTGCTCTTCAGAACTCTGCGTCCCCAATGAGTATTGTAGTCTACTACTTTATGGCAGATTTAGTAAGACAAATATTTCATGAACCGACTTGAGACATTTTATGGAAGTTTGTACTGCCAATGCTTGTCTATGAAAATTTCATGTTTATGTGCTGGATTTTATACACCTGTGATTTGTGAGACTGAATCCTTAGTGGAAGTTAAACCACTTATGCCAGAAGGATTGAGCAATACCATATTGCTCAGGAGTATTTTCACATTTGATAAGAGGCATCCTATCCTTCCATTCCCTAAGATGAGAGGACCATTATCAAATCTGATACATCTTACCACTGCAAAAGCTGTGCCTCACATGATCTGTCCTTTGAAGAGAGAAGAACACTTCAGGGAAAATCTGCAGCCTAAAACTGCAACTACACTCTCATTCCTGAGGGCTTGGTGGCACTTCGAGCTTCGGAGCATTTCCCGACTCTCTGCCCTGAGGATACTTTCCCAGAGTCAGGCTACAAGAGTGCTACATGTCATCACAAAAATGCTAACAAATGGTGGAAAATACTCAACATGAAAGTCAATATAACTAGCCTTCTTAGTAAAGAAAACTCATTTAACTGCTTCTTACCACACAGACATCTAATGAATGATCATTTTTGCTTACTTATATTTCACTGGTAAGAGGCCCACCCTGCATAGGTAATGCTTCGTTAGAGTTTTTAGAGATTGTAGATCTAGACAAGCTGCAGACACTAAAGAATGCATAAGGGAAACGCTAGATTTTAGTTGTGAAAAACAGTGTAAAAGGTCTCTTGAGAACATAATGAAAAAAATATATATTTGCCAGGTAGAGGGACTGAACAGAGCACTTGAGAGAAATATTATTCAACTTCAGGAAGAGTATATGCACAGACTCAGAAAGGTAAAAATCTGTGTTCCCATTTTTTTTTAAAACAAACAAAAAAATACCAACCGTGAAAATATATGGATATGAAGGAGAGTAGTAGATTAGCTAAGGAAATATTGCAGGACAGGCTGATTTTTATCCACGTTACAGGAAAATCACAATCACATTTCACCAAAAAGAGAGATAGATACATACATACACTCAAGAAACTAATACTGCAAAAGCAGTTAGCGTAAAATACATTGCACGTAATTCAGACTTTAGTTATTCATATACTGTTTTTAATTCACAACCAGCCAAACAGATGTATACAGCCTAATTATCATCAAAGGGTGCAGCAACAGCTTATCTGACATGGCTTCAAGTATGTCAGTCCGAAGTATGGGTATACTAAGTACATAAATTGCCATATATTTTGGGTCAAATTAATACAGTACTTGTTAAAGGGGAAGTCTCGACATTTCCACACAATTGCAGGGGCAGAAACATGTTTGTGAAATATCAGCTTGTACCTACTGCCTAGTCCTACAATGTTCTCATTTGTAAATAGAAACATTCTGTAGAATTGTTTGTGTCATTGAAATTCTGAAAACCATTTCAACGCCATTTTCACGCGAAACCCATTTGAGACACTGACAGTGCTGTTACCTATATAGTACTGCAAACATAATTTATATATAAACTCAGTTTGGCTGCTGGGCCCTGATTATATATAAAAACCCTCAGAGAAAGCATAGGGTGGAAATAAGAAAAATAAATAAAAATTAAATCCTCTATGATCAGCAAATCGAGTATTCTTCTGTGGACATCAGAAAAAAACCTCTCCAAAGAACGTTTCTGCCCATACAGGAGTGCTTCTGCAGAGCTATACACAAGTGAGGGTGCAGGGTAGGGATTTTTGGGGAGCACATATGCTAATAGAAGCCACCAGCGACTGAAATTGTTTTAAACAACCCCCCATCTTGCTCATCTGTCTTCTGTTCCTCCTCCTGTCTTGATTCTAATGTTTTGAAAGACACGCAATCCCGGCTGTACCAGTGATGGAAAAAAATCAATAAGAATCGAATCTTGTCAATTTCAAAATAAACACAAACAAAAACAACACAAAGATTTTTTTCCCATGTATTAATTGAAGAATCTCAGTAATCTTCTATATTTTAATAAACAGGGAGGGTTTTTGATAATGTCCATATATTTATAAACTAACCTTGCAGTTTCCAGAGCTTCCTAGAAAAGAAATAGACTAGGAATTCTCTTATTTACTGTGTGAGTCAGAAGAATGTGAATGAAACATAAGGAAATAATGTGGACTGAGGCATGAATATGAAGTGTGTAGTAAAATCCATGTCTCCTTTAGCCAGCTCGAGCAGAGAAGAAAGGAAGGCTTCTGATAAAAGAGTCCAGTTTGGATTTGAAAAGTTCGCTTTGAATCGGTTCACTCATAGAACAGAGAGAATTTTTCACAACGTATTCTACATATATCTGAGAGAGGAAAAAAAGAAATGTTTATTACTTTTATCCTCAAGCTAGGCCTGTCCTATGAAACAGCACTGACCAAAAGTCTGAATGTGCTTCAAAGAGACACTTTAAACATCACCACTTATGCTCCTAACCTTCTGGTTATTCTAAAATGACAGTGTTCTAATGGATTGCCACTCACCGTGCTGTATATCTGATGCATGATATCTCGAATGCTCCCCACACTAAGATCTGTGTTCATGATCATCTTCAAGCCACTTGGTGTTTCATAATAATGTAGCTTATACTTGCTGGTTTGAAAGGAGAGGAAGCCCTCTTTCCTGTGCACAATGGGTTAAAGAACAGCACAATATTTTTTTTCTTATCCCATGGTACTAAACATTAGGATTCCCTCATTACTTTGTGTATATCAGCTTGGCTGCTATTTAATTCTCTCCACACACCCCCAGGGTGAGGATCAATGTGTGGTCCAACAGAGTCAAAGGATACATGTCAACTGGACTCATCTTGCTCACAAAAGATCGGATAGAGAAAAGCATTCCGTACATGAGCTTGTACTCCTGGAAGCAAAGAACGTACAAGGAACAAGGGAACGGATTAGAAGAATGGGATTTGCCCAGAAAAAAAAAAAAAGAAGTGGTAGTGTAATAACTTTGGTCACAGAAGATATCAGGAAAAGCAGAAGAAAATAACACAATTAGGTTACGGTGGCTGTGTCACCTCACATTTCTCCTATTGTTTCCTCTTATCTTCCTCTTTCAGAATCCATCTTTTCTTAACTATTTCTCTTTAAAAACATAAAACAAAGTAGGGACTACTCTGACTTATGCATTTATTCTATGCTTGCCAAATGTGACATCTTTAGGCATAAAAAGCTCCACTTCCTTTGTCAAGATAGTAGAGATATCCCTACTCTGTCTCACATTTTAAAGAAAGAGAAATAAAAAAAAAAAAGGATCAGATTCTGAAAAAGGAAAAGAAGAAGAAACAATAGGAAAAAGCTTGCATTTGAGTTGACCGAGCCACTTTAACCCCTTAAGGACCAAACTTCTGGAATAAAAGGGAATCATGACATGCCACACATGTCATGTGTCCTTAAGGGGTTAAGACAAGATAACAAAGACTCTTAGCATGAAACTGAAGACAATAATCTATTTGTGAAATATATTAAACTAGTCTTATGTGCAAAAGGTACAAGTGAGCTAAACGCATTTGTCATCTGAATGAGAAGTATCCATAGTGAAACCTATGAGGCTTTTCTCAGTTCTTAAAGGAACATTAGAGAGTTAGGAATACAAATATGTATTTCTAACGCTATAGAGCCTTAATCACCTAAACGGTGATTAATGCCCCATTCATTTGCTTAACTTAATCCAGCACCAGGCTCCCTCAGCACTGGTGACCTCTCCTCCTCCATCAACGTCCGCTCCCGAGTGGAGCTGAATGCGCATGCGTGGCCAGAGGCACGCGCGCATTCAAGCCCGCCAATAGGAAAGCATTACTCAATGCTTTCCTTTGGGGATATTTTCTGACACTGGAGGTCGTTGAGAACATCCAGCGTCAAATAAGTGAGATTTAAATCGCGGTAAAGCCTCCAGTGGCTGTCAGGGAGGCAGCCACTAGAGGCTGGATTAACCTTGCAGTGTAAACATACCAGTTTCTCTGAAACTGCTATGTTTTCAGCTGCAGGGTTAAAACTAGAGGGACCTGGCACCCAAACCACTTCATTGAAGTGGTATGGGTGTCTATAGTGGTCCTTTAATGCAATCCTCTAGAAAATTCTCCACAAATAAAGATTTAGAAAATGAAATGCTGAATTTTTTTAAATAAGGCTATTTACATCTACTCCTCTCCAGCCCACTGTGGAACATCACCTCATCTTTTGAGATTCCAGCCTGTTTCTTTCGATTCCATTCACTGTAGTGAAGGCAAATGCCATTCCTGTCAAATATGTACAGGTTATGGATCGTCATCTGGAGGGATAAATAAAGGTGAAAAAAGTGAATGCAGGATAACATACAGTATTATGTTGATATACTATCAATAAAAGGCAAAAACCAAAAAAATCCTACAGGTGCCATGGCCACTGCTCCTAAGTTTTCACCTGTTTTTTATGTTTGCTACTTTGATTAAAAACCACAGTCCACGTCCAACAGAACGTAAAAGAGTTTGCCAAGTTGAAAAATGCAGTTGACAAAAAATACTGAGCACCACGTACAAATAGCTTTGCTCATATAAAAAGACTGATATCAAAAGATGCCAATGTAAGTATCACACCAGCATGCCCTGGGTCAATGCTTTGATTTCGGTATGAACCTGTTTGACAGTCGTAGTGCAGCGTGTATGCTCACTCAACTTTTCTGAACTACCTCTCCTCTGCTTCTTAGCCAGCTTCACCAGTGGCAGAGTCTCATGTCGAAAAACTACTACCACTGCAACAAAGGTCCTATATCAGGCATAGCGAAAAGTTAGGTCCCCACATGTTGTAATAAAATGACACTTTCTACAGTGTTTTCAAAAGCTGGGCCCACCCTTGTACTACATTATTCACCAATGTGTCCACCCCAATCATGATATATACACATACTGCATTTCTGGGCAGATTCTGTGTGTGCCTACCTCCTGTCCTGTTGTGTTTTACACCCTACCTCCTATAGAATGTAAGCTTTTTGAGCAGGGTCCTCTTCAACCTATTGTTCCTGTAAGTTTTTGTAATTGTCTCATTTATTGTTAAAACTCCCCATTTGATAATATTGTAAAGTGCTACAGAATATGCTGGCGCTATATAAACACCAGTAATAATAATAATAATAACTAGAAAAGCTACAATTTCTGGGGAAATTGTGTGAAGTGTTCTTGCCTCCACCAGAAGTCTACAACTGGAGTGGGCGGAGTAACTTATTATTTATTTGAATAGCACATTTAATTGCAACGTTGTTGCCCAAAGTGCTTCACAGTTACATTAAAACATACATTTATAAAAACATTAGCAGGTGTACAAAAGGCCCTGTCTATGACATCACTTGCTGCTCCAGCCTGGCACAGGTCAGAGTATTTTGGCGGTTGCCATCTTAAAACGGTCATATTTTGAAAACTATAAATCCTACAGCGAAGAGCTTTATATTGTGAGAATCACAAGACCCAGACCTACATTTTGATGCATAGTATGTCTCTAAAGTATTAACAATGAAGGCACAGTCGCAGTTTAGAAATTGCCCTTCAAATTTGAGCTGGCTAGAGTGAAGTTTCAATGAATGTCAATGGACGGTGTGAGTTTCAAACAAATGGTCATAGTGTGAAAACTATCAGGACTACGGCCGTGGACATTGTTAGTGGCAGCAGGGATAGCTGAACGTTTTGATATAAGATTTGTGTAGGTGGGCTTGACAATGAGGGAGTGGTGGCAGTTTAGAAATCATGTCCTGATTTTTCAGCTTTTGCCAGCTCCCACTCTAGTTTTGAACATTTTGCCATTCATTCCTATGGGACCAATTTCGCCACAAGAACGACGATATTCCGTGAACCATTCGGCGAAACGTTCCACAAAGTAATAGCAATCTAATCGGGAACAATCCGCACGGTATATTTCTGTCTATGTAATGTAAAAACTGTGGGAGGAGTTAGGGGGGTAAATTTGGCTATAATAAGAATAATATATATATGTGAGATAACAGTAAGTGGTCTTGCTATGCAATAACACTTAATAACTGAGTCTTTATAGTGTGTCTTCACATTGTCAGTGAGTGGCTGAACAGACCATTAACAATTAGAGCACTATATTAAAATAAACATTGAATTCCCTGTCCCCCCACCCATGGAGGTCACTCATTGAGCAGCCCTGCTGAACCCCCATAATCACACTGACTGCTGTCATACTCACTGAGCAGCCCTGCTGTACCCCCATAATCACACTGACTGCTGTCATACTCACTGAGCAGCCCTGCTGCACCCCCACAATCACACTGACTGCTGTCATCCTCACTGAGCAGCCCTGCTGCACCCCCATAATCACACTGACTGCTGTCATCCTCACTGAGCAGCCCTGCTGCACCCCCATAATCACACTGACTGCTGTCATACTCACTGAGCAGCCCTGCTGCACCCCCATAATCACACTGACTGCTGTCATACTCACTGAGCAGCCCTGCTGTACCCCCATAATCACACTGACTGCTGTCATACTCACTGAGCAGCCCTGCTGCACCCCCATAATCACACTGACTGCTGTCATACTCACTGAGCAGCCCTGCTGCACCCCAATAATCACACTGACTGCTGTTATACTCACTGAGCAGCCCTGCTGCACCCCCATAATCACACTGACTGCTGTCATACTCACTGAGCAGCCCTGCTGTACCCCCATAATCACACTGACTGCTGTCATCCTCACTGAGCAGCCCTGCTGCACCCCCATAATCACACTGACTGCTGTCATCCTCACTGAGCAGCCCTGCTGCACCCCCATAATCACACTGACTGCTGTCATACTCACTGAGCAGCCCTGCTGCACCCCCATAATCACACTGACTGCTGTCATACTCACTGAGCAGCCCTGCTGCACCCCCATAATCACACTGACTGCTGTCATACTCACTGAGCAGCCCTGCTGAACCCCCATAATCACACTGACTGCTGTCATCCTCACTGAGCAGCCCTGCTGCACCCCCATAATCACACTGACTGCTGTCATCCTCACTGAGCAGCCCTGCTGCACCCCCATAATCACACTGACTGCTGTCATACTCACTGAGCAGCCCTGCTGCACCCCCATAATCACACTGACTGCTGTCATACTCACTGAGCAGCCCTGCTGTACCCCCATAATCACACTGATCACACTGACTGCTGTCATACTCACTGAGCAGCCCTGCTGCACCCCCATAATCACACTGACTGCTGTCATACTCACTGAGCAGCCCTGCTGCACCCCAATAATCACACTGACTGCTGTCATACTCACTGAGCAGCCCTGCTGCACCCCCATAATCACACTGACTGCTGTCATACTCACTGAGCAGCCCTGCTGTACCCCCATAATCACACTGACTGCTGTCATACTCACTGAGCAGCCCTGCTGCACCCCCATAATCACACTGACTGCTGTCATACTCACTGAGCAGCCCTGCTGCACCCCAATAATCACACTGACTGCTGTTATACTCACTGAGCAGCCCTGCTGCACCCCCATAATCACACTGACTGCTGTCATCCTCACTGAGCAGCCCTGCTACACCCCCATAATCACACTGACTGCTGTCATACTCACTGAGCAGCCCTGCTGTACCCCAATAATCACACTGACTGCTGTCTGTACCCCAATAATCACACTGACTGCTGTCATACTCACTGAGCAGCCCTGCTGTACCCCAATAATCACACTGACTGTTGTCTGTACCCCAATAATCACACTGACTGCTGTCTGTACCCCAATAATCACACTGACTGCTGTCATACTCACTGAGCAGCCCTGCTGTACCCCCATAATCACACTGACTGCTGTCATACTCACTGAGCAGCCCTGCTGTACCCCCATAATCACACTGACTGCTGTCATACTCACTGAGCAACCCTGCTGTACCCCCATAATCACACTGACTGCTGTCATACTCACTGAGCAGCCCTGCTGTACCCCAATAATCACACTGACTGCTGTCATACTCACTGAGCAGCCCTGCTGTACCCCAATAATCACACTGACTGCTGTCATACTCACTGAGCAGCCCTGCTGTACCCCAATAATCACACTGACTGCTGTCTGTACCCCAATAATCACACTGACTGCTGTCATACTCACTGAGCAGCCCTGCTGTACCCCAATAATCACACTGACTGTTGTCTGTACCCCAATAATCACACTGACTGCTGTCTGTACCCCAATAATCACACTGACTGCTGTCATACTCACTGAGCAGCCCTGCTGTACCCCCATAATCACACTGACTGCTGTCATACTCCCTGAGCAGCCTGCTGTACCCCCATAATCACACTGACTGCTGTCATACTCACTGAGCAGCCATGCTGTACCCCCATAATCACACTGACTGCTGTCATACTCACTGAGCAGCCTGCTGTACTGTACCCCAATAATCACACTGACTGCTGTCATACTCACTCATAGCACTGATGCTGTAGCCCTGCTGTACCCCAATAATCACACTGACTGCTGTCATACTCACTGAGCAGCCCTGCTGTACCCCAATAATCACACTGACTGCTGTCATACTCACTGAGCAGCCCTGCTGTACCCGAATAATCACACTGACTGCTGTCTGTACCCCCATAATCACACTGACTGCTGTCATACTCACTGAGCAGCCCTGCTGTACCCCAATAATCACACTGACTGCTGTCATACTCACTGAGCAGCCCTGCTGTACCCCAATAATCACACTGACTGCTGTCATACTCACTGAGCAGCCCTGCTGTACCCCCATAATCACACTGACTGCTGTCTGTACCCCAATAATCACACTGATTGCTGTCTGTACCCCAATAATCACACTGATTGCTGTCTGTACCCCAATAATCACACTGACTGCTGTCATACTCACCTCTCACTGAGCCTTGCAGGGACTCACAGCACTTCCTGGGTACAAGCCACGCCCACCCACCCACTTCCGCCTGGGAGACACGCCTTCCTGGCACACCCTCCATCCGCCATTTTGGATGATGGCAAACCGATAATGGTCTCGGTTGCATTGGCGGGGGTGATGGGTGTCTGCAGCTACAGACGAGCCCCGTGCTGGGTAAGGGCGCGTGGCGTGCTGCCCATGGCAATTAGGAAGGGCGGTATTATAATGACGTCACGCAGACATTCTTCATCCATTATATTCCCTGGACATCACGGCGTCCCGGTACAGTAACCCGCTGCGCTCAGCCTAATCACCGCCTGGCAGGGCAGCTGGCATTGTGTTGGCATTCGGGGGGCGGGGAGTACCAACATGGCGGACAGGTTGCTATGGTAACGGTGGCGTGAAACGCAGAGTCGCACGGAGATGACGTCACGAGGCGGCCTCTGCAGCGGGATTCAAACAGGAAGACGTTAACAGTCAATCACCCAGCCAATCAATCAATCACCCAGCCAGCCAGCCAGCGAGAGAGAGAGAGAGAGAGAGAGAGAGAGAGAGAGAGACACTGAGACACTGAGACCGTGTGAGTATAGAGACCAGTGGCGGATCCAGAGCCTGATCCCGGGAGGGCCACCTGTAGATTATTTAAATTAATAATCCAGGCACAATAACCAGTACAGCTCAGTGTAGTAGTTATGGTGTCAGTAGTGCCAGAATCCCCTCCCAGAGTAAGCAGTCAGACCGATTAAGAACAGTTTGACAACTTACCTGGGGGCTGCTGGGGTATGGGGTATAGAGGGCAGTGTGTGTGTTAGGGGTGAAGTGTGTGAGTGCGGCAGTGTATGTCAGGGTTGTAGTGTGTGTATGGGGGGGACAGCAGTGTGTGTGTTTGGGGGGCAGTGTGTGTATGATGGGGGAAGGAGGCTTTTTAATAAAATAATTTTTTATTATTTAATAAAATAAATATTCATTATGTCCCCCCCTCCCTTCTTACCCTTACAGAGAGGAGGGGGAACATTTCTGGTGGTCCGGTGGGGGATTCATTGGTGGTCCCAGTGGTAGGAGTGAATTCTAGCCTGCGCTCCAGGGCTAGAGTTCACTCGCGCGTGATTTGGAGCGTTGCCGTGGTAACCGCGGCAACACTCTAAATCTCGAGAGAGGAGGAGCTGCAGGCTGAGCTCCCGGGTCCTCTCTCTCTCCCCCCCTGCCGGCTTTCAGCACAGTGCCTGCGGACTGGGGAGGGAGATCACTGATCTCTCTCCCTGGTCCGCAGGCACATTGCAGGGCTGGCACTTGGACAGGGGAGAATCTCGGGACGACAATTGCCCTGTTGCCCCCCCTCTGGATCCGCCAATGATAGAGATATATATATATATACACATATACACACACACACTGTGACTAGATATATATATATATCTGTATAGTCACAGTGTGTGTGTGTGTGTATGTATATATTACACTGACTATACAGATATATATATACACACTGTGACTATACAGAGATAGATAGCTATATATTTGTGAGTGTAGAGATAGACTAAGAGTAAACAGAGAGAGAAAGATCAGAGCTGTGATTTTTGGGGGTGTGTGTTTATAAATCTATGTATGTATGTATATTGGATTGGGCTGTAAGTGTGTGTCTATATGGAGACAGGGATTGGGACTGTAAGTATATAGAGAGAGAGAGAGGCATCGATTAGGCGTGTGTATGTATGTATATAGTGAGAGTGAAAAGGATCGGGTGTTTTCATAACTCCTGGAATTTGTCTAATTCTGTTGTTTGAACTGTATGATTACCAGTATTATTCAAATAATTAAATTCCTCTTTCTCTTTTAGCCCCAAACCACAGCCAACCTCAAGTCAAATGGCACTTCCATTTTCTCTCCAAGATTCCTCACTTCTCAGTGGTATAGAACCTCTTCCACTCTCCTCTCCTACTTCTTACCAGAACTCACCTCGATCTGTCTCTCCTTCATCTTTCACACATTCTCCATCCTCCACCCCTCTGAGACGTGCAGCTACCTCTGAATTGACATCCCAGCTATATGCATCTCTAAGACACAGCCAAGAATTACAAGAAGAGAAGACAGAGGATGTATTAACAGACACCAGAATAGCAACGGCAACATTGACTGAGGGTCACATCATGTTATCGGAGGTGGATCATCTGGATTGTCAAGAAGACATGCCAAGAACACTACAAGAGGGCGCTGAGGCATCCCGCAAGAAAGTTAGTAGAGAATCTAAGATCCATATTTCTGAAATCCTTTTAAAATAAATTTTGATTCTTTTCTTTTGTACAAACTCTGACAATACTGAACTTAAAGCCAGGTCTTTCTTCACTGACTCAGCTAAAAGAAACATTCTTAGCATCAAAACCAATTTAGGTTAATGAAGTGGTTTGGGTGTATAGATCATCTTCCTGTAGTCTTACTGCTCAAATCTCTGACTCTAAATATTTTAGCTTTCCTTATTGCACAATGTGTTTAATTTAGCATTTATTATCTCTTGCTCTGTTAAACGCCTTTTAGAGCCTGCATCTTCCTTCTATGTGTGATTAAATTTCAATTAACAGAGCAGGAGATAAGTAAATGCACAGTGCAATAAAATCTGATTAAAAAATTAAACCTTTTTTTTCTTTTTTTTTTCATGCAGACTGTGTAAGTCTCAGCTAGGGCTTTATAAACAGAAACAAACGTGATTTAACTTGTAAATTGCCAATACTTAACTTAAACAGTGAAACTTCAGGGACATTGTGTAAACATTTCAAAAACCTTTTATTTTGGGGCAGAGGTGCTGTAACATAACTTGATTAGATTTAAAAATTACCGTAATCTTTTGGAAAACTGATTTATGGAAAGAGAATTTCAGTGACCGTGCCACTTTAACCCCTTAAGGACCAAACTTCTGTAATAAAATGGAATCATGACATGTCATACATGTCATGTGTCCTTAAGGGGTTAAAGTAAGGTCTGTCTTCAATTTTTTTCCGGTCCATGTTGGAAACATTCTCTTTTTTTCTGTTCTATGCAAGAGAGACACTATCATTGTTGTATAAGTCACTGGAGAAACTGAAACAGTTTGACCACTTCCACACTATGGTGCTTGTAGTGTTCCTTTAAATCAGGCATCTCAAACACTGATAACCGTGGTAAAAGCACAGAATACTAGTAAAAATAAATCAAGTAATCTAGTGCTAGGATTAGAGGGAGTAAAAGTGTATAGAAACAACCCAAAATGGTAATATTAGCTCGAAAACTGGAAAAAGAGAGGTCACCTATCCTCTCTATAGAAATATCATAGAAATGAAATGTTCCAGGAGCTAATCCAAGAAAATAGGGATAACAGGGATAAAACACCCAGTGATCTCCATACGGACCGGACACACGAGATCTGTCCCGTCCCACTATCGGTGGGATAGCGCAACGGGAGTGAGGCTTCGGGTGGAACGCTGGGTGAACCGCACATTGACTTCCCTGGCAGGCACTCTGAAGCAAGGACTGCAATTCCCACCAATCCCATCCACCAGGGGAGATATCGAAGGAGGCATCTCTGAGAAGTGTTGCTGAAGTATCCTGTTGGTACTATTCCTTGTATTATTTTATACTGCATTTTTATGGATTTGTGATTAATTTCTATTAAAGACCTGTACTTTTAAGGGGCACTTTTTCCATCCCTTTTTTTTCTGTTTTCTTTTTTAGCAAGCACTTTTTCCAAGGTACTGCTTCTGCTTCTCTTTTTTTTTTTTTTTTTCCCTTTTGTGGGTTCACTTGTTTTGTTATATTTATTGTCTTACAGTAAATTAGAGAATTTTGCAGGAAGGTTCCCGAACTGTGTATTACCTATATACACAGTGAGGTGTGATTTTTCCCGTCCTGCTGCGTTTTGTGGACTATTGGACTGTTTCATTTATTCTCTGCGTTTGCACCAGCTTTATATTTGGCCTCCTACCCAGGATTTATATATATGAACTTATTGTTGATGCTATTGTGGTCATCCACATATTTTATTTGGTAGTACTTTAGCCTTTTATCTGGGACTTGTTTTATGGATTTTATTTTTAATGCATTTCGTATCGATCTTATTTGTATATGCCATATTGCTATTTATTCCGGTTATCCCTATTTTCTTGGATTAGCTCCTGGAACATTTCATTTCTATAATATTTCTATGCTTATCTCAAACACTGACCACGGAAATATTTCAGAAGTACAACTTCTATAATCATCTGGTCATCTATTGCTTTTAGAGAATTCTTGAAGCTGACAGGCATAGCTTTTTATCTGGACCCTATAGGCAACTAGACCACTTCATCCCACTGAAGTGGTCTGGGTTCAGTGTCCCTGTCCCCTTAGCCTTGCAGTGTTAAGACAGCCACTAGAGGCACTTCTTGTAGTTTCATGGAGTTTGATTCAGTGAAATGATTCAGGACAAACCACGTTCTGCATTTGGACATCCAGCGCCTTTCAAAACCCCATAGGAAAGCATTGATTCAATGCTTTACTATAGGGAAGCCCTAAGGCGTTTGCGGTGCATGCCATTCATGTGTCATCAACTTTCATTGGCGGAGGAGCCCGGCCCAGCACCAAGGGACATTGGCGCTGGAATCGGGTAAGTGTTTAGCGGAATATTTAGTCCCTTTCATGGATGGCAGAGGGATACTTTAGTGTTAGGAATAAAGCTTTGTAGCCAAGTGAAACAATTTTCAGTTAGATGGTGTCATTGAGAGTCCAGCATGGTGTGGGATAAAAAGTTTGTAAAATCTTTTTAACCCTTTCAGGGCGATTTAGGACATTAGGAATACACTTTTAGGTTCCTAACGCACAATGTTCCTTTAAAGCAGGGGTGGGGAACCTTCGGCCCTCCAGATGTTTTGGACTGCATCTCCCTTGCTGATTTGTAAGGCGGAGGCAGAGGGAAGAAAGACAATGACCATCCATAAAAGCAATCAAAACCAGACCCAAACAGGGAACGCAGAGTCTGGTGAATTAGCTGCATAACGCAAGGTGGAGAAGGGGGTTTTCCATAGTACAATGTGTCCTGCATTATGGGAAATATAGTCCAAAACATCTGGAGGGCCGAAGGTTTCCCACCCCTGCTTTATAATCACCAGAACAACTACAACTTATTGCATTTGTTCTGGTTAGTAGAATCATTCCCTTCTCATGCAGTGTTTACATTACAGTCTAGTGATAACTCCACTGTCCACTCCTCAGATGGATGCTAGAGGTGCTTCCTGGGGCAGTGCAGCACTAACATTTGGTGTCTCCACATTCTGCATGGAGACACTGAACTTTCCTGATGCAACTCTATAAAGAGAGACTGATTGTTCAGGGCTGTGTTTGACTTGTACTGATTCTGCCTGTGATCTGCCTCCTTGACAAGCTCGGCCAATTAAGTGCATTCCTATGGGCAAGCATTGTGTTCCACTAAGATCAACACTTCTGATTATGTCAGCCTAGGAGGCAGATCAGGGACAGATCCAGCACCAGCAGACTGTAATAAAGGTCTGATTTTACTATATTTAGGGTAAGGCTAAATGGTGGTTTTAACACTATAGGATCCGGTATACATGTTTGCGTTCCTGACCCTATAGTGTTCCTCTAGTGCATCTCCCTGGTGCTTCAGCAAGGCACACCTATTGCCCGTAAAGAATCCACCTCAGAGATCTTTATGCCATAAATAATGTCTATCTAATCCTAGCAGGAGGAATCCCAATACATTTCACAAATGGAATCACTGAGATATCACCTACAGAACATGCTGAGTGTGAACAATCCTGGAACATCACACGGTGAGTGATG
Organism: Pelobates cultripes; assembly: GCA_933207985.1. Taxonomy (NCBI): domain Eukaryota; kingdom Metazoa; phylum Chordata; class Amphibia; order Anura; family Pelobatidae; genus Pelobates; species Pelobates cultripes. The sequence continues at coordinate 24,912,876 of OW240914.1, forward strand.
GTGTAATGCCTTGTATGAAAAGAGAGAAAGGAAGAGTCCGTGTCCATAGCTGTGTCTTTTACCTATCCCTAATCTTTCACTTGTAGGTACATTGATCGATAAAAGAGATGATCGGAGTGACAGCACAAGTACATTGCTTAAGTAAGTCACACTGCCACCTTGTGATCAGTTGTGTGTGTGTGTGTGTGTCCTGTGCTGCGGAATAAGTTGGTGCATATAAATAATAACGTGGGTTTACATCTGTGCCATACATTTAGGCAAACATCTGGCACATGATGCATGCAGTATGGGTAACGGATGGGTATTGATTAAAGTTTGTGTGTGAGAGCGGGATGCGGTAAGAAATGCAATATTCTTTTTTTCTTATCCAGAGTTATACAATGGATAATTAACAGAAATTAGCAGTGATAAACTTTAGAGGGTTAGTTCCTTTTTGTAATCTAATGCCTTACAGGGTAGATCAGTTGATTGAAGATTCAAAGTGAATTTCGAATTTAAGGTCAGAATTGCTGCACTGGAAAAATTCTCTAAGTCAGCCATACTGTCTGTTCGGCTACTCTGGCCTTTTCTCTGAAAAGGTAGTGTTTACAATAAAAAGCCTGTGGGAACAGGCTGTAGACATCAGAGCAACTATATTAAGCAACTACATTGTTTTGGTGACTATAGTGTCCTTTTAAGTCAGCTATGCCTTTTGATTCAGTGACTGTGGCCTAAATTTAAAATTCACTTTGAATTATTACTTTTAAATAATCTTGTTAGCCTTGATCAAGAGAGGAACTCCTGAAAGTCAATCACTAGACATTTCTGATTGTTATTAAAAGAGGCTGCACCTATCTCTTTATTTTTTATCAACATTACTGGACTAATACGGCAACTAAATATTGTGAATATTTGCACAGTGACATGTTGGATTCAGGGCTTAAAGGGACACTCCAGTGCCAGGAAAACAATCCGTTTGGGATGGGGTGAGACCTAATGCGCATGCGCAGCAATACTGTGCACGCGTATTAGACCTCCCCATAGGAAAGCATTGAAAGTTTATGAAAACTGCAGTATTTACAGTTGCAGGGTTAAGGGTAGTGGGAGTTGGCACCCAGACCACTCCAATGGGCAGAAGTGGTCTGGGTGCCTGGAGTGTCCCTTTAAAGGGAGACTATAGTGCCAGGAAAACAAAGTTGTTTTCCTGGCATTATAGCTCCCTATAGTGCTCCTCTCCCTCCCCGACGTGCGTCGGAGCTGGCTAAGGCTCCTCCCCGCCATTGTCAGCGGGGGAGACCTAATGCGCATGCGCAGCGATGGCCGTGCTCACATTAGGACTTCCCCAATAGGAAGTGGGTATTGGGACTTCTCGCATAGGAAATCATACAATTCTTTCCTATGGGATTTCGGGTTACGCTGGATGTCCTCATGCATAGTGTAAGGACGTCAGGCGACCAAAAGTCTCCTAACAACCTTGAAGTCCCCTAGTGGCTGTCTGGTAGAATTGACACACAAAGGTAATTATTGTAGTTTATTAAAATTGAGGGACCGGGGAATATGCAACCAGACCACTTCAATGAGCTGACATGGTTTAAGTGCCTGTAGTGTCCGTTTAAAATGTGAAGTTCTGTGCTAATAGCCAGTCTTTAAAATGACTTGCACTGAAAACTATAGCATTCTCAACATGGATACATTCTATTTACCAGTGTTAGAGCTATGTAAAGCAGCTCTGTCACACTTCACTTGCCAATCTAGCAAACCTGCTAGCACAATGTATAAAGATGAATGTAAAAAAAAAAAAAAAAAAATTTTTTTTATTATTTTTTTTTAACCCTTCACAGGTTCCCACTAAAACATGTTTTGTAATAGATCAGCCAGGTCTTAATTTGGCAACAGTGAGATTTATTGACCGTATTTTTCAACATGCTCATCCACCTTTATCACCAGGCAAGTTAAAGGCCTGTGTTGGGTTAACCTATTATGTTCTTTGATCTATCAAAAGCAATTTTCTAAAGGTTGAGCAATAAACACAGAACCCTCTGTTTTGTCTAAAATGTGAAGTTCTGTTTGATTTCCTGAGAATTCTTACTTTAGTAAATAACCCGGATAGTACACTCTTTTAAACCAGTAGCAGGCCAAAGCAAAATTTAGCTGGCCCGTACGGGGATCGAACCCGCGACCTTGGCGTTATTAGCACCACGCTCTAACCAACTGAGCTAACCGGCCATGATGAACCAGAGACTCCTTGAACTCCATTCCGAAAACAAGAAAATAGTGTGTCTGTTTTGAGAATTGGGATATATCTTTTATAGTGGGATTGATGCCACATTGGTGGGCACTCAACCGTTTACTAATAAACTAAAACCTTTCGGGTTTCAAGTTCCAGTATATTTTCCTTGGTACATATTGTCGGACAGCACATGAAAATTCCTGACCGGTAGTATACATAATCCAAATACTGCAGGTAGAACATCAGGAGTCCTGCGGCATGTGAAGTCCACTTATTGTATGGCAACAGTTTTCATGTGCTGGCCATCACCATAATGAAATGACAATGTATATCCCGGAAAACATGGAGGACACTGCAACACTATAGGACTAGGATACTCATTAACAGCTCAAGCTCTGTTTGAGCATCTCATTAAAATGATTTGGTTATTAAGGAGTTAATGAATGTGTTCCTTTTCATGCTGATGCCTCCTTGTGGTCAACGTGTGTATCTAAATACATTTCCTATAAGCAGCCTAGAATCTGGTCTGATCCTTTGCGCTTTGATCTGGCATGTTCTTCCTGTAGTGAATTCCATGTTTCCTCAACCCTTGCAGTAATCTCAGTGAGCCATTCTGCTTACAGGGGCTGGGTACCATTCTCATTGTAGTGAGCTAGAAAGCTATGTTGCTTTGAGTTAGAGATCCCCATCTCTGGGGCTGTTAGCAGTGTATGAAGTAAGATGGCTCCTGGCATATTATACAATATTCCACTCTCAACTGTAAAAGCATTAGACATAGAATATAGCTCTTCAGGGCAATTTAGCCCCAATATTCTGTAGGTTTGTCGATACATATATCCTTATCCGAATTATCCTGAATTAGGCACAACTGGAGCCAGCTTGTAATTTTATATGGTCCTGTTTGGTTTCCTAAATACACCATATTAAATCATTAATACCCAAACAGTTTTCTCTTTTAATTAATTTAATTGCTAATAAAAATAAATAATTAAATGATTTGTGGCCACCTGCCCCATAACAATTTTTAAAAGGAACATGTACTAACCCTGAACCTGCCATACGTGGTGTGATGGAATGGGAAGGGACAGTAGTAATCCATGGCATCGGGGATCTCCTGTTGTTTGTTTTTTTTGTTTTGTTTTTTATGCAGAGCCGGTTTAAATGGTTTTGCTTTTGGTAATGACAATCTGTCCTTTCCTAGCCAGCGTCCACTGTCCCCTGCTCTGTCGCTTTCTGGCCTGGAGGCACTCTTCCCACGTTACTCGACGCTGTATAATGCGACCCCCTTTCTCCCTGACCTGCAGCTGAGAGATGCGCTAGAGAGGGAGACCACTCGACGTAAGGTACTCTCGTCCCTATAAATACTCTGCCTCTATTTCCTATTTTCTGTTTACTCCTTGCCTGTATATAAAGACATTTTAATGGTCGTTTAGGGCACAGTTGTTGTTGATTATTTTGTCCTTTAACCTTCATTATATATTTTAAACTTGCGTAGCTTGCCTGTTCCCTGTCGAATTTTGTAGAAAGCAAGAAATGAAAGGTGCAGGAAAAGACTGAAGAAAAAAACCTTTTAGCTGCTCTATTCTAATGCACTCTGTACCCTGATTGGCTGAAAACCTCAAGCAGAAAAAGTACAGATGAGGATAAACCAGTAGCATGCCCTTTCTAGTACCAAGTGAAAGCTTCCTAAAATTTCGCTCGCTCAGCGTATCTGGCATTGCATTGTGGGATTCACTTGCTTTAGCTGATGTTTTTGTTTTGTTTTTTGGAAGTTTTCGTTATGCTGTTGAAACCTGTACAAACTGATATATCTTATTTTCTCTTCTGTTATACTTTTTTTTTTTTTTTTTACCCTGGGTTTGTGGGGAATTGACCAAAAGTATATGAGCTGTATAAATTTCTGTGCTCAAGAATTATTCCAGTTTGTCAGTATTAGTCTAAAACCGCAATTTTCTGGTCAATTTGAATTCCTGGTTTAGCGAGATCAGCATCCATATCTGTCCATGTTTCTATGACTTTGCTCTTGTTCTCTCCTACATCTCCCATACCCCCCTTTTATCTGGCTCTTGCAGTCATCTGTCATGACTCCAGATCAGCTGTTAATCCGCTATGCTGTAATCTCATTATTACATCACGTGGTGAGAGCTTTAATTAAACCCGTTCAGCTCTCTGCTAATTACAGAGAATCCTACGACAGAAAAAAAAAGAGGGGGAGGGGGGACATTAGGGGGCGCTGTTACACCTTCTGCCATTCTCTTTTTTTAGCACCTTCAACGTCACATTCAAAACCTGCAGAATGAAATGTTGGAGTTGCAGCAGCGACTGACTGTGTCTGTGACAGCAGACCGAAGAAAGGACACGATGATTCAGCAGCTGGATCAGGTGACAAGCCTACTTTAGAGTACCTCCAGTAAATGGCATGGTTCCACCAGTATCTTACCCCACTGTTTGTGTATAAAAAAAAAAAAAAACATCCTGTACATCTGCCCTGTTTGTATGTACGCACATTAGCACACTCACTCAGAGTCTCCTGATGTACTGCAAGGAAGGAGGCGTGTCTAGTCATGTCATGTGATTTAGACTTCTTAATGAGGTCTTTGATTGGCTGGAGAGCAGTATGGTTCTAGTAGGTGAGTGTCATAGTTAGCCTATCTATTCATAGAAAATGTAAATCACTTGTTGGCAGAAAACTCCAAAGTACATTAACAAGTGCAGTTATGCACACTCAAGTATTTCCCGTATAAAATGATTATAACTGTCCTGTTCCTTTTTATTTATTATGAGGATCTGTCAACTAAGCTTTCAGAGAGCCATAAATTGAGAAACTGTTAACATTTCTGCTGTTTCCTTCATGTTTTAAAAGTGATGTCTGCCACTGCAACTGTGGCCCGTAATGACATTGGGTGATTTGCACACTTTAAATAGTTTCATAGTTTTAAATCCATAATGTCATCAATATGGACTCCTATGAGTAACACCCAGCCCACACTGCCAAGCTGACTCCTCGCTGATGTCAATAAAGAGTTTCACTAGCAAACTTATGAAAGCCTGCTGCTCACTGTAATTGCAAGAGAGGAATCATGGGAACCCAAGTTTGCATACTTAAAATGGCGGCAAGTATTGCCTTCAAATGTGGAGTATTTAATGGAGAATCTGAATTACACAAGCAGCCTGTCATGTGTATAATGTTCTGAGCGTTTCTGGTTATTGTCTCATTGAGTTAGTTCTGTGTTTTCTTGGCTGTGCAGTATATGATATTATGTGTCACTTTCTGCAGACTCTGGCTGTGGTGGTGGGAGGATGGAAACAGCAGGAGAAGAAGAGAGAGGAGATGGTGATGCAGCTGCAAGAGGAGAAACAGGAGACTGAGCGAGCCAGACTGAGAGACCAGGAGGTGAGCTCACTCGTATACCCACGTCTGTCAGGCTTGTCGGCACCCATTCTGTCCTGTCTTTTCTCACACAACCGGCTATCCACAGGTCCTGGTAGAGGTGCGGCAAGAGCTGACACAGGCATTAGAAGCTTTGGCCAAAGTGGAACAGACAGCAGCTGAGGAGCAAAGAGTGCTGCAAAGCCAGGTAACAGGACAGGGAAAGTGTCTACTACTGATTGGGATGGTTCTAGTTCTTGTCATCATTAAATGTCACTAGTTATAGGACTTTACCCTTTACCTATAAAGCATGTCCCTTTCAGCTATACGGGACTGTCCCTTTAACCCATTGAACATGTCACGGTCATTAGGTCACATTATTTGGGACTGACCTTTTTTATCATTAAACCTGTTATTGTCGTTGGTTCACTCTACATGTGACAGACCACCCAGTCACCCAGGACTGGTACCTGTCTCCCAACCACCACTTCCCTTTTAAAAGAACTATAAACACCCCTCCTGCCCTGCACCTGCATCTGACCTGGAGCAACACACAAACCCTCTGAAACTCCTGATCAGATCATGGTGTTGCCGCAGCCCGGTAAAGCTTTGTTGAGGGCACTCTTGGTCATAGAGTTACCGAGGGGTGATAGAGAAGGTTGTGAGGCATGGAACGATACCAAGGATTTGAGGGAGTTCCATATACCGACGGAAAGCGCCATGATTTTAGGTGATCGGGATTTCCTATTTAGCAGCCCAGTCAAACTTAACTTTCAGCTAAATCGGGCTAGACCCCTCCAATCCGAGTGCTTTTGGACAGCGTTGGCACTTGAGAAAGAGCTTCTCAGGGATGGCATTAGTTTGGGGATTGTGGCACAGGAACCCTATTTTATTGTGAGAATGTTTACAGGCGCCAAGGTGTCTGGCTGTTAATAAAATTACCTGGTCAGGCACTGATGTTGAACAATGTCTATTGTTTTCCTGGTGATCCCTTGCTGGGGTCCCATGTATAAAAGTGTTTGCATGGAACAGCGATACAGGCTATATTCTTTGAGCTATATTCACATGGGCTATAATCACAAACCGGAAACACCCAAGCTACTAGCGGGTAGGCTGCCACAACATGGGACTGTCCCTTTAATCCATTAAACATGTCACTGTCATTAAGTCACTTCACGCAGGACTGTCCCTTTAATTCAAAAGACAGATCTCTAACTGCTGCAGAGCTATCAAGCTCCAGTTGCTTTACCAACCATAAGGTAGTTCTGCATCAGCTAGGGACATACTTCCTGGCCACCCCTTATTCTATCCCATTAAACATGTCTTTACATCACTTTACATGGAACTGACCTTATAATTCACTGAACGTGTCACTGTCCTCTAATCACTTTACATAGAACTGACTCTGTAACTCACTAAATGTGTCATCTGATCACTTTACATAGGCCTTTAACACATGAAGTCATTTTATCTAGTACTGACCCTTTAACCCATCACACACTTTAACCCTTTAACAGGTTGATGAGAAGATTGCCCTGGTTACGAAGCTCCAGGCAGAGCGAGAGATTGAAGAAAAGACTTTGGTGGAAGAAAGGAGGGAGATGGAGATCCTAAAACTTCAGATAGCAAAGCAGCTCAGTGATTGGGAGTCTAGGGAGAGGGAGCATCAGGAACAATGTGAAAAACTGCAGGAGGAGAAAAGGAGAGAAGTGGAAAATGAGAGGGTGAGTGAGCACTCAGCTTGCAGCAGAAAGGGTGTAGAGTACGGGGTTAGTGACTGACCTTCACTACAATACAGAAACCTAGAAGGGTATTTCTAGAGCACGCCGGGTGTAAAGTGCTAATGGGGGAGCAGCAACAGGCAGTTTCCCCAGATTATGCTCCAAAATTGATCTTTATATCTTACTTTAACAAACACTGTGACAGATCATTGAACTGACAGGCTAATCTGACGAACATTTCTTTTTAAAGTAGCATTCCCTCACATTACTGTTCCAGCTGAAAATTGTGCTGCCTTGTTCTGGCACTTTTCTTCTAATATTTCTCTCCCATAATTGTTCCATCTCCCAGGAAGCCCAGTTGCACAGCTTGCTTGCCCTCTTCGCTGCTCTCTTTGTCTCAGCTGGTTTTTCTCCCACAGGCTCTGGCTCAGCAGGAGTCTCAGAAGTGCCAGGAATTGCAGCTGGCCCTCTCCTCCCTGCAGGGCGATATTGTCCGGTTAGAGCGTGACTTGCAGACATCGCACCGGGAGATAGACACTCTACAGATGGAGCTAAACCTGGAGAAGGTGACCAGCAAACAGCAACAATTTGCACTTCTTTCATTATACCTTAGCATTTGGTGTTGATGTGTTTTATCTTATAGTTTGTAGGTATAGATCCTGGCTATATTCGTGCTTTTTTGTTTGTTTTTTATATTTGTATCTATTTAATGAAACATCACAACTGCTTCCTCAGAAGGAACACCGGTAATTTCATGCTAATTGTACATTTCACATGAACCTCTGGTATAAAGACGTTGTTGGTACATATTATCATTTTTTTGAGTTTTGTTTTTTTGAAAATATGGAAATGCAGGGAAATGTCACTTACAATGGAATAACAAGCAGCATAGAAACATAGTGTGACTGCAGATAATAACCATTCAGCTCATCTAGTCTGCCCAATTTTCTAAATACTTTCATTGGTCCCTGGAATTATCTTATAGTAAGAATAGCCTTATGCCTATCCCACGCATGCTTAAACTCCTTTACTGTGTTTACTTCTACCACTTCAGCTGGAAGGCTATTCCATGCATCCACTACTCTCTCTGTAAAGCAATACTTCCTGAAATTTTTAGAAAGTGTTGTTGATTCAGCAACAAGAGCCCTGTTTCTCTAGGTGTTAAAGAGGAGCGTAAATGTTTGCTGAGTACTGTGTCGTGAAAAAAGGGTTCTCTTGCGTTGGCCGGAAAACGAACTCTGGTCAAATGCTATTAAGGCAGCTATGCTCACACTTATACCACCACCAATGACTTTGTGTCAGAGGTCAATGGAAATGAAAGCTGACATGAAATGTCCTGTGTGCTTTTACAGCAGCAGCTGTGATGTCAGAGTGAAACTTTAATATTTTTTAAATATTTACATTGAAAATTCAGTATATTAAAAATTAATAACTCAGGTAATAGTTTCTCTTTTCTGCTGGATTCAGGTAGATCCTTTTGGGCACACCTCAAAGGAACATTGTCTTCAAATATTATTATAGAATATAAGATTATATGTAAGCCATCACCTCTGTAGAGCAGCCATCTTTAAGTCTGGCTAGTTGCACCACATATCGGATCGATGATTGTCAGAAATATTGTCTCAGAATGCATGTTTGAGACATCCGGCACTTGCTCATGATATCAGGATTTGTTAACCGTAAGAGGTAAAGGATTTGTGAAGGATAAGCAATCCGTCTGGTCTAGATGGTAGCTTCCATGCAGCAAGGGTAAGCCAAGATAAGCACAAAAAGGATGTATTTACGTGTGCATTACAGAATGATGCACAACAAGGCTATATTGCTTAGAATCTTTTTATATTAAATAATGCAAGGTTATGAATTTATTTTTTATCCTCCAATATGCCGCCAGAGAGAGGATCTGTTTCTAAAGTTTCCATAATTTAGTAACAATGATGACAAATCTGGATTAGATAAACCTGAGTGTGAAAGAAATATAAATGATATGTAGTATTGCCATGCTCTGACTAAACATGAAAATAAGGGCATAAATTGGTGCTGTCAGCCATCAAGCTCAGTCAGAGAAAAATACATTTAAATAAATTAACTAAACATTGAATTATAGTGAACTGAAAACAAAACTGAACAATTTAGACAAAAAAAAATCTGATTTGGAAAAATTGTCCTATTCAGCTATGGCCACAGTTCGTGTTTAAAATGTGGAGACAATTTGCAACCCGTGATTTCTTTGCCAACATCCCAAATGCATCTTTCACCACCTGATTTTACCCAACCTCAGCTTCTCCCTGTCCCTGACTGCAAAGTTGCCTTGGCTACCTTATTCTAACTAATTTCCATTGGTATTATCAATTGTCTTAATTATCTCTTGTGTTCCACCAGGCTCGCAGCGAGTCTGAGAGAGTGCGGATTGAGAGTGAAAACAAAATACACTTGGAAGAAGTGATCACTGAGAAAGTGAGTGCAGTTCATGAGGAGAGTGCTCGACACCTATGTGCAGTAAGGGAACAACACAGGTATGAAATGGCCTGGGTCTTGTTACTTAAAGAGCAATGTTGTTATTGAACAGCAATATTTTGAAAGGGTTTTTTGTATTTTGTTTACCTTATTGATACTTTAAGGCGACAATTACTGGAGCTTACCTCCCAGCATGAGCGAGAATTATCCAGCCAGCTGTCCGACTTCAAAACAGATCTGCAAGATCGGGAAAGACGCCACAAAGATGCCATCATGGAGTACGAGTTAAAGTAAGTCTGAGTTTATTGGAGTGACTGGGCATTCTACACCTGATATTTGTTGGCGTTATGTGATATTAGATTAATTTTCCTATTCTGTGTCATCGCTCCAATCTCGTTTTATCTCTCTCTATCCCAGGCTGTCTCACTCAGAAGATCGGACGCGGGAGCTGTCTGCAGGGCTTCGTCGGCTAGAGAGTGAGAGAGCAGAGACGCTAATACAGTTGCAGGAAGTTATGAAGAGCCACTGGAGTCAGGCACTCAGAGTGCTTTCTGCCAAGGTGAGAACAAGAAATAGCAGAAAGGGGAATGACTGAAACAAATGGATCTATCATTAGAGAGAGCTTTTTTTCAGCCTGATAGCATCAATAGCTCACTTCTTGGTATCTCTTCATCACTCTCTTTGACTGAAAATATCACCCTTTTTGTGTCCTTTCTGCTCCATATTACAGACATTTTCTGAAAGCTCAGACATCTGCCCATCACTAGCTGTACCCCTCCAGACATCTTTGTGTAAAGATTCAGAGACACAGTGGCGTCCATACCCACTAAACAAAAGTGGAAAACAAGAAGAGGCTAAGGACCAAGAAGGTCACATCATGGGAGCAGTGAATCCCTTCAAAAATAATACTACTAGCACTGTCCAGGAGACCAGCAGCTCACAAGCAATGGATGGTAGCCATATCAAAAACGGCAGCAGTCGAGGTAGTCATCTTGGGGATAGCAGAAGCCAACATTTGGAAGAAAGCAGTTGTGAAAGCCAACAGATGATGGGTAGTAGGCATGTGACTGAATGTGATAGCCTAGACCCACTTAAGCACAATCAAACTGTGGAAAACAGAAGCCAATACTTGATTGGGAGTAGTCCCTTGAACGACACACATTTCACATTCTTAGGAGGGAGTGATCCGTTCAGAAGCCAAAACATGCTGGGCAACAGTGGAAATGATCAGGAAGTGTTGTCCAGGAGCCAATCCATATTAGATACTAGCCAGATCAAAGCTGAAACTAGCCAACTCTTTGGAGTTAAAGGAAAATCATTGATAATGAGAGACAATCTTGTCCAAAATCCCACAATAAAAAGCCATTCGGATGAGTCTACTAACCAATCCATAATAGACAATCCGCAACGAAGAACACCTAGTCAAAATATTTTTCACACTGACTACATGAAGAGGTTTAACCAGCCTCTGAATTTTATGGAAACAGGTGATCTTGAAGGTTTTGGTAATAGACCAATCCGTACCTGCAATACGCAATCTGTGGTAAACAACAGCCAACTGACAAGCCAGCCAAGGCTAGAAACTGACATTAAGCATAACGATTTTCACTCTGCAGTGGACCTTACTCTGTTCAGTAAGATCAGCAGCCAGCTTGGGCTTGTTAATTCCCAAAAAGACTCCGGTCATACTTGGGCCACTCAGCACAATGTTGAGGGACCTATTTCAAAACATTCTCTCCAAGGTTCCAACTGGCAACAAAGCATGAACTATGGCCACCGAGAGGAGAGGACCCACCAGCCAAGAGTACAGGTTACAGACCCAGAAGAGGACTTCTATCCTATGCAAATGGAGGAACTAAGTCAAAGCTTTAGTAGCCACATGGGATTCTACCCTCTGGAACCAATTCCTGATCGAGCAACAATTGGAACAGGTGAGTGCCTCCTTCATCAAGAGACACATAGATTATGTTTCGATGTATGTGTTTCACTGTGCAGTAGACCTTTTAACCCTCTTTAGAAGTATTGAAGCACTGTAAGAATATAAACATGTCTACCAATTTCAAATTACTTGGGAAAATAATCACCCAGTCTAGTGTTATCTTAAAGGGACACTCCAGGCACTCAGACCACTTCTGCCCATTGGAGTGGTCTGGGTGCCAACTCCCACTGCTCTTAACCCTGCAAGTGTAATTATTGCAGTTTTTCATAAACTGCAATAATTACCTTGCAGGGTTAGTTCCACCTCTAGTGGCTACCAGACAGCCACTAGAGGGCACTTCCTGCTCTATAGCACAGAAAACCTGTGCTATAGCATCGCTGGACGTCCTCACGCTGTGTGAGGACCTCCAGCGTCGCTCATTTCCCCATAGGAAAGCATTGAAAAGCATTTTCAATGCTTTACTATGGGGAGCTCTAATGCGCATGCGCATTAGGTCTCCCCGGTCGGTGGGCGGGATCAGTCTCGCCCGCCGGCCGATGCAATCACAGGGAGGAGCAGCGCGGAGGAAGAAGCAGCGACGTGGGACATCGTCGCTGCCTCTGGTAAGTCATCCAGCTACCGAGGATTGGGGGATGGAAGGGAGAGGTGACTTGCAGTGCCAAGAAAACCGATTGTTTTTCTGGCACTGGAGTTTCCCTTTAAAACGTTTTGTTTTTGCATTCTTTTATTTTATATGGACTGTAAAATCACCTTTTTACTGGGACTTTAATTGTGCTTATTCCTAGTTAAATGCTTTGTATTATACACCAAAAAAGACTTTTACTATAAATGGAGCTAGTCAATGTCTTTCCGTGGCAGTTTACCCCAAATTTACCAGGCAGTGGTGGGGTTTTTGTTTTTGTGACGGACCCCCTGGCACTCCGACCGAGTACCTCCGTCAATTGATGCTCCTAAAATTCACTATGCCCAAATAACATATTTAAAGGGCAAAATCTTGCAGGGGCCATAGTCGCAGGGCAGGAGGCTGGCAATTAGTCCTCTCCAGGCACAAGTGGCTAAGGGCACTTCGTCACAGTTTTATTTAATGTTATGCTATTGTTTGCTAGGTTTTTATTGTATTTGTGTTTTTTTTTTTCTCCTCCAAAAGATACTGAGGATCACAGCTCCTAAAATTTTTTATTGAATAGATCAATATTTCAGGATAACATCGGAGGGTCAGTACAATGAGCAACTCTAGGGTAAAATGCTTAATGTGGAGCAGTCGCCATGGATACCATCGGAATGCTTCTGCTAATGTCTCCACTTTCAGCAGATTAGCGCATAATTGCTTTTTATGCTGAAACCCGAACAAGACTCTCCATCAAAACATTAACAGACAGTGATTACACACGTATTCAGTGTACAATTCCTAAACGTGCGCCCAAAGAGCTCTGGACATGGACATTGTTTGTGTAAGCCCTAATGGAACCTGTAGCTGGGATGGCAGTTACAGAGTTAATTTTCCAGAGGGATTGATGGTGATTATTTATTTAAGAATTGATCGCAGGGGGCTGCACTAATGAGCAGGAGCATGTGAGATACATGCAGGGGGTGCTATTTTAGCAACATGAGGTGCGATCAAGAGAATTTTGTTTGTTTTCTGTTATTTTCATTCATATATTTTCAATCCTATTCTGTCTCATAGTCTCTGAAACTAGCACCCAAATCTCTCCAGAGCACCCCTTCCAGGAGGAGCCATCATCTAAGTATGTGAAATCAAATGTCCGCAGCCTGGAGACGCCTCAAAACATGAACGCAAACACAGAACAACTGTCTCCTAACCCCCTACTTCAGTACTACATCCGAATGGTGAGCCACACTGTTTCTGTAATCAGTTAGTGTCACGGGGCATGCACATATCGTGGCAATCAACATAACAATTAACCATTTGGTTATCAGACGTGGGTGCCAAACATTACAAACCCATTTATTATATTACAATTAACCTGCATTAAATTCAGCAGCTTACTGTAATAAATAGCGTTCACCTATAATTATAGTAATATTAGGTATGTGTCAAAATAATACAAAAAATATACATATATTTTTTTTTTTTATTTATTTTCATAGTTGCCAAAAAATTAAAAAAAATGAATATACAAAAATTTGAAAAAATATTTCTCATACCCTAAAATAAAACCCCCTTTCTGAACCTATGATGCTGTGAGTGCCCTAGGGCTTTCTCACTGTAAATAGTGAAACCTTTTTAGTATGGTATTACAACTGACAAGTACCTGTAGGAGAAGCAGGTTGTCCCTATACAGCTAAGCATGGTCTTTAGAGGACCACATGTGTCAGGGCTTGGCAAATTTGCTTTGAATCAACGAGCCAGCTAAAAAGGTTAAGAGCCATGTTTTTCTAAACTTACAAAGATTTATTTTCAATGAAAAAACATACAATTCTCAAAGAAACACTATATAGTCAGATAATGTTTTTATATTGCTGCCTAGTGATACCTCTAGTGACTCAGACACAAAAGTGCTTGCTATCTCAGTGCTGCACAGTATGCCCTGCATTGAGGGGCTGAACGTTCCCCAGAGAGATGCATTGATTCAATGCATCTCTCTGAGAATATGCTGATTGGTGCATCATTTGAAACCGGTACGGCATGGGAAAAAAGGGGAGTATAAAAACCATTCCCTTGTGATCTGAGGGGGGCATGGTCACCTAAACAAACACACACACACATACACACACACACACTATACAAATTAAGTTACAGTGGACACATAAAAATACACTAATAACCTTATGAAATTACTTAAAATTGCCAATCTAAGAAAACAAATATGGGGGTTTAATTCCACCATATGGCCATATTGTGATATGTCCACCACTACTTCACAGTACCCCAACATTGATGGGTCTTACACTAATTCCAAATGAGGGAGGCAAATTAAATAGTGTATTGCATTGTTAGTATAGTCATCCAAGCACTAACTCTTTAATTGTTTAGTTTTGACACTGTTTTAACTGCTTTTATCACAATCATTTTGTATACTCACAACGATCTTACAATCGATTTATTGAATACATGTTGGCTTATTTAGCACTAGCGCTATTTAATTTGTCTCCCACCTTTGGAACTGGTGTAGGACCCACCGATATTGGCAACCTGGCCCCTGTGATTTGTCGAGCCCTGGGCTATGTGCTCTCAGCTGGTGATAAAATGACCCTGCTTAGCTCTCTATAGTGAACTGATTTATCCAACCCTTTTGGCATTATTGTATTGGTCCCCCCCACTACCTAAAACGCTCAAAGAGTGTTTTAAAAATTTTCATACTCCCATTAATCCAGTGCCGGGCAAAGTACCAGGGTGCAACTAGCCCTAGCACACAAGTGCAAATAACTCTGGATATGTAGTGTTTCAAACAGAAACACTGCACATCCAGACTCCTAACACCAGGAAGCCAAAGTGGTCATGATAGTTGGAGCAAAAATTTAATTGGATTCTTGTAAAGGAAAAGACTAGAAGCAGGAAATATCGCCTACTACTAAACGTGGGAAGATGCCAAAGCATTCCTGACACCATAACCACTATAATGGACTGTAGTGGTGTGATGTTTGGAGTCTTCCTTTAATTTGTATATGTCCATTAAATTGATTGATGCAGTGAAAGGGGTCTTTGCATCATGACACTTCAGTAAGATAAAGTAGTTATGGTGCTTAGAGTAACATTTCAGCTCCTGTCTCTAGCCGTGGTTTTCTCCGAATCAAAATATTCCCAATATTATTTGTATCGGACCGACTCCAGTAGTTGTGTTGGGTAATCATTAGATCATTAATCTTAGTGTCTTCTGTTTGTTTGGTTCCCATGTATAATGTCTAGCTGCGCTGGTTAACGAGAGTGAGTAATTGCAGTTTTTTTTTATTACAATCAGTTACTTGATCGAACTCCGGGGGATCCCTTCAGTGACGAACTTGAAAGCAAGTTTTCCGAAACTCACCCAGGTAGGAAAATGTCCAGTCTTTTTATGCATGCATGTGGACTCCGGGTTGAGCTATGGTCAGGATAGAGATGGCCTGAAAAATACAGACCAGTAAACTTGAAAGGGACACTATAGTCACCAGAACCACTAAAGTTTAATGTAGTTGTTCTGCTATCTATGGACTCTCTCGGCAGGCTTTTCAGAGAAAAAGCAGTGTTTACATTGCTGCATCGTAACAACTCTAGTGGCAGTCACTCAAACGGCCACTAGAGGTGCTTGCTGGGTCTGTGCTGCAGCACTGCCGTTCAGTGTCTCCAAGATCTGCGTGGTGATTCAATGCATCATGACAAGGAGACACTAATTGGCATGGGTTATTACCATGCATATAGCGCAATAGCCTTCCAATGCTATTGGATTTGATGATCTCAACCAAGGAGAAAGATCAGGGGCAGAGCCAGCACCAGCAGACTGGAATTAAGGTAAGACTTTACTATATTAAGAGGGGCAAGGGAGGTTTGATAGTCTTTTTAACACTATAGAACCTTGGAATTTTAGAGTAAAAGTACTTTACTAAACCACTTGCGTTTTTTATATTCTTCTTTCGGGTCAGCTTGCCTATAGTGAAGCAGTGGGTCTTAGTGTGACCATTTCCCTAAGTGAACTTTCCCAATAATACTATTAATCTTATGTCACTCTCTCTAAACAGATGCCTCTTATCCCAATACAGACATGGCTGAACTTTGTCAGTTCTTGCAGAACAGAACCAACCAGCTGCCAAGGTACTAAACATTTCAGTCTGTCATTTCAGAATTCTCACCCATCACTCACACTTCCTGTCTTATATCTGATTCTGCCTTCACCCACCGTCCTTTCTCTACAGGTCTGATGAGAATCCTCCAAAGAAACCAGTTCCTAAAGTTCCTGGAGCAGTAAAGAAAGAGGTATGTAATGATGAAATAATTAATTTTAAATGTCTCTTATCTGACCCCATTTGTGTGTCTCCCATCTAATGGTCTATCATTTTTTTCAGGTCCTCCCATCTCAGCGCCGCCCAGCCCAAACTAAAGTCCTAAAGAGGGTTTCAGCCCGGGGTGGGCGCCCCGGAGTCTGGAAATAAGATTATGTGGACTCCAACATGTAGTTAGCTATGACCTAAACAAATAGTGCAGTTCTACTGGTTGCACCAAAGAAAACCAAATATTTATTGTGCAGAACCCTGAATGACACCGAATATATGGAGTGTAGTATTCATGCAGAGTGTAGATAAATTTAGGTTCACTGCTCACTACGCATGTGATGTTTGTTGTGACAGTGTCCCTTTAAATATGCTCCACCTCTCAAAGCACTATACACAATACCCATGATGTGCTATGTACAGGAGCAGTAGGCAAGGCAAGCAGCATACGTCCGGCAGTAGAAACACACTTTTTATAGTTTTATATGTTTTGTTCTATAATTGCTCTCTTGTATAGGCTGTGTTTGTGGAGAGGAAAGGAGTGTGTTCGAATTGTGTTGTGTGCTGTTTTTTATTTCCCCCCTTCTCATTGGTAGTTTTTGCAGCACTGTGTGATCCATTATGGGATGGAAGACCCCTTGTGTGGTTTAGATATACCGTACTGAGAAAACCCTCTTACAAAGAGATGAGCAAGAGAGGAAGGAGCTTTTTTTTGTAAATAGCCTGCACATGCACCCATAATGCATTGTGCCTGCAAATGCACCCATGATGCATTGTTGACCATCCCAGCATTCAATGCTCAGTTTTGCTCAATGAACGATGGTCATTATAACCCTCTTTTTCACATACGATGTGGAGTTGCTTGTAGTTATGCCTGCACAGTCCATGGGCTACAGATTTGCACTGTCCACATTGTTTAGATGCCAAAGATGGCACAATCAGAATAGATGTAGTTTTCTGGAAACTCACAGACAGTTTTATTAATAATAATTATTAATTGTGATTTAAGAGTAGGAAAATTATTGTAGCCAGTAAAATGAAATCAATGCGCTCACCAGCTGAGCACACGTGTGCACACTTTCAGTTATTTGTAATTTTCATTGTTATGTTTGTAGCGGTTTGTAAATTTTTATTTATTTTTATAATTTATTATTTTTTATATAAAAGACAAAATTGTATGAAAACATTTATACAAAATAAAAATTTGTCTTATCAGACCGTGTTCTTTGTATATTGTCATTAACGATTAAACTTAAGAGATAATTAATTACAGGTTTGGTGGGCTTCCTGTTATAACAAACAACATACATACAGTGTTCTGTAAAATATATATTCAACTCTGTTTCATTTAGAATATACACAATCTCACTGTGCTACTCTCTGTATAATACACACAGTTATCTCTCACTCTGCTACACTCTATATAATATACACCGCTATCTCTCACTCTGCAACTCTCTATATAAAATACGCAGCTATCTCTCACTCTGCTACTCTGTATAATACGCACAGTTATCTCTCACTCTGCTGCTCACTCTATATATAATATACACAGCTATCTCTCACTCTGCTACTCTCTATATAATATACACAGCTATCTCTCACTCTGCAACTCTCTATATAAAATACGCAGCTATCTCTCACTCTGCTACTCTGTATAATACGCACAGCTATCTCTCACTCTGCTACTCTCTATATAATATACACAGCTATCTCTCACTCTGCTACTCTCTCTATATAATATACACAGCTATCTCTCACTGTAGCGGAGCTGCAATATTAAATCCCCATATCTCCGCTGGTACAGAAAGTAATCCAAGGAAAGTGCTGAAAATGAAGGCAATATCCCAAATCCCCCCAGTAACCGGACGAAAAACAGTTCTGTGAGTCAACTGACGATTTTATTCACAAGCTCCAGTATTTGTGATTCCCCATGCAAGGGGTTTCCTTAGTCACTTTACAGGGGTTGTACAGTAGAGGACTACATGGGGAACTGAACATGCAGGACATTTCTCCCACCATGCACTGCTGTACGAGAGGGATACTCCCACAAGGATATCTTGTTAAGTGAATTATCCCTCCGTACAGCAGAACCGGCTTTTCACACAAAAATATGTAACTTATACTTTATTCGTGCCATTGTACCGAATGACCGTTCGGCAGATAGCTGGTGTCTGAGCGCACACTTTGGGAAAGTACCACTCAGATCCCAGCATAAATAACCGAACGCCGCACGAAATACATTTTACCACCAACTTTTCAGAAAGTCACAAATACATAGGTTGGAAGAAAGTACCGAAAGACCGGCGCTCCCGAATGGCCTGGAAGTCTAGCGGTGTTCGCGCCATTGAGTAGCCGACTTTAGTTCTAGGCACTCGACGACCAAACACCGCTGGGCTAAAAGGAAATCCAAGATGGCCACCGCCGTGTGGTCGTTAGCCTAACGGCGGCCACCCGGAAAATCAATTAGCAGCCGATTGATACAATGTTGCAACCGGTTAATGGAAGCCACACGACCCCCTGTGTGTGGGCTCCCATTCGGTACTTTGTTTGTTTCACGAACAGTGTGGAAAGTCACTGTTCATGAAACTACCATATGAATGCTAGCGGCTTTCTGCTGTTAGCATACGAATTCTCTTTATTACAGGTATAGACGAATACATAAACTAACTGGACCAGCTTTTCTAGGACAAGCTGTAGACAAAGAATAACATAATCTGAAGTGGCTAGGTTTGCCACACTCACTCTGCTCCTCTCTATATAATATACACAGCTATCTCTCACTCAGCTCCTCTCTATATAATATACACAGCTATCTCTCACCCTGCTCCTCTCTATATAATATACACAGCTATCTCTCACCCTGCTCCTCTCTATATAATATACACAGCTATCTCTCACTCTGCTCCTCTCTATATAATATACACAGCTATCTCTCACTCTGCTCCTCTCTATATAATATACACAGCTATCTCTCACTCTGTTCCTCTCTATATAATATACACAGCTATCTCTCACTCTGCTACTCTCTATATAATATACACAGCTATCTCTCACTCTGCTCCTCTCTATATAATATACACAGCTATCTCTCACTCTGCTCCTCTCTATATAATATACACAGCTATCTCTCACTCTGCTCCTCTCTATATAATATACACAGCTATCTCTCACTCTGCTACTCTCTCTATATAATATACACAGCTATCTCTCACTCTGCTCCTCTATATAATATACACATCTATCTCTCACTCTGCTCCTCTCTCTATAATATACACAGCTATCTCTTACTCTGCTTATTTCTTTTTAAGATTTATATTAATTTCTCTATACAAGAAACTAAAAAAAAAAGCTATCTCTCTGCTTTCCAAGTTAGAAAGAAATGTCACAGGGATCTCTCACACTGCCTCTGTCTTCAATATACACAGCTATTTATCTACTTTTCTCTATGAAACATGCAACTATTTCTTATTCTGTTGTGTTCTGTATGATATCTCTCATTCTGGTCCCTTTCTGTAAGATACCCAGCTACATTTCACATTGTAGCCCCCCATATACAAAGTCTCAGCAAGAGGTGACCTAATCTTCACCCACCTCCTGAGCAGAGTCTGAGCTAATCAGCTTAATGAGATGGGGGGAGGGATGGAGAGTGGGAGTTAGCAGGACCAGGAGGTGAATAGGTAAGACTTGGAAATAGCAGAGATAATTGAAAGAAGGAAGGGGAAAAAGGTGATGGGGAAGAAGAATCGGGAGCTACAGGTGTTTTGTGAGAGCAAATAGCTTTAAAAAAAAAAAAAAAAAGGTTTAGACATACATGGAGATCAAAATATATGACTTTGGACAAGAATGAGAAAGAGAGAGAATCTACATTTGTCAAAAAAGGTAACTGCGAGAGATCCCAGAAAAGAAAAGGATAAGAAGAGTACAGCTCACAGGCCAATTACATAAGGACAGAGGCATTTAGAAAATGGGAGAGAAGTAGATACCAGAAAACTAGTCAACGTAGATTGTCATCAGAATGGAGGAGAAACGGACACTGCAAAACTGGTGAGGAGAAGAGATTAGTAGGGGGAGAACGGGAAGTACAGATAGAATCGGACAATAAGTAGGAGAGAGAGAGGAAAAAAAGCAGATTAAAGATCAGGATTAGGTTTCTCAGTCGTGCTTTCCACCTTGCTGCCATTTACAGATCTTCAGGATCCCTCTAGGAATCTTCTGTAACTCACCGAAACCTAGAGAAAAGTTTCTACTCCAGAAAACGTCCACCTGATTGATCACAGTGAGTACTGAGTGAATATTTCAGCGTAAAATTCTCTGGTGATAGATGTGCTGTGATACAAGATTATAAATAGCTGGGTATGGGCAGGTAGAAAAGAGATTCACCATATTTGTGGTAAAGAAAGTCGAGCATAGGACAATGTTAAGTCAAGATTTGCCACTTGTCTTGTACATCCTGGGATCTCGATGTTAAAATGAAACATAATGGCACTTTCAAGTGAAAGCATTTTAGTGGGTAGGTCTACTAAACCTCAATCAGGCAATCACTGTTCAAACATCAGGACATTTTAACAGTCGTTTCCTGGTGAATATTTGTTGGGTTCAAGCTAAAGTTTGATTTGAATTCCTTGTTACAAGTGTCAAGACTCTTCCTATCACCAAGTTGCGGCCAGGTTTCCAGCACCAGTGGGTTAAGGCTTTAATTTATATCACTGGTTTACTCTATTTATTCACTCGTTTTTTTCCAATCTTTACAGAATCGCACTTATTCTGGCCAGCATTTTGTCCTGTACCCGCGAAATAAAGTAGCTAAAGTCCTAACCACTATGTTATGTCACGAGCATTTTAACATGTATGTTACTTTATTTCATTCTAACCACTTTTAATATAGTATGACCCATGCCAATTTTTAGTCACTTGCTTTAGAGCAGTTAATATCCTCGCCATAGTTCTTATTTAATAGGAATCCTGCGTACCATCTCTTCAATGCAATTTGGCATGCCCTATTGGTCCATAAGTCATGCGTCCTCTTGGTCAGAATGTCACACCAGTCTTCTAATACCACCATTCCTGCAGTCGGCTTATGTGAGCATAGGTAAATCTGTCTGAAACACTGGGACACGTGATAAAGGATAAATAAAGGATGCTTAGTGGTGCTTTTAAGAGCACTTAAAGACTGATTTTAGAAACTGTGATCTAAATTGACTTATTCGGTAGATAATGGAGCACCAAAGTGTCTAAGGTTAAATCCTCTATTACTATTTGTAATGATCTATTTGCTTCTGCAGAATCCAAATGATTAAGTTTGTTACATATGGGACATCAAGGAACATGTATGAACAAACGTCTCACAATACTACTGCACATGACTTTAGTTACTGAAATAGGATTTGTAAAGAATTTATGAAAGTTGCAAAAATAGCTGAGTGGGACAATTTTCCATAATTAGCTATTTTGAGCTAAAATGTTCATTATTTCTTTTTCTTCACAGTTCCATGGATTGTATCACTGGAAAAATCATGTAATCCAAGTGTCCGTTGTACAGATAAAATTGTCCTTTACTTCACCTTTAACTTCTAGGTCTGACAATAGACAAAAATGCATCCTCAAGTAAAAGCCTACTCTCCCCCTAAATAATATGACATTGTCTGAAAATCACTAGTTTTAATAATATTGCCTTGGTTGATTAGAATCTCTTTCAAGAAAATGCCAAGTGCATTTGAATCCACGCGATTGGCAGAAAACATCTCTTCATAATGTTAAATATGTAGAAAAGGCTGTGGTTTTGATAGGTATGGTAGATTATAGATGACTTTGACTGTTAAAAGTATTCTGTCTTGATGTCTGTAAACTGTATTAATTCAATTTGCTAACACTGTTCAATGTTTTGTCTTCTTGTTCTGTCTCTCACTCCTGGATCCTAACTATATATGAAACAGTCTACCTCAGCCATGACAACAATACTGCTATAAAATCTGGCATCTTAGCAAGGCAATGCACCTTCCAAGCTCATTACTCTTCCTTTCCTACCACCCTAGGTGGACCTCATCAGTTTCTATTCTCTTCCTTTTTCTCTTCCTCTCACCAAGCAAAGTTTGGACTGTCAACTTCCGAATTGGCCTTGTGGGACCTTGGACTTGTGACCCCTTTTTGTCTAAAGCCTTCCCTGAGGTAGCTGCCAAGCTGGCACTCTCTGATTTAAGTAGAGATAAATCTCTAATCTCTGGACTTTGGTTTGACCATATTCTCATAACTGAAGGATGTTCTGCCCCTCGTGCTTTTGCTGCCTTTTCTCTCATGGAACATTCAGTTGCTGCCTTTGTTGGCCCAGCCAACCCAGGATACTGTTCTTCTGCAAGCCTATTGGCAAAAGCTTGGAACAAACCAATGGTCTCATGGTCCTGTCTAGGGGTTCTGAGCCCGCTGCCACATCCAGTCCATGTTCTCTATACTGTCTTGAGCTTTTTTCGCTGGGCAGGGGTAGCAGTAGTGATTGGTCCCCAAGAACTATGGGCCGGAGCAGGGAAGGAGCTGGCTGATGCTCTGCGTAGCTGGGGACTTCCGGTGGGACCCATAGTTACCATGGATGCAGGGGAAGAAGGTGCATTGGAGGCTCTGCGGAGGCTAAAGAGAAGGCGGAGAGTGAGAGGTGAGGTGTTGCACATATGTATACATTTATATTATTTGCACATATTCATTCCAAGTCTAGAATTTGTTTTCACTTTATCGAATTCTTCTTTGTTTCTAATGTAGTAATCGTTATGTGCATGAAATCTGTCCTCATCGGTGGTGAGGACCAACGGCACCTTCTTGAAGTAGCCCATGATTTGCGTATGACTGATGGCTCCCTTGTCTTCATTCCTTACGACACTCTGCTGTATAGTCTTCCATATGACCAGCCACATCCAATTTTAACCAATAACACCAAACTGCGACAAGCATATGATGCAGTTCTTACTATCACAGTTTCCTCACAGCAAGGAAATTTTTATGACATGTTTAAAAACGCAAGAGATAACCATGAGGTGCCACAACATATTGACCCAATGGAGGTACGATGTCTTCATTGGATTCCAACTTTTGATACCTAATTATCACAATGATTACAACAAAAAAGAGGCCATTTGTGTCATTGTCTTCTCTTCCTTCTCTAACTAGGTTTCGCCACTTTTTGCTACCATCTACAACTCCATCTACCTCCTTGCAACAGCTGTAGATAGGTCGTATAAATCAGGGCAACGGATTACTGCCAATTCCATTGCACGTCATATTCCAAACGTACGCCTTGAGGGATTCGGGTTTCCTATAGCCCATGATGAAGATGGTGACTCTGAAACTCCTTACATAATCCTGGATACAGATGGGAAGAGTGGGCAACTTATACCTGTATATAAGGTCCATCCAGCAAGAGGTGAACTCAGCCATATAGGGGATATTCATTTCCCTTATGGATACCGCCCTGGAACTGATTCTGATTGCTGGTTTGATCGAAGTTCAATCTGCATTGGTGGTATGTTTTGATTTAACTATATATTCTATTAAATTGCATTGTGATTTTAAATTGCTTTGTATACAGTAGAAATAGTAATGAACCTAAGGCACACCAAAGTTTGCACACAAAAAAATGTTTATTCATGCATTTAAAAAATACATCAATTGATTATGACAGAAAGTGCATAAGATAGTGCATACCGAATCTATAATAAAAATACCACAATAATTATAAAGTGCTAAATGCAAACACCCATTAAAAAGGTATACTGACCAAGAGCAGGAGAAATGAAAGCCTTCCTCTGGGGGTATACAGACAAGCTGATTTTGACTAAATCCCACTTCAAACACTAACCAAATTTTTTGTGCGTGCATAAATGGTACTTCTATTATTTTATATGCACAAAGTAGCGAACTGTAAGTTATGACTTCGAGATTGGCCCTTGAGGGCCAGTGTCAATTTAGGATAATACTAAGCTCATTGTTCAGCGATACACTAACTTAGACAAATGCTAAAACTATGATTGGATTAAAACACTTTCAGTGATGATTATCACATACGATTTGATGATTGTGCATTTTACAGGATAATTTATCATAAAATACAGTTAGTATTTTTTTTAATTTATTTTTTTTAAATTCTTTATTTTTGTTGTGCATGTTGTTACATAGCATCGACAAATGCCACAACAGCGCGTTCATAGATGTATTCAAGTTATACTGTGGCAGGATGAGTTGCACATTTTTATAGAATTATAACAATAACAAGCTTGGCTGCGCAGTGAAGTCGTTAGAACAAGGTGAAATAATCAACGCTTAACAGTGCTAGGTTGGGTATGTTAGTTATGCTGCCTTAATAGTAATGTGGTATTATGATTTATACTATAAAGGTAACAGGCATGTGTTTGATATGTGTGCCGCTGGCGCTGCACTTGTGTAGGCTGTTGTGTTGTGAGAAGCAAATAACAGTGCAGTATTGTGCCTACTATGTGAGGTTACTTTGGTACACAAGCTAAATGTAAATACCGACTTTATCGTAAGTAACTAAACATAAAATTATGCTTTGCTGTTAATTAGCTGGTCAAATAACCTTCAAGAGCATTGTGCAGTGTGTCCTGCGTTATCATGGGGTATCGTCCACATGTGGCCTGTGTTATATTTCTGCGTCTGGGTATTACGCTGTTTTGAGAATTCAGATCAGTCCAGGCTAAGATTACCCCTGTGAGGTAGCGTTGTAGGCTTTTCAGCCTATACCCAGTGATGGTAAGTCTTGTGCTTTGTTTCTGCTGGACTCGTCTTTGCTGCCACAGGGCCCGGTGTCTCCGCCTCGGGGGTCTTCTCTGGTAGTGTCCCCCATGTGGTGCAGTCGATTGGTCGCTTGCGGTGTTGCCTTGTATAGGGAGGTGCGTGTCGTGTTGCGCTGATCGCCGGGGTTTCGGTCAGGTTGGGTATGTGTTAGCGTCGCTTGGTTCGTAGCCCCAGTGTTTCTTATGTGTTGTTGGGTTCGTGTGCACGGGGGGTTTGGTGTATCTGTTATGCCGGACGGCCATCCTGGAGGCTTGGGGTATCTGCATATAGTAGCTGCGCCTCGCTGCAGGACGTATCCATGAGGCCACCATTAATTCAGCTTGGCGGTGAGTTACTCCCCGGCTGTGTAGAGCCTCCCAAAGGCCTGCGCAGAGCCAGTCAAAGGTTTCCAGTGAGGACCTGTGTGTCTTGAGGCTGGTGTTCCGCATTTCAGGCATAGGCTGGGTGGCCATTTTGGACAAGCTGTGTGGGTTTGTTGCCCCGCTTTGCTTCACCTCCATCTTGCTTGCTTTGGGGATGTGAATGGGTATTGCAGGCTGCTGCGTGCCATGAGTTTTGCAGTCACTTGTGTCCGCCATTTTGGAGGCCCTAACCTCTGGTCTGTTGGTTTCGGCTCCGACTGCAGGTGTGTAGCCGGGCCAGCTCTGTGTGTTGGGGACCGGGATATCCCCCCGGTCCATAGGAGGGGGATGCTTGGTGCCTGCCTGTGGCCCGGAGTGATGAGCGGGAAGCGGCGGCCTTCCCAACCCGAACATCCCCGTAGGCCCCAGTCCGCCGTCTCGGTTCCCAGGCATTCTGGGTGGCAAGTCTGGTATCTGCGGGTGTGTGCTGGGTTCCCCAAGCTATATAACCTCAGTATGCGGGTCCGATCGGCGGGAGCTCAAGCAGAGCACGTCTTTCTCGCTTGCTTGTCAGGCTCTGCCCCCCTACAGTTAGTATTTTTAAATGAATGTTTTTGTTTTTTTCTTGTCGTGCATTTCTAAGTATAAATAGGACTACAGAAACCATTAGTATCAGATCACAAACGTTACAAACCGTTAAACTATAAATGCATTCATATTTTGTACTTACACATTGTATAGGAAACTCACAGATTTTGAAGCAGCAGTCACACAATTTTCTTCACATTAATTGACTTGTTACAAAAACCGATTAATATTTCTTTACTCTAACAAAACAACGTTATATTTAATTATAATGACCTCAGGCGATTTCCCATTTGGAGGTGGCCATCTTGGTCATGTATCACGGTTATCAAAACTTCAGCAACTTTAAAAAAAAAAAAAAGGGCAGAGATGATCTAAAATATCAGCAGCCAATCAGAATTTGTGATTTGAGTGGTTCCAATTATTCCATTGTGTGGGAAGAGGAAATGTTGAAAGCCCCATATTACCATATGTCCTTTTTTGTCGTTGTCGTTTAAAAAAAAATAAAATAGAATTAAACATTATAAGTAGAAGGTATAGTTTGCAAGTGTTGCATGATGGCTCATAGAATATGTCTGATGACAGAAAGTCTTCTGTTTAGTCTGTTTTGGGGGAGCAATTTTGTATATTTCTACATTCTTTTTCCCCAGTTTGCTGACTGCAATAGAATCTGTCACTATCCTGAAAGCTTGTTTCTCCTTATTTGCCGGAATGAGCTCTTAGTAGCCATGTTGACTTGATTTACCACATTTTTGATGGGCATTAATATGTCCTGATAGTTGGGAAACAAGCAAGAAAGTGAGAAATTAGGGGAAGTCATAATCAAGTGAATAGTAATGCAAATACAAATATACAAGAATTCGTTCTGTGCTAACAATCCCACTACTCCTAGGCAGCAGCTGACTATAATATACATCAGCCACAATGCATACAACAAAGGAACAAGGACAGAGTTACTTGTGCACTATCCCAAATCCCTATATATTTAAATAACTGGGGGTTTTAGTATTGCTCCAATGGCCACCTGAGTGTAAGCTCACCTGCCAGGTCAAGGCAAACCTCTAGTCCTGCACTAACTGTTCACCTTATTAGTTATTTAATTGTGCATGGGGATTTGGTATAGTAATGCAAGGTTTGCAAGTAAAGTCTTTAAAGTGTTGGGAGCTAAACTCATTAAACACTGAAATTCTGAAAGTTTTAGTGCGGCCCACCCGGTAGATCCCCAGATGTTGTAGTACTACAACTCCCATGATGCTTTGCGTGCCTTTAGAATGCATTTAGAATGACAAAGCATCATGGGAGTTGTAGTTCTACAACATCTGGGGATCTACCTGTTGGGCTGCCATGTTTTAGGGGATGCATTAAACAAGGTGAAAATTGATAGGTTCACTTCATACGAAACTAGCTTGTGTTTATTTTTTATTCTTTTTTTTAGACAAAGTCTTGGGATCAAAAAAAAACATTTTTTTTTTTTTAAATGATCTATCTGAGAGTAGCCATCTTGCTTTTGCAGCAATCTAAAGACATTTAACATTTCATCAGCCATATTATAGGTAAGAAGGTCGAAAGAATCCCTATTAGAATTCCTGACACTATCGCTCCCCCTGCCTCCCCCCTCCCCGGTTAATAAAGGGATAAAACCCTTCATTTACTTATCTTATCCCAGCACAGACGCCTCTCGACGCTGAGCCGACGCTCCACCCTCTCCAATGCATTGGACCTCCCCATAGGAAAGCATTCAATCAATGCTTTCCTAAGGAGAAAAATCTGACGCTGGACGTCCTCATTCAGAGTATGCGGACATCCAGCGTCAGATACTGGACAAAAGGTTGTTTTAATCCAGGAATCCCTCTAGTGGCTGTTTGAGAGACTGCCATTGAGGGCAGTCTTAGAGCTGCAATGTAAACATTGCAGTTTCTCTGGAACAGCAATGGTTTACATTGCAGCACTAAGTGCAAAATGGGCACAGCACCCAGACCACTTCAATGAACTGAAGGGGTCTGGGTGCCTACAGTGTCCCTTTAAAGGTTCTGCTTCAAATTAAATGTAAATCCCTTGACAAACCCCATTGGGTGAAATTAATAGAAGGGTGCTGGCTCTGGACCC
Organism: Pelobates cultripes; assembly: GCA_933207985.1. Taxonomy (NCBI): domain Eukaryota; kingdom Metazoa; phylum Chordata; class Amphibia; order Anura; family Pelobatidae; genus Pelobates; species Pelobates cultripes. Next base: position 24,941,320 of record OW240914.1, read on the forward strand.
TTCCTGGTTATTCAGGGGTCATGGGATCACCTGTTTCTTTCTTTATTATAGTCTGTAACACTATCATGCTTATTCAATATAGTGAATGTTATTGGGAATCTCCAGTGCATTCAAAGTGAATATTACATTTAAGGCTAAAAGAGCCTAAATTGAAAAATGCTTTAAATCAGATATACTTCTAGTTCACATGCTACTCGTCCCACTGCCTCAAGAGCTGTCTAAGAGAATTCTGAACTCAAACAAATTCAGCTCCTGTCAATAGTCAAATCCCTTTATTTTAATAGTACAGTATGCTATGCTTATTTTAAGCCGTGGTAAGTAGGACTTTTTAATTCATGTTGACTGGTTCAGCCAGATCATATAACGTTAGGGCAAATTTGTTGCCAATTTATCCTGAAGTCAGTCTCATTTCTTTAACCCACAAACTATTATCAGTTTAGAGATTATCGTCCCCAATTCAGTATCTATATACTCTGCAGATGATGATTGTTTTTTACACACTGAATATATAAGTAATAATCTGATTTTAGGGGTGGATCCAACATTTGTGCTGCTAATCTTCATTCTAATTTCAAGTTTTGTGATCACCGGAGCTTCACTCGCCTGTTACATCAGGTAAGATTCCAATACACGCCATGTGTGTATATAGTTATTTTACATGTGTATGTGTCCACGTCTAATGTCAAGAATTTCATCATCATAGGAGAAGGATTCAGCAAGCAAAACTGTTGAAAGGACCCAATAAAATTATCCTTACGTTGGAAGATCTGGCATTCATCCACACACAGAGCAGGAAGGTGAGTATCAGAGAGTGAATGAGCAAAAAAAAGTGAAGTAAAGAAAAGGAATCGACTCAAAACAATATATATTGTTTCTCAGAAGGTGACAGATGACAGCAAGTCCAGTCTTCTTGGAAGAAGTGTCAGTGACATGAGGACACCTAGACATTCCATATCTGGAAAAAGCATGCTAGCTGCTTCTCCGCACACCACCAATGTAGGGGTGTATGAGGTAAGACCATTGGATCCCTATTCCGCTTGAATTGTTTTATTTGTAAATGAAGAGTAACAAGGGGTCGAGTTGTCTTTTTAAAGGAGAATCTGTTTCCATCCTCATTTTGAAGGATCACTATAGGCACCAAGACCACTTTATCTCAATGAATAGTTTTGGGTTCATTGGCCCTTTAGAATTAGTCTTGCAGTATAAAACATCACTGTCTAGTAGATACAGCAGTACTTTAATTGCAGGGTTAAACATACCTCTAGTGCATGTCTTTCTGACAGCCACTAGAGGGTGCTCCCACCACTATAAACGAGCCCGACTCGTTTCTTCAATCAATGCTTCTCATGAGAAACATTGGATTGGACAGAAAGATGTAAGATGTGCGCATGGTTGCTGACGAAGAAGGAGCCGGAGCTGGCTGCAATGACGATGTATCAGCGTAGGAAACAGGGTGAGTAAAATACACATTATATCTGTACTTTTCAAACTACAACTGGGTGGACAGAGGTCACTGTAATCACTGCGATCTTATAGTCCTGAAAAAAAGAATAAAAAAAAAAAAAGGAACACTATAGTCACTAAAACAACTTTAGCTTAATGAAGCAGTTTTGGTGTAAGGATCATCCTTTTGAAGTCTCATTGCTCAAGTATCTGCTATTTAGGAGTTAAATCACTTTTGTTTCTGTTTATGCAGCCCTAGCCACACCTACCCTGGCTGTGACTCACACAGCCTGCATGAAAAAAATAATGGTTTCATTTTCAATCAGATGTAACTTACTTTAAAAGTTTTTATCTCCTGCTCTGTAAATTGAACTTTAAACGTACAGGAGGCTCCTGCAGGGCCTAGCAAACTAACACTGCAGGAGATTATAAATTCAACATTAAACAGAATTTGCAATAAAGGAAGTGTAAACATTAGCGGACTCTTTACAGGAAGTGTTTAGGAAGGCTGAGTAAGTCACATGCAGGGAGGTGTGCCTAGGGCTGTAAAAACAAAGTGATTAAACTCCTAAATGGTAGAGATTTAAGCAATGAGACTGTAGTGGCATGATCTATACACCAAAACTGCTTCATTAACCTGAAGCTGTTTTGGTGACACTAGTGTATCTTTAAGACAATTATGCGATAATGTGTAAGCTATGGTCAGTAAAGTGTATGGATTCTTTGCAATTTTTACAGGGTGACTGGGTGTGGCTGAAAAAATTTCCTGGTGAAAAGCATGGAGAGATCCGACCAGCAACAAGAAACGTCTTCTGCACGGTGAGTGCACGCAGGTGTGTGGCAGGAATGTTTCATTTGAGCAACAAAATTAAAAGTACATTCCACTGCCCAAAAAAAAAATCTTTAGTAGACTTGGGCATTCATTTTCAGACGAACACGGTTTCATTTGAATTTTCAGCAACCAGCTCATTTGTCTGAAAGCCGAATGAACAAATAGAAGTTACAAGAAATGAAATGAAGAACAAATTGCTTGTTGGACGATTTTTTGATTTGTTTTAGTTTATTACAAAGGAAGAAGCCACTGGCTTGTGGCTCCCTCCTTGTAATATTTAAAAATAGAGCAACCGCCTGTCTCTTGAGTTTAGCTCCACTGAAGTGTGTGTTTGTATGTGTGCTGGGGATGTAGTATGTATCTGTATGTGTGCTGGGGATGTAGTATGTATCTGTGTGTGTGCTGAGGATGTAGTATATGTCTATGTGTGCTGGGGATGTAGCGTTTGTCTGTGTGTCTGTGTGTATGCTTGGGATGTGGCTTGTGTCTGCTGCCAATACACATACCTATACACTGTTTCTGTGTATGCATGTGTGTCAGTGTTTGTAGCTGTGTGTCTGTATCTATATGTGTGTCAGTGATTGTATTTGTTTGTCTATGTATCTGCATGTGTGGCAGTGTTTGTGTGTCTATATATCTGCATGTGTATCAGTGTGTCTGTGCAACTGTATATGTGTCCGTATATGTATCAAAAACTAACACACATGCAGATACTGACACACATACAGATGCACAGATACAGACATACATACATACAGACGCTGACACATACAGAAACACATATATACTACACACACAAACATACACACTACACATACAAACATTACACACATACAGATACACTACACATACACAGATACACACACATTACACTCATGCAAACAGATACTACACATACACAGATACCCACACTACACATACACAGATACCCACACACATTACACATACACAAAGACACATACTACACATACACAGATACACATACACAGTGATACACATACACATACAGATACACTACACATACACAGATACACACACATTACACTCATGCAAACAGATACTACACATACACAGATACCCACACTACACATACACAGATACCCACACACATTACACATACACAAAGACACATACTACACATACACAGATACACATACACAGTGATACACATACACATACAGATACACTACACATACACAGATACACACACATTACACTCATGCAAACAGATACTACACATACACAGATACCCACACTACACATACACAGATACCCACACACACTACACATACACAAAGACACACACTACACATACACAGACACAGATACACATACACACTACACATTCACAGATACACATACACACTACACATACACAGATACACATACACACATACAAACATACAGATACCCACACTACATACAGATACAACCATACACACATTAAACAAATTAAGCCACCCAGCAGGATCTTACCTTCTGCTAGCTGTGGCTGGTGGGAGTTGGGGGCCTGCTCTCCCTATACGGCCCCATCCTCACGGCGTCGTCCTCCTCCCCCCGGGCGATTGTGTGAGTGAGCTGGGAGGAAGTGATATGCTGTCACTTCCTCCCTGCTCTCTGTGCAGGATAGAAGGGGCTCGGTCGCACTGTTTAGGCGCCACAGCGCATGACTGGGCACGTCATTCCATATGTCCATCGGGTGGCCCTAAAGGCATGGGCCACCCAATGGACCCTCATACAGGTTCCCAGCCCGTGCGGTGCTGCTGCAAAACTGCCAAGGGTTGGGATATCCTGTTTTAGATTATGACAGGGGTGGCAAAATGCCACCCCTGTCAGAGTGCCGCCTGGAGCCGGTCTATAGATGGGCCGGGCCGGGCCTGCAACCAGGTGTTTGTAACAAGGTTAATTTATAAAAGTGACAATTTCTGTTGAAATCTGCACTTTTTGTTAAATAAAAAAAAAACAGAACATAATCTTCAAGTACAAAGCACTTTACCAAGATTAAGTGTTCTGAACTATGGAGAATTGACCAGGAAATTACACAAACTGGAATAGTATCTATGGGGGGGGGGGTTATTTTCCCTGGAATCTGTCAATTCTCCACAATTCCTAATATAATTCCCTGGAGCTACTGTTCTGTAAATCTTACTGTACTTTACCAAGAGTCGTACATTTCATAGGAATATGCGGTTATTTTGCCTGTAAGAATAATACTCCTGCAAATAGTGTTTTACAACCAATTCAGGTGTGTTGGGGGGACTGGTGGAACTTGAGCCCCAAATGTGCAGCACCATAGCCCTGAATCTTCCTCTCCCTATCTGTGACGCCAGCACTACCTGAAATGGTGCCCTGCTGGCGTGTGCAGAGGGGTGCCTGTATGGACCGCTGGGGATCGCCTTCACTAGACTGTTGTCCACACTGTAGAAGTAAACGGGAAGCTCAGAGAACCTCTGTGCAGAGCTGGTGTATGTCTCCCGTGACACTCTGAAACTATCAAGCCCTGAGCTATTACAAGCGCTATTACAAGAGATCTAAGTTGAAGGATAAACCATTGGCTCTGGACATGGACTGCACTGCGTTTTTTCCCCATATTTGTTTTTTTAATGTTAATATAATGAATTAAATAATATTATTTGTATATAAATATAGGATAGTTTGTGTGAAGGGGTGCCCTATTGTGGGATAGCGGTTACAGTTTATGCAGAGAGGGGTTAGAGATAATATATATTAAGCTCCATCTGACTGGCCTTCCACACAAACTAATGCCCATAATACATACCATACACATATGTTCTGCATCCCCAGCACAGACACACCAACCTCCCCTACACACACTACATCACCAACACAACAATACATTCCTTACACACACTGCATCACCAGCAAAAACACACTACAGCCCATCGACACACGTTACATCCCCCACACTACTGTCCCTGTACACACACAAACACACACACACACAGCCCCTAGAAACACATACTACACCACAAGAATAAGACAAACAGATATATTTACACACACAACACAACAAGCATCCTCCAAACGCATTCACAATAGTGTTTACTGCTCCTATCCCACTTTGTCCTATGGTATCCCACTTGTGGAGACACCAAAGACAAGTCCCCTGCAATCATGTGGTTTATTATAGTGAAACTCTGTGATACTGAAATACAAAATGCACATTACTCTGTGTTTTGTGATACACTTCTGTGCACGTTGCTGTAACATGTTGTGCTAGCCTGTGTTCCTGAGTTTACATGTATGTGTCTGTGTGTATCTGCCTGTCTGTGTGTGTCTGTAAATAAAGGTGAGTGTGCCAAATTGCTTGTTAAGTACTGGAAATGAAGAGAGGCAGGGGTGTGGTTTTGGGGGACGGGGGAAGAGAGCTTCAGGAAGGGGTTGCCAATTATTTGGCTCAAATCTTGAATGTTTTTGGACCCTAAAAACACCCCTGGTAACCATATATAACCTTGCTTTTCCAGCTCCGCGAGTTACGACATGAGAATGTTAACCTTTACTTGGGAATGTTTCATGATATGGGGGTGCTTGGTGTTGTATCAGAGCACTGCTCACGTGGAAGCCTGGAGGACCTTATTCAGAACCAGGATATGAAGTTGGACTGGATGTTCAAATCTTCCCTTTTGCTCGATCTCATCAAGGTGAGACAGGCAGACATCATTAAGAAATATATACAAAAAATATATTATGATAGTGACTTTCACCACTAAATAAAGTGCTCTAAATGCAATTAGTATGATTATTTATACAAATAAAGTGAATAAATAAATGAATACACTTCCCTGTAAGGATAATAAACCCGAAGATTTCCTCAGCATAATCGTAAAAAAAATGACCAATATATATAAATGGGCAAAAAAATGGCACAACATAGTGCAAAACTGTGTGTTTCTAGTGATGAAATATGACAAATGGCCACTCACAATTGTCAGAGGTTAAATTAGCACTTTATGATTGTTTTTAAAACTGTCGAACAGTCCCTGAACGGCAGGAAACGGGTGGGACTATTTATTTTATGCTGATACCTGCCAGCTTGAATGTAAGTTAATAAATCTATTTTGTGCATTGCATCGTGGCTGCCTTATAACTGGATACCTTGCCGTTTCTTTCTATTACTTTGAGAGACCGATTACTCAAGATCTCCAACAGACCTGCATCTACAAACACACTGAAGGCTAATTTAACCTCTTACAATTGTGAGTGGCCATTTGTCATATATTTCATCACTAGAAACACACAGTTTTGCACTAAGTTGTGCCATTTTCTTCCCTGGTCGGATTTCCCCCATTTATTTATATTAAACATTAGTAAGGTTAGATGTTGATTAAACACAGATCACAATGCATGGTATCCAGAGGTAAAATGGATAAGGAAAAACCACGTAGATTGTGGATGCTATGCCCTTGGTTAGTTATACAGGTAAAAGCCTAATTTACACTAGACGATCTAGTAGCCAATATGCCTCTCCTTCTTTAAAAAATATTTGTTAAGAATTACTCTGTTGAACCACAGGTCTTTTTTTTTGGATGCAAGTCAGGTGGTTTCTTAGTGTCACTCTGTCACAAAGGGATATAATTGTACGTGATATTCTGTAAGTACTAAGCTGCAGCTACATGTCTGATCAGTTCTCTACAGCTTTCATGGTTCAGTATATTCCCTGTATCCCTGTTTCATGTATCATTTGGAACCTTCACGTCAAAGCCTTTTACATTACAATATTTACTTATAAATAAGGATTCTTGTTCTCAAGAATTCCTGGTGCGTGCTTAAGTTTATATCCACACTTTATCTCCCCCCTACTACCACCTACCCCTGCATGGTCACCTTGATCTAGCATCACACGATCCCAGGAGTTAAGTGCACTTAGTTAAGATGAATCACAGATATGTCAATGAGAAGTCAGTACATGGGATAACCTCCGAATACATTTGGAATAGATATTTTCTATCTATCTGGCAGGGTTTGAAGTTCCTGCATCATCGCGAGATTGCTCACGGGCGTCTCAAGTCACGAAATTGTGTTGTTGATGGAAGATTTGTCCTTAAAGTTACAGACCATGGAATTAATGATCTTTATGATGCCCAAAGACTGGCTCCAGTAGACCCACGACCTGAGGGTAAGTTATTTTTAATCACAGGGTCTCACACACACTGTTACATGACATGTGTACACAGCTCACAGACAGGGCTTGGCATTCAACTCAGATGCCTGTGTATACATCTGGATAGATGCATATGTATTTTTCTTTGTACCTATGGACATCATTTGAGTGTTGTTTGAAATGTCTGGCTGCAGTTAGCAGTGTGTGAATGTCCTGTTTAATCTGCGAGTGAGGTCAGAACTGTGTGATAACTATTTATTTTTTCTTATTAAAATGTGCAATTTGGGAATGTTGTGGGTGATCTGTGAATGCTATGGTAGTTTGTGAAACTGTGGATAATGTGAATGTTCTGTGCAATATGTAAATGCTTTTTGTAATCTCTGAATTATGTGTTTGAAAGTTGTGTCATCATTTGAATACATTGGGCCGTGTGTGCATGTTATAGGCAGGCTGTATGTTACCAAGGGACATTACATATTTCTATTATACTAATTGAAACTGTGGATCGCTGCAGATTAATAGTTTATCTATGGCAGAACATCCTCTCCCAAACCTAACAAAAACATTTAAATTACCATTCTTGTAAAGAGTGATCGGTTGCAATGTTGAGAATAAAGAAAGGAAAAAAAACCTCTACTGACGAGTAATGTCTACATATACATTTATCTATGTATGTGTGTGTTTATGTATGCGTGACTGATAATAATGCTAGATTAATGAGTAGTTGTATATATAAAAATGTGAGAAGGGTATATGGGGAGGTGGAGCATAGTCTTTACTGGCCTAAGACTGCCAAAAACCTGATTACGTCACTGACTACTACACCAGAAGTACACAGAGCCCAGGTGTAACACACACAGTGGTAGTGCCAGGCTCCCTCATCACATGCTGTCTTCGGATATCACAGAAACAGCTGACTCATTTTGATTGGGTCCATCTGATTACAGACCTGTTTTGGACAGCACCGGAACTCCTCCGAGACCCTCTACTCAGTCAGAGAGGAACCTATAGAGGAGACGTTTACAGCTTTGCCATTGTAACCCAGGAAGTTATTATACGAGGTTCTCCATACTGCATGTTGGAGCTGTCTGCCGATGGTAAGCAATCCTTCATCCCTTGTCTTCTACTTTCTTTCTCCTTTTTACAAACACATTCTCATCCTTTAATTGTCTTAACACTAGATACGTATTTGTTGGTTTTACCCAACTTCACTCATCCTTTGTTTCCTCTTCTTCCTTCTTTTCCATTTTCTCCTTATCATCTCATGCAATTAATTCACTCTATGCACCATATTTACTAAAGAGTGAAAGCTCAGGCGGAACATATTTACCATTGACCTTCTCCAAATTTTCACTTCTTCACAAATTCACCTATATCTCTTCTTAACAGAAATAATACGCAAGGTTCGCAGGCCTCCCCCACTGTGCCGTCCTTCTGTCTCCTTGGACCAGGCCCCTCCTGAATGTATCCAACTAATGAAGCAGTGTTGGAGTGAACATCCTGATAGAAGACCAAACATTGATCAGATCTTCGACCAGGTGGGCACTAGGCCTTTTTACCCAACATCTTCCCAACCCCAGAGACCATGTAAAGTCTCAGTTTTTTTCAAAATGGGAACAAACCATAAATAGGAAATGTAATTTGTTTGACAGACTATGTAAGATAAGATTTGCTGACCATAAGGTTGATAACGTGACCTTGACATAAGTTCAGTTAATGTTAATTGCAAGACGTCCTCATGGAACATAGTATACAATGAGCTGTGTTTACCAAGGCAAACCCGGATTCAGTTGTTCAAACATGAAAGTTGTTATTGAAGATTTTCTGATGAATGCTCTAAATCCACCAGAGGTTGTACCATTTGCTCTCTGTAGAGATAACCAATTTAAATCGTTGGTAGGGTTTACATATTTGTATTACCATGTAGTTTACCTCAATAGTAGAATTAGGAGGACTTAAATTTCAATTTGTCTGCGCATCTCGGCCTGTCTTGTCTATATTAATTTGTTTATTTTCTGTTCTTCATGTTTAGTTTAAGACTATAAATCGTGGACGGAAGACCAACATAATTGACTCAATGCTACGGATGTTGGAACAATATTCCAGTAACTTAGAGGACCTGATCCGTGAGAGAACAGAGGAACTGGAGGTTGAGAAACAGAAGACAGACAAGCTTCTCACTCAAATGCTTCCTCCGTGAGTAAACGATTAAAAAAAGACAAACCGAATCACCACACAAACCTGGGACACATTTAGAGAATATGACAGACAGATGATGAGACAAAACAAAAGATTCTAGAAGAGACATCACAGAAAACTAAAAGAAGAGACCTTGAAAGAGAGACCATATTGATTTAATAAAAACAGTGACTGGTTGTGCACTGAAAACTGAATTGCAAAATTTAATTTAACATAGCCAAGCTGTGACTAGAACTCAGCTGGACATTTGTTCTATTTAACTTGTTTTCAATTCATTATAGTTTGCTTTAACCTCAGAAGGATAAAGAGACAGAGAGGGAGGTGGAAATAAAAACAAGGCGGAGGTAAAGAAAGAGTACACATGATCTGTAAGGGAAGGAACATGGAAGTGAATAAGAAATAATTTGTATTAAGTAGAAGATTATATTTCCAAAAATAGATTATGGCTTTTTTTCAGACTTCTGTGTATGATCTTAGTGCTCTGTATTTTATTCTTCCTTGTCCTGGTACTTCTTTCTCTCACCGTTCCTTCCTCTTTACCTTCTTACTCCTCTGTACGTGCTATCAACTGATGGAACCCACTGATCAGGTCAGTGGCTGAGGCTCTGAAGACGGGTGTTCCAGTGGAACCAGAATATTTTGACCAGGTCACTATCTACTTTAGTGACATAGTGGGGTTCACCACCATCTCCTCCCTAAGTGACCCCATCGAGGTTGTGGACCTTCTGAATGACCTCTACACATTATTTGATGCCATTATTGGTTCCCATGATGTCTACAAGGCAAGAGATTTTTTACTTTTCTTTTTAAATCACGTATACCTCAATGTGACCTCCGTATATATATATATAAACTAGATGTGGCTGGTGGTATTTGACAGTTTTTCATCATTATTGTGACACCTGATAAAACACTGGTGATAAGTTACTTATACTATCACCAGTGTTTTGAGGAAGACCCGAACGGGTCGAAACGTTGATCAATGTGTTACAATATGTAACGAAATAAATAACTTTGAAATATTCAAAAAGACCGGAGAGTGCACCCTTTCTACTTATATATGATATAAACATATGCCATATATACATACTCTTTTGCAATATGTGCCATCTGTATATTTACGTTATTACTAAGAATGCCCTCTCCCCATATTAATAGGTAATAGACAACTCAATCTGCTCTCTCTGTAAGTACAGGTGATAAATAGCTCTGTTTGTTTTCACCAAATCTCTATTTTCTTTGTGTTTTCCACAGGTGGAGACTATAGGTGATGCCTACATGGTGGCTTCTGGTCTCCCTAAAAAAAATGGGAATCGTCATGCGGCTGAGATTGCAAACATGTCCCTGGATATTTTGAGCTCGGTGGGGTCCTTTAAAATAAGACATATGCCTGAGGTCCCTGTGAAGATTCGAATAGGGCTTCATTCAGGTGAAAATTTGTCACAGTATTATTGCTGTACTTGCGTACCTTGGAAAAAAAGAATCTAGTAACATACTCGTACCTCATCAAAGTTTATCCTGCCATTACATTTTTATATCTCTTCTTTATATCAGCTCCAAAGTTACCTCATTATTCTTCTTATCTCACCAATCAGTTCTTACCCAACATGTTTTTGTTTTATCCATTCACCTTAAGTGTTGTCTCTCACATCCATATGCATTCAAACTTTTCCACAGGTCCATGTGTGGCTGGTGTGGTGGGACTCACAATGCCACGATACTGCCTCTTTGGAGATACCGTCAACACTGCATCACGCATGGAATCAACTGGACTTCGTAAGGAGGACCTTCCTATGAAACATTTTATAAACCTAGTATTATTTTCAAAAGAGAAACCTTTTTCCTTCTTTTTACTGTCTTGTTTGAGTTCAGATGTAGACAATCTTTCTACAGCTGTCTGCAAGTAGTTCTATTGTGAATTTTAATTATATTTTATGTGAGATTTAACAGGGGAAAGAATAAAATGTATGACACATCATAAAGTAAATATTTGGCAGTATGACTGGATTTTAATTATGATGATTTGCTAGGTAGATTTTTATGAGTTCAAAGTAATTATAACTTGTAAAGATATTCATATTTAATAGTTCTTTGTTGAGCTTTTACATTGGAGATTAATTATCTCTGATTTGGAAATCTCATGATTTTGGTGTGACTGGACCCTTGGCTTTCTAGGCTTCAAGAATATTATAAGTTAAAATCTTTTATCAATTTCACTCCCAGGAAAATGTATTCTCCCATTTTACTAAATCCGACGAAACTTGTTCTCACTACGAAAATCAGTAAAACATGGAGGGTACACGTCTATATTTGTTAGCCATTCTCATTTCAGACTTTTCTGAAGAATTAGGTCCACTAAGCAAAGTTCCTGTTTCATGGGACTGATTATTTTAGTTTAGTGTTGGTAATTTTTATTTAGACCTATGTTAAACTCTGCTCCTTACCCTATCCCTACTTACAACTTTCAACGCTTCCTAAACCTCAACCTTACAGATTGAGTCTTTATTTGATCTTGTTTAATCTGACTCTTTTTGACCCAACAGCATATCGTGTCCATGTGAACGTTAGCACAGTCAACATTTTGCTGTCTTTGAAGGAGGGGTACAAGATGGACGTGAGAGGCAAAACCGAGCTTAAGGTAACCAGAACCAAGTCCAAGGAAGACTACACGGTTATTTAATAAAATGACATTTCAAACTGAATTTCAAATTCAAAGTCCAAATAGCCAAACTCAAAATGTCAGCTCTGCTCTTTTGCTACCGAAGTCTTAAATTTTAAATTAGCTTTGAATTCTCACTTGATACTGTATCTGTTGTTCAATGTCACAGATGTCTCCCTTTCTCCTGTAGCTCCTTTGTGATCTTCTAAAGGTGCTAGAGTCTTTGCGGGAGATGCTTTAAGTATGACAACCAATAACTTTGGAACACAGTGGACCTTTAGCTTTGGTAGTGTGGATTAAGAGGCGCCTCGCTAACTAGCAAGCAATTCCTAAATTAGATTTAGTCAGGTTTATTTAAGAATTCAGAATTAATTTCAAATTTAACGTAAAAATAGTTACACTGGAAGAATTCTCACTTTAGTGAGTAAACCCTGATTGTATTTAACATTTTTTAAGAACCTGAAAACTTTGTACAAATCACCTTAGTATACTTTCACTTGAAATAAAAGCACTAACATGAAGGCTAAATATTTTTTCAATATTTCATGTTTCCATACTAGATAACGTTCTATGTTGTAAATACTCCCATAATATATTTTCTGTGCACTATATGTATGGAAGGAGATACAGATGCAATAGGTGCTATATACACTTGCTATAGCAAAGCTACACAATTTTCAAGTTATTGTTACATTATGTCTGTGATATAATCTGATGTCCGATGTGCTTCCAATAGTTTACCAGGTAAGTACTGGTTGACCCAAGAATGAAGTTAGTTGTTCCACTGACAGGTTATGGCCGAGAATGTAGATAGAATGAATTCTGTTCTGATTTCTTCCCTACCTCACCAAATTATTTGTATTTCCATAGATGTAAATCTACAGTGTACATTTACAGGTTTTGTGTCTCTTTTAATTTAAAAAATAAATAAAAATTTTGACTCGTCATTCCACCATATGAATGACTTTTTATCTGCCTTGTATGCAGTTCCACAATGGCCTGATTTTATTTTTTCAATATAGTGTTGGTGGTATATATCCTCTTTACATGTCCTCATGTCTGTTTACAGGGTAAAGGAGTAGAAGACACCTATTGGTTGGTAGGAAAGGAAGGTTTTAATAAACCTCTGCCAACACCACCAGACATAATACCTGGGTAAGTGAATACGCAACTACATCACCAACACTCTGCTTATCATTCCCCACTAATCTGCCCCCTTCTTCTGGTAATTACTAACAGTGTCAGAATATTCGGTGTTTATTGATCCCTTGCCTTATTAGTGGATTGGAAGAATCATTTTGTTACGAATTGCAATTCATCCAAATTTGTGGCAATCTGGTGATTTGTTCGTTTTGATCCATGATTCAGAGTTCTGCCTGTGAGGCCAAAAAAAAAGGGAGACAATTGATGGCTGGGGGATGGCCGCTAAATGCTATTTTTATTCTCAGATAAAGTGAGACGTGTCTGACAGATAAAAAAAGAACCAAATATAAAAAAATAGATATTTATACATTATATAATTATTAAATAAATATTTCCATTTATTGTTTTTCTTTTATTTATTTATTATTTATTTAATTTTAATGTTGCTCTGCTTTTCCCCTATTTTTCTCATTTGATCTGTAACACAAATGGCCAAAAAATGTGCGTATCCGTGTACTGCAACATATATACATAATATTATAATTATTTGGTAGTACACTGATTGGCTCATTTGGGGCGCCTAATTAGTTTTCCAGAATATTTTTCAGAGGACGAGCTTAATCCACCACATTAAAGGACCACTATAGGCACCCAGACCACTTATGCTTAATGAGGTGGTCTGGGTGCCTGGTCCATCTAGGGTTAACCCTTTTTTCTATAAACATAGCAGTTTCAGAGAAACTGCTATGCTTATGTTAGGGTTAATCCAGCCTCTAGTGGCTGTCTCATTGACAGCCGCTACATGGCTTCCGCGCTTCCAGCATCCATAGGAAAGCATTGTGAATGCTTTGCTCTGGACTGGCTGAATGCACGCGCGGCACCTGCCGCGCATGCGCATTCAGCCGAAGAGGAGGAGGAGAGCTCCCGCCCGGCGCTGGGGGACCCTCTCCCCAGAGCCCGGCGGGAGGGGGACCCTGAGGGTGGGGGCACCCTCAGGGCACTATAGTGCCAGGAAAACGAGTATGTTTTCCTGGCACTATAGTGGTTCTTTAATCTGTCACAAAACCATGCACAAAATACAGCTGTCCCAAAACCTTTTTTTTCTCTTTTGGACGTCATGCACTTTTCTACTTCTTAGCAAACCCTCTACTTTTATGAGTAAATGTCTGAATTTACTAGCGTCCAACGGGCAGGGCTGGCCTTAGGGGTGTGCAAGCTGTGTGGCCGCACAGGGCACCATGGAACAGGGGGCGCCCTTCGTCCGACACAGCTCACACATGGCCGGTCAGAATAAAAAAAATTGTGGTGGGGCGGAGCTTCCCGTGCTACGGGGGTGGAGCTAAAAGCACCAGATAACTGCTGCAGGGGAAGCAGGAAGGAGTCCCTGCTTCCCCACCAAACAGTCTCCAGGAGCTGCACTGCCTCCACAATGAACTCCACAGGTAACTGTGTGATTGTCAGTGTGAGTGTGACTATGTGACTGACTGCCTGTGTCTGTGTGTGTATGTGTGTGGGACTTTCTGCCTGTGCTTGGGACTGTCTGCATGTGTGTGTGTCTGTGTGTATGACTGTCTGCCTGTGTGTGTGTGACTGCCTGCCTGTGTGTGTGTGTGTGTGTGTGTGTGTGACTGCCTGCCTGTCTGTGTGTGTGTCTGTGTGTAGGACTGCCTGTGTGTGTCTGTGTGTATGATTGTCTGCCTGTGTGTGTGTATGACTGTCTCCATTTGTGTGTGTGTGTGTGTATGACTGCCTGTATGTGTGTATGACTGTCTGCCTGCCTGTGTGTGTGTGTGTATGACTGTCTGCCTGTGTGTGTGTCTGTGTGTATGACTGTCTGCCTGTGTGTGTGTGTGTCTCTGTGTATGACTGCCTGCCTGTGTGTGTGTATGACTGCCTGCCTGTTTGTGTGCGACTGCCTGTGCGTATGACTGCCTGCCTGCCTGTGTGTGTGTATGACTGCCTGTGTGTGTGTGTGTCTGTGTGTATGACTGCCTGCCTGTGTGTGTCTGTGTGTATGACTGCCTGCCTGTGTGTGTGTATGACTGCCTGCCTCTGTGTGTGTGTATGACTGCCTGCCTGTGTGTGTGTTTGTGTGTATGTGTATGACTGCCTGTGTGTGTGTCTCTGTGTATGACTGCCTGCCTGTGTCTGTGTATGACTGCCTGCCTGTGTGTGTATGACTGCCTGTGTGTGTGTCTGTGTGTATGATTGTCTGCCTGTGTGTGTGTGTGTCTGTGTGTATGATTGTCTGCCTGTGTGTGTGTGTCTGTGTGTGTATGACTGCCTGCCTGTGT